>CM028383.1:39911444-40061321 GCA_013146195.2 Codonopsis lanceolata
AATGTGGGATAAAACTCTTCAAAGTTAGATATTCCTTCTAATGACTCACTTTTAACATCATACTTTTGCTTTGATATTTTATTCATCCAAAACTTGATTTGGACAAATAAATATATCATTTCGATGTTTCGATTTAGCAGAACACATTTACACAATTACTTTTGTCAACAAACAAATGACATGTAAAAAGAATTTGTGCCTCAAGTTGCATAATTTCTTTCACTAAAAACACTAATTTTTAATAAGTATTATACTTTAACTCTTGATATCTTATTCATCCAAAACTCGATTTGGACAAATAAATATATGATTTCGATGCTCTCACCGAGTAGAACAAATTTGCGCAATTACCTTCGTCAACAAACAAATGACACGTAAAGAATTTCGTGCCTTAAGTTGCACAATTTCTTTTACTAAAAACACTATTTTTTCAACAATAGAATAGATATATCCCACATTGGTTAGAAATTGATGTTAGTTTTAAAAATTCTATTATTAAGTATCAATAGAAGAAATGCATCATACATTGGTTGGAAAGTGATGTTGATTTTCAAAGTCACTTGAAAACCAAAAGTTTTTAAAGCTTCCACATGCATGCAAGTATTTCACATTGGTTACAAAGTATTCTACTATTATTAATGAAAGATGTATCACACATTGGCTATAAATTAATGTTGGTTTTAAAAATACTATTATTACCAATAGAATAGATGTATCATACATTTGGTAGAGGGTAATGTTTGTTTTTAAAGTCTTTAAATAGAAGACTTCTACCATTATTATTTAGGATTATAAAATTTTTAAAATAAAAGACTTTTTCTATTATTACCAAATGAGGATATGTATTACACATTGGTTAGAGAGTGATGCTGATTTTAAAAGTTTACAATTATTAGCAATAGAAGAGAAATATTTCACATTGGTTATAAAGTGATATTGGTTTAAAAAGTTTTTAGATGATGTATCTCACATTGGTTACAAAGAAATGTATCTCGTATTATTTAGAAATGAGTATTGGTTATAAAAGTAATTAGATAAAGACATTTTTTGTTATTACCAATAGAAAATATGTATCCACATTGTTTAGAAATGAATATTGTTTAAAAAGTCTTTTATCCACTACTATTATTACTAATAGAAAATATGTTACCACATGGTTAGAATGTGATGTTGGTTTTAAAGTCTTTAGATAAAAGACTTAAACTTTCATTACCAATAAAAATATAAAATATGTATCTCACATTGTTTAAAAATGAATTATGATTTTAAAAGTTTTTAACAAAATGACTTCTAATATTATTATCAAGTTAAATGTTAATTTTAAAAGTCTTTAGATAAAAAAAATTACTATTATTATTAATACAAAATATGTATCTCACGTTAGCTAGAAACTTATATTAATTTTTAAAAGTATTTAGGTCAAAAAATCGTTTAATATTAGTAACAATATAAAAAAAATTATAACAATAGAAGAGATTAACAATCTAATTATAATGTCTAAAAGTTATATTATTATTACAAAAATATATATATATCCTTTACATTATACTGCATAAGACGGCTAAATAACTAGTAACCTTACAAGTTGCTGCAAAGTAATTAAATCTCAAACAACAACATAGAGTGATGATGGCAAGGAAGGAAACTTTGGTTTAAAGCAAACATAAATAGGGATAAAGGGGAGATTATGTGAAGGGGTTGAAAATGGGAAGGAAAACTAAAAAGGTTAACCTCAACAATGACAATGCGAAATGAGAAAGCGAGATCTATCCAAATTCCAAATAGCTGTAGACAAATTTCAGCATTAGTCGGTGCACGCAATGACTAACCCATATACAAACACTACCCATTTGTTGCATATAAACAAACAATACAAGGGTGAAGGGTCCTCAAATATTCCCAACTAATGGTCCAAATAGAAAAACCAATGTGTGTCCCATTTTCAATCAATCACGTGCGCCTTGGTACCTCTTACATTACTTTTTTCTACATGATTATTATCGACATATTTGATTTGACTTATTTAAATGTACATATGATTTATAACTTATCATAAGTTGTTTATGAAATATTTGGTTTCACTTATGGTAATGTAAGTCATAAGTCATGTACAAACCATTTTTTTTTTAAAACTTTTTTTCCTCCTGCATGGGCGTAAGGATTAATCGAACCACACTCACATGCATATCTACCATGCCACCCCCAGTGACACGCATAAACCACTTTTTTAAACACATATAAGGTCATAAATTATAAACACTAAGCCTATTACTTATTTTTATTTTTTAAAAAACATGTAAGTCCTTTTTTTCATTGAAATTTTTTATATTTCAATATTACCCTTCATAATAATAGTTATAATAACAAAAAGTAATATTATTAATAATTATTATTAAATTAATAATAATAATTAATAATAAATATTATTATAATATAATAATAATAAAATTAATAATAATAGTATTAATAATATAAATCACATTTTGTGATGAGGCTATTTGTGTCTTTATATTTGAATTCAATATTTTTTCAACTTACTAATCAAACATACACACTAACTTATGAAATACACACACTAACTTATCAGCACTTTCAAAAAGTTAAATAAAACAACACTAGTTATTAGTTATAAGTTATAAGTCATAAGTCATAAAGAAGTCATCATATAAATAATAAGTCATCAAGACATATCAATAAAATTTAAATCAAACGAGCCTTATATACATTTGTGATAAACCCGTGACTATCATCTAATGATGTATTGAAATTTTTTTCGAGAAAAAAGAAACAGAAAAGATCATAATACAGTCATCCATTCTTATTTCTATAATTACAAAACAAACAACTAAAACTAAGCCAAGTAGTTAACCAAACAATAAGATACAGAAAAAACTGAAACCAAAAAACAAAAAAAGAAAAAAAAAAGGATTTATTCAAACCAAGCATTGGGATGCAATTTTTACAAGTCAACATTCTTTTTGTTTGTTTGATTTAGTGGTAAAATGACGGGTTGGATCAGTTTGTGCACATCTCGACTAATTCACGTTTCTGAACTAGTCAAAAACATTATTTCATCCACACTGTGTGTAAAGGATTTTGAGTAATTCATTCATTATATACCTTAATTGAAGTCTTTGGATCATTTTCTCATGCCGGATGAATTGAAGGGTGACTCTTCCTTTACTTCCTCTCATTATCTTAGTTTGATATCACCTTCACTTACAAAATCACAAATAGTTAGTTATATTTGACAATTCAATGTTAGATTTATCCCGTAATGTGACCCATATGAATTAATGGTAAATAAATATTTAACATGTAAAATATTCCACTTTGATGGTTAAGTGGGAATAAAATTATGTTAAAGCTTGGGAGTTTTAAAGTGGTACTCCCTCTTCCTATACCTTTAAAAATTGTACATAATATATACATAATAATATACATATATGTATATATATTTCTTTTGGAGATAAACATCATTGACCAAAGTCAATGATGTTTGTGAATAACATCATTCCTATCCTTGAGGCGGTGGCTTGGAGTTAGGACCAAGAAGGATTGTTTGGTTTCCTTCTTGGTGAAGTTACAAAGTCCAGCCTATTCTCTTTGTATATATATGTGTCCAAACCAAAGAAAATGGAGACGGGAAAGTCAAGGAGAATTAGAGAAAAGCCATAAGAGTAAGGAGAAGGAAGGTGTGCCTCGGAAGGAAATTAAAAGGGAAATTAAAGAAAGGTTTCTCCTCGCCATCCGGAGAAATTAAAGTAAAAGCTAGGCAAGGTCGAAAATTATGCTTCCATAACTGTTCTAAATTAAAGTTGACATTATGGATCTATGTTAGTTTCCATTACATGTTCTTGTACATTAAATCTTGAGAATTATGTGTTATAAGATTTTGAGTTTATTAAAGTATCATGAGTTTCTAGAAAATGTTTTATATTTGAAACTCATGCATGTATTAAAGTTTACATGTGGTATCAAAGCTTAAGGTTGCGAACTCATAATTTCTCCGATTAAAGTGTATTATATTTTTGACTGTAAAGTTTGTATAGTAATTGTACATGTAATATTGGTTGCTCTTGTATTGTTTAAGAGCGAAATTAAAGTTTTTGTGCAGTAAAGTTTTTGCGCAAAATTAATTGGGTGTTTAACACCGGTTATGTTGAATTTCAAGCTTTACCGAAAATTTGCAGAACAAATTGGATATTATGTTTTTATTTTTCAAATAAAATTTTAATGTTCTGTTAAAAGCTTGAAATATAAAAGTATAATTTATTGTTAAGACATTAATAGCTTGTTAGTCACCAAAGTGGCCTGGCTGAATGGAATGTCTAACACATTAAATTAATTTTATGTCAGTTGTTCATGAGTACAGAGATGCCACTAAAATGACAAGAAAAGTTGATTGAACAATTGAGTTTATAGATTAATTGCTAGAAGGTCGTCCAAAGACGGACCATTGCAACTAGTCTATAATGTTAAAGGGACTAATCATTGTACCTTGGTTAAATAGGATGTATATCCAAAGATAGACAACTTATTTGACTATTGTATGTTATGATTGTCCATTAAAATTTCTATCGTATGGCATCAATTAAATTATTTATGTGTTTAAGGCTTACCCAAAGGTGAACTTAAATACATGCTTAAAGTTCATGACAGTTTCTGAACTAATGGTTGAGCATGTATAAATGTTTTGCAACCTCATTAAGTCTTTTCGCATCTGGAAGTTCAGTTGTTAAGTTCAACGGGCTAAACTATATTGACTGGTCTGAGTAAATCCAGTTTACTTTGAGTGTTATGGATCTAGACATAGCTATAGTATCAGATGAAAAGCCCACAGCCATTACAGAGACTAGCTTAGAAGATGACAAATCCATCTATGGGACTTGGGAGCGGTCTAACATGCTGAGTTTGAACCTTATGAAAATGACTATGGCTGAAAGTATTAAGCCATCGATGCCAAAGACTGAAAATGCTAGAGAGTTCATGCTGAAGGTTAAAGAGTATTCCCAGTCGGATCTTGCTGATAAATCCATTGTAGGCAATCTCATGGGTGAATTGACTACAAAGAAATTTGATTGGTCAAAGTCAATTCATGATCATGTAACAGAAATGTCCAACCTAGCACAAAGTTGAAGACTATGAGAATGGATGTGAGTGATAGCTTTCTTGTACAGTTCATAATGAATTCCTTTCCTGCTGAATTTGGCCGCCTGTGAATTACAACACCATGAAAGATAAATGGAACTTTAAAGAGTTAAAGGCCATGTTAGTACAGGAGGAAGGGAGATTAAAGAAAATAAAAGATCACTCCATCCACCTCACGCTATGATGGTGCTAGCAAAAGAAGTTCAAACCAGGTAAAAAGGACAAAGGCAAGAAAAGTGATAAGGCCCCAATAAAGGTTTCTGAGGGCCAAATCAAGAAAAAGAAAGTTAGGTGTTTCTTCTGTGACAAAGAAGGACACGTAAATGTCGATTGTCCTAAACGAAAGGAATGGTTCGAAAAGAAAGGTACATATTATGTTTCTGTGTGTTTCGAATCGAATCTTATAGAAGTTCCTATTAATACCTGGTGGTTAGATTCTGGTGCAACTACTCATGTGTTTCATGTTGTGCAAGGATTCAGTACGATCCAGCCCATAAACGGAAATGAGCAATACTTGTTTATGGGAAACAGGATGAAGGCAAGAATATAGGGTATAGGGACTTATAGGTTGCTTTTGGACACTGGGTGTCATTTAAACCTGGAAAGATGTCTCTATGTACCTGAATGTGCCCGAAATCTTGTTTCAGTAGGGAAGCTGGATATAATAGGTTATCGTTTTGAGATTTGTAAAGACAGTTTTTTGTTGTACAAAGATAACTGTTTTTGTGGGTCAGGAAAGTTGTGTGACTCACTTTATCGTGTAAATCTCAACAACGATTTTGCTGAATCTTTGTTTCATGTTGAAAGTAATGTGGGCATTAAACGTAGTACACCAAATGAAATTTCAGCTTACTTGTGGCATCAAAGATTGGGTCACATTTCCAAAGAAAGATTATTGATGTTGATGAAAAGTAAAATTCTTCCTCAATTGGATTTTAGTGACTGAACGTATGTGTGGACTGTATTAAAGGAAAGCAGACTAAAACCACAGTAAAGAAATCAGCCACAAGAAGCACTCATCTTAGGGCTAATACACACTGATATTTGTGGTCCTTTTGACGTTCCAAGTTGGAGCGGCGAACAGTATTTCATTACCTTTTGATGACTACTCATGTTATGGTTATGTTTATCTACTGCATGAAAAGTCTCATTCAGTGAACATCCTCGAGGTGTTCATAAATGAAGTGGAAAGGCAGTTAGATAAGAAAGTGAAAATAGTGAGATCAGATAGAGGTGGTGAATATTACGAAAAATTTACTGAAAAGGGACAATGTCCAGGTCCATTTGCAAAATTCCTTGAAAGTCGTGGCATTTGTGCACAGTATACGATGCCCGGGACTCCTCAGCAGAATGGTGTTGCTGAGAGATGGAATCGTACATTAATGGATATGGTTAGGAGTATGTTAAATGATTGTTCCTTACCCCTATCAATGTGGATGCATGCATTAAAGACCGCTGCATATCTCCTCAATAGGGTTCCTAGTAAAGCTGTCCCTAAAACACCTTATGAGTTATGGACAGGTAGGAAACCCAGTTTGAGGCATCTTCATGTTTGGGGTTGCCCAGCGGAAGTAAGAGTATATAATCCACATGAAAGAAACTTGATGCTAGGACAGTCAGTGGATATTTTATTGGCTATCCTGAAAAGTCTAAGGGGTATAGGTTCTATTGTCCTAACCATAGTACGAGAATTGTTGAGTCAGGAAATGCTCGGTTCATAGAAAATAGCTCAATCAGTGGGAGTGGGAAACCACGTGAAATTGGCATTCAAGAAATTCGGGTAGAAATGTCATTACCCGATATTCCTGCTGAAGTTGTTGTTCCAATTGTTGTATCACAGTCAAACAACATACCAGAACAACTAGGTTAATGTTCAAAACCCACAAAATGAGAATATTATAGATGAACCAGTCACAGCTGAGCAAGATATTAATGAACCACAACAGGAAGTAGCATTAAGACGATCTGTAAGGCAGAAAAGATCAACTATTCCTGATGACTATGTGGTGTATAATCTTGAGCATGAATGTGACTTAAGCATTAATAAAGATCCAGTCTCATTTAGTCAAGCGGTGAATAGTAACAATTCTGAAAAGTGGATCAATGCCATGAAAGAAGAAATTAAGTCGATGTATGACAATGAGGTTTGGGACTTAGTAGAGTTACCTGAAGGTTCTAAAAGAGTCGGTTGTAAATGGGTCTTTAAGACCAAACATGACTCAAAAGGTAACATCGAAAGGTATAAGGCCAGACTTATAGCTAAGAGGTTATACACAGAAAGATGGCATTGACTATAAAGAGACCTTCTCCCCAGTATCAAAGAAGGACTTTTTAAGAATTGTTTTGGCTTTGGTTGCTCATTATGATTTAGAGCTTTACCAATTGGATGTTAAAACCGCTTTTCTAAATGGTGAGCTGGAAGAGGAAGTTTATATGGACCAACCAGAAGGGTTTGTGACCACAGGAAAAGAAAATTTAGTGTGTAAATTAAATAAGTCAATATATGGACTGAAATAGGCCTCCCGTCAATGGTATCTGAAATTCAATAATACCATTACATCTTATGGCTTCACGGAGAACACTGTTGATCGGTGTATCTACATTAAGGTTAGTGGGAGCAAGTTCATACTATTGGTCTTGTATGTCGATGACATATTGCTTGCTGCAAATGATATTGGAATGTTACATAACGTAAAGGAATTTCTCTCTAAGAACTTTGAAATGAAAGATTTAGGTGAGGCATCTTATGTGATAGGAATAGAAATATTCCGTGATAGGTCACATGGATTGTTAGGATTGTCTCAAAAGGCCTATATTGATAAAGTTCTAGAGAAATTCAAAATGGAGAATTGTTCGGCTGGGATAGTTCCAATACAGAAAGGGGACAAGTTCGCCTAATGCAATGTCCCGAAATGATTTGGAACGGAAGGAAATGAACTCTATTCCATATGCTTCGTTGGTTGGGAGCTTAATGTATGCACGCACTTGTACTCGACGATATCGCCTTTCTTTGTTGGAATGTTGGGTCGATATCAAAGTAATCCCGGAATAGACCACTGGAAATCCGCAAAGAAAGTTCTTCGGTACTTACAAGGCACCAAAGATCACATGCTCACTTATAGGAGGTCTGATCACCTCAATGTAATCGGTTATTCAGATTCTGATTATGTCGGATGTGTTGACTCCAAAAAGTCAACATTTGGCTATTTGTTCCTTTTAGCCGAAGGAGCAGTCTCATGGAGGAGTGGAAAGCAGTCTGTCATTGCTACGTCCACTATGGAAGCTGAATTTGTGGCATGCTTTGAGGCCACGTTCATGGATTGTGGTTGCGAATTTTATCTCAGGGCTTGGAATTGTCAACAGTATAGCTAAGCCGCTGAGAATTTATTGTGATAACTCCGCAGCTGTTTTCTTCTCAAAGAACGACAAGTACTCTAAAGGTGCTAAACATATGGAATTAAAGTACTTGGTTGTTAAGGAAGAAGTGCAGAAACAAAGAGTGTCTATAGAGCATATTAGCACCAACATGATGATAGCGGATCCGTTAACAAAAAGATTACCACCAAAGACATTTCATGGTCATGTCGATAGGATGGGTATCACGGAAAAGGCCTTGTTAAACATAATGGGCATGTATGTGTATATATATACATAACAATTGTTTGCTCTTTAGGATATGACACTCTGAGCTCATGTAAATGTTTTATGTTTCTGCTTATTTACATTGTACGGTTTAATGTAAGAAAGGATTTAGTCTTCCTTGAAGACATTAAGGTTGAGGCTTATGTTTTTACCTCAGTAAGGTTAAAGTTGAGTTGAATTAATTTGTGATACTTGGAAGGGAACATATCGAATTAAATGATGTGTAACCGCCATGATCCGATTAGTTTGACTTAATTAAAAGAAAGTCACATTGACATTAAAGCAGATTTAACGTTGTATACACTTAAAGTTGTTGAATCCTCAAATCGTCATACGGGTCAAGTGGGAGAATGTTAGATTTATCCCGTAATGTGACCCATATGAATTAATGGTAAATAAAGTTTTAACATGTAAAGTGTTCCACTTTGATGATTAAGTGGGAATAAAATTATGTTAAAGCTTGGGAGTTTTAAAGTGGTACTCCCTCTTCCTATGCCTTTAAAAATTATACATAATATATATATTATAATAGACATATATGTATATATATTCCCTTTGGAGATAAATATCATTGACCAAAGTCAATGATGTTTATCAATAACATCATTCCTATCCTTGAGGCGGTGGCTTGGAGTTAGGACCAAGAAGGATTGTTTGGTTTCCTTCTTGGTGAAGTTACAAAGTCCAGCCTATTCTCTTTGTATATATATGTGTCCAAACCAAAGAAAAGGGAGACGGACAAGTCAAGGAGAATTAGAGAAAAGCCATAAGAGTAAGGAGAAGGAAGGTGTGCCTTGGGAAGGAAATTAAAAGGAAAATTAAAGAAAGGTTTCTCCTCGTCATTTGGAGAAATTAAAGTAAAATGCAAGGTTGAAAATTCCGCTTCCATAACTGCTCTAAATTAAAGTTGACATTATGGATCCAGCTTAGTTTCCATTACATGT
Source organism: Codonopsis lanceolata (assembly GCA_013146195.2). NCBI lineage: Eukaryota > Viridiplantae > Streptophyta > Magnoliopsida > Asterales > Campanulaceae > Codonopsis > Codonopsis lanceolata. Next base: position 39,921,182 of record CM028383.1, read on the forward strand.
TCTTGTACATTAAATCGTGAAAATTATGTATTCTAAGATTTTGGGTTTATAAAAATATCATGAGTTTCTAGAAAATGTTTTATGTTTGAAACTCATGCATGTATTAAAGTTTACATTCAAATTTTGTATCATATCACATTCTACTCTAACAAACCACGTAAACGGTCTCATTTCTACAAATTAATATTCATTTTTTATTCTCTTGGTACATAATTTATTAAGTACCTAGTACAGAGTAGAGAGTTGTTATAACTTAACCATATATATATATATATATATATATATATATATATATATATATATATATATATTAGGTTTGAGTCCATATAAATTTAGCTGTGTTAAAATTTAGACAATTTTATTGCCCAAATGATCTTACCCACTAAAAGATTAATTTTGATTATCTGAATACATATGGAAAAAAAATCTATTGAGGTAATTTTTAATTTTTTATAGGGGAAGACAAATAATTTAACATCAAGAAGAAAAATGAACAAACGACAATATAATGATCTAGCAAAAATTACGTGGAAGGAACAGCACAATGCCGGGGGAGCCCACGCCACTCCACCGGTCCACCCAACCCCATCCCCACACCGTTTATCTCTTCAGTAGTGAGCTGTATATTCAGTATATATGTAACAGGAAGACTTAAAAGTCTTCCCTGTGATTCATTCTTTTCTGGTTGCAAATTTCATTGCTTTGCCACTACCACTGGCACTGGCACTGGCACTGGTAGGCAAAGCAATATCAAATATGGGCGGGTTTAAATCAGATTCATTGACAAAGGGACATTATCACAAACAGGTTGTGGTTGTAATGAGGAGGTTGAAGCTTGTATTATTATGCTCCATCATCTGTTATGGTGTCACTACTACTGACGCATCAAGGCATTTGAAGAAATCTTCGTCATCTGCCATATCCACCGTCGCCGGGGATCAGTTCCGCTGGAATTTGGTGGCAAACGGACTTGCCGCTTCCCCCCAGATGGGGTAAGAGTCTTGTATTATAATTTATACCTACTGGCTCCTCCATTGCCAAAAAAAAAGTTTTTCATTCATATTTTGAGTTTCAAAGAATTCCTAAAAACTTGGAAAAGATCATTTTATGAGTATTTTCTGTTTGTCGGTAGAACGAGCTGTGAGCGAGTGAGACTCGTTTTATGATCTTTCGTGAAATCATGGAGAATATGTTTCATCATTTATGAATGAGGAACCCAGTCAACCCACCTCACATGCTGCGCCGTTTTGGATTTTATTAGTTTTGATTGTCGGTGTATAGTTGGTTAAATTACATGTTACTCCTTCTATCACAAAATGAGATGCATGCTTTGACTTGTTGACTAAATTTGAAAACGAGTGAGTCCTCCTAGTATAAGTGGGTTCAATGTGGTCGATTGCTGTGCCATCACATTTTATTTAATCCGAAGGAGAACAAGAAAAGCTTTATAAACTCGAAATTCAATACTCCCAAATAATGGAAAGATCCATCGTGTGTTGGTGTGCTTATGAGCTCCGAGAGAGTGGGATTTCGTCAGACGAATTAGGATCCGTAAGACGGACCTATTCCTGTTTGTATGGGAAGACTGAGAACTAACTTTGTATGTTGATTAGGTGGAATAGCTGGAACCACTTCCATTGTGACGTTGAAGAGAAATTGATCAGGGAAACAGGTGCCATATTACACTTTCAAAAAAATAGAATGCATTAAGTGTTGTATTGTACTATTATCCACCACGTTGTTGGAGGGTAACATACAACGCTTTAATGTATTCTCTATTCTGTTTATTCTATATGTATAGCGTTTTCCTCGTGCTGAACCCTACAATATTGTTTATGAAAGGCTGTAAGAACTAATAATGTAACGAACTTTTATGACAGCGGATGCAATTGTTTCAACGGGACTAGCTGCAGCAGGGTACAAATATGTCAACATTGGTAAGACAATAAGCTCCTAGCATGTTACTATCAACTAATTAAACCACTTTACGAATAAAATTATATGATGTTTGTATTTACGAACAGATGATTGCTGGGCGGAACTCAATAGAGACTCTCAGGTAATCTGTTGACATTAGTCATTTTAGTATCGTATTCGATTGAAAGCAATTTATTAGCTTATTTTGAATCACATAAACATTGACAGGGGAATATGGTTCCCAAAGCTTCAACATTTCCCTCTGGAATCAAAGCACTAGCAGACTATGTCCATAGCAAAGGATTAAAGCTTGGAATTTACTCTGATGCTGGGTACGTAAGCTTTCCACTTATAATATGCCAATAAAACATTCAAATTCAAAAAGAAATGGTTAATGTCCACATATATAGACGTGGGTAATTGATTTTATTTATTTATTTTGATTTTTTTTCCTGCAGAACTCAAACATGTAGTAAAAAGATGCCAGGTTCATTAGGACATGAGGAACAGGATGCAAAGACTTTTGCTTCATGGGTAATCCTAAGTATATGTATTTTGATTAATTCAATTGTTTTCAACCTAATATACTTGTACTGATCGGAAAACCTTGTACTTTGGGCTGTTAATTTGACAGGGGGTTGATTACTTGAAATATGATAACTGTAACAACAATAATATAAGCGCCAAGGAAAGGTAGTTTGGTGCAGTGATATAAATTTAAGCAACAAGTATTTGTTACATCTATATGTTTCAGCTTTACAAATAAAATGATTTCCGGCATATCATTTTTAAATTTTTTTTGATATAGGTATCCCATAATGTCTAAAGCTCTACTCAACTCTGGAAGGTCCATCTTCTATTCACTATGTGAATGGTGAGTTAAAGTTTTCATTTTCTTTTATATGCATTTCAGAAATACGAGAAAAATACTCCTAGGATTATAAATGCAGAGTAGCTTTTTTCATTTTCCATCCTGATGCGCTCTCGTCTTTGTTCTAATTTCCTAACTTCAGGGGACAGGAAGACCCTGCAACTTGGGCTGCCAATGTTGGGAATAGCTGGAGAACAACAGGAGACATTTCTGATAACTGGAATAGGTAAGACAAAATATAAGAGAGAGAGACAGAGAGAACACTTTTACCATATCTAATTACTACTAATGCACAAGAGTTCTTCAAGGACTAATATTACAATCTCTTGCTAGCATGACTTCCCTAGCAGATCAAAATGACCGGTGGGCATCTTATGCTGGACCAGGCGGATGGAATGGTATGTGTTCTTCTTTTAGATTTTTATCTCTCCTGTTAGCTAAATGAGAGAGAGAGAGAGAGAGAGAGAGCAACTGTTGTTGGCTGGAGCTGGAAACTCCAACCTATATATATATATATATATATGTTCTGATTTGCTGCTGCATTTTTATGACTACCATTTTTAAGAGTTGATTTCAAGAGATACATATCTATGTCAAAAACATATTCTCCTTGCTGATTTTCTTAGAGTTTCTCAAATATACACCTACTGTAGTACTGTGTATGTATTGTTCCTCAATTATTTGCTTCACAAGTTCTGAAACTTGGGTTTCTCCATATTTTTGGTCTTAGATCCTGACATGTTAGAAGTTGGAAATGGAGGCATGACAACAGATGAATATCGTTCACATTTCAGCATTTGGGCTTTAGCTAAGGTACATACCATATAATATCACAAAAATACAGTCTTATTCATTTAGCAGTCTAAACTTCTGATTTTTAACTCGGAAATATGCGTGCGTGGATATAATATAGGCTCCATTGCTGATTGGTTGCGATGTTAGATCAATGGACAACGTGACCTTTCAACTACTTGGCAATAAAGAAGTTATTGCAGTCAATCAAGGTAACATCAACCTTGGCTAGCCTTTTTAATTAAACCAGCATATTCCATCTTTATCAATATTCTTTTATGCTTGAGAATTGAGATCTTCTACTTGTCAATTATTGGCTTAATCCGTACGAGTGCAGATAAGCTTGGAGTTCAAGGAAAAAAGGTTAAGACAGATGGAGATTTGGAGGTAGCATTCCTCACTTTGTTCAGGCTACTACCAACTAAGCGAATAAATAGTACTAATTCTAGTAATGTAATTTACAGGTTTGGGCTGGCCCTCTCAGTAACAACAGAGTAGCAGTTGTGCTATGGAACAGAGGAGGTTCGACAAGTGATATTACTGCTTACTGGTCCGATATTGGTCTTAAGCCATCCACAACCGTGAGTGCACGAGACTTATGGGCGGTAAGACTTCCAAAAATTAGATGTTCTACACTGATCGATCATTGTTATAATGTCATTTACGTTGCGGAACATTAAATCGCTTATATATCATTGAATTTTTCGCAGCACTCAACTCAGACGTCGGTTAACGGACAACTCTCGGCAAGTGTAACTTCTCATGGCTGTAAAATGTATGTTCTAACTCCACAAAGTGAAATTGGAGTACGTTATACTCCACCACGGTCTCGATATATAGAGTTAAAAGATTAGCTAGGATGAATTATACAGGAATGTCCTAGTGAAGATGAATATCTGTAATATGAAAGTTGTTTTACACTGTCACCGGGAGATGATTATATATTTGATGTCTATATGAGGTTGGGATGAGACATGTAACGAGTCGAAACAGATCAAAATCAATTAGAATTCGAATTCAAACGGGTCGAAGTGGTTCGGGTTACATCAAGTTAGGACGGGTCGACCCATTTTAACTCATATTTCCCACCCCCAAAAAATATGAATTTATAGCGTAACAGTTATCGGGTCAAATAGGTAATGGTTTGACTCGTTTTAACTCGACCCAACACGTTAATATTTTTGGTTGAAACAAGTTACCCATTTCGATCAAAAAATGTTAGCGGATTGGGTCGGGTTAAGGAATTTTTAAGTCAAATCGAGTGGATTAACGCGTTTTGAGTTGTAATTGCGATACCTATTTGGCTATTACTAGATTAGGGCATTGTCAATGTGGTCTTGCAAAACATCCTTAAATGTCACACAATCGCCGCTAAGGGGGTGGGCCGAGTGGCCCAGTGGTAGACATGAGGCTTCACAATGTGTGGGGTTTCAGGTTTGATCCCTTCCCATGATCCTTAGGGAAAAAAAAGAAAAAAAAATGTCACACAATCAGCCATGGAATGGCTGTTCATACTTATGACATTTACAGAACTCGATCACCTCTTTTGTTTCTTCGTTTGTCAAAGCAGCATTAGTACGACCGAAACTTGAAGATTTCTATGTATGTTAGTATCTTAAGCGGTCCTTTGGTCTCCATAACGAACACCAACTTAAGAAGCCGAGAAAATGAATGAGTTTTTGGCAAAGAGCTCCAACCACATGCTATATTTAGTAATCCCTCCGTTCCTAAAAGGGTATCTTATTTGATTTATACAATAAAGATAAGCTAGTGTGTATTTTTTTTAAAGGATATTTATGTGTGTGTGTGAGTGAATGAGGCATATAAATTAAAGTGAGAATCAAATCAATGGTAAAAATGATAAATGCAATTTTTAAACAAAAAGGGATTAGAAAAATCACAAATTTTTTTGGAACGGTCTAAAAGGGAAAGATTGATTTTTCTTAGCATGGAAGGAGTAACGGACAAACGTGATGACTCAATCCATTAAATATCTATATTATAAAATAGCTCATGGTTTAACGGGTGGCCCTGATCGAATTGTGCTAACTATAATTGACGATCCAGATTGATTCGTAAGTATCTAAGTTACAAATGAACCCCTCAGTTAGGAGTTATGTTTAAATTACCCCTCTACAATTACATATAAAACCTTCACTTGTGGGTTTTGTTTGAATTACTCCATCAGTTATGAGTTTTGTTTCCCGACTATTCATTGAACTGATTTCATACCGATACCGTGCCTATGGTACGGACACATATACTAGAATAAGTTAAATTGCGTTCTAACCCGCTATATATAACCCGTTACCTACAGCGTAGACTTGACAATTGGGTGGGCTGGGTTAAAACTCATTAATTAGAACTCATATCAAACGAGTTGAAATTGGTCGATTGAGTTATAACAGGTCGATCCGTTTTAAGATGAATTCTCCCCCCAAAAAAAAATCATACATTTATTATGTAAAAATTATCGGGCCAAAATAGCAATGAACTCGACCCACTTTAATCCGATGCATTTTTTTGGGGGTTGAAACGGTTATTCGTTTTTACCCAAAAATATTAACGATTTACGTTGGGTCAAGTAATTTTTAGATTGGACCGACTGAGTTAATAGGTTTTGAGTTAGTAATTGTAGGCCTAACGAAACGTAACCAATTTAACAGGTCTAGTGTATCCGAACGGAGCTGGGCGTCATGTTAGGAACTGACCCAGGATCATATATCATCAAGTCAAATGAATGTTGGAGCCGCGACTTTACAATACAAAACAAGCTCTAAGCATAAGCTCTATAGAAGCCGAATACTTATTTTGAGAAATCATATAAAGCCTATGAATTCTACAAGGAATAATCGCGCCAGGTATCATTTGTTGGAATTATAACCGTTTCAATACCTTCTTTTTTTTTAAACCACAAAAGTCAATTTTTATAATTTTGCTCCAAAATTGCCCGCAACCTTTTATTTCGGTCTTCTTCTACCGTCTTCTCATTTTCTCTTCTTTCTCTTCACTCTCTCTTTCTCTTCTTCTCCCTCCTCTTCGTCTTCCTTCTCTTCTTCTCAGATCTGTTCGTCATCCAGCTTCGTCTCCATTTCTCTTTTCCCCATCACCGACCTCCTTTCATCTTCTACGGCTCCAAGTGCACCAACATCAACCATCGCTCAGTGTCGATGCATGCATCACATAACTTCTAAAATCTTTGGGAAGAAAATGAAGTTTAAGGGTGTTAGTTGTCAATTTTGAAACTAATGTACTAGTATAAATAAAAAAGTTGAGGCCTCTTCCATCGGCATGACATAACTTTTGATCTCAAATGAACCACGGGACCCATTGCATATCAAATTGAAGCTATCAATGAGATTTACAAGACACATTGGGTTAACCCTGTGATGTCTTCATTTTAAGGCCAAAAAACATTGTTTAAGCATGTTTTTGAGCTTCAGAAGTTTTTACGAGGCCCAAATTTAAGCTGAGATTTTTGCATTTCGATGTCCAAAATTTGACAGATTTTAATTGTGCATTGTGATGCCCAATATTTTCACTGTGATGCCCAAATTTGGGTAGTGGCTTTTTGCATTTCGATGCCCAAAATTTGACAGATTTATATTGTGCATAGCGATGCCCAAATTTGAGTAGTGAATTTTTGCATTTTGATGTCTAAATTTTGACAGATTTCAATTGTGCATAGCGATGCCCAATGTTTTCATTACGATGCTTAAATTTGGACAGTGGCTTTTTGTATTGCGATACCCATATTTTGACAGATTTCAATTGTGCATAGTAATGCCCAATGTTTTCATTGTGATGCCTAAATTTGGGCAATGACTTTGTCCGTGCTTCTTTCCTTCATTAAGTGTATCTTCGTCATTTTTCACTCAAAAGTATACTTTAGCGGTTTAAAACAAATATAAGAGACCTAGGCGCACTGTTATAATTTCACTAAAAGGGACCGACCTGATTATCACCCATTCTACAATTATTCATCCAAGTTCAACATATCTTGTTTGAGCCTCGAGCCTAAAAAATAAGGAGTAAATTCTGGTCGGTCCATTTTTTCAAAATTTGTAATCCTTCTAGTACCTTTTTTTTCTTTCATTCGCAAAAGGTTATTTTTCGAAATATTTTTATGAAAATGTCACTATCTTTTTCAACAGCTCCGGCAAACGCATTTGATTCGAAAATCACTATTGTTGGGCAATGAAATGAAAAACAGTTTTTTTGATTCATTAAATACGAAACTGTAGTCGATCTGTGCTTGTTGAAGGATTTTCAAAGGAACAAAGGCGAAAGAGGAGGAGGAAGTAAAAGGCTTATAACGGCGGAGATGGAAGAAGAATGTGGGTATGGTCTGGTTCATTATCATTTTGTTTCACGGTATATAAAAGTTGGTATCGCGGTACAATTTGGATTAGATAATTAATATTTATGTATCGCGGTGTAAAATTTGGTTCACCGAGGTGCAAAAATTGGATTTCGTAATTAAAATTGATTCATCGCGATGCAAAAATCAATGTACCGCGATTCATTTTCCTAACGTGTCTCACCTTTATTAAAGGTATCAGAATCTTTTTATTCCTAAAAATATCTTTTTTCAGTTAAAAAACAAAAGAGATTGAAACGATTAAAAACTTTAAAAAATAACCGCCCACAATTTAACCAAAAAATAAGATTGAGTTCTACTTGAGGCCAATCACACTAATTGAATTATGTCGGGCTATAAAAACGAACCTACACTTGATTGACTAAGCATCATTTAAACTTTTATCCGTATCTAAAAAAATTATCATGTTTGACTTGATATACATATTAATAAAATTGGTTATATTATAAATACTAAGATAATATACATGTATTTTCAAAGATACCCGTGTGAGAGTGGGGCTATCAAATAAAAAATATTAGGTTTATCATTATTGTTACTACTAAGGCTTGATGAAGATCAAATGTATTTTAGTGAAAGATAACATTGTCTTTTATTAAGACTTGGAAATAACAATAGTGGTAGAATTAGTGGTAAACCACTAAACCTAGTACTTTTGCTATCAAAATATCAATCAAAATGACAAGTCTGTGATAAAATGGTAAATTCAAGTTTCAAAAAAGGAAAATAAGAAAGTGAACAATTTTTTAGGAACTCTAAATATATATTTTGTTAATGAAGGGGGTATAATCTAGGGGTGTAAGTGGTTTGGTTTGGTTTGGTTTATGTCAAAACCATAAATCGAATCGCCTCCTAGTAGTTCTGAAAATCTCAAACCGAACCGAACCGAATAAGACTTGGAAGTTGGAACCGAACCGAACCACTCGGTTTGGTTCGATTTTGTGGATTATATAAATTATTTTCAATGAAATTAACCAACATTAAAATAACAATAAAAATAAGATTTTAATTTGGAATTAACATCAAAATTAGGAAATAACCTACTAACAACAAATTATCATAAATAAAACAATACAAATTCTAAAATAAACACAAACAATTGAAGAAATAATAGTTCTCCAACAATCAAGATTTTATTTGATTTGGTATTTGGAATTAACATCAAAATAGTTAATAAATGTAATATAATATATATTATATAATAAATAAATAAAAATATATAGGGTGGTTTGGTTCAGTTCGGTTTGGTTCGATATCAAAAACCGTGAACCGAACCGAATCGAGTGGTTTTCCAATTTTTGAAATCAAAACCGAACCTTCTTCGACCAAAACCGAACCAAACCGACTGATTTAGTTTGGTTTGATTCGGTTTTGTGGTTCGATGGTTCCTATTTATACCCCTAGTATAATCTTAGTGTGTGGATTAATATATATATTCCAGTTATTCTATAAAATAGTGCACTATTTTTAAATTTTGTTTTATGGAAGGACAACACCCTCTGAATTTATTAATGAATAAAAGAAATATAAAAGTTGGAGGAGACTGAAAACCTGACCACTTAGAGGGCCTTTAGGCTACAATGAGAGAAACATAAATTTTGTCGGAATCGATAATCTATATTAAATAGTTCATTATTTTATTTGAGATGTGTACTTAAAAGAATATGTCTTCAATCCTGATATTTTTATTTTTAACGATAAAAGTATCTTGTGTAGGCTAAAAATGATAGTGAGAGGAAGTCCAACTCTATGACAACTCAACTCATCCATACGATGACGGATAAAAAAGATTCATCTTACGAAAAATAACCGTTAGACCGTCTCACCTAATTTCCTTTATAAAGTTAATATATTTGTTATTATATTTTCCTGAGATATTTTACTTCAAAAGTCTATTTTTCATGTCTACAATCTTTATAACATTTCTATTTTACTATCCATAATATATATTTACTTATTGATTATACTTAAACATTATTGTAATTATAACTGTAGCGTCCGGGAATTTCCTTGCATATATTATGATATTTATTTGTTAATCACAAATTGGTTAGTGTTAAACTTACAATGCTAGCATGTTAGTCAAATAGTATTTTGACTTGGATTTTGAGTTTTAATGAGAACTTGGTTATATCGTGAGTTGGACTTGTGCAATAGCACGCTTGAAGTCCGATTGTGTTATTTATGTGTTTTGCATTATTTATGTGTTTTTGGTTATGGACTTGGGTAATTGCCCTACGAGAATCCATTTGAGCTCAAGATATATTGGGCTTAATGTGTGTCGTGTTTAAAGTCTGTATTGGACTTTGGTTATGTTAGTTATAATTTATAACATTGAAATATAAATGACACGTTAAAGCTAGAAAATATATATTTTCGGTTAAATCGACCCGAAATGTATCGTACATTACGTATTTATTTTATATTACTAAAATATATTTTTATTTTAATATTGGCTAATTAATAATGATTAGTTAATATTTAATTGGATCAAATTGATGATTAATTGATTTAATAAGGTTGACTTTTGACCAACCAATGAGATTTATGCTTCAAAGTGACTAACCAATTAGTTTGTTATTTTATTATTTAACAAAGTGACTATTAACTTGGTCTTTGGACTTCAACCGAATTTAATCTCCAAAGCAAACAAATAGTTTTCTTTCTTTGCCTTTAATTAATTTGGGCGATTGGTGGGTCAGCCACGTTCTCTCTATTTGATGATTTTGAGATGAGTCTTATGACTCATTTCCGTTCCTTCTCTATTTCTCTCCTCGTCCGCCAACGTCATATATATTCGAGTTGTGATTTTCTTCGCTCGAATTATTAACGAAATATTATCCGTTTTTAATTTTGATTCTGCAGGGGTGTTCTATGTGTTGAGGGTTATAATTACATCCGAATATTTTGTATTTTCATCGATATTTTTCGATAAAGGTAAGTTACTATCCCCTTCCTTTTATATGTAGGATTGATATACATGTACTGTGAGCTACCCTCACGTGATTTGTTTTGAATTTAGAGTAAAAATACTCTCGTTATTAATTATTGAATATTTGAACTGATATGTGTATGTAAATGTTTGAGATTATTATTTGGGCCGAATTAATTATCGGTGAGATTGTGTTGGGACGAATCGCCGGCCTCCTTTCTTCCTTCTTTGCTTCCGGTCATTAAAGCAACCCAATCGCTGGCCTCCTTCAATCTGGGTGGACTAATGTTCATCCTTGCATTTCAGTGCCAGGCGTAGGTAACTGGCGTTAAATGTTCTCTTTCTGGGCAATCTCTGAAGAAGGCAGGTCCACGGTCTTTTCTACTAACTCAATGTCAGATCTTGTTAGAACATCCAATCTCTTACTGTTGCAGAATGAATTTTTTTTTTCTGTTAATGGAGTTCTTGAGGTAGTTATAGGATCCTCTTTCGGACTTCAATGAAGTTCTTCTCAGATCATAACTCAGGAGCAGAAGTATTCGAGCAGCAAGGTTCACAGGAGTTATCTGAAGGGCTTTGCTCATTGAGATGAATTTGCTTTGAAAAGTCCACCAGATCTGGAAATCAAACCCACCAATTCACGAAAAAAAAATTATTCCTGTATTTTTATGTATACTAAATGTCATGAAATAAGAAATTCTTGAGGTTTTTTGTTTATATAATTTCAAATGGATTAGCACAAAAGTTTTTTTTTAATTTTCATTTCAGATCTTGGTTTGATCGGAGTTTGCCATGTTCAGATGCAATTCTTTGATTTTTGGATCTGATGATGATGTGGTTGACCACTGTGATGAAGACAAGGGTAAAATATGGTATTTAACATAACTTAACGGTTAAACTTAACGTCCATCCAAAAATTGGGTTAAGATGCACGATAAGTCTAGTACAGTGGCCCCACCTAAAATTTTGACGTATCAGTGACCTAATTGCAATTTTTTGAAAAGTAAAGTGGCCCAAATATGCGTTTTACCTAAATATTTTAAATGTAACTTATGGAGTATCATATCTCAATCATATGGTACTTAATACAACACCTATAAAATACTTAATAAAACACTTTTTGAAATAAGTTTACCAATTTGCTCTTTGTTCAATTTCAAAATTAAATTGAAAATTAAAATTAAATTTTAAAACAAGAAGAAGATTGGTGGTGGAGGTGGGCGGGAGTTGATTTTTAATTAAATGAAAAAAAAAACTATTTTTTTGGTGGAGATGGTGGCGGAGGCTGGGCGTGAGGTGGCAGAGGTTGGGCGGGTGGGGAGGCGGGCGGTTGAGTTGTGGGTGTGGGTGAGGAGGACTAGGGAGGCCCGGTCAGGTGTGGAAGGGGTGGGGGAGGGACTGGGTAAAGCAGGCGGGTGGGGGGGGAGGTGGGCTTGGCGAGGGGTGGGGGAGGGAGGGCCGAGGCTAGGCGTGTGGGGGCGAGGGAGGGACTAGGCTTTGCCCAGGCGGTGTGGGAGGGCTATGGGTGGGGGTAGGCGGTGGGGGTGGTCCGGTGGGCTGTCTGTATTGGTCCGGTGTTCAATTTTTTATTTTCTCAAGGGTAATATAATATTTTTACAACAAAAAGTGTTGTATTAAGTATTTTATATGTGTTGTATTAAGTATTGCCCTATCTTAATTCTCAATGCACACTTGCAATATTATACACTATATCTGTTCCGCAAAAATGTTCCAAGTGGACAAAGCACAAGCATTAACAAACTTTATTAAAGATGAGTTGTAAAATGCGTTTTGACGGTAATACCCGCGACACTTTCTTTCTCTCTCTTACTGATTATGTACCAATTACACTCTTTTTCTCTCATCAATTATTTGACTTTTCTAAGATGTATAATGTTGATATTATTCAATGAAAGTGTATATTATAAAAAAATAGTAGAAAATTTGTATACCAATTTTTTAAAAAAATATTAATTGAGATATCTCAAAATAGAAAGTATGAACATTTATCGGAACGGTGGGGGTACCATAGATTGATGGAAATAATAATGTCTCGAGTATCTCTTCAAGATGAATCCAATTATTTTTACATTATGTTTTTATACCATTTACCAATGCAATTAGCCTAACAATCCTATGTAATGTATTTTTCTAAGATGGTAATTGAGTTCTAGTCTAATTCAATAATACAATGTTAGAAACCAAAGAAATATAGAATAAAAATATTCAAGATATGTTCATCTCAAACACAGTATCCTTGGCGAAGCCTGAGTTTTATGAGGCCCTTTATACTATAGCGATTTTTACTACATGTTCCAAGTTTCGTAGAAATTTAACTTAATCGGTAATCTCAAGCTTGTATACCCGATGTACATACACCCTGATGTTGTTATGGTGAAAACCATTGCTTTAGGCGGCGAGAAAGAAGGAGTATATATAGCACTGGGGATCAATCAATGACCAAAACTTTCGGCCCAAGCAATGAAGGAGTCGGCTGATTGAGAAGGAAAAAAGGAAGGGATTGATTATTAAGGAAGATCAAAGATCTTCCCTAAAATAATCCACACATCAGCCGCAAGGTCAAAGGGGGAAGAAAGTGGGTTTGGGTCTTGGGTTGCTGGGTTGGGTTTGGTGAAGTGGGCTGCCCATTTAGGGGCCAAGCCTACACTTACATTTTCTTTAATTAAATAGTCTATTTAAATATTCAAATTTTGTCATTCAAACACAAGAAGTTTGACCCTTCTAATTTGTGAATTTGATATTTTTTAAATTTATTCGTAGTTTAAGTACATACTTAAATCGAGATTGAATTTGAATGTGTCGCACAATGGAGGCTGATTTTGGATTTGGGACGATTAGGTTAAAGAGATTATAAAATTAAGGAAATATGGATTACTAGAAATTACCTAAAAATCAACTTTTTAAATATTTGTAAAAGACCGTAAAATGTCACTCATTTTGGAACAAATGAAATAATATATTTCATTAATGATTTTATTATAAATATATTGACAGTGTAAAAAAAAATTAAACACAAGTTCCCGAGAGAATAATGCTGGATGAAATATATTGTAGTAATCGAATGTTTATGAGTTTTTCAGATCTTAAAAATTGTATTAATGTCATTTTAATTGATTTCGATTATTAATCAAACTCAAAATGAAAACTTTATCAATTGATCATTCATACTCAAAATTATTCCTTAAGAAACTTTAGGATATATGCTATATTTTCTATCGGTTTTCCAAAAAGTTCATGTTTAAAAAATCTAATAACTAAAAGATATATAATTAAGACTCAACTTGTTTCACGGAAAATAACTTCCGGAAAACGTTTTCTTTATTTTATGGTGTTTGGTAACATTCGAAAAATGTAGTCAACGTAAAAACTTTTCCGAGTCAATGGAAAATGACTTACGGATTTATTTTCCGTAAGTCATTTTCCAAATGTTCAAGTATCCATCCGCGCCCTTCCAAAATTACACATATTTACATACACGCACAATATTTCACTTAACAAATAAATTGTTTAGAAATATAAATGTAGTTTGTGCACATTATTTATAAATTGTAATTTTAAAAATATTCACTACGCCTTAAAATTACTAGTGTCCACTATATTATATTATTATTTAAGGACGTCTTATTTTATTTTTTAAAACAATTTTTCATATCAATTATCAAAAAAAATTGTGAGCTTAAAAAAAGATGGATCTTATTGATTTGATACCATTAATGATAAATTGAAGATTATTAAAAGAAAATTACTTAAACTTCAACACTATTTTATATTCAATATGTGTATTAATATTAGAATATATTTTTTTATATTTATTCATATATTGTTCTCCTTAACATTTTCCGTATATTTGTCAAACATCGGAAAATGTTTTCCAGCATATTTTCAAAAGATTTACCAAACACTTGAAAATGAAAATTTTCATTTTCCAAAAATCATTCTCTGAAAATTATTTTTTGCATAAAACAAACGGAGCCTAAGTAGTATCGAAGTTGATCAAAAATAGAAAAATGTTTTGAATATATCCGACATATTTATTGTATATATGAAGAGTAAATTTGAAAGGTTATGATGATCGATGTAGGCATAAGTTTTAGAAAGCATACTTAATTATTAATAAAAATATTTTAAAATAGACTAATAAACTATTTGAATGAAGAAACAAAGGAGTTTATAAAAAGGAAACAACTTATAAGAAATTTTGAGCCTTTCAAAAAAAAAAAAAAAACTCACTCTGATAATATATTAAACTTTTACCCTTCATTAATTACTAAACTATTAAACATGAACCATTTGACGGAGATTGAGTGAATGAATTTTACGGTTAATTAAACAAGTTATTGCTAAGAGATTTTTTTTTTTTACTTCTTCTGTTTCGGGCAAAGAGTCCATGTTTGAAAGTTAAACTTTATATATATAGATCAATCCTAGATAGTCTAAAAATATTAAAATACCGCCAAAATTTGTTTTCCTAAAAAAGAAAGTCATTTTATGTAATAAAAACTTAAAAAGTAGTGGGCTTATGTATTGAAAATATAAATCTGATTATACATTAATTGATTACAAGAGTCCTAATCAATCAAATATTCAAATACTACTCTCTCTATCCCAAAATATATGACGTTTTGAACATATTGTAAATACTAAACTGCTACATATCCAAACATTAATGAGGTGTCTTCATATTTTTGTCCAAAGAGCCAAACACGAGTTACAGAAACAATAAATATGAGTAGAATTGGAAAAAAAAAGTTCTTTGAAAATTGTAAAGTATCATCTATTATGGAATAAAAAAACTCTCTCAAAACGTCATATATTTTGGGACGGATGAAGTACTATTTTAAAATATGAAAACCAAATACTCCCTTGAAATATGAAACCAAATACTGCCCCTACTATATGAACAAACTTCTAATGATTTGAAAGTACAATTAACAAAATATTTCAACATCATCAATATCTTAATTTTATTGTTTATTTTACATGTTAACAAAATCGAGATCGGAATTTTTTATAATATTCTATACGTTGAAAATTTGTGGTCTTACAGAAGATAAAAGATGATGAACTTAAACAATCGGCTTCAACCAATATATATTAGAAAAATCTTAATTTTTTACTTTTATGTAAAAGCTAGATAGTTATTACAAAAGTGTGTTTATTCAAACATTAGAAATAAAAAAATAGAATAATAAACTATTATTTAAATTCAACCAGAGCATGTAGATCAAACAAAAAAACCTTGAATATTAACCAACGAATCAAGTTCCAGCAAATCTCAACTAGATTTCTTGTAAAAAATTTACTAGTTGTTCGGTTTTTAATACTCAATCCCCCAAACTAATCAATTTTGTATTTAAAAAATCAACTAATAATTTATTGTATTTATTTTTACCAACTAACCTGTAAAAAGTTTTGACATCACATTGTATGAGCTAAATTTTGAATGTAAGCCATATTGTAAACAAAGTCTTTATCCCAAAAATGTCATTGTCTCCATCAGTAAAAACGAGAAAATCATATCTATAACGGGAAAATCACAAAACGAAAAAAAAAACTTGATCACAAAAATATAATTCATATCGAAATACTACTTAACGTACGTAAATCATCATCACAATTGTAAAGACGACTTATTGACATATTTGAAACTAAATTACACATTTAATGAAATGGGCAAAAAAACAATGTATTAACAACTCTATAAAAAATATAAAGAACCATAAATAGAAAATATTTTTCTATTTCCATCGGACCCAAATTTAATATATCAAAAAAATTCAACAACATCAAAATCTTAATTTTATTGTCCATTTTACATGTTAGACTGTTAGGAAATCGAAATCAATTTTTTTAATAATATTTTATACTAAAAAAATTTGTGGTCTTATAAAAGATAAAAGATGATGAACTTAAACAATCGACTTCAGCCAACATGTCATCCTAAAATCTTATAGTTGTACTTTTATGTGAAAGCAAGCAAGATAGTCAATACAAAATTATATTTACTAAAATATTAGAAACATGAAAAAATTAACAACTCATTACTTATAATTTAGCCCCAACATATAGGTTTAATAAAAGTTAAAGTCAATAATTGGAAATATCATATACAATTGCGATTAACAAAAGTTAAAGACAATCATTGTCGCATATATGATACATCCTGAAGTATGGTTCAGAGTAGATCACAATTTTTAGGTTAACAAATTGTTGTGATCTATAGATATTGATTGATATGAGATAGAGAATGAAAACCAACAAAATAACACATCAAATATTGTGTATAATGAATTCATAGTCTATCATATTACTGATATAATTTTCTATTTAAGTATATAGTTACAATTCGTTCTTTTAATTTTGTTTTTTGGTATTGTTTTGCTTGAATAAAATTTAATTAAAAAATGATATATGTCAGTGCGTTTAATGCACGAAGGTAAAACTAGTTAATAATAAAATCACACTTTTATTTTTATACATTAAATTTTAAAAGTGAACTCTTTTTAGTGAAACATCCCGAAATTAAATAAATAATCACTATTTACTCGGATCGACGGGAATAATTTGCATTCACTGACAATATAAAATTTTTTTATTTATGCGGCCTTAAGATGATGGCACGTGTCAAAGATCATAATATGTATCAATCACAATGTTTGTGTCGATTTTTTGAATTTTGCTTAGCCCCATATTTTGAAAAAGTAAAAACTTAAGTAAGATGTGTTTAAAATTATTTTATGTAAAACGGATCTTCTTAACTTAATTCATCATATATTGATAAATTAAATTATGAGTAAATAAAGCTTCGTTTTATAAATCAAAATCTGTAAGACGGTTATACCAAAAATTTAGCCATCTAAAAATTGGTTACATAAAAACGAATCTTGATAAAAATTTAATTAATTTGTTTTTAACTATGTGGTGACCTCTGTTTTCATTGAGGTGCCGGGAAAAGTCGTGCAGCACACTTCCTCACGCGCACGCTACCCCACACCCACATAACCAAACCCTAATTTTGAAGACCCTTCTTTTCTTTCCCCTCCCTCATTCTCATTGTCTATGCCTATGCCTATGGTATGTAAGAAAGAGTGTTGTGGTTAGAGAGAGAAAGGATATGTTTTTTTAGTTAGAGAGTGAGAGAGTGAGAGAGTGAGAGAGAGAGAGAGAGAACAAAGGTAAAATAGTAGAGAGCACCTTTAACCCTTTTGATTCATACACCCGATCGATCAGTCACCCAAGAAATAAGAGAGAAACCCTCCAAATTATAGCTTTTTTTTCTTGTAAGATGGTAACAATCACTTGTTTTTCTTGCCTGAATCTTTGTTTGATCAAGTGATTAGATCTAAGGAAACCTATATTGATCGGTGGTATTATTTGAAGAAAACAGATGTCAAACCGGTGGTGGACTGGGCAGGTGAATCTTCCAGGTGTTGAAACATCATCGGTGAAACCGGATCTTGGAATATCGATGAACGACGACAACAACAATAACAACAACAACAGAAGTGATGAAGACGAAAGAGAGAGCGATGACCCGAGAGAAGGGGCGATCGAGCCGTCCTCACGCAGACCCCGTGGTCGTCCAGCCGGTTCAAAAAACAAGCCAAAGCCTCCGATTTTCGTAACCCGAGACAGCCCAAACGCGCTGCGTAGTCACGTCATGGAGGTGGCGAGTGGGTCCGACGTTGCGGAAAGTATAGCTCAGTTCAGTAGGAGAAGGCAAAGAGGGGTTTGCGTGATGAGTGCTAATGGAACTGTAATGAATGTAACACTTAGACAACCTTCTGCACCCGGTTCAGTCATGGCCTTACAAGGCCGGTTCGAGATTTTATCACTAACCGGCGCGTTTTTGCCTGGGCCGGCTCCACCTGGTTCGACCGGACTCACTATATACCTTGCTGGTGGTCAGGGTCAGGTGGTGGGTGGTAGTGTGGTGGGATCACTAGTGGCCTCTGGACCTGTGATGGTGATCGCGGCTACATTTTCCAATGCCACCTACGAAAGGTTGCCAATAGAGGAAGAAGAGGAAGCCGCCGGTCAGGACGGGCTAGCTAGTGGAGTAGGCAGCGGTGTTGGTGGTGGGTCACCGCCATCAGTTATTGGGCAGCAGCAAGGTGGATTGGGTGATCATCCTTCGTTGCCGGTTTATAACTTGCCACCCAATTTGATTCCAAATGGTGGACAGCTGAGCCATGAAGCATTTGGTTGGCCTCATAGCCGTCCTCCTTACTAGAGGTAATTTAAATAAAACAACAATAATATTAATAAAAAATAATACTATATATTTACAGGAGATTATGTAGAAGGGGCAGAGTTGATCGACTATGGCTCCATGTTGTAATGAAGAGATTATAACTTGACGTTGTTGTTTTTCTTGTATATATATATTTGTTAATTTTGGTTTGATGAATTGTGATTTCTTTCACTATAAAAAGTTAGGGCAAACAAATGTCTAGTAAGGTTGATGAGCAAACAAATTCCTATGTGTGAGAACTCATCGTAGAAATATCTAACTATCAACCTAAAAGGAAAGGTTGAGCGAACAAATATCCAGTAAGTGGAAGATGAATATTAGCCTATCAAATAAAAAAAACCTCATCGTCACATCCCAAGCCGTCCCACACTAGTTGAGTACTATTGAGCTAATTAATTAAGTGAACGCTAAACGTTAAAGGTTACAAAACTTATAAGTTGACAAAACCCGAAGGATATAAAACTCTTTTAAACCATTACTTTAAACCCTAATGTACCTAAATTAGGTGATAGGTTGTTCAACTTAGCAATCACAAGGAATTACAATTATCAAATGCGTAGTGAAACATAATAGTAGAGACATGATGTTCGAAAAACTAGCGCAAGTAACACATAAATTTGCTCCATAATGAGAGTACAAAGTACGAAAACAAAGTATTACTAAAAATACTAATTGAGGATCATTCAAAGATTCAAAATTTGAGATATTACAACAATATTTAGCAAAACAAGCTCGAGCAAAAGCCTAGGCAATGGATGGCTAATCTAAATTAATTAACCTATTGGAAGTATTATCACAATCACCTCCAATGCGGTAAAACCCTAAGCAACACTAAAGTACTCCTTAAAGTGCGAAAAACATAATATGTTCATGCAAAATAGTCCAATCTGATTGTCAATATCTAAACATTTACCCATCATAAAACTTTGATTCTTGAGTACGTAGGTATCCTATGAAATCGTCTTACAGATCATAAGCTCAATTCTCTCACAGATGTTCACCAACACCGGTGAGTCGGGTCTTTCCTAAGTTTTTGCCTTGATTATTATACCAAATTAAATCTCTCAATCCCCCTTTTAAGGATATATTAACCACCATAATCTAATAAGGGATGATGCAGGATCGAATTTTTTTATTTTTTAATAGAAATTAGGAACAAAAAAATTGTTTAAAACAAATGGAGGAATCCGCCCGACATATGCATTTATCACTGGAAATTAAAATATTTGGGTCAAAAAGGGCTTTGGCAAATAGAACTTGATTTCATTAGAAAACGATTAATCTAAGGTTCATGTATAGCAAGCACGTCCGTATGACACAATATTGAATTAATGTATAAATGCTCAGGGTTATATAGGGGTCGGATTCAACTAATATTATGAGTATTCATGTCCTATATAAAACTCTAAATAAACACTGATTCGGTCTCATACCGAGACTGGGCCATAGATACGCACATAAAGATTTTGTGGATTAATGTGTCTAAAACTAGCCATGAGCAAAAAACTATTGAATGAACAACTAAAACATCAAATTCTTACTTAGAATAGGAGAGATTCTATAACCCTAGTTCTTCCTAACCATTTACCATCTGACGGGCGTTAATTTTTTTGTGTCAGATAAACGAATTAATGTGAATAGCTTGTATTTATATATACCCTTTTAAGTGCAAACTCTAACTTTACAATTGACCCCCTTTAAATTACAAATTTTCCTGTATAATCTTTAATGTTAGGTCGGTGTACTACATGTGATGTCTCTACAATCTACATGTACCCACAAACAACTAAGATTTGTCTTTTGTGTACAACCATACTAGGTGCAGTTAAAGAGATATCCAAAATAGTGGGAGGGGTAAGCATGTCGATTGAGGTTAACGGAGTTGGAAATTTGCGACTCTGCCCGGGGTTTACATTTAACCTTAGTGAACGTGTTGATTCAAGATCGAGCCATGACACTCACCAAAGATGCACAACAATCTATCACTAACAGTCTAGCACATACCTCTTTGTGGATGGATTGACTAGTTGATCAGGTTCAGGTCTAATCAAATGCAATGGCTGCTTCGGATGCTTCATAGGGTCAAGCTATTTTGGGAACCCTGGGGGCCAGTTAAGATTGGAATCAGAAGTAAGTCATACATATTTAATTCCCATGTCGCAACAACACATGTGAGACATACATGGTTATATATTTAGGAGAGAAAGGGGAGGATTGCCTTCAACTCGAAGAACATTTTTTCTAGCATTCCTCGACCTATGGTTCCATCCATTATTGGCTATATTTGGATCGTTTCACACAAAAATTCAGTAGTGCTCAACTTACTAAACCAACCCATTGGGGGGCGTGAGTACACTTAAGTGATTGTCACTCTATTTACTATAAGTATAATATATTACGATGGCTTTTAATAAACAAATGATATTACAAGTTCGAGCTTGTAGCATTTTTTTAAGTTTTAGTGTAATGTTGTTGTTGAATGGTTTTAATATAAATCTCATTATTTAAATGTTGTGAAGTTGATGATAATTTAAAATATTTATGTAATTATTTAGAAAAAATAATTTTGATGTGACATATAGTGTAGATATTTAAGATAAATAGGATGTAGTATGACCAATACTAAAATTTGTAAAAATATTACAAATTCGAGCTTGCATGTTTACCTAACAATATGTTTACCTCACAATATAGTAGTAATTATAGAAAACAGTAAATTTTAATATTTTATCCAATTGGTTGGCATATCATTGTCGAAATAAAATATAGAAAGAGTAAGGTGGCACCTTTCCGTTAAAAAAACAAACAAACGTAGAAATAGTCAAAACATTTTGGAGTACTACTATTTCCGACTTCCGAGGATAACGCCAGCAATAGTCAAGGTTTTGGGAAAACTCCTCCATTGGTCCAGCACAAAATTTGGAAAAATTATATTGCACGGTTTTGGACAAAAGTCTACTTATATTATTTTAAAAATATTTTATTTTAAGAGTTTACTTTCAAAAAGTTATATTTATCATCTCCATAACATTTCAACATTACTCTCACATTTGCTATTAACATATTAAGGGCTTGTTTGGTAGTCAGGTAAGGATAAGCAGTATTATTAGTGCACTCGCTATTAATAATTATTTGTATATCGGGGGTAGTTTTGAGATTACAAATGTTAATCCCAATTTTTTTTAGTGAGGGCGCTAATATTTGGGGAGATAATGACTTTATCGGATAACTTTCAAAATACGATTTTATTTTTGTAAACACGTTTGGAAAACTATTTTAAAACACTATTTTTCATAAACAGAATAGTTGTAAACGTATCATATTTTTAAAACGCTACAAATTGGAGCATTTTAAAATGCTCCACATTTTAAAAACGTTGCATTAAAACACTTTTAAAGAAAAAACGCAGTTTTTTACCAACTTTTTGATCAAAACGCTCCACCAAACTTTAATGTTAGTTATGCACCTCTTAACAATTAGACGAATTAAACGCAATTGGTTCTTCCGTCAATTAAATAGTTAGGGATTTAGGTCCCGGTACATGCATCACACACGATATTTAGAAGGGTAAAATTGTCATCCCACTTTAATAAGTACAAGGATCATTTGCGTACGTTATACTATATTGGACAAATATATAGTAACAACCTCCCTAAAACCCTACCTCTTCTTTTACCTTCCCCAGCAAATTCCAGCCATGGAAAACACACCAGGCGGTGTTATGATTGGCCCCATCACCACTAGGCAAAGACAAAACAAACATTAAAGAGTTTATTACTCTTCCTTGAATCTTCGTTCAATCGTCCGACCGCCATATATGGTGATTTTGTTGACTTCCTTGAACAAGATCGAAGAAACATTACAAAAGAAATTTTCGTGTCTTCTCTTAACCCAACTCTTGCTCTTACTGCCTTTATATAAAATTATCAAAACACGGGTACGGTCAATTCCAATCGTAAGTCTCAACCGTCGACTAATCATGGTTGTGGTCGCAACAGTTCCAATAGTTGTGGTCTACTGGTCTCGACTGTTCCAATAGTTGTGGTCGCGGTCATGGTTATATCGTAAACAATGGTCTTCTCTAAGATATCCTATAAGGAATGCTGGGCTCAACGAGCGTTCGATTAATCTAAATCTCATATAAGCGATTTTAAATAGGTCTCTAGGACTTCGAGCCTTGATCGAATCCAAGATAGATGAATAAGTTAAGTCCTTCATTCTCTTTGAATAAAATTTTGATAAGAGAAATTACGTGAGAATTTGACGATAAAAAAATAAAATAAAAGACAAAAATTTAGATAAGACAATTAGATATCTATAATACAATACAACTCGATCCATTATTTCACATGTCGAATGACTACAATATTATTTTACGAGATTTTACGGTTTTACCGCATGATTGCAAAAGTTTGTATTTGTATTTTTTTCTTTTTAATTTTTATCGTAATTAACTTAATCAATTAAATTTTTTCTAATTTCATATACAAATTAAATTTTTATAAAAAACGTAAGTTTTGTAATTTGCCGCTTTAATTTTTGTCCTTTTGTCCGGCCACAATCAAACTTTTAATTAATCCATCACAAAGAGGACCCGTTTGAAAGTCAATTTGAAAATAATATTTTTAGTAGTTTATTTCCTCTTTTCTTCAAATTTTTAATTAATCCCTTTGAAAGTCAAATTTTTTAATAATATTTTTAGTAGTTCATTTCTCATTTATTGATAAATTTTCAAAAAAAAATTCATCAAATATCTATAATACAATAGTTCAAGATTGACAAAAGATAAAAGCGGTGAGATCGATTCATTTATCTTTCGGTCATTATCACTTTCACATGTGTGAATGACGGTTGAACAACTACCTAACTTATTTACGAATCCTTCCTCCACCAAACTCACCTCCCTTTTATTTTCGATATTTTAATTAATTAATCAATTTTATGCAAAAAAATTCGTAAGTTTTGTAATTTGATTTTTTTTTCATTTTTAACTGTTATCCTAATTAACTTAATCAATTTATTTTTTGAAACTGAATCTCAATTTAATTTATGTCTAAGTTTTGAATATTTCTATTTTAATTTTTTTCTTTTTAATTGTTATCGTAATTAACTTAATCAATTTAATTCTTTTCAAACCCGCAATTTCGTATACAAATAATTTTTTAAAAAAAATATTGTAAGTTTTGTAATTTGAAATATTTATTTTTTTCTTTTTATCTGCTTCATTTATTGATAAATTCACAAACTGGCGACGTACCATCGGCACGGGTTTCAAAATCTATAATACAATATAGCTCATAGTCGCACATGTATAATTGACTAAAGCTATTTAGGGGCTGAGATTGATTCCTTTACTGAGATCATACGGTCATTATCACTCCTCAAGTTCACATGTGTGAACGGCGGTTGAGCAACTATCCCCTCTCTCTCCAACTCCCCCCACTATTCACGGTTGGTTGCCGCTAATCCTTCCTCCATCAAACTCACGTCTCATTTCTTTTCGATATTTTAATTAATTAATCAATTTTATGCAAAAAAATTCGCAAGTTTTGTAATTTGAAATATTTATTTTTTTCTTTTTAACTTTATCATAATTAACTTAGACAAATTATAAGTAAATATTAATTCATTCATTTATTGATAAATTCACAAACGGGCGCCGTGCCATCAGCACGGACAAGAGTACTAGTATAGTACATTAATGATCCATATTAAAGTGAAATGAAAATTTTACTCTTGCCAAAAATCACACGTGATGCAAACTTAACGATGGAAAATGAACGGAAATTAACGGAAGGACAAACTGTGTTTAATTTAAGACAAAAACTTAGGTAAGACGATTTTAAGGTTATTTTTTATAAGACATATCATCTTTACCCAACCCACCGTGTGTTGGTGGGTTGAGCTTTAAGAGAGTGATGTTTCGTTTTACGAATTAAAATATGTAAGATCATCTTATTGGAAATTTACTCATAATTCAATTTAGGAACATAAGCTTTTTGAATTTTTGTACAAGAACCAATCCCAATAGGGGTTAAAAATGTTGATGATTTAAGTAAAATCATTGGTCATTTAGTATAGTCGGGGTTTATGTTTTGAAGATGGGTGAGCTCGGGAATACTACATTGTGAATCTGGGTGTGCGGAGTGCATATTCACATAAGTTTTACGGGCTTACGGGTGTTAATAATCAAGTGTTCCGTTTCCTTTCGATTTATCGTTTTCGCAACGAATAACCCTGGCGGGGTCTCGCTGTTATTTTGGTGTGACCTATTTCGATATTTGAAATTCGGTTGTGACAGCTTTCCCTAGCAGTTATTTTGGTGATTATTGAAATTCCAAGGGATATAACCATTTGAAAGAAAACTTGATTATCTGCAAGGGACATATATATACTATATAATAGTTCCATCATCTTCGTTTTTTTGGATATAAAAAATATACAATACTCCAGAAGTAGTCTTTTGCTTTAGTGCCAAAACAGGAGGGCAATTGTAGTCTTATCCTACAAGGATATTCATGTAACCCAGGGCATTCGATAGGGTCGAATAATTCTTGCAGGAAAATGCTTGGTGCATGATTCTACAATATATCCAAGTTTCTGTGTTCGATATTGTTGTATCCCAGATTTATCCAATAAAAAATACCGAGACCAATGGTAGAGTTTTTCCCTAAAGTTTTTCGTGATCATCCTCTAAACATCATATCGGCTGCTATACCTAGGCCCAAAACCGGACATGAGTAAAGCACGAGCGATCATCACGTGCCAATCACGAGCTCGTAAGCATGGGACCCACGAACCTAGCGAGCCGAGCTAGCAAAGTTCTCGAGCAGAGATCATGGATACATCACGTCCAAGCATGGCTGAGCACGGGCCTTGCCTGCCCGACTAGGCGGCCATGCCCGGGAATCATACTTATCAACACTAGCTTCGTACCATGCAATCGGGCAGGGCCATGCTCGCCCGTGCAAGCATCAAACAGGGAATCTCAGAGACTTGCTCTCCAAGACAGGTCAAAGGGTTTCTTTATCCGAGTAAAACACTTGTCATATATGCTCCGGCATTCTCACGACCAACCGCCTAGCTATCATGCCTATAATTTAGGAGTTTCTTCATAAATCTACTAAGTAACTATGGAATTGAATCCCACATGGATTCTATGTCATTTGGGGCCTATAAATACCCCTCCATAAACCCTAAACAAGGTACACACTCTTTATAGCCTCAAGCCTCTGTCAAATTGCTTTTTAACTCTCATATGATACTTACTCTCACGTTGGAGTGGTTTTGCGAGGCTAAGCCCTGCACTCCAACTAAGGTGTTTTTGTGTTCTTAGACAAGTTGTGAAGAGATCCAATCTATACAATCAAGCCCATATATCTATACGTATCAATCGGACGGCCCAAGGCTGATTTTTGCATCACCATAAGCCCAGTTGCCATCGAGGTCATTAAGCTCGAAGAGTCATTAGGAACAGCTGATCTCAGGGAGATTGACGAGGCCGAGCAGGCTCCACTAATAACGACCCCTACGCGTAAGGTCAGGCCTTTCCCCGCGCAGGCCATCGAGCTAGATACTTTACAAGTTCGAGATGAGCCCGAGTTCCAGCCACAAGATGAGCTGGAAGAGATCATTATCAATCACTCCTACCCCAAGCAGAAAATCAAAATCTAGAAAGCTTATGGCCGCAAGAAGCTAGAGCAAGGCTGATCGATCAACTCAAAAGTAGCCTCGATGTATTTGCATGGACTGTCGAAGACATGTAGGGGGTTAGTGAGAGCATTGCCCGCCACGACCTCAATGTGGACCAAACCTTTCGTCCAATTCAGCAGCGACCAAGGCAATTCTAACCTGAGTAAAAGCGCGTAGTGGTCAAAGAGGAGGTGGAAAAACTCCTAAAATCATACATCATCGAGGAAATCCAGTATCCATTTTTGGCTCGCCAATGTGGTTATGGTTAAGAAGACAAACCGAAAATGGCGCATGTGTGTCGATTTCACAGGCCTCAACAAAGCTTGCTCAAAGGACTACTACACGCTGCCGCGCATCGATTTCACAGGCCTCAACAAAGCCGGGTTTGAGATGTTCAGCTTCCTGGATTCATACTGAGGGTATCACCATGTCAAGATGAATGAGAAAGACAAGGCCATGACAAATTTTTGGCAAGTGAAAGGATTGTACTGCTATAAAATGATGCCCTTTGGACTGAAGAATGCAGGGGAGACCTATCTGCGCAAGGTCAACAAAGTGTTTGGCTCCCAACTTGGCCAGAATATGGAAGCCTATATCGACGACATGGTCATCAAGACTAAAGGCCGCGACTACAACCTCGACTTGGAAGAAACGTTTGCCAACCTATGCAAACACAACATGAAGCTAAATCCAAACAAGTGTGCATTTGGGGTCCGGGCAGGAAAATTCCTTGGCTTCATCGTCAATCAGCGCGGAATCGAGGCTAACCCGGAAAAGATACAAGCTTTGATCAAGAAGGAATAACCCAAGTGCATCAAAGATATCCAACGACTAAACGGCAGGATCATCGCCCTTGGTCGCTTCATCTCCCAATCAGTGGAGAAATGTTTGTCGTTCTTCAAAATCTTGTGTGACAACAAAGGGTTCGAGCGGAACAGTGAGTGCACTGAAGCCCTTGACCATCCCAGAGAATATCTCGACAAACCTCCCTCCTTAGCAGCCCTGTACTCGAGGAACCACTATTTGTATATCTAACGGCCACAGACCAGGCTGTAGCCGATGTCCTTGTTAGGGAGGAGTTAGGTCTTCAAAAATCTGTGTACTATGTATCAAAGGCCCTCAGTCCTGTTGAGGTTCGTTATTTTAATGCAAAAAAATTAGCTTACTCGCTTGTTATAGCTGCCCGCAAATTAAGAGCTTATTTTTCTGCACATGCGCACCACTGCACAAAACCCTGCACAAACCAGACTCAGCGGGCATATTACTCAACTGGTCGATTGAGCTTACGGAGTTCCACATCGACTATCAACCCAAGCGAAGGAATCAAAGCTCAAGCCTTGGTCGAAACAAGTTTCACCAAACAAGAAGAATCTGAAGCCCGACAGTCAAAGGAGCCCGGGCACGAGTTGCTTCCAATGCCTCGACCGACCTATTGTTGAGAACTTTATGTAGATGGGGTAGCGAGCAAAGTCGGGAGTGGAGCGGGCATCCTTCTCATAGCTCCCGACCAAGTTACCAAATTTGAGTTAGCTCTATGATTCAAATTCCTAGCCTCCAAAAACGTGGCTGAGTATGAAACAATGATCACCGGTATCGAGCTTGCAGCAGACATGGGCGTGGAAGCAGTAACGGTGTACTTGGATTCACAACTAGTAGCGAAACCAAGTTCAAGGAGAATATATGGGGCCTTACCCCTCCCTGGTCAAATACTGTAAACATGCGAGCCAGCGCGCAGAAGCTGGATCGACAACTACATCCTGCCCGCGGACAAGGTCAAAGCCATAACTATAACACCCTGAGCTTGAAAGCCCGATCCGCTACGTGTAGCTCACACACTGGCCCACTGAAAACGCAGCATCTTGGATCATCAGGCCCACCACAAGTCGACCCAAAAGTCAATGGATGATGTTGATACCCTGAGGTAGTGTGTGACCACCTTATAAATCAAACATAATTCCCACACCTACCCAATGTGGGATGGGGTATTACAACAACGGTCAGAAATTAAGCTTGTCGATACTCAGTAGTTGGGGGAATCCTATACAAGATATCTAAGGTCAGACCTATGCTTCACAATGTTCCCCCAGAGTTAACCGAAGGCGTTTTGTACAAGGTCCACGAAGGAAAGTGCGATAGTCACCCGAGCAACATAGCCCTTGTAGAGAAAATCATACGCGCAAGATATTACTGGATCACCCTCAGGAGGGATGCATAAAAGTATGCCCGAGAATGTGACAAATGCCAGAGATATGCAGATATACCGAGGTTGCCTTCCACTATGAAAACTCAAGTGGTCGCTACCTGGACCTTCGACATATGGGGAATCAATTTGATCGATCCATTCCTCCTAGCACAATACAAGTACAAGTATGCAATAGTCACCATCGAGTACTTCACCAAGTGGATCAAAGTAAAACAATTGGCTACAATTTCAGAGGCAAATATTATCAAATTCGTGTACAATCAAGTATGGTACAGATTTGGGCTCCCGCGAGCAATCATCTTTGACCACGGTACCCAATTCTCGAACAAGTTCACAGTCGAATGTATGCGGTTGGGTGTTAAGCACTGGCAATCATCAGTAGCCTACCCATATGGCAACAACAAAGCAGTGGCTGGGAACAAACAAGTCATGTACGCGCTTAAGAGAAACTTCAAAGGACGAGCAGGAAAATGGGCAGAAGAGTTACTGTTAGCCTTATGGGCAGTCAGAACAACTGTCCAGGGTCCTACTGGAGAAACTCCTTTCGCGCTCACATATGGCTCCGAAGACATGATCCCAGTTGAGTTGGCCTTGCCAAGTTATAGAGTTTCTCATTATAGTGAGCAAAACAATGAGCTTACCCGGACAATAGATCTAGACCTTCTCTAAGAGAGGAGACTAGATATACACCTAAGGATGGTCAACTACAAGCAGTGAGCAAAGACTCACCACGAAAAAAGAGTTCGAGGAAGAGCATTCATGGTTGGCGACTAGATACTCAGAAAAATCGAGGTTACCTGGTCACCGAGCAGAAAAGGGAAAGCTCTCACCTAACTGAGAAGGACCTTTTTCAAGTTATGGAAATAATCAAAGAGAGTACATACACGTTGCGGACACATGAGGGTAAAGACTTTAAGCATCCTTGGCATGCAGATCATTTGAAAAAGTATTACCATTGATCAAGTTCTCAATGTACAAACAAGCAAGACCCTCAGCCCTATTGAGGGTCACTATCATTTTATCAATAAAAAGGCATGTTCCTTCATTTCAAATGTCAATATTCTTATTTCTTATTTACAAATTGCATTAGGATTGCTTGGCAAGTTATGCTCACAAAACGAGTAGACAGGACCATGCCCGACCAACTATCCATTATACCTAAGCATTAGCGGACACATCTTATCCTCCAAGCGAGCAAGATAGGGCCATGCCCGATCCACTTACTTAGAAGCATGCAAGTCGGTAAGGGTCCATGTCTACAAGATAACGGCTAACTACCTCGGGCTATAACAGTGACCGAGAAAGACCGTTAGTTGATTATATTTATACCTAGGTGATATACTAGCAGCAGCTTGGACGTATAAACGTTGGACAGTGCCAAGCCCGGTTAGTTGGTCTCCATTCAGAATTGGGCTCTGCCCACTGGGTAGTCATCCAGATGCTCGCCAAAAGTGATAGGGGCCATGCCCGCTCAAAGCCTTAGCTAGATCCAAACACTTATCATGGGGAAGAACGTTTCCCCGAGCATTCAAACTCAAATAATATGTTCGCTGAATTAGCCTTATTATTTATGAGTTATTATTTGCACAAGTATGCATGATCGCACTCAATTAATAGTTGCTCAAATTTACTGCTAACTATGTTTGCTCACGAGCATATACACATGCAAGCTAGTACTAATCAATTGCAGGAAAAATACAAGTAAGGAAACAACAATCGAACAAAACAAAATTCCCATTAAAAGTTGGAAAAATTACAACATGAGAGCAAAAATATTGGCACATAGACCGAGCAGAGGATTTCTTGATCTAAGGCTTGGTTCGAAGGAAGTGAAAGAGTCACTGAAGATGCCTTGTACTACTCTTCGTACTGGGCATTCAATTCTTTTCGGACATCTTCATCTGAAGCGGTTTTGGCCTCAACCTCTTTGAATAGTTGTTCGCAGGTCTGATCGATTATTTGTTGGGCTTTCAAAGCTTTGACGAGCGAGCATACATTAACGTCCATGGGTGTCGGGGGAACCTAAGGCTCCCACTTAGCGGTCACGTCGTCACGGGCAAGGGAGGCCAGCTCTTCCTTAGTATAAGGGACCAAGTGATGGAATAAGCATGCAGTCTCGTCGAGCGGGTTAAATACGACCCACTCAGCCATGGTCTCCATGCTCACCCCGTTGTGACCAGCGAACATCCAAAGAATATGATTTGTGCCATAAGCGTACTATGTAAGAATTGTTTCATCCACCATAGCTTAACATTCCTCGGAGCTCTTGAATTTTTTTACTACCATCTCTTTGGCCAACGCAAGCTTTTCAGAGAGCTCACAGTCACAACTTCCTTGATAGCCTATATTTTAAGAGCGTCACGCTCTTTCTACAATTGTGACCGTTGTAGGGTCAACGCTTCCATCGAAGTCTACTCCTTCTTTAACATGTCAACGAGCATAGTTTTCTCGGAGGCCAGCTCCCCGTTCTTAGTGACCAACAAAAGGTTCCACGTGAACAACTCCGCCTCTCTCTTCTTGGGCGCAGCTTCCTGCTCCTTCAGTTGATCGGCCAAGGCTAAAACTTGGTCAAGTTTCTTCTTTAGTAAAGCCTCTCGGGTGACACCATCAGACTTCATCTTTTTGCGGGCCTCCTTCTCCTCGCTATATCGGTTATAGAGATTGGTGTATGTGGAGGAAATCTACAACCACAACAAAGCAATCAGTATAAAGACGAGCAAGAATAATAGTTACGATGAAGATAATATGACATAGTCGTTTTTACCTCGCTCAGATAGAGTCCAACGTGTCCGATCCATCATATGGCTGACGGTCTTCCGATCAAGCATGACGTTATCATGAAGAGCCCGCTTGACGATGCCTTTGCCCACCAAGCCGGCAAGACTCCGTGGGCATTGAGGTCGATACCATTGAGCATGGGGGCACCACCTTCGATCTTATTCATTAGTGTCGCGCTGTACTAATGGTGGCGGGCATCTCAAAATCAGGTTGCTTCCACGACATGACATTATCTTTGGTGGGCAGAGGAATAGCAAAAGTGGGCTCAAAGCCCGTGTCCCGATGGCACATGAGACGATCAAATTCGGGGATATGAATCTCTCGTCCTTTTTCCTACTGCTTTGGTAGCTGCGACCTCCGCAGCCTTAGCAGCAGCAGCTTCGGTGGCCTTGGCAGCAGCGGCCTCAGCGGTCTCCACGAGAACTCGAGTAGGAAAGGTAGGAACAATATCCTTCTCGACCGGGCTAGGAGTTTTGCTCGCTGCAACATTTTTCTTGGTCAGAATGCTAAAGGGGACCTTGGGCAAGACCTTGGCCTCCTTGGTCTTCAGATTAGTGGCTCGTTGGTCAGCCTAGGCTCTCATCTTGGTGATCAGTGGAGGATTTCATTCCTGAGATAAAGGCAAGTGAAAGATCAGTACAATTATTAAAGGCATGCATGATCGAGACAATGGAAATATCATAAAAGTAAGCAAGTAACCATTTCCATCCTCAAAAACCGAGCGACAGCTCACCCCCGCGGCGAGTAACCAACACTCGGGGCAGTCAGCCTTAAACTTACAGTCACTCAGTATGGATGGACAACTTCTGGTCTGTGTATCATAAAGGGCTTAACCTCGGGCAAATTTGTTCGGAGCACGCCGGCTAGACATAGGTTATGCGGGTTGCAGACTAGTTTTTTTCAATCAAGAAAAAATTCCTGGCCTACCCGTTTCTTATTTTCTTCACGAACTCCGAGGGAAGCTTTCATTGCTCGCAACCGCGCACCCTCTCCGGAGCTGAAATCCCGCTTGGAAGCCTTAAAGATCTTCATATCATTACTCGTCGTACGTTTAAGCGGTCATCCAACCCGAGAGTCAACCATTGTAGCTCTCTTGTCTCAGGCCTCAAATTTGCCTCGGACATCGCTCAAGATTCTTAAAAAGTTCGAGTTGGATTT
This sequence comes from Codonopsis lanceolata, assembly GCA_013146195.2. NCBI lineage: Eukaryota > Viridiplantae > Streptophyta > Magnoliopsida > Asterales > Campanulaceae > Codonopsis > Codonopsis lanceolata. The sequence continues at coordinate 39,954,181 of CM028383.1, forward strand.
GACCCCGATCCGACCACCGGTGTTCGAAATGAAGATAAAGAACTTGCGGAAGAGGTACATGTCCAGCTCGAAGTATAGCAGGCAGCAGGCCACAATATATGCCATTATTACCCGGACGGTGTTCAATATCAAACCGCAAGGCATGGCCTTGATTTTGAGCAAAAAATCCACAAAATAGGGCTCCAAAGGAAGATGCAGTCCCACTCTAAAGAAATCGGCAAAAAATAAGATCCCGTCACCTTACTCGCGCGATAGATCGACGTTAGTAGCTAGGGAGATCCATTTTATCTGCCCTATAATTCTTGAAGTCCACGCCGAGAGAGGTGAGCCAATCAGTTACCTTGGCCGATGTGTCTAGAGAGGCCCAATGGGCAGCATATTGGCTCTCATCAACATTTGTCGACCAATCGAGCTCGTTGGTAAATAGCCTCATCTCTTGATCGACCAGAATCCTTCCTTTGTCGAGACAACGGGATATCAGAGCTCGTTTCACCGGACTTGGAGGCCTCATCAGCTCCCTCCCTATGCTCAGATTGCATCTCTTCAGCCACGGGCTCCTCTCCCTCAGCTAGCTATTCGGGGCCATGCCCGTTAGCGACCTCTATATCCCCTACACTTTCCCCAGAAGGGTCGTGCCCGCTGGAGGAATCTGCAATCTCAACCACGGGAATAGGAGCACGCCCACTAGTGGCCTCACTGGCCACAGATTCATCACCATCCTTCGTTTCGACATTTATGGAATGTGTCTTCTTGCTACTTAGCGGGTCATTCTGATTGTCGTAGCTGTAGGCTTCCCTTTTATTATCCGAGCAATTATCGTGAGACATTTCTACAAAGAGATCGAGGAAGAAAAGTCAAATTATGCCCGAGCAATAAGCAACGATCGAGTAAAGGAAAAATCCTAAGTCTAGGTATACCAAGGGGTCATGCCCGCCTAGCAAGCAAGACCTTTTGGTCCTTTCATCGATCGCTACCTAAAGTCGGTCTATCCTAAGAATCCTACCTAGAAAATGCATGAAGGAAAAGAAGAAACCCAGAAAGGCAGGGGGCGAAGAACAAGAAGCCCAGAAAATGAAGAACAAGGCAAGAAAATGGAAATACCAGAAACTTCCTCTAGGCTGGGTATTTCTTTCACAAATTCGTTCAAACAGGAAACGACGAGGGACTCTGGACTTTAGAAACAAATCGGAGTCGGAATTTGGAAGGCACCCAGAACTGCAGCAACAACAACAAAGTTTGAAGAAGTTTTCTGTCTCTAGATCTCAGGAACGATAAATAAGGGGAAGGCAGAGTGGTCTGGATTTTTATTGGCGAGATGTGTTTGAGTTTTTTTGGGGCAAATGATGGAGACAAACAGCTCTGACGTCAGCACAACACGCATGTATTTAATGCACCGCTTCGTAAAGCACTCTCTACTACGGCTATAATGGCAACGACGGCTCACACACCCTAATTAATGCCTACTCTCCCCAGTACTCTTCCAAAGACAATTTTCCCCAACACCCTCCAGCTGCCTGCTCCCCTAGGTTCCAGAATGTTCCACCATGTTGCCGCCCAGCCAGGTCACAATCAACTCAGAAATTCACAAGTATTGATGCTCGATGCAAGAGCAACGACACTAAGCATAAGCGCTCTTTGCTCATAGCATAAATACTCTCCAAACAAGGTTTTAGGGCCGCTGATATGATCGGTCCAAAACCGGTCATGAGTAAAGCACAAATGATCATCACGTGCTAGTCACGAGCTCGTAAGCATGGGACCCACGAGCCTAGCAGGCAGAGCTAGCGAGGTTTCTGAGCAGAGATCATGGATATATCTCGTCCAAGCCTGGCCGAGCATAGACCTTGCCTGCCCGACCAGGCGACCATGCCCAGGAATCATACTTATCATCACCAGCTTCGTACCATGTAGCCAGACAGAGCCATGTTCATGCTCGCTCGAGCAAGCATCGAGCAGGGAATCTCAGAGACTTGCTCTCCAAGACAGGTCAAAGGGTTTCCTTATTCGAGAAACTGCTCAGACATTCTCGTGACCAGCCCGTCTATCATGCCTATAATTTAGGAGTTTCCTCCTAAACCTACTAGCTAGGTAACTATGGAATTGAATCTCACAAAGATTCTATGTCATTGGGGGTCTATAAATACCCCTTCATAAACCCTAAACAATGTACACACTCTTTACAGCCTCAAACCTCTGTCAAATTGCTTTCGATACTTACTCTTATGTCGGAGTGGTTTCGCGAGGCCAACCCTTACACTCCAACTAGGGTGTTTTCGTGTTCTTAGACAGATTGTGAAGAGATCCAATCTAAGGTTGTGTGTGTGTGTGTGCAGTCATTACTTTTTGATAGGAAATAAAATAGAGTAGTTCTCATGTGAGACCGTTTACAAATCTTAATTCATAAGACGAAATTTCACTCTCTCACAACTAAACTCACCACCACACAAAGTCGGGTTAAGAAGATCCGTCTCACATAAAATACATGTAAAACCGTCTTTCCTAAGTTTTTACGAATAAAATAAAAATGAACGATATTACTATTAATTTTAGAACAAATTTCGTGTGATACTTTATTTCAATGGTATATAGTTCTATTCTTTACTGTCCAATAGAAGTATATGTTAATTTCCCTTAATCTTTCTTTTAGTGGATAAAGTACCAGTTAATAGTTAATCAACCCTTTATTTATTCATTTATTATCTTACTAACACGGTTCACATCACAACTATTAATTACACCCTAACAGAACGAATTGATACAATATTGGCAGCATCTTCCCTAAGAAATTTCATTAATTTCGTCCCAATTTTTTAAATTAATATTTCTAATTTTGATGGCTTGGTACAAGGATCCTAGGGCTTGAGCAACAACAAGGACAAGGAGGACCCTCGTCACATGGACTCACATGTCATTGCTACCAAACCCTAATATAAAAAAACCTGTTGAGTGCTACTTTCCAATAGTGAAAGGCACCATTATCTATATACTTAGTCCCCCAACCTAGTGTTTATTAATAAACTAATCACGTTTTAATTAAATATTAATAGTGTCATCAACTCAAAGACTAAAAAACAAATTATCATCACTTCTACTTTAATTAAAGGGTAAGATATGGAAAACCCCGCTTCATTATGGGTCTAGTTTGAATTATCGTCCTCATCTATCAATTGAAACAATATATTTTCAATTATATCATTTTCGTTTAATCACACATTCAATACTATCGTTTCAGTTGCCGAAAAATGCTCACCTGAGACACACATGACCATCTTTAGGTTTTTTTTTACCATAATGCTCTTTAATGTTTCAATTTAATATCTTATTCATGTTTTTCTAATCAATAGTGCTAGGTTTACCACTAATTCTACCACTATTGTTACCACTAAGCCTTAGTGAAGGGCAATGTTGTCTTTCACTAAAACACATTTTATCTTCACCAAGACTTAGTAGTAACAATAATCGTTGAGATAATGGTAAACATATCATTATTGTTTTCTAATACCCTTTATAGTTTCTATGTACAGGATTGTCAATCAAAATACCAAAAGAGGATTATGGTCAAAAGTAAGAATACCTAAAGATGGCCACATGAGTGTAAATTGGGCATTTTGTGGCCAAATAGAAGGTGCAACTAAAGAAAATGTTATAATTAACGGTTTATTTAGTAGTTGAGGGGGCAATATGAGCATGACCCATAGTTAAGGGGGTGATATGTAATTTCATTTCTTAGTTGCCCTTTTCCAATTGTTGTCTCAGAACACCAACGCCATTGATCTATGGGGAATCTCAAACCCTGCATTAAGGAAATGTGGACCGCAAAATTAAAGCATAATTTTAATATTAAAAAGTCCTTTTTGTTTATTTTATGATAATAATTTGGTGGTGGGAATCATTGTCATCAGCATTCTGAAACTTGGAGTATATAATTTATTTTCCACACTCGCACGTTATATTGGTTGCACGCACTCGCTCACACGTTATTTTTATTATTTTATCTTTAGTTTTTTTTTACTGCTTTAATTATATATCATACTAGTGATGTACTAGTGCATTACATGTATTATATATATGTATAAAATTATATACTAAATTAAAGTTGAATAATATGTAATTAATTTTTTAATTTGAACAAAATAAACAAAAAATAATAAACAGAAAATCCTATAAATTTGAAAAAATATATATAAATTTTGGAATACTTTTTATATACAATAATTTTCGTTCAACATGTACGGCTATTACAACTATAAATATCACATAGTAACTCTAAACAAAACTACATACAACTGATGATAACCAAAAACATGTTTTCAAATGAAATCTTATATTAGACAATAACTTACAATGATTTTTTTTCATAAACATTGCATAAGATATAATCAACAAAAGATGTTTTATCTGGAATTTGAAAGAAATTTTAGGATCAAATAGTATCAGTGACATTTTTGGAATCAAAAGAGTACCATCAGAATTGCCTTTTGAAAGAACTCAACATTCTAAAACATGATTTTTCAGCCTTATAGCAATTAATGTCGTGTCATTGCATAACTCAAGTGAATAGACTATGTTACGAAACAACATTATTTGAGTTCCAACCTTCAAATTTAACTTACAGTTTGAGATTTCAGAATATGTAATTCAATTGAAATATTTATGAGTATGTTTCGTTTAAATTTAACTCACAGTTTGAGATTTCAGAATATATATTGTTCATTAAAGTGATGTAATTAAAAAAAATTGCATCTTAATTTTAAATGACTATTTAATTGAAACTACAAAAAAAAAACATGTATCTCTTTCAACAACACAACTTATATATTACATTTCAATTTTCAATTACATAAAGAATTAACAAAAAAAAAAGAGAGAAAATGTCACTCTAATTTGAACATGACATAAAGTTCTTGATATTCTTACTTATTTGTAATGGACCATTATAAATGTATTTTTTTGTTTAGTTTATTGAGTTTTGTCTTCTTTTCAACTGTATAGTGTGCATTCATCTGATATTTACAAAATCTCAAGCATATATGAATTCATTGGCATATTGTCCGCTTCATACATTGAATAAGTTTCATACTAACATCATGCCATAAGCACAAACGAACCCAAAAAATCTAGTGATAATTTAAACTAAGACAGACCCAAACTAAAAAACAAACAAAATCAGGCTAGTGAGTATTTTTTATTTGTTTTAAATATTATAGAACTGTATTTCAAGATCTATTAAAAACAATCGTAAGTATTTTTATTTACCTATTTTTTATTTATAATAATACTAAGCTATTCAATATTTTTGAATAAATACAATTTTTACGATTATTTTTATATATTGATTTTGTTTATAATTAGTTATATACACATGGACTATGTCTAACTTATGAATAGCTTGCCTAAAAATTTGATTTCTATTTTATTTTTGTGTAATATTTAATAGTTATATGGCTTTGGTATGTAATTAGTTATATGTCATTTATATATCGTTTTCGAATTTAATTCTCCAAATAAAAAAAGTAAACTCAATTGGAATAGTTTCTATCAATATCATTAAATGATATTTCTCAAATTCAATTAATTTTTTTAGATAAATGGAACATAAGTGATTCCATTTTTGAAAAGTGAGTTTTGACAGGAAATTTCTAAAAATTATGCATTTATATTTGTATATATACTACAACACAACCATGTAATACACGGTTTAATATTGATATAAATAAAACAATATAAAATTTTAATGATAACTATAAAACTAAATAATTATATGAAAAATCACGAGTTCAATATGCATTTAAAACAAATTAAAGAAAATTATGTTAATAAAAACAATAACTTTTATAACATATCTTTAAATTGATATTGAAGTGACATGTCCTTGACCAAAACAATTTACTTTATACAATACAAATTGAAGTTAATCATAGAAAATTATAATCAAAGCACTCGTGTGATGCATGAAGTCTATATTCATATCAATACAATAGTTAAAACTTTAGTGCTAATAAAATACACAAATGATTGCAACATAAAGATTATGAGTTCAATGTGTAGAATTGAATATCATAATTTTGTAACATTAAAATTAAGATTATTTTGTTTGGCTCTCATGTAGAGTTCAATTAAAAATCTAAACGTATAAGCAAATTAATAGAAATAAAAAAAAACTAATGAAAATCAAGAGTTTAGGTTTAAAAATGTTTTACCTTTGGGGAAAAAAATCAAATTATAGAATAAAAATATAAAGAATTTCAAGTCAATTCCATTTCTAATATTTTTTTTTGATATAAACAATAAAATTTACATTGAAGCCCACAATTCCAATTCTAAACAATGGAATTGAGGTTCACTTTCTCTTGTTCTCTACTCTGTAGTCTCAACAAAATTTAAATTCACTGATGTGTTTCTTGTATTGAAAAATGATATTAAAATATATACAAATAAATAAAAGTTACATTAATGTTAAAAAAATTGATAGTTCATATAATATCAGACAAAGAGCAAATTGTTTGTGATATACTAACATGTTTTATCATAAAACCTTAAAAACTACATTTTTCAAAATTTGTAATTTTTACAAAATAATTCAAGTATCATGGTTCAATTTAAAAATTAGACATAAAGAAAAAATAATTAAAATAGCATATAACCAAGGAAAATAAAATCTAGGAAATTGGTCAAGGAAAATGATCCAAAAATTCAAATGATCGATGGATAGACATTGGAAAATTTGGTTTAAACCGTGCTATGGATAACTTTTGGACCGCGACCCGATAAACACTCATAAAACCACGTTGCTTTAGTTGATGTATATAAATGAAAAGAAAACACTTTTACCCTAGTTTCACCACACATTGCAAATTTTTTTACGCATTTTTTTGCAGCAATATCCAACCCCAAGGTTACCACCTAAAAAAGTTCGGCAACGGAAGCTATGACCACCAACTTATCGGAAACTTGTTGGTATGTCCATGTTTCCAAAAATGTTTCAAAAACTCTGTTTAACTTCAAAACTCGTTTATTAATTTTAATTCATAATTTAGTTCAACTAACAAATAAATTCGATCTGAATGTTGATTAATTCTATCATCAGTACTTTTTTTATATTTGAATTTTTAAACATGTATAAGTAACTAAAAAATCAGAAATTATCGGGTTTCCATTTTTTTTATATGTAGCTAGTTGTCTCAAAAAAATTGGTCATATCTCGATTTATAGATTTTTTACAATAATAACTTTGGTTATGATGAAATAGAGAAATAATTATCAGATCTTGGTATTATTATTAATTGATTGTCTGTGAATTAGTTTTACTTCAAAGTGTGTGTATGTGATTTAGTTTCAACTTTCAAAATCGTTGTTTTATTCCATCTTTATTTTTCTTGACCTCGATATTGATGCAAAGAAATTGACAAAAAAAAATTGGTTTTGTTATCTCTCATGTTTCTATTATGTATATTTTTTTTAATATACTAAATAAGAATGTGAAGAGGTTTTAGAATCATTTATCCAATCAACCATAATAATGACATTTTCTATTTTCAATTTCCAATGCAAAAAAAGTGGCTTTTATACAAATTAGAAGTGTTTCTAAATTTGGAAAGTCATTTTTTACGGAAACTTTCCAAAACTTGCTCATCTCCTTTTTTATATATATAGATACGCATAGATTTAAAGGAAACTACAAATTATATCAATATTAATAATCAAGTCAATTGTTTTTCATTAATTTATGAGTCAAGTCAAACATGACAATAACTTTGGAGCCGATGAAATATTTACAAAGGATAAACTATGAGAATTAGCTCAATTAGTTTTTGACAAAAGTTTAGGTAAGAATGTTTTATGTATATTTTTTGTAAGACAAGTCTTCTTTATATAACCCGCCATGTATCGGATTAAGTTGTGAGAAAGTGTAATTTCGTTTTATAAATTAAGATCCGTAAGATGGTCTTACAGAAACCCATGTTTACTATAAAAAAATTGATAGATCAAACATGGGTTTTTAGTGGTTGTGCAGTAGGGTGGTGAATATGGTGTCTTTTCTTTTCACCAAACATGATCAAAGTTCAATTATCTTAAGATAAACGATATGAACTCCCACTTTTCTTTTTTGTCTCCCACAAGGTATCAATATACCTATCACAGGGGATGTGAAACTAATCCCTGCTCTTCAATAATGAATCCATGAGTTTTTGTTCCGTCAGACACACATTTAACAATATTTTATTGTAATATATTAGAAATGTTACAAAATTATACACCTTTCCTTCCAAGGAAAAAATCTATGTTTAAAAGTCAAAAGTTTTTTTTATTAAAAAAAGATAATTTTAGTAACTTATTAATAATAAAATGATGTTTTTATGCCTTAATTTATGCAAATGAACTCTTTAAATGAAATATCTCAAAATAAAATAATTGACTTTTTACTCAAAACAAAAGAAGTAAAAAATATGAAGGGTATTACACAGCTTTTGGTTCGAGTTTCTTGATGGCTCGTTTTTTATCTTCAACACAAAGTTAATTGTGAAATTATGTTCAACTATGTAAGAATATCAAAATCGTAAATTTATTTAACCAAGATTTTAAAGCGCCTACATGTTCAAATTAGTGTTTGGATAAGACTTAAGAGTATAGTGGTGAAGACTGTGAAGTTAATTAAGGCTCGTTTGTTGTAGCTGATGGCTTATGACTGATAGCTTAAACTGGTGACTGAATAACTTGTGACTAATTGCATGATAGACTGTTTGTTACAGCTGTTAAAAATTGCTTATGAAGTTGTTATAATTATTTGTTAAAAAAAACTTGAAAATAAATATTCATATTTTTATGTATATTTCATAAAATAATGAAATGAGGATAATCAAATATTTATTAATGTATAGTTATCTTCATGTTTTAAAAAAAAAAAACCAAAAAACTTAAAATTTTAGCTTTTGGCTTATAAGCCGAAACAAACACTCTAAATATGGCTTTTCAAATGTCAAAAGCCAAAAATCACTCCAAATAAGATGCAACAAACGAGCACTTAAACTACATTAAATTTAGGATTGTCGGACATTGAAAAATTAACAAATCGTTGGCTAGTATATATACAAACTTCTTTTTAATAAAAGAGAAAGATTGTTCAACTGAGTCTAGCCTACCTCACCTTTCGTTACATTTTTCATACTTGGTCGTACGTAACTTTTATGAATGGGGTCTCGTGATCCCACAAAAGGAGGTGTAGATCCACCACCTCTGCTGCTCGAGGTACTCAGCCAGTCACTCGCCTTTGAAAATTTATATCTAGCCAGTTGAACACAACATTTTCCTAAATGAATCGGTCACACCATGGCTCATGAAAAACCAAAAAGGAAAAAGATTAGATAGGTGCCTGCCTCTGTAATGGCCTGCCCCTACAGTCTACAGCCAAATGTCCTAATTTTTCTTCTTTTGTTTCTTCAAATATAAAGCATTTTCATATATAAAAATACTAGAAAAACAAAGACAAGTAGCCGGAATGACCGGCCATCACAAAGACAGGTGGCCGCCGGAGGTTTCTCCAATCATGAGCAAATGGATCTTTCCTTCGGGTCACACAGCCCAATACATTCAGTGGGTTTCTCCTATGATGAGCAGACAAATCTGTCAATCTTACTCTAGTGATGGCATTTCATCTTTTCAGCTTAGGTGCTTGGGAGGACCTTGGAACTATTTAAACTGGAGAAATCATTCTGCTGCATGTAACCTCTCGGTATTCTGCAATCTCTTCTTCTCTACAAGCGTAAACATATGAAAATTTTGGACAGCAACAGTTTAGAGATATAGCAATGCTCTGGTTTAAGTCCGAATATGACAATAAAAGGCATGTACAATACAATTTACTGTTACGAGGCATAATGGAAGTCAGCTCACCTATTGGTAAGTCTGAATAGCATTCACATGGTTCCTTGGCATGTATATTATGATAGACGAGTTTACATTGGCTTCTGGAATTTCCCATGCACCCACACCCTGCGCATCGTCTTCCCTTTACGACGATTCACAGATTTAATGCAGCAATATTCAAGTTCAAGCTGCAACGCATCAAAGCTATTATTACAAACCGGTCAAAGGAACATATGAGAACTTTCAAATTTTCAGTATGTAGATATACTATCCACAAGCCCACAACTGAAAAAAAGCTTGTAAAATTTCCCCTACAAGTTTTTGCAATAAGCAGAAAAAGGTGTACATGTGTGTGTAGGTGGTGGTGGTGGTGGTGGTGGTGGGGGTAGGTGGGTCACGGCCATGAGAACATTACAAGATCAGAGCAGAAATCAAGTACAGACATACTCAGGTTATAAATCGCAGTTAGAAATTTGTGGTGGTGAGTGATCAGCGAAAGGTAAGCGAAAGGTAGGCTAGCGAAAGATAGCCAGCTTACAATAACAAGTTGTAACCCTTGTTTAAACAAAATAACTCGCTAAATGGACATTCAGAGACAAAGTGGTAGAGAGTATTATGAAGATTCAAGAGTTTCCTCTCATTTTCACTTGATTACTGTCAAAGAAAGCACTCGTTCCATCCCACTAGAGTCCATTCAAATATCTCATTTTCCAAATCAAGGTTACCAACTTTCACTCTCATCTATAAAAATGAAAGATATGATATAAATGAAAAAAAAAAAAAAAGAATTCAAAATTAAATAGCTTAAAAGAATTCATAGTGACCAACAACAAGAACCCTGACACCGACTAACTATACACTCCTTTCAAACACGTGACATTCCAAGATTAAGCAAAGGAGCTTGAAATGTATTACCAAAAGAGCCCATGTTTCATAGTCAAACATTTAATGGACTTCTATTTTTTTTTTTTATATACATAGCCATAGTAGGATTAAATTAGTTTTAGTAATGTAATGTGTAAATTAACAAAGAAGAGAAAAAGAATAAAGTATGTTTTGGAAGTCGTAACCCTAAAATGGTTAGGCTAGGGTATTCATATATACATGCATATTAGACAGTGATGTTACAATTAACACCCTTCATAATATCTCTTATTCTCTAACATAATGTAATAAGGATGAAGATGGAAACTCACAAAATTGATAAGTTTAGTATTTGAAACAAGACTCTTTAAGTGAAACATCATAAAATAGAAAATAGGATGAATAGGAGTATTAACAAAAACATATACATTTATATCACTTTGTTTATTTAAGCATAATATATATCCTTTGGACGGAGGGAGTATCATGTTATGTATGCTTAGCACCCGTAATAGGTTGAGGGAAAACCTTGAGAAGAAAAATACCTCAAGAAAACCAGCATCTCTAAAGAGACCCCTTACGCTATCCAAACAGAAGAAATACGACCGGGTTCCATCAGAACGCATGTATTCCCTAAAGCCCACCTTTTGGCCATGCTCAAATCGAAGCATCGTCATGTCATAAAGGCCTGAACCAATCATGATTAAAACATTTCAGCATACAACGGAGAAGTAAAAGATATTACCTGTAGAAACGAATTTACTAAGAACCTATCATATAGCTTTAAATATTTTCAACTCTGGACAATTACAATCTTTTTCAGTTTCGAAAAAGATAGTGAGACTTACTCGTTAGATGTTCCTAACAAAAGCTTTCATTCCAAAATTTCAACTGGGAATTTCTACAATTACATACTGAGCGAAACTAGATGATGGATTATGTTGGGAACCTGAAGATTTCTGGTGGTTTTTCGTTTGAGTTTGATTACAATTCCCATGCATAGAGAAATGTCACTTTCCAATTTGTCCTATTTTTTGGAACTGTGTACAGTTTTCTGGGCTATTACCATAATCCCTGAATAAGAGCAGGCCGCCAGGCTTCAAGACAGAGAAGCACTCTGCAATAGCTTTAGGCATCCTGTGGAGCGGTACTGCTGATAGCGTGAATATCTAACAAATGACAGAAAATTAAATCCAAAAGCAGAAATCAAGATACCGCCTATGTTCCAAATCTGACATATTTAATTGGAATAATTAAGCAGGAAAAGTATATAAAGTCAAATCATTCTCATATGCACCCTACAGAAACTCAGTTGGTCTAAAACTTCACGCATTCTGTCACAAGGAACCCCAACAAGTCGGGGGGAATAGAACTTATACCCCTCTTGCGATCCACGCCATATTTCATGATAATACACTAACACAAACTGCCTAGTGCATAAGCCATATGGAGATGTAGACAATTGTAGTCGTATACAATTAGATGATCAGAGTGAATGATTCTTAGGCTTTATGTCTAAACTCTCTATTCATTGCCAATCAAAAGCCAATAAATTATGAATCAGCCCACTCTAGTCATATAAGAGAGGATTAATGGCAACAAGTCTTTTCTTCAGGTAAAATAACAAAGTGGCAGTTATATAGGTTACTATTGACCACCAATACTACAGTGGGAGTAGGTTATACAGATCCAATCAATCATATGCTCACAGCTCTATATAGAGAATAAATTTTGAATTAGTCCATCAATTCAAGGGTAAAATTATAAAAGTAGCATCCAATAAAGGAAGAAAAGAAAGTGACATTTTTTTGGAATGGCCTAAAAAGGAACGAGAGACTTTCTTAGGAACGGAGGGAGTACATGAGACAATAGACTAATAGAGCATTGTCTTCCCACAAAATTGACCAAAACTTGGCATTCTTGGAATTTCCATATAAGAGCAATCAATCCATTATCCATTAATCTTATCCTCTCTCCTTTCCAGGCAAAAAGTCCACTATTCCATTTTGGAATGTTTCACTTACAAAGTCCACTTTAAAAAATTAAGGCATAAAAGAGTAATTTTATTACTAATGAGCTACTAAAAGTGCCATTTCTTAAAAAGTCTTTTAAGAGTTTGACTTTCAAACGTAGACTCTTTGCCCAGAACGGAGAGAGTAACTATTCTCCCCCCCCCCACACACACACACACCCACCTAACCAAACAGAGAATATTATATGTATTTCAACGAGAAGGTAGTATCTTGTGAAGGCAGTACTACAATAAATCCAACATAGTCCAAAGGGGGACATATCACCTTCAGACAGCTACAGGGTAGTGGGTAGAATCACACAAGAAAAAAACATATAATTGTGTCAAGACAAAAAGCAGATGTGAACCCGTTATGATCAATGCAAGTCTTCCTCTTCACAGCCAAAGAAAAAAATATCAAAAGTTCAACACATGAAGTGACACTGAAAGGGGAAAAGATAGCACATACTAAGGTAACATAATCGACCCCACCAATGCAGCATTTACATTCCTTTGACGAACGTAATTCAGTACAGTCTCTCAAATTCTTGTTACCATCTGAAAAAGCAAGCCGAAAACTCATTTTCATATTCCATCCACATCCGGTACAGATTTTTATTTGTATAAAAAACAAAAAAAAAAGGAAATTGAATGGCCACCTGAAAGGCAGAGATGCTGCTTTTGTATATATGTTCCTCGGCAAGAATCACAAATTAGCCACTTTGGAAATCCACATGTAGAAAAATCACAACAGAATGGGTGGAAGCGACTTTTAGATGAGATACCATTAGCAGCAACTATAACCTCTATGGCCCTCTCAAGAGCTTCAGTGCTGCAATCACAAGCATATACAAGGATGCTGTCTTTGCCACTACAAAACAAGAATATATGTTTCACTAGGATGACAAGAAACTATAATAAGACTAGTACAATGGAGTTAATGACTCTCAAGTTTGAAATTTCGGAAAGAGGATACGCAAAGTTTCTTTGTACAATTGGCAAGAAATACTAACAAGTTGTTTAAGGTACCTTCATGATAGGTAATACTGCCTATAATCATGTATGAACTGCAGAAACTCCCTTATAAACAAAGATAAGTTTCAAATAATTTTGAAATGAAAAAAAAAAAGAAAAAGAACTGGTATCCCCTCGTAGATAATTTTCAAAGGGTTTGGGGATCCATGGTTGAGAAGTTATCAAAGCGTCTTCATGGGTAAACTTGGTGTCCCCCTTGGAGATAATCATGAAGGGGTTAGTTTTTGGGATCCCGTGGTTGAGAAAGTGTTGAAACGTCTTAGTACAAGGAAGGGTGCTGACTTCTCTTTGGGTGGTAGGTTATTTTGATAGTTAGTGATCCCGGCTTAGTGAGTTCTTTCTTCCATTATGAACCGTTTACCAGTCTTACATTTTGTCTTCGTGGACTAAGTAGAAAGAGGGCTCGCGAGAAGAGGGTTGTACCATGAAGCAACGAGGTCAACCTCTTTCAAATATAGAACATGGATTCCGGCAATGCAATGTAGATAGTATTTGTAGAAACTACCTCTCGCTTTTTTTATTTTTTGAATTCCTATCTGTGTGGTGGAGAAACTTGAGGTATTTATGAGACAATTTTGTGGGTTAGGACTAGGGGTGGCAAATCAGTCGTGCTGGGTTGTTATCGAGCCGGCACGATAACAGCACGACACGATAAGCACTAACGCAAACACGGCACGATAAGCTTATTGTGCCTAATATTAAAACCCGAACACGACACGATAAAAACACGAAAAGCACGGCACGGCACGATAGACATGATAAGCAAAAAAACACGATTTATTTAGTCAGGCCCGTTAAACCCAATAAACATTATAAAACATATAATTTTGATTTTTTTAATACATATTTTGAAAATTTATCAATATAAATAGTCAAGTAGTTTAAAAGTCATAAATTTTCAAATGATAAAACTATGAAATAATCACGAAAATAGTTCGAAAGAAGTGAATAACCCCTAGTAAATTTTTAAAAATATATTTTAAAACATATATATTTTAGTTATCGTGTCTTATCGTGCCTTACCATGCTTATCAAGCCAGCCCGATAACAACCTATTTTTTATCGTGTCTTATCGTGTTGGCCCTATAACGGCCCGAACCCGATAAGCCACAACCCAAACCCTATAATTCCGTGTCGTGTTCGTGTCGGTCAATCGTGTCGTGCCACAAATTGCCACCTCTAGTTAGGACTAAGGAGCATAAGGGCTAACTAGTTTCCTGGGAGGTGTGATAGGTGGGTTTTGTGCTCATTTATTGGATATTTTTCGGGCTTACGCTTTGCTAATTCTCAAGATTTTTGTTGTATAATATTTGTTTTAGTATTATTTTAAATTCCAAGGATTTGGAAGAAATTTATGTGCAAAAAGGAAGCAATTTGAGCAAACTTGGAAACCGTAGGGGTCAAAGTGTTAAAGCCGAGAAGTTGGAGGTCGAAAGCTGAAAGCTGTCCAACCCTTATTGAATTCAACCACATGAAGTGCTCAGTTTTGTGTGCGGCAGCCCTTATCCTATTTTTGAGCCCTTTTGCTGCTTTATTGTGTTGTACTCCTCTTTCCCTACGTTGTACTTTTAGTAAGTGTAAATATAAATATATCCCTTTTAGGTTAGAATTAGGTTACACAGTTTTAGAATCGTCTTTGAAACAAGAAGAAGAACAATTTGTGGCAATTGTTCAAGGATTCAAGCAATTAAATTCATGATCTTTTATCCAAGTTTGAATCTCTTACTGTCTATGCTTAATTTTACATATCTTTTGAATATTGCTATGGATTTTGTTTATTTCATTATGAGATAAATTCATAAAGCTAGGGTGAAGGGTAGCCAATTCATGAATAAGTAAAATATTGATTCAATTAGAGTGTAAATTGATTGCATGATTGTGTGAGTGCTTATTCTTGTTCTTAATGCTTTAAAAGCTTGATCACCTCTTTACCTTATCAAAAAAAAAAAAAAGCTTGATCACCTCTTAATTGATTTTAATCATGTGGATGAGACCGAGAGGAGGAGATTTCATGTGATGGACCATACGAATTTACACCGTGGAACCAAATTCATGCTACACAGATAGATGATTTGATACATGCAATTAGCTATAGACCACCATATCGAAAGCTAAGTGAATTTCACAAACCCTAATGCGTTGGTTTCTACCTAAATGTACCTAGAGATATGTAGGTTGCTAGAGGATAATAGAATTGGTATTGCTCGAGAGAGAATATTGATTAATTTTGGAAATTCCATTGTCAAACAATAGCAATCAGTTGAAATCCGAAGTCGTTGATTTATATTACTTTGAAGTGAATTGGTGAACCTAGCCCTAGCGTTTCCGTCACTGAACTATATCGTTATAACTACTGTTATCTATTTACTTTCCTTAGCTTAATTGATTTAGTTTTAAAATCTCAAAATATCGTTCTCTAGATTAAAGATAGAATAGCCAAATTGTGATTTTGTTCTGGTCCAGTAGGTTCGACAATTTGTATTCTTTACACTATATCGCTTGATACTAGAGCACTTGCTAGTAGTAGGTTTCAACCTCATCAAGGTGGTGTGCAGGAGGAAGGGGGTTTGGGCATTGAGAACGAGGTCCTCAAGAACATCTCACTAGTGGGTAACTGGCCGCATTTCCCTTTTGAGTATCAACTTCTGTGGCACATTCATTACGAGTGACCAGTGTACCTGAAGAAGCTTTATTATTGAATAACATGAACTAATTAGTATGCTTATTACATGATGTTCTTTTTTTTTGATAGGTAAGTGTGGCCCCTTGTTGGTATGGGGACTGGAACCAAGGACCTCAAGGTCTTTGCCTTCGCCCGAGTGCCCTTGCCATTGGGGTCTATTACATGATTATCTTGAGTGACCAAGGGGAATGAAGAGAGTGTTAATCATCTCATGCTTCATTGTCCTACGGCAAGGGAATTGTGGTCAATGCTTTTTGTTTTGTTCGTCGTTTCGTGGGTAAGGCCAAGTTCTATAAAGAACCTTTATTGGAGTTTGATGTGAATCCGGATTCGGATTCAAGCCAAGATCGATTCGAAGATTAACGGGACCCTCAATGATAAACAAAGAACGCGGAATTCGAACAGTGAATAATGAAAGTAACGAGAATAACGATAAAAACGAAAATAATGAAATAAGAGAAAGGATAGAAAGAGTCTCCCTTGACCCACTAGTCGCAATTGACTAGGAACCTTGGGGTGCGAATGAGAGCCGTCGACGCGATTGCCTACGACCCACGAACACGGAACGCCACAATCCCCCAACTCACGAAGATTGATAAGTTCAAGGTTTGGTTTCTAGTCCAAGAAACCGGATAAACTCACAAACTCAATTGTGAAACAAGTGTATGAACACTAAAAAAAATGCATTTTGCATAACTGATCCAAGATCCCTTTCACAATGTTTTAGACAAGCCTTATATAGACTATACATACTCAAAGTAAACTGCAGAATTTATGCACTAGGGGACTCCAAGGGTTGGGTGATTAAAAGATAAGACTAAAGGTCTTCAAGGACTCCAAGGGACAGATTCTTCGGTTGCTGATTTCTTGAGAATTGTTTGGATTCCAAGCGTTTTGCTGCGACCAAAAAGTCCTCTAGCTTCCCAAACATGACACTTGAGCCCCTCCATTTGTAGAGTGCCAATCCTTGGCCCTAGGATCACATCATTCCCTTCTTGAAAATGATTCGTCCTTGAATCTATACGTGCAACTATATGATTCGAACCCTTGTAATGAGGTCCATCCAATCTGCCCATTGTGTAGCAAAAAAGTTATCATCGATGATTTGCTTCACGAACCAAGACACCGATGAAGTTGCAGCTTCGAAATCTAATGGATCTTCATAGGCATGGAACAATTTCAATTCTTCGCGAATCGCTATCTTACTTGGCTCTCTTTCTAGTTCTTTAGTCTCAAGTATTTCGCTCCTTTCTCTTGCAATCCTTTCCTTTTTTTCAATTCTTTCCCTTTCAAGCCTCTCCTTTACAACCCTCTCTTTTTTCTTTCTTTCTATTTCAAGCTTCTCTCTTTCAAGTGTTTCTTTCTCAAACTTCTCTCTTTCATGCTTTACTCTTTCTAATTTTTCTCTCTCAATCTTTTCTTTTTCAACTCTTTCTTTTTCAAACCTCTCCTTTTCTAGTTTTACTGTTTCAATCATCAATGTCTTGATAGCATTTAGATCCTCCCTTATTTCACTCACTTCCTTTTCATAGAGCTCCGTTGGTGTCAATGGTGAAAGTATAATTATCTTTTGATTTAGCACAAAAGAAAATCTGTTGGAACCATCACACTTGACTCGGCGATCAACTAACCACGGTAGGCCGAGCACCAATTGTCCATCGAGACCCGACACCACATCGTACCAAACTTCATCCTTATATCTTCCCACGGAGAAAGAAATTAAAGCTTGCTTAATTAGCCTATTCCCATTATCATAAACCCATTCGACACGAATTCCCAGTTCTTTAACAACTTCCTTACTCACAAAATTAAAATCAGCATAAACATTTATTTTAAATTGACATACTTTGCTTCGGATGTAACAATGAGAATGAAAAATTCGACCATGCTTCCTCATGGTGAATGAGTAATGTTCAAAGTGAGATGCAATTCACAATGAAAGTAAAAAGAGAAATGAAAATCAATGGGTGTCAAGGTAACTTTTTTTTTTTTTTTACTTTTGAAGATAGGATTTATCAAGAACAACGAAATCAAGAACTCAATATCAATTTCTAGATTTTTTTGTAGGACAAGAATAACAAGAACAATTTCCAGATTTTTGTAGGACAAAAGATAACAAGAACAATTTCCAGATTTTTGTTTTTGTTTTTTTCTCTCCAATTTTATGAGATTTCAGAGAAGAAGAATTCAACAAAAAATAGAAAGACAAGTAGAACGAATTCGGGTTACCTCTTCGATTGGTTCTGATACCAATTGATGTGAATCCGGGTTCGGATTCAAGCCAAGATCGATTCAAAGATTAACGGGACCCTCAATGATAAACAAAGAACGCGAAATTAGAACAGCGAATAATGAAAGTAACGAGAATAACAATAAAAACGAAAAATAATGAAATAAGAGAAAGGATAGAAAGAGTCTCCCTTGACAGTTGGTCTTTCTTTGGGAAGAGTAAGAGTAGAACCGATATCGGAGGCAGCCCCGTTGGGAATATGTTGGAAAATTTGAAAAGAAAGTAATTAGAGGGCGTTTGAAAATGAAGAGGGCTCAATGGCTGATATGAAAAAATCCTTGCTCAATTATTTGTTCATGTGGTGCGCAGGGTAAGACTATCGTCATGTCCCCTTTGTTAGCTCTTTCGTACATTTTGTGAAATAATTTTCCCATTGGATAGGGTTTTATGTTTATGTATACTCCTAGTGTACAACGACACGCTTGTTAATACATTTTACCATTTATCAAAAAAAATAGGAGGGAATAGACTAGTTAATGGGATTTCCATTCGAAGGAATTTGGAATGGGAATGAAAATTTCAACACACGTTTAGTTCACACGAAATAGAATGGAATGAAATGGTAATGTTATGTTTGGTACGTGAAAACATTGACGGAAATGGAATGAAAATACCATGCAATGACCGAGGTCCCATGCTTGAATCAATGGTTAGTAGGCATAAGAGATAGCTACCTGAATCTCTATCGTTGATGAATCAAAAACTTCTCACAATCAACCATGACACATGTGTTGGTCCTATCGATGTGCTCAATAGGCTAGAGGGGGGGTGAATAGCTTATGTTACCACTTTAAAATTATCTCACCATTCATATCAAATATGGGTGAAACACTTCTAAAGGATAAGACAATCTTGAGATAAGACAGGTCTGTTTGACATCATGTTTTGTTCATAGCCAAGTTATGAACTTTGCTGACAGATTGTAGATAAATTGTTAGCATATAAAATAGTTTAGCAGCAGAAAGGTTCTGGCTAAGCAAATTTATCTTAGAAGGTTTAAGCAGCTATACACGAATATATATTAATACTTAACACTTCTTCAGATGCAAGACATATGGGTTCCAGAATAGATAGTTTTAGTTAATTAAAACCTTTTAAGGACTGGAAAGAGAGATCAGCACTGAGTTTGATGAATGTATAATATATTGCAAATGAGCAGAGGTTAACTCAAAGGCAAACGTGCTTAATACATCAACCTAGACTCTCTAGCCTAGCCATCTACTTTCTTCCCCCAGATTCCTTCCCCATTCAAGAACTCATTTCTCAGAGTTTCATGAACAAGTCAGGTGGAAGCAAGGAGATGAGACATGAGAAGACAATTTTATGGGTTGCTCAGATAAGGAATATCTTAGCAACTGAGTACAAAGCACTCGACTCCCTATGATGACCTATTGTTGCACAACCAACAGCCCTTTCAATGGAATACAAGTATGGTGGTATGAATGCAATGCATACAGTCAGCTTTTCATCTTCCTTAGACATCTTTGGAGATCTATCTTCAACGGAATCTGGAGTGCTTGGTCTCTACCAAAGAATTGAATTTCTGAAGTGCTGTGGAGACTGAGTTCATTGAAGGAGGTCAAAAAGCTCAAATCAAGAAAGGAGTTCTTGATCAAGACACTGTTCTCTATTGTTGTAGCTTTTCAGATGACTCTGAATTCCTTCTAACTTTTCTTCTTTGCAATACACAGAATGTGTTTTACAAAGGTCAGTGTTTTCCACGGTGATCTTTGAGATCTCTCTCTCTTTTTATTTATTGTTGTAAGAAGGGTGAAGAGGTTTCTTTTATAGATAGAAATCTTTAGATCCGTTGAGATAATCTTCAAATGATCTTTAGTCGTTGTAGTGATTGTTGGATAAGAGTAAATCTTATGGACTGTTGGATAAAGATATTCTTGAAGATCTCTCTTTGAATGTCTCTGTTGTGCAGGTCACGGAATAGTACACTGACATTTGGTTTTCCAATAAAGTAGATTCATTTGAACTCATGGACCAAATGTAGAGGGGAATATCGGTTGAATAAAATCCAACTAGATCTTGCAAGTTTGTGAGTAGCCAAGACTATTTCGCAAGTTTACTTTTGCGAAGCTTGAGCCTTGTCATTTCTGAACATCTGCAATGATTCCAATTTAGTTCGCACATGCGGCCTAAGAAGCTTTGATGGTTTGTTGGTTTGATATTCCTTTAATGAGATTTGGTTGATATACTATCGATCCGTAGCATGTTTGCTGGTTTGATATCTTTGAAGAAGCTATTAACCTGTAGCAAGCTAGTATGCTGGAATATCCGGTCTGCTAAGGTTATCATGTAAAAGTAGGACCGAGACAAAGACTCTTCTAGTCTAACACCTATGCAATGTTCAACAAGCTACCACACTAACCGGTACGCAGCCCTTTTAGTCACTTGTTAGAACATGTAGTAATGGGAACAAACAAATCATGATATTTGGAATATGCAAATGAATAAATCATGTTTCAGCAAGCATATTCCAACAATATGTCTAGCCAATCGGCGATTAAAAACTCAAGCACTTGCCAGCTGATTCTTAAAAACCTCACTCTTTGTCACCATTTTGATGCAGTTCGACAAAATTGATAACACTTGGGGCACAATTGAATGGATTGAATTAGGACAAAATAGAAGAAGAGAGGGGGGATTGTTAACTCTCACAGGTTCTAGATTTGGTTGAGTCATCTTCTTATCCTATTAAACAATGGCTAAAAGGTCTGCGTACCAATTAGTGTGGCAACTGTCCTAGAATCAAGAGTGTAATAGAATAGTTTAGTGTTAGTTTCTCCAAGGGGCGAACTAGCAGGATTCAACAGCAACCTTGAAGGCACGTCTCACCAGCAAACTTTGAAGTCTGCTCAGCTCAAAATCGAAGCTCAGCCAAACACATAGAATTAGGTCACATATTATTTGAACTAGATATTTTTTATATCTAGTCAAATAATATTCAAATGGGATAAGTGTACCATTAGTCCCTGAACTTTGGCCGAAGCCATCATCAGTCCCCCAACTTCAAAAAGTTTCACCACTGACCCAAGTAGGCCTTTTTTGCTCATAGGAGGTCCCTGGCCCTAACGCCATTTGTTTATTTCCATTAAGTGAACATGTGCCACTCACATGCACAAAATAAAAGGGTTATGTATAACATCATCAAAATAAGGGGGCAAAGTGAATATAAACCAATTCAGCTTACCTCTCTTCTAGCAAATCACTCCCTCTGTTTTAGTTTGGCTGGATTGAGGGTGAAATTCCTGACAGTCTTGGAAATTTAAAGAACTTGACTTATATTTATCTTGCCGGTTGCAATTTGAGAGGTGAAATCCCTGGATCGGTTTTTGATATGCAGGCTTTAGGGACACTGGATATTTCGAGCAATAATTTATCTGGAAATCTTCCAAAAGGAATATCCAATCTTCAAAACCTCTGGAAAATCGAGCTTTGGAAAAACAATTTGACCGGAGAAATTCCTCCACAGCTTGCAAACCTCACTCTCTTGCAGGAATTTGATATATCCATGAACCAAATGTATGGAAAATTGCCACGAGAAATTGGAAATCTGAAGCATTTGACGGTTTTCCAGCTTACCTCTCTTCTAGCAAATTACTCCCTCTGTTTTATAACTCACTTAGTCTGGTACTTATCAGTCCATTCTCTCTCCCCCCCCCCCCGATGGAAAAATGGAGGTGAATGAAATGGAGGTTGTTGTCGACGCCCGGCGAAAGAGATGCAGGTGACTAGGCTGGAAGCTGCTTTGTCAGAATCGGGGTGAACAGAGGTGGAAGGAGAAGGACGCGGCCAGGCATGGTGGAAAGCGTAGCTGGATGCTTGAGCGAAGGAGAGGGAGATGGATGGAGGCAGATTGCTGGTGGGGGGCAACGCTAAAGACGGCTATGCTTTGGAGACCTTCCAGATTTGTCTTCGATTTGGGGGAAAACAACTGGAGAGGAAGAATTATAGGATGGTGCAGAGAGATGGGAGCCACGCCTGGCATGGGGTAAGATTCATCGGAGAAGGAGCCGGCCGTGGATGGAGAGGCAGCCTGGGAGATGTTGATGGGTCCGGAGAAGGTGAAGGGACCGGCTGAAGACCGGACTGCTGGAGCTTTACTGGCTCTCTTGAGGGGGGATCTTGGCAGGCACGGCGAATGTGGATGCGATAGGGGCAAGAGATGGAGATTTCGCTTGTGATTGGGGATGAGGATGGGCATGGACTGAAGAGAGGATGGCTGCTGGGTTGTGGATGAAGAAGCTTGGCCGGACATGGCGGATGATTCGCCGGAGAAGAAGAGAGCAGGTGATGTTGGGAGCTGGGCAAGGAGATGAGACACGAACAGGGGCCGGTGGCTGAGAAAGAAGGGGGGAGATTGAGAGAGAAAAGTGATTTGCCCCCTTATTTTGATGAATTGGTTTATATTCACTTTGCCCCCTTATTTTGATGATATTATATATAACCCCTTTATTTTGTGCATGTGAGTGGCACATGTTCACTTAACGGAAATAAACAAACGACGTTAGGGCTAGGGACTTCCTATGAGCAAAAAAAGGCCTACTTGGGTCAGTGGTGAAACTTTTTGAAGTTGGGGGACTGATGATGACTTCGGCCAAAGTTCAGGGACTAATGGTACACTTATCCCAAAGAAGTCAACTATGTCCTTCGGCCAAACTAGATATTTTTAATATCTAGTCAAATAATATTCAAATTATCTTCATAAGTTTTTCCTCCCAAAGAAATCAACTATGTCCTTATCCGGCTTCCGACAAACGGCACAGATAACTATCCATCATGTCGCCTGAATCATGAAGACTGAAGACATTACCTCTTCTAGCTAAGAAGACTTTCAAGCTGTAACGCCTGCAAGCTGAAAACTTACTCTGTTTGGGAATGTCTGCCTCTACATCACTGCATCTCTGATGTTTGTTGCTGCACGCATTCTACAAAGCGCCGAAATGCATTCAATGCATTATAACGTTGGATTCAAACTCTCCACTCTCAATCCAACGGTCCTAAAGATCTCCCCTGGTATAAATTCAAGTCTTGAAGATTTGAAAAACATTCATCAACATACATCTCTTGCACATTCAATACTCAATCTCCATCTTCAATACTCGAGCATTTAAGAGATCCAAAGGACAAGAACTAACACTTCACCAAACTTCTTGAAGCTGCAGATTTGCCAGTCTTTAATTACTTTCAGCTTCATCTAATTTGTTATTAATTGTTCATTACTTTAGCACTTGAGAGAGCAATTATTCATTGATTGTTTCTCTCATCATCAAGCACTTGGTTGAAAACTATTTTTGTACACGATCCATTAGAGATTTTACTCTTATCACCCAGTGAATAAACAAGTGCACCTTTCAAAATCCAAAGCTAACCACTTTGGTAGTAGATGTAGTACTATTCATAGTACGAACCACTTCTAAATCCTCGCGTACTTCTGTTTATCTTGTCTTCCATTATAACTCCACTGTTATCTCTCTTTAAGAAATGCAGCTTTTGATCTGTTGTATCTTCTCTATTTTCCGCTGCTCTAACTCTTCTTAAGAGGTAGCTATTTTAAAAAGGAAGAACAACTTGAAAAGATTTTAAAGTAATTTTAAAAACACATCTATTCAAACCCCCCCCCCCTCTAGCCTAGATTGGGCCTATTTGGGACCAACAGGAGTAGAGAGAAAGAGAGAGATGTATATCCTAAGCCTCTAGCAGTAGCGGTGGTGGAGCAGAGATGGTGTGAGATCACAAGAACTCAAGGATCAGAGGAGCGATGATGAAAGAATTATTTTAGGGTCCGATTTTTAAAATGGTGAGAGCATTTTTGGTCATAAAAAATATTTCTATTGAATGGTTTTGGTGAGATTTTAGAATTCGACCCCCACAAGGGTTATGTAGATTCCTTTAAGTGATTTGGCCATTCCAATGTAATAAATTCCTTCCCCAAAGTCCAACCAAATGTGGCTAGGGAATCGGTCAGCGAGAATTGGCCATTCCATTCCGGCCGATTCCGTGAACCAAACACCACCTTATAGTCATAGGCCAACGGACTAAACACTGTCATTTCATAATGATTTGTTTAGCATATACTATATAAAAGCAACTAGCTAATACCAAGTCCATTGACTCCAATCCATTTAGTGAGGCTAATACCAATATCATTTAATGTCAATTTGATTCTCTTTTTCCCATTCTTCTACTATTTATTAATTTTTTTTCTTTAATAAATAGATATATAACCAAAAGGCATCAAATGGCGCAACCTGTGTACACTAGGTATACTCGAAAAAAGAAAACATAGTTGCCACTCGCTAGAAAAACTATTCACAAAATCTACAAGAGATTTAATAGAAGGCTCTACACTAAAAAAGCAATGTGTGAAGGATGGATTTCTTCAAATTAGGAATGCCCATTTCCTCATTATCGAAAACCCTATAATTTATCTCCCCCCCAAAATTATCCAACAAACTCCCAAAGGAGCAACTTCCTAGCTATTATTATTTCTCCTCCTACGTTTACACAAAAGACCAACAAGGAAGAGTTTTTTGACTGAGTTTGGCATAACCCACGAGAGCTTGAACTAATTGAGCAGAAAATTCCACAACTCCCTTGCCACTGGACAGTGAAGTAATAGATGATTAACATTCTCTCCGTTCGCCTTGCACATGAAGCATCGATTGACATAAATTTTTTGGCGAATCCACAAGTTGTCCCCCATTAAAATAGCTTCATTTGTAGCCTCCCAATCAAAAAAGACCACTCTCCATAGTGCCTTTGATTTCCAGATGGCTTTTCAAGGAAAATAGAATCTGTTAGCCAAAATGTAAAAATACGATTTGACAGTGAATACTTTACACGTAGCTCCCTCCCACAGCACCCATGTCTCCCCTATTGCCAGCAACGTGCTGCAAATAAAGCTTTTCGAGAAACTAGACAAAAGACTTTGAATGTGTCTTCTAAAGGTAGGACTCCAAGTACTTACAGGACCTTTATGGTCACACCCCCCTCAACTCGTACCCTCAACCGAACCCGGGTAACTCAATGGGGTTTCCGGGAGACCCCCACGCTTAGGATTCGATGGGATTTTGGAATGGTGGCCAAGCTCAAGTGTACACTAACATGGAGCCTCAGGGACATGTGTAGCTTTGGCTTTAGCTAGGGTCGAAAACTTAGAAGGACCATTCTGAGATGCGTGTCACAGGCTAATACCTTTGCCAATCCATTGGTAACACGCATTGACAATAACATCCCACTAAATAGATAGTAGTGGGTCAGGTCATCATTATTCATTTATCAACCAACATTTATTAAGATGTAGCTCTGACATGCTATTTCAGACACCTTAGGTCATCCATTCATCCATCCATCTATTAACTAATAGAGTTTCACCAACCACCTAAATGAACAGACTCCCTACTAAGGTACCT
Source organism: Codonopsis lanceolata (assembly GCA_013146195.2). Taxonomy (NCBI): domain Eukaryota; kingdom Viridiplantae; phylum Streptophyta; class Magnoliopsida; order Asterales; family Campanulaceae; genus Codonopsis; species Codonopsis lanceolata. The sequence continues at coordinate 39,980,355 of CM028383.1, forward strand.
TCTTGGAGTACCTCGGACGCCTCTACGGTGGACCACCTCGTCCTCAAGGGCACTTACCTTCTACATTTGGCAACTCTGCTACTCTAGTATTCACTCCACGATATAGGCTTATAGCCTCAAAGAAGAACGTGGGAAAAGGACAAGGAACCACCCCTAGCCAAACTATTCAGAAGCACCAAACCTGTCTCCACCCCAACAACCCAGCAAACTCAAGGGGCGCCATCGAAGATGCCAACCTTTAACTATCAATTTCACCCAAGAACAATTCAAACAACTCGTGAAAAACAGAATGCTATCCCTAGAAATCTAAAGGAAAGGGGTATCACCCTCAATGATGGGCCCCCACTTGCACCAAAAACCCATTGTCTACCCATCCCGATTTCGGAAGACACAAAGGCAACCCATGACCCCAATGACAAGGGGCCAACCAATGAGACCAGAAAACCCAACAACAACAACGAAGACTAACGTAGTTACTAAGATCCTAACCGCAGACTCTCAAATTTGTCACCGTAGATCAGTTGCCCAAATTATCAGCACTCAAAAATCAATACAGTAGGCAACCTATAGTGCCGCAGATGATGCCCAGGCACAGACTCACCATCCTAGATCACTAGCCAACCATATCCAGAGAACTACCACTACCCCAAATTCCATCATTACATCAGGGAAAAAAGGAAGAACCCCACGAGCATGTTCAATGGTTCACTATAAACCTCGGAGCTCATGCTACTAACAATGCTTTATGGTTGGGAGAGTTCCCTTAGTCACCTCTCTCATCAAGGGCATACGCATGGCATTACCATTTGAACAAACATGAATCCACCTTTTTGAAGAAATGTGCCACGGCTTTCACTAAGTTTTTCACAGCGGTGGAAGACCTCCCTATCTTTCGCCTCACTAAAGAGAGAATGAAACACCATTCGCTTTTGAAGGCTTTTCCGAGCACATACTTGCCCTCTGAAATGCACCCATCGAGCCAAAGTTGTTTCCCTTTTGTATGAAAGAATTGTTAGTGCATACGTAGTGTACCAATTCAACCTTAATTTAAGGCATACATACGATTAAGAATCATAGGATATGACTTCTTCAAGCGATAAAGAGGGAGTCTTGTAATAATAAAGATGTCATTCAATGTAAGGGAGCTTGCCCACTTATTTTTTACTTTTTTTTAATAAAAAAATGAAACCAAAAGAGTAAAAATCAATGAACTACTTGGAGATAAAATTGGCACAAAATCAGTGTCGCAATAAAGCAAGTCTTTCAAATTACCGTAATATTGGCAGGGCAGTACTTCCATTACCACATCCCACCTCTAATACCTTGGAATATTCATCACAGGAAGCTAGTTCTGGAAATTCTTTCAACAAATACCGTCTCTCCTGCATCCAGTAAACTAACCTTATACAACGTGACATACCAATGCTTAAACAAAGCTTGGAAATGAGATATCAAAGTATCAAACAAAAAGGAATTTTTTAATGGAATTTGTAAAACTACACCAGCACAATGTTTGTATTTTCTTTTTGCCTAGTACCTTTACTTTTTATGAATCACCAACTAAGAATGAAGTAAAACTAAAGAATATGCAAAATAACAAAATCATAAGAGGAACTCACTAAAGTCAAGTTTAATTATAGTGAGTTTCTCTCATGATTTCGTTATTTTGCATATGCTTTAGTTTTACTAGTTCATTCTTAGTTGGACTCATAAAAAGGAAAGGCAAAGTAGGGTAAAGGGAAAATCAACTGTGTTGCAGCTTGAATACAAAGGGTAAGGGTAAAGGTAAAAAAAATCACACAAAAAATAAAAATAAAAAATACAAAGGGTAAAGGTACAATCATGCAATGGTGCATGGCCCGGGTGAGATCTAATCGAGAATTGAAACAACTGTGTTGCTGCTTGAATTTTGACAGAGTGGAGAACAAGGTTGGGCTGGGGAGGAAGAAAAGAACTTTGAGTTAATAAGCATCTGAAGATTTCATGTTGGAATGTGTGGGGATTAAATGATTCAAACAAAAGGCATATAGTAGTCAAGGCAGCTCTTAGGAAGTGGAAGCCTCAAGTTATCTGTTTTCAGGAAACAAAAATGGGGAAGGTGGAGAAAAGGAGGTAGATAGTGTGGAAGGTAATAGATTGCTGATTGGGAGCACCTAGGGGATGTGGGGGGGTAGGGGGAAGTGTTGGTTACGTGGGATAGTAGAGTACTTTCTAAGCTGGGGACTATAAAGGTTGTTCAAGGTAGTGGGGGATGACATAGTGTGGGTCTTTTCGGGTGTTTATGGTCTATGCTCGGACACTTCTCGGACAACCTAGTGGAAAGAGTTAAAATCTGAGAATCAAAATTGAAAATATCCTTGGTGTAGAAGGGGAGACTTTAATGTATCTCGATTTCCACAAGAACGCATGGGTTCGCGTTTGTTCTCTCAGACTATGGTGGAGTTAAATGATTTCATCAATGAAGAGGCCTTGATGGATTTGCCTTTAGCAGGAGGTTCGTTTACATGGTTTAGAACGAAGATAGGCATCAATGTTCATCAATCAATAGGTTTTTGGTATCATCAAATTGGGAAGAGTATTTTAGTGGGACTTTTTGAGGGTGATGTCCAATCATGTCCCTTTATTGTTAGAATGTCGGGGGGTTAATAAAGGGAGAACTCCGTTCAGGTTTGAAAATATGTGGCTCGTGGAACCAAGATTTGTGGAGTTGATTAAGTTGAGCTGGAGTTCTTATGTGGTTAACGGGAAGTCATGCTTTAGACTAGTTGAAAATGCTCAAGGAGGTTCTGAAAGTATGGGACAGGGAGACTTTCAGGAATATAGAGACAAGGTTGAAACAGGCTATGGAAGATGTTCGACGGATGAATGAGAAGGAGATCACGGGTGATTTGGCAGAGATGAGGCCTCTTGTCAGGAAGAGTTGAAGATTGAGATTAGAAGACTTCTCATTAATGAAGAAATTTTTCAGACAGAGAAAAAAATCCCGGGTTCTTTGGCTTAAGGAGGGAGACAAGAATCCTAGGTTTTTCAGCTGAATGGCTAATGCTCATAAAGGTTGGGAATCAAATTTGTACGATGAAGATAGATGGTTGTTTGACGGATGATATGTCTACTATAAAGCACTGGATCGTGAGTTTCTATCAAAGGCTCTACTCGAATGCCGAGGGGGGGGGTGGCATCCGGAGCTTGGTGGGGTTCATTTAAATCACTAAATCTGGAGGATAGGATACTTATAGAGAAGCCTGTTCAAGAAGAGTACGTAGTTGCAGCTCCTCGAAGTTTGAAAGGCGACAAAGCTCCAGGTCCCGATGGATTCTCTTTGGCTTTTTTTCGGCACTGTTGGGAGGTGGTCAAGGTTGACATTATGGAGGTGTTCCTTTCCTTTTATGAGTGTGGGGGTTTTGAGAAAAGTCATAATTTTCTTCTATTGCTCCTTTTCTGAAAAGAGTAGGCACCATGGAGTTGAAAGATTGCAGACCCATAAGCTATGTTTCACGGACATGAATACGCAGATACGGATGCGCGGACACGGGATATAGTGATAGAGTTTTTTTTTTTAAATATAGGATATGGGTATAGGGGTAATATGTAAATATTAAAAATATAAGGACCAAAATGTAAATAAAAAATATAAGGACCAAATGTAAATATTAAAAACTATAAACAAAAACAAAAAACTAGCATGTACATTCACTTTCCCGATTCCCGATCAAAAGACAACACTACATCTCGGGTCAACGACTTCCCAATTCTAATTAGAGACGACTCACCAACATGCGTGTTCACTTTCCTCCTCTCATCCTTCGAAGCTGGCACAAAAATTAACACCTAGGCTTGGAATCGAAAGCAATTGCATCTTCCTTGCTCCAACCAGTCCCAAGAATCGAGCGTCGAAGATAAGGATGGATTATAGATTACGATTACTGTAATAGTAATCGTTTGGTTGATGAGGAATCGCACTCGCAAGAAGCCAATTCACAGCCCTGTAAGAATTAGAGGTAGGTAACTAAGACTTTCCCTCTTCTTTCGACCATCCCTTCTTGCTCAAGCCCACGGCCCACGGCAGTGCTCTCACGCAACTCTCGCAACAACTTCGAGCCTAGGGCTTGGAAGTGCAACTTAATTTTCAAGCCTAGGGTTACCTGTACCGTGTCTGTGTCCAAAGTTTTGAAAAATGTAAATTTGACCCTGTACGTATTTTGCCTATCTGTACCATATCTGTGTCGGACATATATCCGACACAGAATACACCTAGGGTTTGGCGTGTCCGTGTAACATAGCCCATAAGCTTTATAGGAAGAGTGTAGGTCATTGGTAAAGTTATTTCAGAATCTCATCATGCTTTTATGGGGGATCGTTTGATTCTAGACACTAATTTAATAGCCAATGAGACTGTAGATGTCAGGTTAGAAGTCGAGCTCAAGGTTTGCTTTGCAAATTAGATATTGAGAAGGCTTATGATCATGTAATTGGGAATTCCTGATCTATCTTTTGGCTAGGATTGGGTTCGGGGGAAAATGGAGGAATTGGATTCTCATTTGTATTTCATCGGTGCGATTCTCAGTTTTGGTCAATGGGAGGTCTGTTGGTTTCTTTCGTAGCTCAAGAGGCTTTCGTCAAGGGATACCCTCTCCTTTTCTCTTTATTGTGGTCATGGAGGCTTTGAGTCAGTTGCGTGAGGATTTAGTTCAAGGTGGGCAGGAGCAATGACTCATTGTTATCGGTGTTGCACTTGTTGTTCGCGAATGATACGCTTGTCTTCTGTGAGGCAAAGAAGTCTCGATTGGGTTATCTCCGTGTGGTTCTGCTCTTTTTTCAATCGGCGTCCGGGGATTAAGGATTACCATTTACAAGAGAAAAATTTTAGCAGTGGGGAATGTGTAGAATATGGGGTATTTGGCTACTTTTTTTGGCTGCAAGGTTGGTAGCCTTCCAAAGCCTTCTTTGGGCCTTCCTTCAGGAGCTTCTTTTAAGAGTTTAGCTATGTGGAACCCGGTGATAAAATGATTTGAACAGAGTGTTAAAAGTATTAAGGGTCTATTTGGTATAAGATATATGTTTGGGAGTCCTGATGTATAATGTTTTATCACAAACATATATATACGTCTTTGCCTAACCGTAATTAGGTTACGGCTTCTTTCTCTTCTATTCTCTTCCACCTTCTCCTTTCTCTTTACATTAACATGGTATCAGAGCGGGAATCCTTATAAGCTCCTGTGCTGATTGTTCTCCAAGAATCTTCTTTTTTTTCTTCTTTTTTAAAACCCAGAATGAATGACTGTCTATGGTTTGTCGAGCTTGAGTCTCAGCCTTACGTTTGAGTCGCCGAGGGTGCGACCTGTTTTGAAGGTCATAGCATAGGGGGGTGGTGTCACCCAGACTAGGTGACTTCGTCTGTCCAGTCGCCGCCACCAGACGACACCACACGTGCCCCACGCACCGGCGTGTGGCCGGAATTTCGCTGTCAGACTGTCTGCCTCAGTAGATCCCTAGTTCAAGGTTGGTTTCCAGATTAAACACGTTTTTGGTGGATTTTTTGGCTTGGTTGGTCTACTCAGGGAATAAGGGAATACAGAGACTACGGAGTCCAAAATGGTTTCTAAGGTTTTCTCCACTAGTACAAAGATTACGAACAAGAAATTAATGGGAAAGAATTATTTAATGTGGTGGCGGGTGGTTGAAATGAATTTAAAAGGGCAAAATAAGGAAGATCATCTCACCACAGTTAACTGATGTTGCTTGGGTTCGTGCCGATGCTGATTTGTATTGGAAGCGCATGAATTCCATGGATGATGAGACGGCTAAATTGGTGGCCCATACTTCTACTGTTCGTGATTTGTGAGAATATTTAGTTGTGTTGTATGGAGGCAAGGACAACATGAACCGGATGTATGACTTGTCATGTGCTATGCTTCGCCAGGATCAACAAGGTCGTAGTGTTACCAAGTATTTTGCGGACTACAAGAAATTGGCGACTGAGTGGAGTTCTTTGATTCCTTTGAGTACTGATGTTAGTACTCTGCAAACACAACGAGAGCACTTAATTATTCTTGGATTTTTAGCTGGTTTGAGATCCAAGTTCAGTACTCGCTCACAGATGTTATCGGGCTCAAGTGTTGGCTCTCTTTAGGATGTGTTCTTTCGTGTGCTTCGGGCCTCACTAGAGTCCTCTTCAGTTGGTCCTACGGGCAGTATTGGTGATTCTTCTGCACTTGTAAGTTAGATATCTCACCACCACCGAGGTGGTCGGTCTACTCGTGGTGGCCGTGGTGGAGATAGGGAGAGTAGAGAGGTTATGGGAATACAAATCGTGTGATTCGTAATTGTTGGAAGTTGCATGCTACATCGTCAAGTGATCGATCAGCCCATATTGCCTATAACACTGAGTCTGCCCCCCCCCACACCTAAGCCGTCTCAACCTAGTAAGGGTAAGGTCATACGGATGACTGATGATGAGTTTCCACAATATACCCAGTAGCAGGCTTCTTCGTCTTCTTCTTCCACTACTACTTTACTGCATGTGTTTCTTCCTCTAATTGTAAATGGGTTATTGACTCTAGTTCATCTCTACCAGTTTTTGGATGTGACGCTTGTCAGTTTGCGAAGCATCAGCGCATTTCATATATTTCTAGGGCTAATAAACAGGTGCATGCCCCATTTGATGTAGTCCATTCGGACATTTGGGGACCTAGTCCTGATGTCTCGAAGTTAGGTTACAGGTATTTTGTTACTTTTGTGGATGATCAATTTGGTGTGCCTGTCAAACATTTTCACAATGATAATGCACAAGAATATTTTTCCACTGTTTACTCCAAATTTATGACAACTCGTGGCATGCTCCACCAACCATCTTGTACTGGTATGGCCGAGGGAAAAATCGTCACCTCCTTGAGGTTGCTTGCGCTCTTTCTTTTCAGATGCATGTTCCTAAATCATTTTTGGGCAGATGTTGTGTTAACTATTTGTCATCTTATCAACCGTATGTCATCTTCTGTTCTTTCTGGAGTGATTCCACATTGAGTCTTGTTTCCATCCGAGTCTCTATTCACGGTGTCTCCTAGAATATTTGGGTGCGTAGCCTTTGTTCGTGATCATCGTCCTAATATCACCAAGTTAGATCCTAAGGAACTCAAATGTATCTTTTTGGGTTATGTCTGATAATAGCTTAAACCAAAGCTATCCATTAACACTCAATTGTCACCCCTACTCAGAAAGAATATCTTTTATCCTACATCAGAGATATTCCTCCCGTTGAGTCTGTTCCGGATGATGATTTTCTAATCTATCAGGTTGTGGAGTCCGCGTCTTTCCCTACCCAGGAGATACCCCGTCCTCCTATCCAATAGGTTTACACCCGGTGCACATGCTCTTAAGGGAATATGCCTTCTACTCATGTTCGTGTCGAGCCAGTCCTACCACCGTCGCCCGATCCAGCTCTTATTGAGGTACCTTCTGATCTTGATATTCCTGTTGCCCTTAGAAAAGGTAAACGTAGTTGTACGTTACATCCTATTTCTAACTTTGTTAGTTATAATGGTTTATCTCCCGATCTTTGTGCATTTGTTAGTGTCCTTGAGTCTTATTCGATTCCCAAATCTGTGTCTGAAGCAAAGCATTGGGTCATCCTAGCTCAAAGGCAGCTATGGATGTGGAAATGAATGCCCTTACACACAATCAAACTTGGATTGGGGGCAAGTGGATCTATGTTGTTAAGGTTAATCCGGATGGTTCCTTGGCTCGCCTTAAGGCTCGTCTGGTTGCAAAGGGGTATGCTCAGACATATGGGGGGGTTGATTATACTGACACTCTCTCTGGTTGCTAAGCTTGCCTCTATTAATTATCTCTCTTGCTGCATCTTCTTATTAGCCTCTTTATCAGCTTGATATCAAAAATGCATTTCATCATGGTGACTTACACGAAGAGGTCTATGTGGAGCAACCTCTGGGTTTGTTGCTCAAGGGGAGTCAGGGTTGGTTTGCGGATTAAAGCGGTCATTATATGGGTTAAAACAATCTCCACGTGCGTGGTTTGGGAGATTTAGTGAGGTAGTGCTCGAGTTCGGGCTTATGAGATGTGAGAGTGATCGCTCAGTATTCTATCGGCCGTGAAGGAATCATTTTATTGGTTGTCTATGTGGATGATATTGTCATTACGGGAAGTAATAGTGTAGGTATTAGTGCCTTAAAAGGGTTCCTTCAGGAAAGGTTTCAAACGAAGGATCTTGGTAATTTGAGATACTTTCTAGGGATTAAGGTTGCCCGGTGCAAGCAGGGCATCAGAGAAAGTACGTGTGTGACTTGTTGAGTGAGGTAGGTATGCTGGGAGCGAAGCCTTCTATGACTCCTATGGATCTGAATATGAAACTTACAGCTGAAAGGGGTGAAAACTTTGCTAAACCAGAGAAGTATCGACGGCTTGTTGGGAAATTGAACTATCTTGCTATGAACAAACCATGCAAAGCCGGTTTATGTCCTCTCCGCGAAGTACACATTGGGAGGCTGCTGTTAAGATTCTTCTGTATCTTAAGAGAGCTCTGGGGCAAGGCGTACTATATCGTGATCATGAACATATGAGTAGAAGGGTTTGCTGCTGGTAATTGGGCAAGATAAGAGATCTACTACCGGATATTGCATGTTCGTTGGGGGTAACTTGGTTTCTTGGAAAAGTAAGAAACAATTGGTTGTGTCGACATCAAGTGTTGAATCAAGCTATGGCTCATGCTACATACGAGTAAGTGTGGATTACACGGTTACTTGGTGAGATCGGTATCGGAAATCCAATGCCTATGCAATTGTGGTGTGATAACCAAGCAGCTATTCATATTGCATCCAAGCCTATGTTCCATGAGCGAACAAAGCATATCGAGCTTGATTGTCACTTTGTTCGTGAGAAACTTCAAGAGAAGATAATTTTCACAAGTTATGTTCCGACCACGATCAACTAGCAGATATTTTCACGAAATCTGTAAATAGTACAAGAATAAGATATTTCTGTAACAAGCTTGGCATGCATAACATTTATGCTCCAGCTTGTGGGGGAGTGTTAGAAGTATTAAGGGTCTATTTGGTATAAGATATAAGTTTGGGGGTTTTGATGTATAATGTTTTATCACAAACATACATATAGGTCTTTGCCTAACAGTAATTAGGTTACGGCTTATTTCTCTTCTATTCTCTTCCACCTTCTCCTTTCACTTTACATTAACAAAGAGGTTGGTAGGATGGAAGAGACAAAAGCATTGACTTACATTGATTAAGAGTACCTTAGCCAATCTTCCCAAGTATTTTATGTCTATTTTTGTGCTACTGCGTCCGTGGCAAAGAGATTAGAGAAGCTGGAAATGATTTTTTTGTGTCGAAAGGTAGCATGGAGGAACTTATATATCATCTAGTCGATTGGGATACAGTTTGTTCGAGCTTGAAGGAAGGAGGTCTAGGGATTAAAAATCTAGTGTTTTTTTTTTTTTTTGATAGGTAAGTGTGACCCTTGTTGATGTGGGGATTGGAACCAAGGCCCGCAAGGTCTTTGCGTGAGTAGCGTTGATGTGTAAATGGTTGTGGATATATTTAGTAAAAATAAGGCTTTACAAATGAAACTAGTGGTGGACAAATTTGGGGAGGGGAATCATTGTTCGTTCCTTAAGGAGGTTTCCATTCCGTATGGGTCTGGTATGTGGAAAGGGATAAGGAAAGACCGGAGTGTTCAAACAACTCATTTTCTTCGAGACATGGAATGGAGAATCAGTCAGGTTTTCAAAGGATAAGTGGTGCGGTGGAATAGATTTGTAGAGAGTGTTCTCAGCTTATTCAACATTGCGACTAACAAAGACGTATGGTGAGCTCAATTCTCCACGTTATGGAAGGCAAAGTCACATGGAATCCTCTTTTTAGAAGATCACTGCAAGACTGGGAACTTGGGGATATTGGTCAGCTTTTTGAACTGTTGTACGTGTAGCAAGTTCATGGTGATGGAGGTGGCAATCTTATGAGACGGGTCGAGGAGCAGGAAATTCTCGGTGAAACATATTTTGGTCTTTTCTCAAAGAGAATGGAGTTTCTTTCTCTGGAAGATTATATAGAAATTGAAGGCCCCTAGTAGAGTGGCTTTTAGGGAGGATGTGCTTGAAGCTATCCTAGAGACAACTTATAGGGCAAGGAAGAGGATTTTCGTGAATTTGTGTTTTATGTGTAAAGGCAATGAAGAGTGTTAATCACCCATTTCTGCATCGTCCCGTAGCTAGGGAGATTTAGAACTCTCTGTTTCATCTTTTTCACGTTTCATTGGCTATACCAAGGTCGATTAAAGGGTTTTTTTTCGAGAAGTCTTTGTATAAGCGTAGAAAGAGGAATGTGGTTTGGGACTCCACCCCCTTTGTTGGTGTATCTGGAAGGAAAGGAATTGTATGGTTTTTTAGAACACAGAATTGGATGTTGTTAAATTGAAGGAGGGTATCTTCGAGTCTTTACGCTTTTGGTTCACACAAAGATCTCTAAGCACTAAGATATTTTTGTGGAGATTGTAGACAGTTTTTCGATTATATATGTTCTTTTGATGGAGTATGCTCCATGTATACAAAGGACGTGTCACCTCGTTTGATGTTGTGTTTTTATATCTACTTATAGAAAAAATTGTTCTCCTCGTCTTCCCTTTGGTTTCTCACAATGATGAAGATAATGTAATCACCAAAACATCGTAAAGGCCGGAAGATAACATGATCCAAAAACTAAAACACAACTTATTTATCCCCATCTTGTCTTACTAGATGGCAAGTTGAGAAAAGTTAATTGATATTATAAGTATTAGTAGAAAAAACTGGACCAAAAATCCATGCACAATGACCATATTGGGGGTTCAGTACCTCTATAAAAAAGTTTTTTTTATATGTAATATTTGTATTAAATATGGCGCCAAATCAGGTGGCGTGTCCTTGTACACAGGATGTATACAATGCAAAAAAACTACGAAAACATGTCCACCATATACACACAAAAATTCCTATCATTCGAGGCTATTTCTAAACACCATAGTTGAAGAAGCTGGAAAGCATTCTTCTTAATCTTTTCTACATCAACTTCAACATTCTCGAAGATTCTTTGATTCCTCTCCTTCCAAATACTCCACCATATTGGCAACAGAGCAGTGTCCCAGAATATACCTTTTCTTCTTCTACGTTTATACAAAGACCAACCACGGAGTAGCTCAACTGCACATCTAGGCATTACCCACGAAATTCCGACCAGAAGAAAGAAAGAATTCCATATCTCTCTAGCTACTCGCACTGCATCAATAAGTGGTTGGTGATCTCCTCATTTTCTTTACACATATAGCACCGGTTTACATAAATCCTTTTCCTAGCTCTCAAATTATCCCCCGTAAGAATGGCTTCCCTCGCAGCTTACAATACAAAAAATGTCACCCTGCTAGGAGCCATTGTCTTCCATATAGATTTTCATGGGAAGGGGCTCTTTTCATTTTTTTTGATAAATAAAGTATATATTAATAACAAAAGCGGCAAAGAAGGAGCCACAACCTATATATACAGGAGGATTAATCCAATAATTACAGATTACAAAAGTTCGCAACAAAGTCAGCAAAAGAGTTGACCTCAGACCAAACATCGTCACTACACCAAAAAAACAGCAGCTATCATTCTTCAGCAACGGCAAAGACCTTTCCCAAATGCTCTCCTATTCCTCTCTTTCCAAATCACCCAGCACGCTCCCAAGGGAATAGTCTGCCAAATAAAATCTCTTCGTTTCCTTTTGTGCAAAGACCAACAAAGGAAGAGATCCTTAATAGATTCCGGCATAGCCCAAGGTAAGTTAAAAGTGCAAAAGATAAAATCCCACAAAGCACCCGCCACTGGACAATGGAGCATAAGATGGTCAGCACTCTCACCATTACTTTTACACATATAGCACCAGCTCACTATCACCTTACCGCGTCTCCGAAGATTATCCCCTGTAAGAATGGCTTCGTTCACCGCTTCCCAAATGAAAAAAGCAACTCTAGTCGGAGCTTTAGTCTTCCAAGTAGCTTTCCAGGGAAATAGGCCCCTTCCCCCAATATCCGAGCCAAAGTAGTAAGACTTAATCGAGAACATTTTGTTTTTAGCCCTATCTCAGATGACCTTGTCAACGATTCTCATGTCCAGTTGCTGTGAATATAACAACTCGGAGAGCCGGAGAAAACTCTCCACTTCCCAATCCTGAAAATACCTTCTGAAAACTAGATTCCAACCGATCAAACCTCCTTCGTGCGAAATAATAGCACTTCTTTATCACTCGCAATGTTAAAAAGGGTAGGAAAGGCCCTCCACAACTCCACATGACCACACCACCTAACCAACCAAAATCTGACCGTAGAGCCTTCTCCTACCTCAAAGGAGATATTTCAAGCGAAAGCGTCCCACCATTTCCGGATTCCTTTCCAAACCCCCACCCCATAAGACAAGGAAACTTCCTTAGGAAACCAAAGATGATTTCCTTCCCCATACTTGCTCACCACCAATCTCCTCCACAGCGCGTCCTTATCAATCAAGTATCTCTACAACCATTTACCCAACAGAGCTCTATTGATAAATAAAGTTTCTCAAAGAGCATAGCCCTTTCACCTAACCTCCAATCTTGTAAGTTTCTTCTAAGATAGGAACCCACGTGTCTATACCATCGGAGGTAACAAACATCTCGCTCACCCTAGCTTCACTGTGAACCGCAATATTAAAAATACTGGGAAACTCACACTGTAGAGATACGTCACCGCACCATCTATCCTTCCAAAACCTTACCTTTTCCCCGTTTCCTACTTCGAAAAATATACCTCGGCGAAACTCATTCCAACCTTTCAAAATTCCCTTCCACGCACTCAAACCACAGGAACAACTAACTTCCATGGGAAATTGATCGATGTATTTTATACGTCGATTTGATATGCTTCTGTGACTTGAATTAGGCTATTTCACGAGTCATTTGAGTACTAATATATGTTTTTGGTGAGTTTTGTAAGTTTCCCATAAGTGCAAATTACAAAGAAAGAAGAATCCCATCACAATTTTCCTCCACTAGACGCGCTCTCTTTTCGGATTTTCACACGATTCATTCAATCACAACTCCCAAGTATATATAGAAGTCATCCGAGCCTAAGATAAGGAGGACTCTCTTTACATAGATTTTAGGTAGTTTTAGATTGTATAACATAATTAGGTTTTGTAATTTCAAGTATTGAAGATCAAATCATGTCTTCCATCATCTCCATGTGCATCAATGAACTAAATCATCCCTAATCTAGGAGGTGGGAGGTAACTTGTATTTTATGTTTTGATTCTTATATATATGATTCAATGTTTGTTGATTGTGTTGTTTATCAATCCATTATTTCGCTTTGAACAAATGAATGTAATCGCAAATAATAAAGGCTTAGAGGTGCGGATACCGCAGACCTATATGAGGCTCACACTGGACCTATCGAAGCACGAGAGTGATAAGTTAGGACCAGTTCTTACATGATCCGATCATAAATCTAGATCAGATTATTTCCTCCCCTCCTATCTATTTTTAGTGAACGAACCCAAGACATTGAATGACATTATTTTGAATTGAACATAAAGGAGATATAAGTGAAACCCAATCCTAGATTTCCAACCATAAGATCTTCATATTCCAATTAGTTAACATCTATAACTAGTAATTTAGAGTAGAATTAAACATAAAAACCCCCTTAGGTTAATAATTTGCTATCTACTGATCACTTGTCTCTGTGGGTTCGACCCTTACTTCCGAGTCTATTCTATAATAGTCTTGTACACTTGCAAGGAAATAGATAAATAAAACAATCGATCAGAAACCAAGGCTGATTCCTTTCCCCATATTTTCCCATCACAATTTTCCTCCACTACGCCTCTCTTTCCACGATATATCTCCACATCCATTTACCCATTAAAGCACAATTAAACTTTCTTAATTTTTTTTATTTTGACACCCAAGCCTCCATTTTCCAGCCTAGAGCACACTGAAGTCCAATCCACCAGATCATATTTCCTCCCCTCCTTGCCTTCCTCCCATAAAAATCTTTTTCCAATTTTTCAATTCTCTTAGCCACTGAAAAAAGGTAGGAAGGTTAGATAAAGCACTCTTAACCAACGACAAGCGCCCGCCCTTTGACAAAAGATGCCTCTTCCACCCCACCAACCTTTTTTCGTACCGCTCAATAACTAGATTCACGTAGCTACATTCTTGTGAGAGGCACCAAGAGAGAAGCCCAGATATGTTGTAGGAAGACTTCCAGCTTTGCACTCAAAGAAAGAGGTCAGATCACCCAAATTATTCACCTCTCCAACTGGGATGATTTCACACTTTAATTTTCAGCCCCAACATCGCTTGAAAAAATAATAAAACCATCTGGAGGTAGCCCAGCCGAGATTTATTTGCCTCACAGAAGACAAGGGTATCATCGGCGAACAATAAATGAGATACTAACAGATTAGGGCAGCATCTCTAACCACCTTGAAACCCTGGATTGCACCGCCTTGTCAAGAAGGCGAGTCAGAGCTTCCATCACCACTATGAATAGGAGCGGAGAGAGCGGGTCCCCTTGACGGAGGCCTCTCAAACTCGGGAAGAAACCCGCTGCTTCCCCATTAATCAGGACCAACAATCTCATCGATGAAATGCAGATATACACCCATCTCCACCATTTCTCCCCAAAACCCATCCTAGCAAGAAAGTACAACAAGGAATCCCACTCGACATGATCATACGCCTTCTCGATGTCAAGTTTACAAAGTACTCCTGTCTCCCCGCTTCTCACCCTAGCATCAACCACTTCATCAGCTATCAAAACTGCATCAAGAATCTGTCTACCGCCCACAAAAGCGTGTTAAGACTCAGAGATCATCTCCCCAATAACCCTCCTCAAACGCGTCGCTAACACCTTTGCAATAAGCTTGTAAATACTACAAATAAGAATAATGGGTCTGAAGTCCTTCAAATCTTCCACGCCTCTTTTCTTCGGGATGAGGGCAATGAAGGAGGTATTAAGACTTCTTTCAAAACTGTCCTCGATGAAGATCGAGTGGAAAACCTCCATGACATCTACCTCGATCACCTCCCAACACCACTGAAAAAACTCCTTAAATTGAGGCCACTAATGCCTCAATTTAAATCTTTTGCTTCTTTTTACAGTTTTATTTAAAATCCTTAAAGTCGATTTCATTGGAATCAAGCACCTCAATCTAACTCCCATTAAATTGAGGCCACTAAGTTGCCATGTGCGTTGCATGTAACTAGTTTTGAGGGTGAAAAAGGTATTCATGCCAATATTAAAGTAAATCAAACTATGATGGTGCTTTATTGTGATATCACAAATAAAAAATGTATGTAATTAACTTTAACCTATTATTGAACCTTTAACTTGTCTTTTACTTTCATCTGCCCCCACCACTAACCCACTGCCCATTGTAATACCATTATCATTGCAAGCACCACCACCACCACCTATTTGACAAACCACTTACCAAAAATTCACAAAGCTATTAAAACCAAATATGTAATACCGCAATCCTTCATCGAATAAATGTTGGAAATTTGTGTGTCTTATAAGTGATCACCCGCTACCACTAAGAACCAACGTCATCCATGGAAATTGAGTGGGTGGGGGCCTAGTTGACCCAGGTGATTGGGTCATGCATAGCGAACCAAACTATTGGGCTAGGGGGTTACAAATGGTATCCAAACAGGTTTTGACTTGAAATGTGTTTAAATAGTTACAACTAAGGATAGTGTTGCAATTTTCATAAATTTATTTGTGTTGTATTGTGCGTAACTCAGTCTTGGGTGGGGACACCGTTGGGAAACCCAAAAACAAAAAAATTGTGTAACTCTCTCTCTCTAATCGAGGCCGATTTTTAAGAACTAAGGGGTATAAATTGAGATGGGTGCCAATATAGATCATAGTGAAGTCAATGCTTTGATCCAAGTCTTTTTTCCCACCCCATTTCGATTCCAATCTGGTCAATATATTTATGTGGCTGTATAAATCAAAGAAACTAATGCGGATGAAGACTCGTCATGTCGAGATGTTTCTGTGAACGATGGCATTACAAGTACTAAACCTCCAACACAATCTAGTACAAGGATGTACAAGGATTTTCAGTTCAGTTTTTTCATATTAGATTGCGCTGTATCTTCCGATGATTCCCATGTGATAGTTGAAGGCAAGCAAATCAAGAGAAAAATGGGAAGAATACAAAAGGATAAAGTGAATTTTTTTGGTACTGCCTAATATAAAATAAAGGATTCTTTTAGGGAAACAGAGGGAGTATAATCCATCCCAAAAAAATTAGTCTTCAAGTGTACTTAGGACAATATAAAATCACAATTTAACACATATTACGTATTAGGTAATGAAATTCCAATTACTGATACAATATTATGATTTATGAATACTATCAAGAACAATTTTTAGAGTTAAGCAAAACCCACTAAAGTTTATAAATCTTTGGTCAAAGTTTGATGAGGTAAACGAAGGAAAAGTCAAAGTGGGATTTTTATTTTTAAATTTTGACGGAATGGAGTATGTATTTATAGCAAAAAATAATCAAATCAAATGTCACTTATATGAATGGAATCAATTATACAAGTCAATTCGTCATGTAGTACCTTGAAGAATTTGCCGGTGGAGTGACGAGTGTGAAACTGGGACCATGCCTGAGAATCTTGGGTGGGGAGAGACGAAGGAGAAGATGAGGGGTGGTGGTGGTCGAAAGGGAGTAAGTGATAGGAGAAAGAGTGATCGTTCTCGATCTCTTGCCGGAGTTGGTCCCACTCAAAATCCTTTGAGTGGTACTCTGTTTCTTTTTCTTCTTCTTCATTGCTCATCCTTGTCTCTTCGCAGCTGCTCATGGTGATGGTGGTTGGAGGCGACAGTTTTGAAGACAGAATCCCACTCGATTGCAATTTCGGGTTTAAACGGGTGAAAGAGTTCCTTTCTTCAATTTGGGGTGACCGGTGAGGGTGACCCAGATTTAATTTGATTTCATTTACACGTATTCAGTTTCGTTTGTGATAAGTTGATGATTTTTTATTTTATTTTTGTATGTTTGGCAATTTGTCACTATGATTTAATGGTAAGATTTTGTAGAAAAAGTTGGAGAAATAAGAGAAGCTAATAAAGTTGATAGGATAAAAGTTTAAAATGCAAAATCAAAGTCCCTAAATGATTAAGAAGATTATTTTTACATGATCCCAAAAATAGTACTCCCTCCGTCCCTAAATTATCGTCTTCCTTTCTTTTTTCGTCTGTCCCAAAATAATTATCCACTTTGAAACTTACCTTTTTAGAACATCACTTTTACCACTTTACCCTTACTTTTTCACTCTACTTTAATTATGGGCCACATATACATGGACATTAATGGAAACTACACATTAAACCAATATAAATAATCAAGTCAATTACTTTTTCTTAAACTGTGCGTCGGGTCAAGCATGACAATTATTTAGGGACGGAGGGAGTATTTTCTTTTCTAAAAAAGGTATTTCTTTTTAATTTTTTTGATAATCTTAACAAATTGCCTTCCGGGTCATTATAATAGTGCATATAGAGGGGGTGTAAGTGGTTCAGTTTAATTTGATTTAGGTCAAAACCACGAACCGAATGTCATCTATTGTGGTTCTAAAAATCTTAAATCGAACAGAACTGAAGAAGGCTTGAAACCAAACTGATTTGGTTCGGTTCGATTTTGTGGTTTATATAAATTGTTTTTAATCAACTTAAGCAACATTAAGAATAACACTAAAAAAAAGATTTTAATATGGAATTAACATCAAAATTATAAACTAACCTACTAAAAATAAATTATCATAAAGAAAACAATATAAATTTCAAAATAAACACAAACAATGGAAGAAATAATAGTTCTTCAATAATCAAGATTTTGTTTGGTTTAGTATGTGTGTGCATGTACATATATATATATATATATATATATATATATATATATATATATATATATATATATATATTACGACCAAATCAAGAGTTTAAATTATGCATATAAGATGATCTAAAGGTTCAGAACAGTTAACAAATGTTACATAATATATAGGTTGGTTTTGTTTTGTTTGATACCAAAAATTGTGAACCGAACCAAGAGCTTTTTTCATGTGGTTCGATGGTTCCGATTTACACCCCTAGCATATCATTGATAGTCCTAGAGGCCATTTGATGGCCAAATAAGTATTGTTATCAATAATATCGTAATTAATAATTTTATCCAGATCGAAATCAAGATTAATAATCTCGATCCGGATAATAAACCGGGGTGTTAATATTGAGGAGATTAAGTTTATCCGGATTGGGATTAATAATCCCACAAAAACTTATTAAATTGTCTGTATTGTTATTACTCCCTCCGTCCCTAAATTATCGTCCTCCTTTCTTTTTTCGTCCGTCCCAAAATAATTGTCCAGTTTGAAACTTACCTTTTTAGAACATCATTTTTACCACTTTACCCTTACTTTTTCACTCTACTTTAATTATGGGCCACATACACATGGGCTTTAAAGGAAACTACACATTAAACCAATATAAATAATTAAGTCAATTGTTTTTTCTTAAACTATGCGCCGAGTCAAACAGGACGATTATTAAGGGACGGATGGAGTATTAAACATATCTAATCACTAAGTACATACAATTTGACTTTGAGATTAATTAATTCATTTCAGCGTTATTTTTATCAATAACTATCATTATGAAATGAGTAAGTCTCATGTGAGACCGTCTTATATATCTCAATTCTTAAGAAAGAACTATATTTTCTCAAAACTCAGCCCACCGAGACACGGTGGACCGGGTCAGGAAGAAATGTCTTACACAAAATACTCGTAAGATAATATTTTCTAAGTTTTTTGGCTTATGAAATATATAGGCAATCATATTTGCATTTCCACTTAAGAGAGGAGGAATATGTCTGAATAATCTCATCCAAAACTGGCTCAAGCAATTGATAGATTAAAATATTAATTTTGTCATTAGTAAATGGGGCGAAGTGAGATCATATGCAAAAGTAGCTTCATGAAAGAGACTGTCTTATTAGTTTTCTTTCATTGATAATAAATGGTTGACACCTACGAATGCGTTGACTCTTATTTAAGGCTGAAGGCTCTTATCGAGAGAAATATGAAGTTCTATAGCATTCTTTCCAAGCTTAAAAAGGTGGCCTTTAGTAACTTCTTACCAAGCCTAAGAATTCATGCTAGATCAGAGAATCATTTTTCTTGATTAGAACTAAATGAATTGAGCAAAAAATCCAAACTAAGTTAATTGATAATTCATGCTACATTAGTTCGAAAGTAATGTTGGTTTTACTTTTACTATTATATATAGTTTGTCTTTTGTTAATAGAAGAGATTAAATTACTAAAATAATTGAAGAGTTTAACACGTCTTATTATAGTTATTGGTAATAATTAAAATTAATACGATTATTGAGATGTCAAAGCCTACATTACGATTGTTAGAAGGCTTAAGATTAAAATTTTAACAAATGGATATGAGGTGTCACGACCTAAGTTATCGATTCTTTTTGGCGAAACCCCTCATTTGGTCATCCAATTTTTCAAAAACTTACAAGGCGGCTACCAAAAGTTTAAAACTTGCAATGAGGCCACTTAACTAAATTAATGTTGTAAGCGTGCCCATACTGTGGACGACCGTTAGCTCCACCGTTAAACCTCAGTGAAATTCCTATTTTGCCCCCTTTAAATAACAATTATTCTCTTTATGTGGTATTAGAAACCCAAAGGGGTCTAACTGAAAAAAAAATTATGTATGTCATTTATGTAAATAGTAGGGGGTCAAAATGTACCTAAATATAACCAAATGCATCAAACTACCGGATAACCTAAAATTCATTCTTTCCAGTAAATCTCAAGAATTTCGAAATTCAGTACAACACCATTTAGAGCTCCTACTATCAGAGCATGAACAACAGAGCTCCCTACTTGGGGAGCTTAAGCTCTATTTTTTTTATTACAAAAATGTCATTAAGTTCCCCACTTAAACTCTTCAACAAAAACACTTTTCCAACAATGCACAGACTCCAACACTTTTACATACCTCACCATCTTTATCTCCATTAATTTAATATTTTTATATCTTACTTATATCAACCAATAATTTTGTTTATACAATTCTATTACATATTTCTTACATTAATATATTAAATAATAAAAATATTTTCAAAATTAGTAATAAAAAATAATTATTAATAAAGTTTTTAATAATTATGTTTATAATTTTAAAAATAGTAAAACAAGTACAATAATTAAGTAAATAATATTTTTTCCCAAATAACTACAATAATTAGAATAGTAAATACAAATACAACAAGACACTGAAAATTCGAAAACAATACATTAAGTTGAACCTGAAAATTAGGAAAAATACAACAACAATATTAATTGACTACTAAATAATAATACTAATACTGAAAGGATTGAACCAAGGGATTTACCCTCGGCCCTACCCTCGTCACAAAGAAGGGTCCCACCATAAAAAGCCACTAGCAACGAAGGCAATACTACTTAAATAAGAACCAAATCATTCTTCATTACCCTCATCCTCGGTAACTAAACAAAAGATATGCTCGATCTCGACATCGATCAATCATCCGCCCGACAAACCATTTCTAGGCCCTAGAAAACCGCCGCGCCAATACCAACCCTCGACACACGCATACCCACTCATTCCCGAATAATGCCCTCAACGATTTAATGACGCTTATGCTCCCCAATAACAAACGCCACGCGCCATCAACTTCGTATAAATATGAGAGCCCTTATTCGGGCAAAGTAAGTAATTTCAGCGATATTATAACTCTCTTATCACAGCTCTCTATCAAATAATTATCACGGCTCATTTATTACCAATACTCTACCGGAAAACTGATTCATACGCCGGAATGTTATAGTCGGGCCAACCCGACACCTTAACGGTGTTTATTGTTTACATTGTGCAGGTTAACCGCTGGACGAACAAGAAGCTGCCACCTCATCCTCGCTCACACGTGGACGTCAAGACAAGATCACCACACTTTTTTGCGTGATCAAATACTAATAATAATAATAATAACAACAATACTACTTAAATAAGAACAACAAACAATATCAATGGAAATAGTAATTTCACTAATATTAATATCTATTAGCAACATTAATAATAAAAAATTATCTTGCCTAGTAAATAATTTTAAATTACTTAACAAGTAAATAAATATTAATATCTAAATATTTAATAGCAATATTAAATATTGATTAAAAAATCAAATTTAAAGAGATGGGAGAGAGAAAAATGGCTAGAAACTTGAAAAATTCGTAGAAATATTTTCTAATATACAAATGAAACAAACCAAGTCTCTATTTATAGGTAAAAATGTGTACTTTAATTCATGAAAAAAAAAATTAAGCTGAAAATTGGTCAAGAAAAGTTGGGGTGGAAAAGTAATTCAGTCCAATAGATTTTGGACAAGTGGAAAGGAGGTCTAGACAAGAGGAATATGCTGCAGGAAGTGGATAGGGAAAGGCAGAAATGCTTTGCAGGGGGTTGTCGGATGTTTTGTCCAAAATGATCGTGTTTTGTGTATAAAAATCGTTACACTACGTCGTTTTGGCGTGAATTTTTTTGTTAAGCATGGGAGCCTCTTTTGTTCCTTGAACTACTTTATACTTAAATAAGCACCGATAAGAACCCTTGTTGTTTTGCATAATCTAGGAGAATTCCTTAAGCACCATGCTAACCAACCTTGTTGTTCATGGTCTCACCTTCTCCACTATCGTGCTCCTATTAATAAGAGAATTTTTTTTGAATTTTATTTTCATTCTCCAATTTGCGAGATGGCTGGAAAAGGTAGAAGTTGCTGACTATTTGTGGTGGTTATGGCTCTACGGCGACAGTGATTTACAGAAGAGGTAGAAGTTGAGGAGGAGAAGGAAGAGGTAGCTGATGGCGATGTTATGGAGGCGGAAGACCGCGACGAGGAGGAGGATGAAAAAAACGGTATTATGTCGAAGACTGGGAAACCCTTTTGTCTGAATTTTAGAGATGTCAAAACGGGCCTGCCGGGCGGGTTTGCCCGCGGGCCTCTAAAGCCCGCTATAAACGGGCCGGTACGGGAAAGCCCGCAAACACGACATTCCCTAAAATCTTGGCCCAGCCTAGCCCGCGTAGGGCCACGGGCAAAACGGGCAAGCCAGCAAAATTCAGCCTGCATGAAATTGTTGAAGTTTTAAATTTTAACACAGGTAATAGAATTATACCAGAATCACCAAATAGAGCAAAAGGACTTCATAATCATAAACCAACACTACAATAGAAATAAACAATCAAAGTATTGTCAACAAAATGGCAAAATTAATTGATTAAAGTTGATACATTAATACATTATAGAAGTTTCCAAGTCAGGAAATACACAACTTCCAGAGTGTTTGACGACAGTAAGAGCATGAGGTTGAGGCTGTGACGGTGCGGCGGAGGTGGCGGACCGGATCTGGAAGTAGAATGGGACTTGGGAGAGAGGGAGCACGAGACCAAGAGTCTCAAACTCTCAGTCTCTCAATTTCTCAAACCAGAATACCAGATCAAGAGAGAGAAAGGCGTGAGATGAGAGTTGACTGTTGAGAGTTTGAGACGTACAACTCAAAAGGCAACGGCCAGAGCGAGAGAGGTCAGCGCTGGACCAGGTAGCCGGAGGTCGGGAGGCGGCGTCGTGCATGAGAGAGAGAGTCGCTGTTCTGGGCGTGAATGAGACTGAGAGAGAGCGTGCGTGTTTTGATTTTTTATGAGATAAAAAGAATGAGAGAAGTGAACTACTTACCTTTCCTTAAGTCCAAGTTGGAATGAAGTAGGCTTGGGCAGTTGCAATTTGGCCGCTTATAAATGTGCATAGCTTTAATTTTAAAGACCTTAAGTAGTTAAGTCCATAAAGCGCGGGCTGCCCGCCCCGTCCCGCAAAAGCCCGCAGCTCGTCCGGGCAAAGCCCGCATCCAAGCTGTCATCTAATACACCAGCCCAACCCGCCCCTAATAGATGGTGGGACAGGCATGCCCGCGGGCTTTTGCCATATTTGATAGCCCTACTTGAATTTGATGCTTCTCATGGCCAAGACCAATCCTAACTCCGGTGGATTTCCGGCGACGTAGAGGACACTTTGCAAACCCAGATCCGGCTCTTAATTACTTGCCTTTCGCAAACCCAGATCAAAAGCCCAAACCTTTCAACCTGCAGTTTGTTTCAAACCCTCACAGATTCAATCACTGAATCATTTTCTTCTACGAACCGATCATTGTTTCCATAAAATCTGACGACGTCGATGTCAATGATAGATGACAGTCTAGATTCTAAATCGAAAAATGAATAGTTCGTCGCCCGTAATGGTGGTGAATTCGCTATGGGAAGATGTTCGGTTCTTAGATTTGGAGGATTAGGGACGAGAATCTTCACGTGGGTCCGCTTTGAATATTGGGGCTTCGAACGTCCGGTGATGGTTTTGAGATTGTTTTTAAAATTGAATGGCAGAGATGGTGATTGTGCTCCCATAAAAATTGTTCATGCAGTATGGAACTTTTATGGCTTCACATGTGACCTTTTATATTCTTTCATGGCTTCATTACATATCCTCTCGGCTTTATTCATAATAGAATAAGATTTAAAACCCATGATGTTTGTGCAGTAAGAAATGAAATTTTAGATGGATGTTTTTTCAAATTTGTTTATGGAGGTTGTGGGTGGGTTAGAGATGATTGGTTTTATCATTTTTTTTAAAATTGAATGGCAGAAAAATTATGTGTTCGTTCTTTTTGTGCATTATAGAATTGGTTATGTTTCAATTGGATCCCTTTAGATTTTTAATATCACATAAAAAGAGTAATAGTCAATTTAAAGGGGGTAAAATAGGGATTTCACTCAGATTTAATGGTGGAGCTAGTGGTCGTCCATAATATGGACATGCTTGCAACATTAGTTTAGTTCATTGACCTCATTGCAAGTTTTAAACTTAAACTTTTGGTAACCACGTTGCAAATTTTTGAAAAGTTTGGTGACAAAATGAAGAATTTTACCATTCTTCTTAGTTGAGACAATAGGTAAAAACTTTGAGGAGGTCTCATGTAAAACGATCTTACGGATTCTTATCCGTAAAACGAATCTATCCAAGTTAAATAGGGCAAAATTTAGAAATCTCAATGCATCCCCTTAGTTTTTGAAAATTACAGCGCCACCCCTCATGTTTATATATGCAGAGTGTCACTTTTCTTTATATTAACAGTGTCACTTTGTAGTATAAAATGTGTCATTTTTAGCCTTAGAAGTGTCACTTTGCATTTTTAATGAAAATTATATTTTTTCCCTAAAAAAGTGTTACCTTTGGGGCTTAAATATGTCACTTTTAGTCTTAAATGTGTTACTTTCACTTTGAAAAGTATCTCATTTTTTTATAAATGAAAATTATTACGCTTGACATTAAAGTGTTACTTTATAACATTAAAAGTGTCATTTTTAGCATTAAATGTGTTACTTTTGACCCTACAAATGTCATTTTACCTTATAACTAAAAATCGTCATTATTTATCTTAAAAATGTCACTTTTTAGCATTGAAAGTGTTGTGTTTTAGTATTAAACTAGTTTTATACCCGTGCGTTAAACGCACGAACATATATATTTTTCAATCAAATTATACCCAATTAAATTATAATCAAGCAAAATGAAGACAAAAAAACAAAACTAAAAGAGGAGATTATTTCAATGAATAGAAAAATATCATTTGATTCATTTGATTAAAAATTATTATGAAAATAAAGAAATATATGTGTCAGTTGATTAACAATAATAAAATAAATAAATTGGAATAACTGCAATTTATGAAAATTAAATAAATAATTAAAATGAAAATACAAAAAAATGTGTATCACAGTGTATGGATTTTTAGTAGCGATACGTGTAATACCTCAATCCCACATCGGATAGATGTGAGACTTGTGTTTGATTTATAAGATAGTCATACGCTACTACTGGGCACCAACATCATCCATGAACTTTTGGGTCGGCTTGTGGTGGGCCTGATAACCCAAGGTGCTACGTGCTCGGTGGGCCAGTGTGTGGATTACACATAGCGAACCGGGTTCTCGGGCTCGGGTCGTTACAAATGGTATCAAAGCGGGACCCGGCTGGAAATATGGGAACAAAGTGTTGTACGGGCCAAAGTGCTACACCGCAGAAGGTGGGAGCCACCTCTTGATCCCCGTACGAGTCACCTCTTGAATCCTATAACGCCCGGGGTATGATTCGGACTTGACGAGGACGTCAAGGATTTAAGTGGGGGAGATTGTAATACCCCAATCCCACATCGGATAGATGTGAGACTTGTGTTTGATTTATAAGATAGTCATATGCTACTACTGGACACCAACATCATCCATGGACTTTTGGGTCGGCTTGTGGTGGGCCTGATGACCCAAGGTGCTACGTGCTCGATGGGCCAGTGTGTGGACTACACGTAGCGGACCGGGTTCTCGAGCTCGGGTCGTTACAATACGTCGATTTGGATTCGCGATGCATCAATTTAGAATCACAATGCATCGCTATGAATTGGAAATAAACCAGTTTGAACGTGAAGCATCGATTTAAAATCGTGATGCACTGCTATGGAATAAGAATGACAATTACACAATTTTGAATCATGCATGGCAATGTATGAACTGATGCATGTCACAAGCGTGTCCGATTCATTAAAGGTATACTCGTCTTTTTACATCAAAAATATTTTTTCCAATTAAAAAACATAGTGGACAGCGGTTGAATATCTGTCAAAAGAGACCGATACAATTTTCACCATATTTTTTCAAACCTGTAAAAGACAAAAAAAATATAAATGGGTTTGACGTGTTCATAACCCGACACATATTAATTGAATGACAAAACTTACTCTAAACAAATTTAATTGACGATGATCAATTGAAAATTGACTCAAATAATTCTATTTGTACTGATTTAAGCTTGTTTAAGGCTTATTTCAATATCAATAATCAATAACAATTAAAAAGACAAATGTAATCTCTTGGCTTTGTTACTTCGCCCCACTCACGGATATTAAAACGACATCGTTTTAGAGTATATATATATTAAAAACTCTTGTCTTGAGTCTCGCTACCTCTTGTCATGATATTTATTCCAGCAACATTGCCCTCTCACCGAAGAAAAAACAAACTATTAACCCAACTTATGGAACCAACTCTCATTTTAGTTTTTCTTCTTCACTCCCTTTACTCTTTATCCCTCTCCACATTCTCTATCCTCGAAAATACAAAGCTCTATAAAAGGGGGGATCATCAAGGTAGCTTTCCAAGTGAGAATACTTGAGCACTCTACAATTTGATGTAAATCTGATTACTTTTCGAACACAACGACAAATTAATTCATTCATGATTAAATGGTCGGTTCATTTTTTTTAAAGAGAGGTAACTTTGCACTTCCGAAACATTTCCTCTTTGTTAGAGGAAAAATTATGTTGCAATATTGTTTGTTTCATTTTGTTATTTACCATTATATAGTCATTGTTACTTGAAGTATTTGTTAAATTTTATTTATTTTAAATCGATATATTTTTTAGATATGTCAGTCATTTATAATTAATCATGTGCATTCGTGTTTTAGATGAACTTTTGATGATTTTTAAATTTTGAATATGATGAAATGGACAACAAAATTTCAAATCTATATATTTTTGTTGGTCAATCATATATTTAATATCAATAATGAGTATTTGTAATTTTGTTCATAATATTTCTTTTAAAAATTTTGATCCGATGAAATAGATTTAAAAAAATATTCATATATTTCATTTAGTTATAATGAATTGTGAGTTTTTGTGATTTCATTGAAAGTATTTGTTTTAATAACTTTTAATCTGGTGAAGTAGACAAAAAAATCATATATATATATTAGTCATTCAGTTAGAATTAATTGTGAGTATTTGTGATTTTTTTCAATGAACTTTCTTGTGCAAAGTCATCCATGATTTTTCTGAAGTTTATTTGGCAACAATGGAAAACTAACAGTTATATGCATAAAAGGTTGTGTCTGGATAACAAAACAATGAATGCAGTGGTTCTAATTCCTAGGCTCTAGTTTCAAGGAGTTATAAGTATTTAAATTTATATTATTTAATTATAGAATTCATTAAATGTTTGTTATAAATAGGGGTTACTATTTTATGGATGCAAATTTTGGCGGGAAATTACTATTTTTAGACTACCTAAGCTTTATATATATATATAGATAGATGTGTCACTTTTGACAATCACCGTAAGTTTTTAAGTGACACTTTTTCTTTTTAGTATTAAGAGTGTTACTTTGTATTTTAATGAGAATTATAATAAATTTCTCTTTATAGTGTCACTTTTAACATTAAAATGTGTCACTTTTGTATTTTCAATGAGTCACGTTTGGTTTTAAATGTGTCATTTAGCATTTCATCAAAATCCGTTAGGATCCGTCAAGTATCCCAAGGCAATTGATGTTAACTGATGGCTAACGGAGCTAACAAGGGATTAAACTGCAAGGCGTGGGAAACATAAGAATTTCAACAACAAATATTGAAAGTATAGAGACACCGAAGCAAATAGAGGAACTGATGAGTATAAAAACAAAATAATACGACTGGAAGGTTTCGAACGAACCATTAACCATCTCATGCTAAACCTTAAATCATCCACTCTAACCAACTCGGCTAACCGATTATTGTGATATTTATTAACATATTTAATTATTAATCGAAATTCTTAAATAGAACCGTTATTTGCCAAAAACTTTTCATCTATTTATCAAAAGAGACGTACAGTACTTTTTGAAGTAAGAAATTTTTTTCCATGATATTATGCAAAAGTAGTTTTCATCCACTATTTTCTTGTCGTAATGTATCTAAACAGCAGAGGATGGGGCTGAGCGTACCCCAAAATCCACTAACTTCACTCAATTTTCTGCAATTATACAGCACAAAATACGATACCTCGATGAAGGAAATGCATTGTAAAAACTAGAAAATGGGTTTTGAGTTGTATTAGCCTCGACAGATGTCAAAAGTCGTGAGTAACTTGGCTTAACGCGGAATTGCGTTCCACGTGTAGGATGTATTGGTTCAAAGGGCACGTGCATTTGCCGGTTTTGCCTTTTATTTTGTTCCAAAAAACCCTATGGACTCTCTCTCTCTCTCTCTCTCTCTCTTTAAAGTACTCCCATTACTCAAGATGAATAGGAGTATACAAATAGGAATTTCTTCAATCACTAAGCCGTAAGGCTCATCCCACCATCCTTGCATCCTATCCGTTTAAGCCCGAGCCAAGACACTGTAACAGTCTATGATGCAAACATGACACTATGTAGAATACACGAGCTGATGAACAACTATAAATTTTTAGCACTTCAGCTAGACGAATATGAGGTATTTCTATGAATACTTGAGAAGCTTTGCTTTCAGATTGACCAATAAGTCTGGATCCATTCTATAAAACTTACAACAATGAAGCTGTTCCAATAATCAACCATGGTTAGAATAAGAAAAACTAAAAAACTACAATCTGTGTTTACCTAAGTGTAAAATGGGCTAGTACCTAGTAGGAGTAATCATAATCTATCGCCTGCTCGTTGCAAGACTGCTCGAAGCTCGTCAGCCAAACCTTGTAACACGACAGGTTTCCTTATGACTCCATTCATTCCCACCTGCAAGCATCTTTCCCACACATTGTCCTCAGCACTTGCAGTAAGGGCAATGATGAAAGGTCTATTACGGCTTCGAAATTTGCGGATCCTTGTTGCCACTTCAAACCCATCCATTTCTGGCATGTGAAGATCCAGAAGAACGATATGAAATGGAGTCAAGGAAGGGCCTAGAGAGCCTAGGCACTCAAAACCAGATGATGCAGTTGATACTTGACATCCTAGTTTCTCGAGCAGCTTTTTAGTTACCATCCTGTTTATGCCGTCATCGTCAGCCAGAATAACTTTAAGCCCTCTGAAAATTGAGTCGGATTTTGGTTGCTCTGAGAAGTTTCCAAGTTCAAATAAAGGTCTTCTAATAGGAGGCTGGACTTGAAATCTGAGAATAAGGCTCATGCTTTTCACATGGCCCTCAGAATTTGAGGACATCCAAATATTTCCTTGCATCATCTGCAATTATAGCCAAAATCAAAGGGTCAAAGTGCATTCAAGCAGAATCCATCCATATATACAAATGTATCACATTGTTGTTTCTTGGAATTGTTTGAATAGTCAGTGATTGCAACAAATAGGCCCATAAATATGAACAATTGCCCTAGTCTAAACTCTAACCAAAGACAATAGATTAAAAATGTTCAAACAAAATTAAAAACAAAAGATATAAACTGAATAATTCCTGCAATAAGACTCTTGCAATGAAGTTGTGTATAGATTGTGTTGCACCTGTAGAGTGTAGAGTAAGGCATGAAACAAGGTTTTAAACAATTTTTCGATTATGCTCAAGTGTTCAACTGAAGAAGCAGATCTCTTGGCAAGCTTTAATTAAAACCCTTCAAATGAACGTAGAGGAAGACCTATAAATCAACACTTGACAAAAAGAGTGGTTGTTACCACATCAAATTTCCATGCCTCGAGGAATGTAGTATGCTATTTCGATGCCGCAAGGAGAACATATTGGTATACAATGAACAAAACCATGAACAACTTGATTTTGCATACTAGAATATATGTTATGTACAAACGTAAATGCATTGTATAGGAGAATTAACCAAGATTGTTTTGAGCTGTTGGCAATCAAGCCAATGATGCAAAATCATTAAAGACCAATATTGATAGTATCCTTGTAAGAGATCATGTAAATTCTCTAAATGCTCGTGATTAATGCCATGAAACCATAGTGAATGGAGATAACATGCTATTTTGTGTATTAACAATATCAAATAGACAAATTTGTGATAAAACATCCATGAATACTGAGGCACAAATTAATCAAGCCACAGCACTACCAAGAAAAACAACAAAACAAATGTATAAGGGATTCTCACCTGTGCAAGTTTTTTGCACATGCTGAAGCTCATGCCCTCCTTAACTTGGCTGCCATTGTGCCTCCTGCCACCAAAATGTGTGCTGGAAATAGATCCATCAGACTGACTACCTCCATCACTAACTCCAATTTCAAACTTTATGCTCATGTATTCATCAGCTGGGCTCGGTCTTCGCGTTCCCCAATAATTATCAATCCTTGCCTCGTTTTCATTGTCCAACGCAACCCGGAAGATGACGGAGCACCCTCCTTCACAAATATTCAACAGATGTCCAACCATATGCAATATAACCTGAAAAGTCCTCGACTCATCACCCATCAAATGATTAGGCAATGAGCTCAGAATATCTGTGGCAAAAGCAAATCCCTGACAAAGACACAAGCACTTGACGAGGCAGGAAGCTTCCTTGATCATGGAATGTAGCTGAAATGGCCTTTTTTCCAATGGTAACCTCCCCGTATCTTTGGCTGATATATCCATCACATCATTTATTAAGGTCGATAGTACACTGCTGGTTTTCACTATTGAGTCAACAATAATACTCTGATCGGAGCTTGTCTTCTCATCATGAAACATAGAGAGTAAGCCCATAATTGAGTGCATTGGCCTCCTCATCCCATGGCTCATCACCTTCTGAAACGAGATCCTTGCCTGGCTTGCCATCATTGCGTTCTCCTTGGCCTGCTGCAGTACACGGTTTTGCTCCACAAGCTTCTCCCTCATCAGCTGGGACTCTTCAAGGACAGCAGCATGGGACAGAGCCACAGCCACCTGATCAGCTACCACTTCCACTATTTGCATCTCATCAACGCTCCAATCTCTCTCACTTGTATTTGGAAGAACAAGAACTAATATGGCATAACAAGTATCCACCAACTCAGGGGTTCCCCCTTTGAAATTAGAGACCCGAAGCATTGGCATTCTTATTGCAGCCACAGGACCTGATTCGCCTGATCCACCACTGCTTTCAGCAGCGAGTACTGAGTTGGGCCTCAGGATTCTCACTCCCTTGTTCTGTGTTATCTCTAGTACATCAGGGTCATTTATGGATAGTGAATGGTGGTAATCGCTTGACGAGCTAGCTCTCAATCCATGGGTCAGGTTCATTTCCGTTTTTATTTCATTGAGCATCCAAACAGCACAGTTCTGAAGATCCAAGGTCTTTGAGAGCTCAACCAGGGTGGTGTACAAGATATTGTGCTTATCTAGTGACTTCCGAATCTCTTGTGTCAGCATTCGAACATGCCAGCTTGCTTCTTTCTGCTTCTTCATTATCCCCACCTCCTGGTCTAGCTCCAACACATTCTGTGTTAAGAAGAGCTCTCTGACTTTCAATTTGAGAACAAGAGGGAAGAGAGTCAAAAGGGTGATTGAGGTTGCACAGGACACAAGGGCTGTGAGAAATTTAGCAATGGTAAGTGCCATCATCAACTGGAAGGAGTGAGGCCCGTAATATGTCCATCCATTGAGTAAATGGGTCAATCCACATAGAACTATGAATGCAACGAACTGAACAAGTACCCATTTGAATGGAACATTTGAACAGCTAAGAAAGTAAAGTAACTCGATGGGGATCGAAAAATAAGCAAGTGCAATCAAGAAATCACTCACTCTTTGACACTCAAGAATATTATGAACGCTCCACCACCCTTCATCATCACAGTGACAGTTAGTAAGTCCCCCATCATCAGCCGAAATGGCCGTGAGCAGAGAAGCAATCAACAACACAACTACTAACGATTTCAACATTACACCCAATGTTTGTCTACCAGTTCAATCCATCTAAAGACAAGTTCTTCAATCCTCCATAAACATCAATCAACTGAAGATCAAGAACAAAAGATCAAATCTTTGACAAAAACCCAAAACCCCAACCTTCCTCAAATTTAATTCTTCAACTGGAAGTTCACTATATGCCAATAACCAATTTGCAAGATTTCTAGATCTGGTAAAATCCATTTGGTCAAAACCCCCAAACTCCAACTCTTCTCCCCATGGTCAATCAGATTTCTGAAATCTATGTCCCCCCCTCCCTCCAACTACCTTTTTTTATTTCTCAATGATTTGTGTACAATAAGAACACAAACTCCAATATAAAGAAGGAAAAGAAAATGTATTTCCTTCAACACGTCTAACTACACCTAGGGAAAATTCAAATAAAATCAATAAATAAACAAACAGATCAATCAAAAATAATTACTCCACTAATCTCAATACCAGAGAGAGAGAGAGAGAGAGAGAGAGAGAGAGAAGAAAGAGGGATAGCCTTTTTGAGCAACTAACCTCCTTTCTCCCAAAGCATAAAAAACACCTTCCCACCCAGTTGGGGCTTTCTCACATTCTAAACTCTAAAGAATCTTCAGCCCACACAGCACCAAAACAACCCCAAACTTCACAAAAGAAAACAACCCACTTGACATTTAAGTAACCCCAACAAAATTTCCATCAAATCCATGAATATATTTAGTAATTCTAGATCGGTACGTTATAATCAAATAAATACTATAAAATTCAACCAAAAACTTAGAAGTAATAGCACATGAAATAATTAACACCCTTTTACTCAAACTGGTCCAAATCCAATACCCACTACAGAAGAGATTTCATACTTACCGAATCTTCTGATTTCAACCCTTTTTCTTGCTCAAACTCACACAAATACGTACAACCAACTCTTGCATATACTATATATATATATATGGGCGTTTTTTATTTATTTTTTTAAATTTTTTTTGGGGTGACCCCGTCCCGTGGAACAAAATTTTCCATTTTCCAAGTCAAATAAAAATAGAAAGTGAACAGGCAATAACCGGGTGAGAGGAAAGAGGAGAGGAGGTGGGAGTGGGACCCATTTGTTTTCTGTTAAGAGAACCTAGACGTTCTTGGTTCAATTCATTATTCATCCTCGTCATGTTAGAATCACACACACACTTAGGCAGGATTTCTAATTTTTTTTATAAGTTGCCCCTTGAGGTTTGTGATTTTTGATTGGTGCCCCATTCTCTCTTTTGAATTTGTCACTGCCCATCTTTTTTTTTTTTTATCATGTTTTTATTAGTTGAAATGAAATGAAATTCAAGTTTGACTTATCAAAAGAATTATTTGAGATAATTGCATAAAAAACCCTGACCTATTTTAGGTATTACAAATTGAACCCTAACAATTATTTATAGGCATATTAAACCCCGGTTCAATTAAAACCCTCGATTATTTCATCGTTAACTTCTAACGGGAAGGTGAGTAGGATGCCAACATGGCATCCTACGTGGATTTGGCGGCACAAATGAGTCTCAATGAATCCCAAGGTTCAGTTCCCGCCAAATTTAATCCTAGACTAAACCTTGTACAATTTTCCGGATTGCATGATGAACCCTGATTGCTACAGGCTAAAAAATTCAATATATAAACTATCTCCTACATCTATAAACATACACCCACTGTCATTTCTATATCAAAAACAGAGGCATATGCTAATGATGAATAGAGAAGTTTTATGCCATTGTGGAAGGATCACTGTCATGCGGACATCCTGGACTGATCAAAATCCAGGCAGAAGGTTCCTAGGTTGTGAAAGATTTGGGGTAAGTTTATTTTATTTATGTTTTTGGTTAAAAATCAGAATTTTTATTTTAATTATTTTGCTCACTGTTTTTTTTTTCTAGCAGAAACAAGGGTCATGTGGGTTTTTTCTTTGGTATGATCCACCTCAAAAACCAGTGCAAAGTAACAAATGCCTTTGGATTTGTTTGGTGTTATCATGCTTGTTCAACCTACTCTTCATCTTAATCATAATTGGGCATGACTAAGCTTGTAATGAATGAGTGGTATGAAAGGAATGTATTTTGTATGTTTTTGTATGTTTAGGTAGAAATGAATGTAATGGTTGTTATGTTCAAGACTAAGCTATATCGTAATTTTGTTTTGTTTTGGTGGAAATGATAATTTGGTATGAAAGAAATGTTTAATGATAATTTTGTATCTTACTTTGATGTCACACAAAACAACACAGTTGATCATATAATACCCTTACCACTATATAATATCATTTTCATTATATATCAACAATGCTTAATGATAATTCAAGGCCTGCCAAAGTTGATAAAAAAAAACTATACATACATATTTTACTTGTGTCTCCACATGACATCAAAACATTATACTGATCAAAGACAAACTATACCTGTGTCTCCACTGTCCAAAAAGTTATACCCCTACATTCATATACCACTGTCTACTGTCCAAAAGCAATATACCCTTGCATTCTTCATCAGAAATCATATACCACTGTCCAAAAGTATTTTTCTTCATTACATGGGAAAACAAAATAACTCAAAAGTCATGCATTCATCAGAAAAGTCATTTGTAAGCAATAATCAATCAATACATAAAAACATTTAAATAGCATATAATACAAAATACCAAATATACCCATGACTCAAATTAATTCTTGGCAGACCAATGTTGATTCTCCTGAAGTGATTACTGCAATAGATTAAAAATTCATTAAAATCATTCAGACATCATAAATATACACTACTAAACCAGTAAATAAAAAAAAAAGTTACCTAATTATTCATCAAGGACAATTTGTTCACCGGGCTTGAATCCAGAAGTTTTTGAGAACCTTTCATTCAGTAGTCTGAATGACCTCCTAGGTGTTTGTGTTGGAGTTGGAGAGGCTCTTAGCTTTCTTGGAGTCCTTTTAGGTTGGCTTGATGTGATTGGAGAGGCTCTTGGCTTGGTTGGAGTCTTTTCAAGTTGTGTTGATGGTGGTGGTGTAGCAGGAACATGGGATGTGAGTGGAGAGGCTCTTGGCTTGGTTAGAGTCTTTTCAAGTTGTGTTGATTGTGGTGGTGGTACTGGTGGTGTAGCAGGAACATGGGATGTGAGTGGGGAGGCTCTTGGCTTGGTTGGAGTCTTTTCAGGTTGCGTTGGTGGTGGTGGTGGTGGTGTGGCAGTAACAGGGGAACTCATTGGATGATTGGATCGGGCTCTTGGTTTTGTTGTGGTGAATCATACAGTTGGTCATGCTTATCCACATTCAGGAAATCAAACATATTTTCTTCATCTTGTAGATCTTTGAGAATATCTTGAGGCTCTTTTTGGACATCAAACACACTTTCAGGCTGGGATAGGTTGCCTTGATTTTTGGACTGTGGGATGTTGGTTGGACATTTTCTTTTGTTATGCCCAGTTTGTTTACAAATGGAGCAAGTGACAATGTTTTTCATCTCACTTTGAAGATCAGCAGGTTTAGTTGGACATTTTCTTGTACTATGTCCAAGTGACTTGCAGTAAGAACAAGTCACTATCCCACCTCCTCTACCTACCTTCTGAATGCCATCAGCTGTTCTTCCTTGGTTCTCATCATTTCCATCTAACCTCCTTTGCTTTTTAGGTCTCCCAGCTTTCCTCCTTGTATTAACTAGACAAAGGATAGGTGGTAGCCCAGTCTTTGTCCACATGTCTGCTCCATGAATTGCATCAAGTGTGTTGCTGTAAGTCTTTATGTACAATTCTCTCTTGTACCAATGTGCCACAACATCTTCTACTTGCAAGCCAATATAAGATAAGGCAGAGATGGCATGACTACATGGTATTCCACTCAACTCCCACCTTCTACAAGAACATGTCTTATTTTCAGTGTCAACAATATATTGTATCCCCTACTTAAAACCTCAAAGTGTGACTGTCTGTAGGTACACAAAGTGTTGACTCGTCTTGGTCTTTTCAACTATGGCTTGAATCTTAGGACACAACAACCCTTTTTTTCTCTTCATCTTATCCCTCAACACATGTGTTCTTTTCATTAATATACCCATAATCCTTTCCAGCATAGTTATTATAGGTTTATCCCTTGCCTCTAAAATTGATGCATTAAAGCTCTCACACAAATTGTTTATGACAATGTCACACTGTGGCCATGTGTTGAAATGTGACCTGGACCACTGTTGAGGTGGTTTAGTATTAAGCCACTTAAATGCCTCTAAGTTTGTTGCTTTTAAGGCATCCATGCATTTCTCAAACATGGTAGGGTTTGAAGCCATTGCACAATCCCATAATCTGTCTTTCAATATCAACCCTTTGTGTACCATCTTAAAGTTGTTGTACAAGTGTCTAACACAAAACCTATGATCTGAGTTAGGACATAGTAATTCAAGTGCTGGAATCAATCCCTAGAAACACAATGAAAGGTATCAAATAATTAAACAATGCTTGTCAAACAAAAAAATATTAAAAACAAATAAGAATTAAACATTGATATCTATCAAAGAATTATACCTTCTGCTTATCTGACATAAAAGTCCAATGGTAAGAGTTCCCCATGTTGATATCATTCTTCAACAATTCAAGAAACCAAACCCATGACTGCTTGTTCTCACTTTCCACAACAAAGATACACAAATGGATAAGTACAATTATTCTCATCTATGCCCACAAAGACTTAGCAATATACCCCAGACCCTTCAAGTGACAACCATCCAAATTCAATGATTGGTCTACATCCTTCTAAAAAACCCTTTCTTTAATGGTGCAAGACAAACATAAAGCCTTTTGAATGTGTTATTGTCATATGTCAGCAACTGTATAGTTAAACCAGGGCTCCTTGTCCTTAGTTCATGGCAATAATCATTCAGCCTCCTATATTGCTCCTCCTCTGAACCTTGGATCAACTTAATTGCTTTATGTTTAGCTCTGAAACATTTAGTCCTAGACACATTTACTTGGTGCTCAGTTGAAATTGCACTTTGCAATGCCTATAATGGCATATGAGGATCTGATCTGATTCTATCCAAATACTTATTAGCAATCCAGCTTGATGTGACATTTTTATTCTCTAAAGACCTATAACAATTACTGTGGGTTGGATTGTATGTCTTCACTTGAAACTGGTTCTTACCTTGAACCTTGGATACATACACCATCCATTCACACCCTTCCTTGCATATAGCCCTCACCCTAGTCTTTTCACTTTTAGCATACCTTATCTGTTTCCCCCACTTGATAGAGTGTTGTCTAACAACATCCTTAAACTCTTCAATTGAACTAAATGTCATTCCAATTTCAAACTTAGGGTCAGACATATCAGTACCTTTGTTGAATGAACTAAATGTTACAATCTTCTTCCCAGTTTCTTCATCACTTCCATCCATGCTATCTAACTCATCATCAGTAGCATCATATTTGTCCATAAAGTCCTTATCACCTACTTCCACCCCTTTTCCCTTTTCATTTGTATTTTTGTTTACCCCACCCCATTCAACATCCTTATCAACATTGTGATCAAATAAGTTATCATCCTTAACATCATAGTCACTATCAATGAAATTATCTCCCAAGTCAGTTGATGTATCACTAGCATCAGCATTTGACACATCATTATCATAACTCTTACCAATATTAACATTTGACACATCCCCTACATCCCCTGTATTGACATCCCCTGCATTGACTTGGCCCTCATCTAGATCAAGGTCCATACCAACACCTACATCAAACTCTAGATCAATCCCAGAAATATCATGACTTTGACCAATATTATGTGTGATAAAGTACAAAGGCAATATCTTGTTTCAAAACTCCAAATTTAACACCTCCTTATTTGACTTTATCTGTCTGAATTCTTTCCCATTTTCACCACCTATTTTGTAGTAAAAGTCTACTAATTGTGGATCATATGCTAAAGTTTTAGCAATATCTTTCAATTCAATCAGTGACCATTCATCTTGGTCACAGTTGTCAAAATAATTAACATTTCCCCCAACATATTTGTCACACTTGATCTGACCACCATGATGCACTTTTACAGTAAACAATGACCCAT
Organism: Codonopsis lanceolata; assembly: GCA_013146195.2. Lineage (NCBI taxonomy): Eukaryota > Viridiplantae > Streptophyta > Magnoliopsida > Asterales > Campanulaceae > Codonopsis > Codonopsis lanceolata. The sequence goes on from CM028383.1 coordinate 40,018,272, forward strand.
TTTTATCTGAAAAGTATAAAATAAAACAATTTAATATATATGGTAACATGCATATCATTGCAATGGACCACATACCATTCCAGTGGACCACAAACAAACTGAAGAAGATCACATAAATGACAGAATACAGAGACAATAGATGGTAACTTTGTTTATATTTACCCCACTTAAATATAAACATAAATTGAAAAAAACTTATACATGCCAACAAAGAATATAGAGACAACAACAAAGAACAAATACAGAGACATTTCAACAAAGAACAAAGAACAAATATATATGCTTGTTGAAGACATTTTTTTAACTTATAACTCGAATACAAATGATTATAAACAGATGAGAACATTGAATCATTTACATTTTCAATAAAAAATTTAGGGTTCGTATACATACCATAATTAGGTGTAGGATAATCGTTGAATAGCCTCAGAGATTGCATTGCTTTGATTGTTTGAGTGTTAATGTTACTGACGTGGTAATCTTCAAGCACGAATTGCACTTTTCCGGGTTAATTTCTGAGCTTTGTTCAAACCCTTAATTTCAAGCACGAATGAATAAAGCCCTAATTTTCCTTTAATTCGATTTTGATACATTTCCCCCAAATTATGAACGAACCTTCAACAGGCGTGTCATTCACGTGATTTCATTTATGCCGCCAAATCCACGTAGGATGTCACGTTGGCATCCTACTCACCTTCCCGTTAGAAGTTAACGTATGAAATAGACGGAGGGTTTTAATTGAACTGAAAATAATAGTCTGGGGTTCAATATGCCTATAAACAATTGTCAAGGTTCAATTTGCAATACCTAAAATAGGCCAGGGTTTTTTATACAATTATCCCGAATTATCTCGTTTTCTTTTCTCGCAATAGCTAGGAGGCACCAACAAAAAATAATATTTTTTCTATTTTTAAATTATCGTTCTCATTTTTTTCATTTGTTATTAAATAATTATCTTTTTTCAAAACTTAAAAAAATATATTTTTATCACTTTATCTTTAATTTTCTACGTACTTTAATTATGGTTATATACTCAAGGACCTTAAATGAAACCACACATTTTACTAATATTTATAATACAGTTAATTATTTTTTTTTCTTAAACGGTGTACCAAATCAAAGAAGACAGTATTTTGAAAGCAGAGGGAGTATTAAAGTTCAAATGATTGGTTAAAGATGATACATGTGATGTCTACCTTAAATATGTAACGTGTTTGTCACCTAGATTGAGAAGAAAGTTTTGAACACAAAAATTTAGATCTGTATCATTTTTTCTTAAATATATATATTTTTAAAACAAGGATGTTAAACATGCGACCCGAATACAATTTGGTTTTTTTGTTTTTAAATGAAAAAAAAATCTCATTGACAAGTAATTTTTTATATTATAGTTTTAATAGTTTGTTTATTCTTCCAATTGCACTTTAAATAATATTTTATCTTTTATAAATAACTTTTTTGGAAACAAACTAAAGAGTAACGAAGAGAAAAACTAGAAAATATTAAAATGAGGTTAATTTCACTATATTTTTTGCTTATCCACTATATAATTAGTTATTCCATTAATTAGTGACATGTTTGGAAAAATCTACCAATAATTACTTGCTCATATTAAGTTGACTAATAAAGTTAATTTTCTAATTAATTACCTTCTGACATTGTTTTTTAATGAATAACATAGTTAGAATATTTTTATTTTCACCTTTTATTAAATTTTTGATCAATTAATCTTATGACTAAAGTTATCTTACATAAATAATAAATTAATATCTTAAGAACATCATTTGTTTACTAAACTTTGAGAAAATGTGTACTATTTGGCTATTAAAACAAAATTTTAAAAGTGAGATTTAAAGGATATAATAGTAAAATATTTTTGTCCAATAGTAAATAATAGTGTGAAATAGTATCGTGAAATTTTAAAACATTTTATCTACCAATAAAAATGATTTGACAGTTTAATTATTGATTTGAGTAAAACCAATATTCAATATAATACTTAGCATATTGTTATTGTTGAATTGATTTTTTAGAGCAATGCTTTTTTAATTAAATTAAATTATTTATTTTGATGATAAATATCCAATTAATATTCTCTATAGTTTTGGTAGACAAATGTCTTGATAAAATTATTTTTACGATAATTGAGGATGAGACACGAATCATAAACAACATTGATTAAAGATCATTATTACAAAAAAAAAAACCTTGTTTGTTGAGACTTAAAAAGTATTTTGGAAAAAAATAAAAAATATTAAAAGAACAACTATATTGTTTGTTGAGAATTAAAAATTAATTTAGAAATAAAACATATATAGGAGTACTTACTTCAAATGACACGTATAGAAAAGACAATTATATCCAAAGATATAATTGTTTAATGCAACAACTCATGATGTAATAGATAAGAAAAAAATATAGTAGAATAGCCCCTCACTATTAAAATACTAGTTTTATACCCGTGCGTTAAACGCACGGACATATATATTTTTCAATCAAATTATACTCATTTAAATTGTAATCAAGCAAAATAAAGACAAAAAAACAAAACTAAAAGGAAAGATTATTTCAATGAATAGAAAAATATCATTTGATTCATTTGATTAAAAATTAATATGAAAATAAAGAAATATATGTGTCATTTGATTAACAATAATAAAATAAATAAATTGGAATAACTGCAATTTATGAAAATTAAATAAATAATTAAAATGAAAATACAAAAAATGTGTATCACAGTGTATGGATTTTCAGTAGCGATACGTCGATTTGGATTCACGGTGCATTAATTTAGAATCACAATGCATCGCTATTAATTGGAAATAGACCAGTTTGAACGTGAGACATTGATTTAAAATTGTGATGCACTGCTATGGAATGAGAATGACAATTACACAATTTTGAATCATGCATGGCAATGTATGAACTGATACTTATCGCAAGCATGTCTGATTCATTAAAGGTATACGCGTCCTTTCATATCAAAAATGTTTTTTTTCCGATTAAAAAAGCATAGTGAACAACGGTTGAATATCTGTCAAAAGAGACCGACCCAATTTTCACCATATTCTTTTCAAACCCTTAAAAGACAAAAAATAAATAAATTGATCTGACGTGTTCATAACCCGACACATATTAATTGAATGACAAAACTTACTCTAAACAAATTTAATTGACGATGATCGATTGAAAATTGACTCAAATAATTCTATTTGTACTTATTTAAGCATGTTTATGGCTTATTTCAATATCAATAATCAATAACAATTAAAAAGACAAATTTAATCTCTTGGCTTTGTTACTTCGCCCCACTCACGGATATTAAAACGACATCGTTTTAGAGTATATATATATATATATATATATATATATATATATATATATATATATATATATAACTCTTGTCTTGAGTCTCGCTACCTCTTGTCATGATATTTATTCCAGCAACATTGCCCTCTCACCGAAGAAAAAACAAACTATTAACCCAACTTATGGAACCAGGTCTCATTTTAGTTTTTCTTCTTCACTCCCTTTACTCATTATCCCTCTCCCCATTCTCTATCCTCGAAAATATAGAACTCTATAAAAGGGGATCATCAAGGTAACTTTCCAACTGAGATTACTTGGGCACTCTACAATTTGATGTAAATTTGATTAATTTTCGAACACAACGACAAATCAATTCGTTCAAGATTAAATGGTCAGTTCATTTTTTTTAAAGAGAGGTAACTTTGCACTTCTGAAACATTTCCTCTTTGTTAGAGGAAAAATTATACTGCAATATTGTTTGTTTCGTTTTGTTATTTACCATTATATAGTTCTTGTTACTTGAAGTATTTGTTAAATTTTATTTATTTCAAATCGATATATTTTTTAGATCTGTCATTCATTTATAATTAATCATGTGCATTTGTGTTTTAGATGAACTTTTGATGATTTTTAAATTTTGAATATGATGAAATGGACAACAAAATTTCAAATCTATATATTTTTGTTAGTCAGACATATATTTAATATCAATAATGAGTATTTGTAATTTTGTTCATAATATTTATTTTAAGAATTTTGGTCCGATGAAATAGACAAAAAAATATTCATATATTTCATGTAGTTATAATGAATTGTGAGTTTTTGTGATTTCATTGAAAGTATTTGTTTTAATAACTTTTAATCTGGTTAAGTAGACAAAAAATTCATATATATATTAGTCATTCAGTTAGAATTAATTGTGAGTATTTGTGATTCCTTTCAGTGAAATTTCTTGCGCAAAATCATTCATGATTTTTCTGAAGTTTATTTGGCAACAATGGAAAACTAACAGTTATATGCATAAAAGGTTGTGTTTGGATAACAAAGCAATGAATGCAATGGTTCTAGTTCCTAGACTATAGTTTCAAGGAGTTATAGGTATTTAAAATTGTATTATTTAATTATAAGATTCATTAAATGTTTGTTATAAATAGGGGTTACTATTTTAGAGATGTAAATTTTGGTGGAAAATTACTATTTTTAGACTACCTAGGCTTTATATATATATAGATATGGGATAATTTGACAATTAACCCTCTAAGCAAAGTTGTATCGTTACCCTAACCCACCTCAAATTTCTGAATCTGTCAACCAGTCAGATTTTGCTTAAGGGTAAATCAAATGGTAGGAGTCAAAACCAAATTTTGATACATATGTAAGAGTATTAGACCTTCTAATGATTAAAGTAAAAGGTATCAAAATTAGGTGTGGTACTAGGAAATGTACTAAATTTGATACCTCTCTTAGTATCATACATAATTTTAATACCCTTCATTTTGATACTTATGGTTGGAGATAATCATTTGATGCACATAAATAATAATCAATAAGTATCAAAATTTGGTTTTGATACCTATAGACAAGTACCACCACATGACTCGTAATAGGAACTTTGGTTTTTAGTGTTCGACGTTATTGTACTTTCGCTCCATCATCTCCTCGTAATAAGAACTTTGGTTTTTGCTAAGGGTCCATTTGGATATATTGGTTTTGAATTCAATAAATATTCAAATTCTATAGAATTTGAATAACTTATAATTTGCTTTCAAAATCATAGCAATTCAATTGTTTAGATAATGTGTGGAATTCAATTGTAATTCTACATTATACTTAAAATAAAAGTTAAATAATAAGTTAAGTATCTAGTTTAGTCTAGTGGTATATGGTTATTACTTATTATGAATGAGTAATGACAAGGGTTCAAACTTTACTAATAACAAATTTATAAAAATGTTACAAATTTAAAAAATAGCATATAGTGATGGTGGTTAACGGCGGCGGTGCGTGGCAGCCGACAGAGGTAGTTGTAGGAGGCGGTTGCCGGAAGCGGCAACGGTAGCGCGCGGGGGGAGGGGTGACAGGAGGCAGCGGCGGCAGTGAGAAATGTTGGCGACGACATGAGATGTTGGTGGCGGCGACAGCCGGAGGGGGCACAAGTGGTGGTGGTTGAAAGTTGTGGTAGTGGTGGTAAAAGGAAGGTGCGTTGTTACTATATAATAATTAATCAAAATTTAGAATTTAAATTATTAAGATTTAAGATAGAATTAGTTTTTTGAAATTGAGTCATTTAGAATTCAAATTTCAAGTTTTAGTTATGTTCCCAAACAATTGAATTGGTTTTTGAAGCTCTAATTCCAATCCAAGTTATGAAATTGAGATATCCAAACATACTCTAAGAATAATTCACGAAAATTCAAAATTTAAATTTAGGCATGTAAATTACCATATCAAACACACCCTTAGAATTTTGAGGTGCGACACCATTGGTTTAGAATAGTAAAATTTAATAAATGAAATAATTTTTAGTTGGTAAAAATAATGCAAATCAATATAGGTATAAATTTGCTAATCTAAATTTAGCAAGGTTTGACTTTAAATTTATACTTCCTCCGTTATGGGAAATTAGTAGTCATGCTAATTACAACTCAAAACTCGCTAACACACCTAACTTGATTTGAAAATTATCTGACCCAACTTGGTTTGTTAAATCAATGGGTCATTATGGTTGAGTTAAAACGAATTAAAACCCGTTACCTATTTCGACCGGTTATTATTATTATTTTGCTATATACATGTAAGTTTTTTTATGGAAATTTATGGGTTGAAACGGGTCAACCCGTTCTGACTCATTACCAATTTCGACCTGCTTTATTTCGGGTTATAACGGGCCACAACCCATTTCGACTCGTTACCTATTTCGACTCAACCCATACCTGACCTAACTCATCCAATCGCCAGGCCCTAATAATGAGTACACTATTTCATTTGATGTTTCACTTAAAAAGTTTATTTTAAAAAATTAATACTTAAAAATATCATTTTATTATTAATAATAACTTACTAAAAATGTTATTTTTTATTAAAAAATTGACTTTCAAATAAAAACTCTTTATTCGAAACGAAAAAATTAATTAATAAGTTAATATATTGGTTTTTGAACGTTTTTCCTATTAGGAGTTAGGACTAACTAATTTATCATTCACAATCATTATAAAACAAAAATCAATCTCAGAGTATACCATATATGGATATAAGTCCAAATTCTTTCGAAAAGAACACATGGTATACGTACGCACGTGCATCTTCATGTGTTATACCCTTGTAGGTGATGATATATTTTGGACCACAGTAACAATAGTGCATCCTCACAACCACTTGAGTGTGATCAAATTCTTTAAGTCAGATCACGTGGTCCCTTTAGCCCAGCCTGACATGTGGAAGTGCGCCACTCTTGCAATGTGTTCCCTGTCTTGTCTGCAACTATCTAATTTGACGAAAAACTTACGAAACACATCGTTTGTTTGTGGTTGATATGTAAATTTTATCTTTTTAAATGATACTCAAAATTTACTCTATCTCAAAATTATTCTTTTGATTCGACACAGATTAATAAAAAATACTCCAATTGACTTCATTATAAAGATTGTTCTGCTTCTATCCGTTTCTAAATAATCGTCTTCTTTTTTTTTTCCGTTTAAAAATAATTATTCTCTTTCAAAAATTTCCTTTTACATCTTTCAAAAATTTCCTCCCTTTGTCGCTGCCGCCCATCTTCCACCTTCATAGTTTATGGCAACCAAACCTTTACTGTCCAAAATCTCGTTGATCCAAATCAAACCTTCCAACTCATTAACATCTCCCACCACAACATCACCAAACTCACCACCACCAATTACATCACTTGGAAACTCCAAGTTGAGGCAATTGGCTATGGCTTCTATAAGTTCGTAAATGGCTCACATCCATATCCGCCTCCCACCATCCTTTCCAAGGATGTTCTTACGCCAAACCCACAATACCAACCTTGGATCTGGTAAGACAAACTTATGTTTCGCGCCTTTGTTGGCTTCCTCTCTTCTCCCTTGGTTCATTTGATCCAATAGGCCGCCACTACCCGCGATGCATGGCAAACCCTTGCTCACATCTATGCTCGCCCAACTCGCGGTCATATCAAGTAGATCAAGGACTATCTCAAGCGAGCTTCCAAGGGGACTTAGTCGATCTCCGAATACATGTAGTCCGTCAAAGGTCATGCTGATGAGCTCACTACTCTTGGAAAACCACTCGACCACGAGGATCTCATTGAGATCATCCTCGAGGGTTTGGATGATAACTACAACCACATTGTTTATGTGGTCGAAGGCTGCGACACTCTTATCTCGTTTAACGAGCTTCATGAAAAACTCATCAACCGCGAGTTGCTTCTCAAGCAGTCACATGTCATGTCCTTCTTGTATCCTGCTACCCCGATGACCAATAGCTTGTCTGCTCGGCAAGCATTCTCATAAGCTCGGCAATTGTCCTCGCAACCTCGGCAACTGTTCCTCGACAACAGTGACCATATCTTGGAAAGTGTCAAAGATGTTGCCAACATGGACACACGGTTGCTCGTTGCCCAACTATCAACTGGTCGTCACCACACTTCAGCCCGCTACTCCAAACTCGACCAATGGCTCCAAATGGCAACCACATGCACACCTAGCAACCACAACAGACATAGGGACACTGAGCTGGCTTCTAGACAGTGGTGCTTCTCACCATGTCACTGGAAACCTTTGTAACTATGAGAACCCCGCTCTGAGACGCATCCCCGCCACCAAAAAAACGAGTGGTTTCAGGAACATTGAAACGCGTGGAATACACTTGGATCTCGTCGTGAACTCTAACAACTGTGATTAGAGAGTCGCCACCTCTATTCTAAGGATAAACAGAGAAAACCGAAAATACTAGAAAGTATATAGGTCAGGGGGCTAAGTTACGAGTTGGGAAGAGGTTAGGCACTCAACTCGCCCTTTTGGTCTCATTTGGGTTTTGCTAAGATAACATGCTTATATTGTCTTGTTTAGTTTAGATTTTCGTTTATATATATTTATATTGGTAAGGCGGGATATTGTTTAGAGCTATGATATTACGAGCTAGAGCTTGTAGTATTATTACAAGCTTTAATATTAGTGCCGTTAAATCAAATCTCTTAAGATATTTACACCGTTAGATTAAATATGTTCTTTTTTAAGTAATGATATGAACATTCCAAATCATCATCAACTTAATCATCTAACGACTCAAACACTAAAACTCATAATTATATCACAAGCTCTAGCTCGTAATATCATTTGTCTATTGTTTATGCATAATAACGGCTATTTTGTCTTTTTAGCAATTAAGGTTTGTTAGCCGTTACCTAAGCATGTTATTATCTATTTTAATATTTTAAGTACATTTATATACAATTCTACTTTATCTACGACATTATTTACATATAGTATTTACAAATATAATAATATAATTATTATCTACATTTATAGTATAAACATAATTATAAACTAGTTAATGCATTATCTATAACTAACGTAATAACATAATTTATCTATTTATTATTAACTACGGGACAGAATAATAAACGGGTACCTATCTCTTGTGGCGTGAAATTCTGATCCTTATATATACGCCTAGGCTTTAGCCCATTGGGCGCTCGTATTTCTGGTTTACTTTCCTTGTCTTCTCCTCGAAAGAGAAAGTCCTTTTATCCTTGTTGTTGTGTTGTCATCATTGTGTTATCATCATTGTGTTATCATCATTGTATTATCATCATTGTTGTTATCCGGGCAACATGACCACATCTTTTGACTTTTTAGATCAGCTCGTCGGGGTGAGGAATGAAGGGGCTCGCTTTCTTAGGCAAGGGAGGAGGCTGTCGCGGGGTAGGAGGCCGGGAGCCGAAGGCTCGAGGGCTCGCTTGCACAAGGCAAGTGAGGAGGAGGCTTGAAGCCTTGATCACTTGCACAAAGGTAAGGGATAAGAGAGAGAGAGAAAGCTTAAAGAAGAGGAAGGCTGGGGTGAAGAAATGAGGAGGCTGAGGCCTCCTTTTATAGAAGAAATCTATCCCAGGCAACCGGGTAAACCAGGCTGAGGAGGCTTGTACGCTGCGCAAAGGAAGTAGGCCATGCAGCTGGGCAGTGTAGAAACTGGAGAAGACAAAAACAAAATGGGGCGTGATACATGCAAGATTGGGCACCGCGCCCCGACTTGTAATCCTTCAATGTTTCTTTCAATTTTCAGTTTGCTCCCCTGTTAAGTCATTTTCCATTTTGATCATTCTGCCCCCCGAAAAGCTAACAGAATGTAACGTCCGTTAGTCTTTTTCGTATAACAAGTATATTTTTGGACATTTAAGGAAATGGGGGGGGGGTACGAAATTGGGGTGTTTACAGTGCCCCTCAACGATGGAGTTCGTAAGTGAACACAAAATCCACAAACAAATGAACGTCGTTGATAAAATAGATTCCCAATTTTGAGACATTGTATCGCTGGGGAAAGTTTTGATAATTTGAAGGTGTTTTGCGATGCAAGTCGGGCAGTGATCATGGTCTCCTCCCTCCTATCTTTTCTTTTTCTTCTCTCTCTCTCTTTTTTTTTTTTTGGTACCATTTTCAAGACCCGGGGTTTACACCCATTGTGGAAATGATCAGTAACTAGAGATTCATCCAAGACTTTTATATCACTCCCAAGACCCTGGGTTTACACTCGTTGTGGAAATGATTAGTGCCCAAAGATTCCAAACAAGATTTTATAACGTTCCCACGACCCGGGGTTTACACCCGTTGTCGAAATGATTAGTGACCAGAGATTCCAAACAAGATTTTATATCATTTCCAGGACTCTGGGTTTACACCCGTTGTGGAAATTGATTAGCAACCAAATTTTTTTTATCCAAGATTTTTATATCATTCCCAAGACCTGAGTTTACACCCATTGTGGAAATTGATTAGTAACCAGAGATTTATCCAAGATTTTTTTATATCATTCCCAAGACCTGGGGTTTACACCAGTTGTGGAAATCGATTTGTAACCAAGAGAGATTTTTTTTATGAAGTCACGTCGCAATTTACATTGGAACTCCGATTTTTTTTTTTGTTTTGAAAGAAAATGCGATGCAATATGAATGTGACAATTTAATCATGTGATGTAATATGAAATGTGGGAATTTAAAGTGTGATGCATTATAAGAAATCTGGATTTTAACATGCTATGCAATATTAAAATATCAAAGTTCTAATGAAAATGAGATTTTAAAATGTATGCAACATTAATATGAAATGCAAGTACCTTTTGTTGTTCATGTGGTGATGTTCTGTGTGGGGAAATGATGTGTTGTTGGGCTGAGGGCCGCTGCAGTTAACTTTCTGTTGATGGGTGTTAACTTCTGTTAAATAACCATTGGTAGAGGGGCTAACTCGCTAATTTGAGCAACTGAGGGCTTTAAGTGTCTAGGTTAAAACCTCAAGGGAGGGGAAGGAAAATTCCTTTCTCCTTATTTGCGTAACAACAGCAACATAATAGACATCCCGTGTTTTCTTCCATAGCCACCGACATGCTCTTCTTTTCTTCATCATCTTCAATCTTCTTTATTTCTTCACCATTTATCTTCAAATTTGTTGCATTGTGTGTGTAATGGCTTCTTCTTCGTGATCTAGCAAAGGAAAAGCTCCGGCAAGCTTCGAATCGGGTCGGAGGAAACAAGGTGAGAAACCTTTGTCGAGGAATGTCATGCAGTACCAATTCTCCGAGGATGACTAGGAGAATATCCGTTGGGACGAGAGCACCCAAATTTCTACTTTGGCTCCGCCTGCTGTAAGTCTTCAAATTTTGTTCAAACCCACTTCGTTTAAAATTTTGAATTTTGAATTTTATTAGATGACTTTGTGTTGTTTGTTTGTTGAATTTCTTGCAATGTTAGTACCAGGAGCAATGTATATTGACATAACATAAAAAATTATAGCAGAATATGTATTTTACCTAAAAAAAAAAAAAAGAATATCAATTGTGTATATGTTGACTATGTGTTGTGCCTATTTTGATTGTGTATTGGATGTGATAAAATGCAAATTTATCTAAACAAAATATATGATTGTGCAAAGGAATATATGTTTTAATTTCAACGTGACTTAGCATGTGTACAAATTTTATGACGCAATGCATGAAAATTATATGTGAGATATTTGATGCATGCAAATATTAAAATGCAATGCTGGTACCATGTTATTGCCGTTGGTGATATTTGTGCAAGGCAAGATGTCGTGTTGGCGGGCGGGGGCCGCCTGCAGATTATCGTTGTTGAAGGTCGTTAGCTTTCGTTAAATTGGAGTTTGTTTTGGAGGACCAACCTGCAAACTGGGCATTCTGCGGGTTTAAGCTGCAAAATATTTTGCATTTTGAGGGGCTTTGATTCACAGACTTCTTCCTTTTCTGTTCAAATTTTCATGGCTTTAAACATGTGACTTGCACAACACATTGCTGATTGTTGAAAAGCTTCTTCAATATCTCCTGTATGTATTAGAAATCAAGGAAAAATGCGAGTAGTGCTCGCGCCAAGTGGCAGTATCAATGTTTACTAATGCAAGGATGATGATGAGGTCAGCAGTATGTAAAAGCATGTATATTGAGAGACATGTAAAATGTATTGCATATTAAAATTGCGGTGTAAAATTTAAGAATATGTGGATGCAACACGGAATGTAGAATGAAGTTTCATAAGTTGTAATGGTCGGAAAGTCTATGTTCCTAGGGGTAGACCTAGTGAGCATGTTGTTGGAATGTTTATGTTCCTAGGAGTGGACCTAGTAAACATGATGTTGGAATGTCTATGTGCCTAGGAATGGACCTAGTAAACATGGTGTTGGCTTATCTATGTTCCTAGGAGTGAACCTAGTAAACACGATGTTGGCATCTTCTGTGATGACAATCTATATTCCTAGGAATTGACCTAGTAAACATGGTGTTGGTAGTCTATAGTCCTAGGAATGGACCTAGTAAACACAATGTTGGAATGTCTATGATATGAAAGTCTATGTTCCTAGGAATGGACCTAGTAAACATGATGTTGGCATCTTCTGTGATGGCAGTCTATGTTCTAGGAATGGACCTAGTAAACATGATGTTGGAATATCTATGATATGGAAGTCTATGTTCCTAGGAATGGACATAGTAAACACAATGTTGGCATCTTCTGTGATAGTCGGACCTATCGGAATAGGCTGCCTACGTATCCCTTTCGGGAATCAGATCGAACGTAGTTTGGCCGGAGCTGAAATATGTTGCGATGTGGAAAGACAGTTTGCAATATTCATTGCAACGTACGTAGTGAAAATAATGTGAAACTAGATTGTATCACCAAACCAAACTAGATGCAATATTCATTGCATCACAGAGTGCGATTAAAGCAAATTCAGATGTAATATTCATTACATCAACCATAGTGAAACCAGATGCAAATCTAGATGTAATATTCATTACATCCATCAGGAACCTACAACAAAATATAATGCAATATCATTGTATCACCACGATACTAATGCAAAACCCATATGCAATATTCATTGCATCGCCAAGAGACTAACGCCAATCTAGATGCAATATCCATTGCATCACCAAAAACTAAACATAAAGACCAGATGCAATACTCATTGCATCACCACAAAACCAGATGAAATATTCATTGTTTTATCACAAAATCATATGTGATATCCATTGCATTATTACAAAATTAGATGCATTATCCATTGTATTATCAGAAAATCAGATGCAATATTCATTGCATTTTCATAAAATCAGATGCAAAATCCATTGCATTATCACAAAATCAGATGTAATATCCATTGTATTTTCACAAAATCGGATGCAATACCACTGCATTATTACAAAACTTATCACAAAATATGATGTAATATTAATTGCATCGCCATAAAACTATATGTAATGTCCCTTGCATTGCCACAAGATTAACACGAAATCTGATACAATATCCATTGCATTTCCACAAAACTTAACATAAAATACGATGCAATAATCATCGCATCTTCTTAAAGCCAAACTTCATATTCATGGTATCCACACAAGACTAGAACACGATCTAATGCAAAATTAATTGTATCTCTAGAAAGTTAACACAAAACCGATGCAATGTCCATTGCATCACTTATCGGGTACTTTTATGACTTAGAAATAGCAATTCCACGAGGCCTTTGGCTACTAATATGCGTTTTTGAGCTATTCTACAAAATTCTTGAATTTACTTGATTCTGCAAAATTCTTGATTTTCTCCAAATCTCTGTGCACTTACACCAGTCATGATTATGGATTAATTTGAACATTTTTATAAAGTTTATAGCACACATTTCATTTTAGCAACAATATGTGCACAAGAATATAATGAATAGCCGTCCTAACACGATTGTTGCATTTAATTGTAACTTAGGGCCAATTGCATGATAGTTAGATCCCTTGGATTTTTCTTGCTAATATATCTCAAGCACACTTTCGAACCATGTCTGCATGTTAGTCTCGAATGTCCCTACCATCTGCTCTAGCGAATGCTTATGTGAAATCTAGTGATGCTAAATCTTCAATTCCACAACTTCCATAATGGATATGATATTTTATGTGTTTTACTTTCTTAAAAACTGCATGAGTATTTTGGCATTAAGATATGATATAGGCTATCTTTGGATCGTTTGAGCCTAAATATTTCCCGACCTTTACTAAAAATATCCCTAGTGTCCCCGTTGAGCTTTATTAAAAAGAATGGAGTGTGCTAAGCACACATTGAACCCTCATTCTACTTTGTTTCTTTAACCCACATTAACTTAACCCTAAAGCATATACACTTTAGTCTACCCTTTGAGAGAGTAGGATGTGGGTGTGAAATTAATTTTAAGGGACCAATTTTCAGTTAGAAAAAAAAAACTTTCCGAAGACTTCTTCTTCCCTGTCGATATATATTCAAAAAAAAAAAATCGACGAAAAATGAAATGGAAGAAGAAGAGTGCAAGAAGATTCAAATGAAAGCATAGCTTTCAAGAGAAAAATATGATAAAAAAGTTCTTTTGAAAATAGAATACTAGATATTTTTAGCTTGATATATTGTACACAACAAGTTTGGGGAAAAGTCTCCACTTGTGGTTTTTGCAGGTCTTAGCCTAATTGGGAAGAACTTCCTTTTGCTTGGAAGTATTAGGGGTAAAGGGTAGTCTTGCTCTCTCACTTTGAATTCTATTCCCTTTCCATCATATCCCCCAACACCAAAGCCTTACATTGCAAGCTATTAAAGACATATTGATCTTCTTGCCAATGCTTGTGTTTGTTGATTTGATTGTAATGCATGTAAATTGATCCCCTCTTCATATATTCATATTATTCGCAAGCTCAATGTGTTAGCATAATTTTAGCTATTGCAAGTAATTGGGGCATAAAAACATTGCATGTCATACATAGGAAGTGCATGAGATGGATGTATAAGTATTTAAAATCCTTGGTGCTCTCTCTTTCTGTGATAGACCGAGTTTGGATAGTAGATCTCATACTCCATATTGCATTGGTTTTATTTAAAATCTTGATTTTTAGAATGAATGTTGTGCTTAGCTTAATTAAACTATTTAAGTTAAGATATTCTCTATGACTGGTTATCACACACACACGAAGAAATTATGACTGGTAGCAGTTTGAGCATAAGTCGGTTTGTTCTAAGAATTAGTCTGCACATATGTGGTGAGCATCATACTGAGACAAATTTGTTATGCCATGCTTTTGTGACTTGAGGTTGAAACCAAAAAGATTTTCATTTTATTTTGTTTTAGAGTAATTTTTACTTGCTTTTGTATTTATTAGTTTTTGTATTTATCTGCATAGTCGAGTCGCTCGTTAGAGTCTCCTTGAGTTTGTGGGTTTCTAGAGGAGTGTAAATAGTGTCACCCTCCAAAAAGATTTTCTTAGTTTTTGTTTGTTTAATAATGTATTTATAAGTATTGTTTACTCGTGGACGAGCAAAGTCTAAGTTTGAGGGTATTTGATAGACGTATTTTATACGTCCTTATCGGGTACTTTTATAACTTAGAAATAGTAATTCCACGAGGCTTTTGGCTACTTATATGTGTTTTTGAGCTATATTGTGAGTTTCAGGGTTTTAGGTGAACTTATGGGATTTATGAAGCTTTTAGTGAAGATTTCAAGGAAGCTTGCAAAGTGCAACATTGGAAAAGATGCAGAAGAGACAAACTGGTCACCTTGCGGCCGCAAGCCTAAAAGGCCTTGTCCTCACAAGGTAGACAGAAAGAAGAAGAGCCTGTCCAAGACCCTTGCGGACGCAAGGTGAAATCCTTATGCGGCCGCAAGGTCCCCAGAAACCGACGTACGGGGTTTTTCACCTGGATTGAATCTCCTATTCCCCTCAAACACCCTGGTATAAATAAAGGACGGTAGCCAAAGCCAAATGACGTCCTATTCTGTATATTTAAGTAGATTGATAGTTGACATACCTCAGGATCATGTGATGGGATTTCAAATGAGTCAAACTGACTTAAACATTGTGCCGCAAATGATAAATCAGGCCTTGTGAGTTGTAACTGTTAGGTATATCAACTTTCCAACCAACTGTCTTTCGTTTGAAGGATTGTCCAGAAAAGATGCCTTCATTAAGTAAGAGTTTCCCATTTGGGTCATCGGGAATGGTTAGGGGTTTTGTGTCCATAAGATTTGCAGCTTCCACTAGTTCCAATGCATATTTCCTTTGGTTCAGATGAAAACCATCTACAGATCTCATTACTTCAATTCTATGATAATACTTGATGGATCCTAGGTTTTTTAGGTTGAATTTGCCATGTAGGAGTTTTTTTAAGAAAACTAATGGACTCCATATCATTTCAAGCCACTAGAATGTCATCCACATATACCAACACTTGTGAATTTAGGCCTTTTTTATGTGTGAAAAGAGAGTACTCTGCTAGAGATTTAGTGTAGCCAAGATCTAGTAGGACCTCAATTAACTTTGAGAACTATTGTCTTGAGGCTTGTTTCAACCCATATAATGATTTCTTCAACTTGCAAACACTATTGGAATTCTTTAGAGGTCTGTATCCAAGAGGCAAGTTCATATAAACTTCTTCTAAATCTCCATATAGGAAAGCATTATTTACATCTAATTGGTTCATATAAGCTTCTTCTTCCAAATCTCCATGTAGTATAACCTTGTTTGATCTTCAAGTTATTCAATCTTCTTGAAGCATCGTTACTATTAATACAAAGGGTGGAAGCCGTATCATTTTATCTTTTTTATTGTTGTGGGAGGGGACTTAGTTAAAATATTTACTGTAGGTCAAATATTGAAAATCAAATACTCCCTCTTTCTTAAGTGTAAATGTCTTTCTTAAAAGAGGTTGAAATTTTTAGGTTAATTTGTACTCGCTTCGTCTCCATTGACAATGCACACTTTAATTTTATGTTTGGCGACGATTCAACTGTCCTTTCAACTATAAAACAAGTGAATTATAGTAATTTTGGTGTAGCTTCTAAAGGTCGAAGTTTTATTTTCTCAAACCAAATAAAAATATGTTAAATATTTATATTAAAACCTTTAACAGAATGATCAAAAAAATAAAGTATACTTCGAGTGAGTTGAATGCCCTTAACGTTTCCATCAAGTGTATACAATCAGTATTTGTTGTTCTAGCTTTATCATAAATTTTGAGTTTAAGCAAAGAGAATATGCCGATGCATGAATGCTCGTGTGTCTTAGGTCTTTGGATACATTGAGCCTAATAAATAGTGAATGCGAATGAATTTAGTAATTTTAAAGGAAGTATTTCTCGTTTCAAAAAGAAGCATTCATTTCAACAAATGGAGTAGTTAATACTAGGGGAGATAATTCGTGTTATCGTGTCGTGTTCGTGCATCATTATCGTGTTTTCATATTATCTATCTTATTTTATCATAAATATAACAATAAATATTAATTTGAATATATTAACAATTTTCGTCAGATTTCATTGTGTCGATCTTATCGTGTTTTTATAATCGTGTCGCAAGTTCGGCTTATCGTACATATGCCACCCCTAGTTAATACTACGTTTGTCCAAAAATAAATGATGTTATAGAATTTTATGAGAAATTTTGCCAAAATTACCCTAATTAATTTATTATTAATGGAGTAATTATTAATTAAATTTTGTGTTGTGAATGAAAAAATAAGATGATTGTAAAAGAGATGTTAAGAGAAAAGAGAAAAATAATCATACCAACTTATGAAGATTAATTACACTTAAATATGGGCATGTCAATCTTTTTCTAAACTTTCTTAATTTGTGTGAAAATCTAACATCGTTTATTTATGACTAATGAAGATCAAATAAAACACTTTTTCTGGACCAAGGAAATATGACTATATATTAAATAATCCGTACAATAGCAATCCTTCTTTAATCAAAGCTCCATGTGAGCTGAGCACCACCAAACTGTTTTCCACCCTCAGCTCAATTTCTTTACGT
The DNA here is from genome assembly GCA_013146195.2 of Codonopsis lanceolata. Lineage (NCBI taxonomy): Eukaryota > Viridiplantae > Streptophyta > Magnoliopsida > Asterales > Campanulaceae > Codonopsis > Codonopsis lanceolata. The sequence continues at coordinate 40,036,115 of CM028383.1, forward strand.
TTTACTGCCATAAAGTTTACAGAAAACACAAAAGGAAAAGGAAATAATGGGGGAGGGAGTGAAGGGAAGAAATGAAGGGATTTTAAAAGGCAAGTACTTGGATCATTGTTGAGACACAGTGCAGCAAAATAAACCAGTATTGCTTCCAAGAAGGAATAACTGTCGGTTTGGTTAAACTGTACAATGCATTGTATAGCACAGCTCCAGAATCAATCAAAAAGCTCTCGACTAAGAACCTCTGAAGCGCAAAAGTATGAAGAAAAGAGTACAGCACGCACTTTCATAGTCCGTGTTCCTAAACGTTGTCAATCCTGAAACTGGTCATAATCCCCGTTCTCCGGAGATTGGTGGGCTCCATGCCCCATTCTTCCTACAAAAAAGAAAACCCAGTCTCCATCAAATCTCCCTCTCTTGCAATTCTAACACATACAAACACACCTCCCTCTCTTGCAATCTTTAACACACACACACGAGCATCCCAACAAAAAAAGAAAACACCAATAAAGGAGAAAGGCAGAAAGACAACAAGCAGCAAGGAAACACCCTAGCACCCCAGCTGACAGAAAATTATACCTGAAAAGTCATAGCCGGCACTGCTTCTAGAATCAGTGCTACCCCTCCAGTCAGTTGATCGTGGAGGTGTCAGTTGCATGCCCCTAGACTGGATCAAGAATTGGCTTCCACCAATATTTTGGTGATCGTCACTGCCACTCACGGCAATCCTTCCAGAAGAATCAATTGCTGACAAAAAGCCTACACTTGACACTGGTGTCCCACTGATTGGTGATGGCAACTTGCTGGTTGAAGCCTCAACCGTTACACCAGTGCCAATATTCTTCTTTGCATCAACCATAAATGTGCCAACAATTACCTAGGAACAGGAAATCAACCGCTGATCCATAAGACATACAGCAAGTAATAAAGAGTCAAATCATTTCTATAAATGTGAGGCAAAGGGACTTTTCAACATGGCCTGATCCAGCTGGGGTGTTTGTTTTGTAAGCCATTTTCAATTTTAAGTCCCTTCAGGACCCGGAAGTAAATCAACCCACTAGTTTTGGTGATGAGAGATAAATATTTTGCATCCAAAAAGAGGGGGGGGGGTGTTGTGAAGCAGAATGAACAGATAACATCACACCTGGTTATTAGGTTCAATATAGATTCTACTACAAATACTACCTGTACTGGTCCTGCAGCTGTTAGGGGCCCACCCACACCACCTCCAATTATTTGGCCATCATTACTAGCCAGACACACACTGAGCCCACCAGTTCTCCCCCCAAGCTCAGTGCGTACATAAGATCCACACAGGGATAGGATATCAAAACGTCCCTGTTATAACAAAAATCACTCCTCAGTTACATGCTTCGATAATGCATAAAGCTGGTTGTAGACAAGAGGAACAACATTGGCTATGTTAAATATTCACAAGTTCTCTGGCAAACATGCTCAAAATGATAAATGTTATAGGCAGGAAATAAGGTACCACTTTAGCAGTCTTTACCGATCCCAACTTTGGATATCGATGGCCCTTGGGCAGCATCGGAACATCTAATATTTGACAGAAAGCATGAATTCATGTAATACTCCCTCCCTCCCAAAACAAGCAACCTTTTCAAAGTTTTCCCTTAAAACAGTAAAAGTTTGAGTTGACTTTTAAGCAATTTTAGTAGCACATACACATAAATATTAAATAACCTTTGTGTTCATATTACATGGGTGCAAGTGCGCATTGAATATGATAGTTGGCAAAGGTGAATTCCATAAATTCATTAGAAAAAATGGACACTCATTTGGAACAAAATATTATTTTTAAAAGGTCGTTGAGAATAACATTTGGACAGACCAAAGAGGATAGCAAGGTCAGATGTGAACTAAAGTGAGAAGTTGCTGAGTTAGATATAAATTATGCAGAAAGAGCTAAACATGAACTACAAATTATGCTGAAAGAACTAAATATGAACTCCCAAGTCCCAGAATTGTCAAACCGACTCAAACCAAAGAGTGTTTTACTTATGCAACCAAGAATATTTAGCCTTGCAGCAAAGTCACACTCTCTAAATTCTACTTGAATGGAGACTTATATCTTTTCCAATAGACATCCAAGGTCCTCTTGAGTTATCCCATGGATATTACCAGCACAATGATCTTGACACTGATGAGGTGCAAGGAACCTAATGACAGACTAGCTTAGTGGTGACATCTTCGTCAGAATTTTGATAAAAAAACAGTTGTCCAAATTCTTCAATCTTCTGTAATCTTTTCGAGGAAGCAGAAGATATCAATAGACAAAGGACATAGGTTCGCTCCTGCAACATGTCTATCAAATATCTATATAACAGGAACACGGAGACCTTAGCACCTTAACCCTACATAACTATGTAGAGTTTTAACTTTTCATACCTTGATAGGCAGATTTCACCCTTTTTATTTTCATCAAGCTAATCATTTTCTTACATCGCTTCCCCATTATGTAACATCAACACATTTCATTTCACAGGCTTTGACGAACCCAGGATACACTTCTTAATCATGTTAACTGGGGACTGAACAGGAAACCAAGTTCAAAAGAGCAATTCTTTAACTGATAAAGAATCACCGCAGAAGGTGCAATGATTCTAATCTCTAAGAGCAAAGATACACTGATCCCTTAATAAGTTCCAAACAGATAATCTCATAGTCATGCATTATTTTTAGTTTCCACCAGCAATTGTTATATATCCAGTTTTGAGGAAATGTAGAAGACTGAAATGAGATTCATTTGAGAGACAATCTTCTTCTTTTTTTCTGATAAGTAAAGAGTAATACAAATGGCGTCAACAGGTGACGCGTCCTATTTTTCAGAGGCAATCTGATTTGTAAATGTTTCTGACTATCATAAAGTATCAAATGTGCTAACTGCTAAGAAAGCCAATCACATACATTACACACAAAAGTAGTTCCCTAAACCTATGATAGTCAAGGTAGATTTGTCCAGATTACCTACTCTAGTCCCACCACCACAAATAGGGGTAAGAAAGAGATTATGGAAGTGATTTCTTCATTGTCACTTTGTCTATTTCTTCATTGTCACTTTGTCTTACACCAGCATCACAACTAGGGTCGGTGTATGATAATTTCTTGGCTCTTATAGCTTCGAATTATACCAGAAATCAATTTCTGTTCTTGGCTATAAAAGAGTTTCACTCAAGGTGTTAAATATAGGGATATAATCTAATTGGAAAACTTAGTGCTGGAGTAACTTCTCAACTACTTATACTTGGGTGCTGCTACATGAATCCTTTGCACTTAGGATTCACGTCCATAATGAGTCTAACAACTTTTTATTTATTTATTTATTTCCTCTCTGGGTGCCATGCTACAAAACAGAACGTTCCTCACAGGGAATAATAAATTTTACTCCAGGCACGAAGCTGACAGGGTTAGGCCCAGCTCAGGAAAATTACGATATACCCATAAGTCATCTTCCACTAGAATTGAAGGAAATACTATATATAATTATATATATATATATATGGTGAGCTTGAAAAGGTGGAGCGGTGGAGCCAATTATTTTCTAGATCTTTCAATTTTCAACTTCTCGTTACCTTTTTCTATATATCATGAAATAATTAGTCATACCAGGAAGTGTATTGTGAGGGAGCGTAAACATATTCAAGTATCAGCCTGGTTTAAAATTGACTTACAAGCCTTTCTATATTAGGTAGGCCATATTCTTTTTCCTTCTTAGAAGCATTTACCATAAAGTCGTGACATTTATTGATGACTGAGTTCAAAAGAGTATGAAATCATGAAATGAAAGCCCAATAAAAGCAATGTCTTTCTCAGTTTTTTATCTTCCCAGGCATGGCAGTTTATTTACAGATTCACATTTTCTTAGGAAAATTAGGATCAAAGCTTTCACCTCATACGTAATATTGCCTCCAGATGTGGCTGGCTGGCGCAGAGAGGCATTAGAAATCGCACCAGATGCTGAGAGTATACATATTTCACGCTTGCTCTGTTGCATGAACACCATAATTTTCTGGCCCACATCCTAATAACAAATTGAAGAGAGCGTGATTTAAAGAATATTTTCACAAGGAGCATCAAAAGCAAGCCAAATGTCTGGGAAAAAAATTGTGACAGAAATACAACTGACATGACATCTCTTCAAAGCCATCCACCCTATACACTACATCAATAATTTGCTTTAGTTGAAGTAGTGTGTTAAAGGAATGGTTATTTAAAATATAACAAAGGGATGGCCCTTTAACTCACATTTTTTAACAATAAAAAAAGATTAAGTGAAACTCCCAAATCATGTCAGGGACTTGGTATCATATAGCTTCATTAGAAGAACCAAATTAACACAAGCAGCTGGTATACATAAGTAAAATGATAGAACCAGTTATCATCACTACTTCCATAAAACTAATTCCAGAAAGACAAGGCAATTACTTCATATCCTCCAGTTTCTTTTCAACATTAACAAAAAGAATTAAGTGAAAGAATATAGAATCCAGATGACCAGTTATGAATGATCAGTAGAAATCATCCAAGCAATAATTTCAACATAGCAGCTAAGTCCTACAGGAGGTAGTGGACACCATCTGCCGCGACACTGTCACACTGGCAGAAAGCCTTTGAAAATTACTTTTCAGAAGAACAAAAAAAATGAATGTTCTATATAAAGTCTCACGCCAATCATAGGTTTTTATTACATCTTGGATGAACATATACATTCTTGAAGAAGTACAAAGAGAATACTGTGAGCAGCCACATAATCTCTCAGTCAACCTTTGGAAAAAAATTATTTTAAAGAAAACTTTAAACTCCCAAAGTGCATAACACAATCAGAAATCACACTTAAGCAATAAGCTTATAAAGCTATGCAGTCTTAAATACGTCTCCCAAAAGTGCATAACACAATCAGAAATCACAGTTGAGCAATAAGCTTAACAGCTATGCAGACTTACATCTTGCAGAATACAAAAAATAAGAGGATACTAATTCATAACATGAAGCCCTTTGTCAGAAGATTTTAAATGGTACAAATAACAACAAAAGACATACCTCTCCAGCAGCCACAGTGATAATATGAGGTGCGAAACCCTGCCCCTGGTTGCCTGCATAAACAAATAGAAAGGAGCCTCAAGTAAGTACTGAGCTATGTTCAGCTGACCCAATGCAAACCCCAAATATGAACATCGACATTATTGAGCTTTATATGATCAGTGATGGACCAAAAGTTACAAATGCAATTGAAGTCATGTGGAGAATATAACAGAAGCAATTTTTTTTTATAAAAAATCACAATTATTGTTGATAGAGAAGATAACCATGGGTAATAATCTGCCAACCATTACATAATAAGGTACACAAAGCAGTTTGGCATGCCAGACAAAATATGCCAACATCTTCAAACGAAGATGTAAGACTTAACCTCAACCTTAAATATGTTGAGAGCTATCTAGATCTTACCCTAGCACATGGCTTCCTCCATTATGCCATACTTGATAAGAGTTGCGCAAGCTCTAGCTCTTAATTAATCAGCTCATCTAAAAGTTAAAGGTGCCGGAGCCAAACGCCAATAATGAATATAATACAATACCCACATCATGTCACACCCCACTCATTTCACGTGTGGAGAGATAAACTAAGGAACATCATACTTTAATATTGCATATTTTAGCATAGGCATAGCCTAAAACCTGAAACAACATTTATTAGCTTAAAGAAGCTAAGAGTAAAAGGCCCAAAAATGCTACTTCTTACGTTGTGGAAGGAGAGAGAGACAGAGACAGAGACAGAAGCACTGAAGGATTGAAAGACTCCCTATTTAGCTGATTTGTCATAATAATTTGTGATTGAGGCATACTCTTACTTTATCTACAACATGTACTTTTCATAGGGGCCTAGTTATGAAGAAAAGTAAGAATTTCTTTACGTTACAATAATGTACAATTAATTGCACAAATCCTCTTTCTGCGACATGATTGATTGCACATGGATCAAAGTATTGCTTTAAAACACCCTTGAATAAACCGATGGTACAATCAAATGAGCCAAATAGAACTGACTGAGACAATCAAAAAATTTAAAGAAAACCATTCAAAGCAACTAGGTCATTTATCGCTCCTTTCATGGAGTAAAATGGAATGAATGGTATCTGATATTAGGAATCAACATCTTTTGTTACTCTCTAAAATATTTTCCACAGGTTATGACTCATTCCTTACCAATGTTGGCTTTCTAGGTTGGGTGGTTCTCTGCTTCATTTTGAGGAAGACACATGGGTAGAGAATGCTCCTTTGACCATTCATTATCCGAGGTTAATCCTCAGTGGACTCTCTATGATTCCACTATATCTAAACCAAATTACTCACCCAAAAGGATGAGATTCCTAAAAACGAGGTTCCCTTTGCCCAGCCCCCTTAAAATTCCGTCTCCCAACCACAAGTGATCCTTCTCCTCCCTGGATCCTACCCACACAAAATCAAGCATAATCCTCTCAAAGTTACCAAAGATCTACAAGGATCCCAAACAAAAAGAGGAATTAGGTCGCAATACCAGAAACACAAGACCAAATATAATGTGAATCTAAACAACCCCACCTCCCCCACCCCAAGGTTAAATGCGCACGTTTCCAATCTGCTACACGCACTCAACCAAGGATCTGGAAAATAAATGGACTAGAAGTGGCATACCAAGGTAAGACAAAGGCTACTTAAGCCTCTCACAATCACGCAGAAAACTGAACAAGTAACCTTTGACCCTCTTAATTAGCCCCTGAAAGACCACATCCAAGCAAAGTGGACTTTTGATAATGAAGAAAAGCCTTTGGCCCAGTTGAAAGATATTCTTCTGCACACATTATTTTTTGGGTGTTCAGAACCGATGGAGTCTATCGCCCTAGCCAGATATTCTTTTGCAGAGTTTGTTAACAGTTTCTCCATTGATTAGTCTATTTCTTTGTGTATACCTCTAGTGTACAAAGGGTGTGTCACTGTTTTGACGCCTTTGGTATATATTATTCTTACTTATCATAAAAAAAGTTCAAAAAATTATTCAGACCAATACAACCATTTGAAATAAAAAAGAAATAGTGTCATCAGCAATTCAAAGGACACGTCACCTGTTTTGGCGCTTTTGGTATATAATATCTTACTTGTCAAAAATAAAAAAGGAATGGTGTCATCAACAGTTCAAGAGAAGCAAAAGTAAATACCAACAACACAACCATAAATAAAACCAGTCCCATCCACCCTTTTGGAAATCATGTTAAGATAAGCAGCAAAGACAATAGGAAAGGAGAAAAAGGTCACCTAGGGCCAACCATTTCCTTTCTAAGAATTTCGTTTTTGTTTCTAATTTTCGGCCAAAATGGAAGAATAGGAATGTGTTTGGTAATCGTTTCATTTCTAGAAGAAGTAAAAACATTTCTTATTTTTAGTCCATTTTTAGAAAAGAAAAAAAATGTTTCATACAATTGAGAAATGTTTCTAAGCAAAAACACGGAAGGGTGAAGTTTTAATGAGGTTTGGGTATCAAACTTTGTCCACAACATTAAAGACCAAGATTTTTTGATTTCACCAGATATAATTAAACAAGCTGAATCCCATATCGTCATCACTCTCTTCCTTTGGCTCTTCCTTCTTCTCCTCAACGGTAGCGGCAGCAGAGGGGGTGGCGCCACCACCAGCAGGAGCGGAAACAGCAATAGCAGCACTGCTGCCACCAGCTCCAACATTGGCAATAAGATCCTCAATGCTCCCTTCTCAACAAACTAGGTAAAGAGACTAGGCCAGTACGATTCAATGCACACTTTTTGCAGCACTCACCAACTTGGCAATCTTCTCCGCAGTGACGGGGATGCCGTCGTCAAAGAGGGCCAAGGCGACTTCCTTGCAAACATCGTTCTCCATCGTCAATGCCAAGTTTCCCAGCCTCAATGGTCACCTTCGACATCAGGAACTCCATTAAAGCTTGTGACTCCCTCAACACTGACATCTTGTCCGATCCTATGTCTACTCCTATTCTTCTCTTTTCAAGTTCAAAATTCAATATTTATAATGATTTTCTAGTCTGGGATTGGAAACCATAACTTAATTTTGGGTTTCATGGTAGGTTGTGAGGTTTGAAATTTAATAGTTTGCTTCCTTTTTCCCACTTAGATCTGAAAATTGGGATCTTAATGCATCAGAATCATGTGACTTGATTTTCAAATTAGGATTTTTCAGCTTAGTTAATAGGTCCAATTTGATCTGAAAACTGGGGCTAATATTTTGGTTGATAACAACAAATTAACTAGGGTAGGAAACAAATAATGCAGAATTAGGGGGAGAGGAAAATAAAGAACGATAATAAAAGTTATGAGTAGCAAAAATAGAAACAAAGATTGTTCACAAACGCGATTGAGTGTTTTTACTTATCAAACAAAAGTTGTTTCCCTGATTTATTTTATTCATTAAGAATGATTATTTTTATTTTTATTATTTTTATTTTTTATCCACAATCTATTTATTTGAATAATGGATGAAATATGGATTATGATTCTACCTCTTAAAGTTTGATATCATATATCATGAAGTTGTAATGTGTTAATACTTTTTGGAAAAGAATTTAATTTTTTGAAACAAAATAGAAGTACTTGTCAAACATGACATTTTTATTTTTATTTTCATTACACAAATAAAAACAGTTATCATGCATGTTTTTGTTTCTGAATTAAAATCAGAAATGAAACAGAAATAAAAATTAAAATAGAAACACGTGAAACAGAATGAAAAAACAGAAATGTTACCAAACAGCCTAGTCTCAAACCCAATGAGGACTTGTTTCCTATAAACAAATACTCCCTCCATCCCAAAATTATTGTCAAGTTGACATGGCACACGGATGAAGGAAAAACAATTGACTTCATTATTAATATTGATATAATATGTAGTTTCATAATTGAAGTATGATGAAAAGTAAGGGTAAAAGGGTAAAAGTGTTGTTCTAAAAAGGAAAGTTACAAACAAGACAATTTTTTGGGACGGACAAAAAAGGAAAGGAAGACAATAATAATTATGGGACGAAGAGAGTACTAAATAAGAACTTTCAATTCAGCCTAATATAAGCCATCTCAAATTCTAAGTTCAGAACAAGGCCCTAACATTGAACATATATAGATACACACACATACATACATTCATATTCATATACATACATACATACATACATATATATATATATATATATATATATATATATATATATATATATGGGGAAGGTTTCAATGGTTATTTTCAATAGTAATCATTGATGGTTACTATTTATATCATCCATTAAATCAAAAACAAAAGGTTGAGATTTATTGATTAGTTGGACAATGCAATTAATTCACTTCAAAAGAATACAAAGCATTAATTACAATATCAAACTAATCAATTAATCTCACCATTTATTTTTTATCCAATGGATAATATAAATAGTAACCATCGGTGATTACTATTGAAAGTAACCATTGAAAACTCCTCCTATATGGGGATGGTTTTAATGGTTACTTTTCTCTCACTAACCATTGATGGTTGCTATTATATTGTCCCTTAGGTCAAAAATCAAAGGTTGAGATTCATTGGGTAGTTGAAAACTGCAATTAATTCACCTCAAAAAAATACAAACCATTAACAGTTAATGAAATGTTAGCTTTTGATTTTTGATCCAATGGATAATATTAATAGTAACAATCAATAGTTAGTGAAAGAAAGTAACTATTAAAAACTTCCTCATATATGTGTGTGTGTGTGACATGCACTAACATAAACGATTACGAATATATGCACTATGCACCATAGAGATTGATTTAGTCAATCTAGCACAAGGCAACAAAATTCTGAGAATTATCAAATTATAACAACTAGCTAACAACTTGGATTAAGTATTCATGACCTTATAACTGCCCTGGAAACATTGCAAGTTGTACTTCAAAGAAGTGTTCACTAGTGGGTGAGGAGTGTAAAAGTTTCAAGTACCAAGCTTCCTAGTTGTATACTTGTCTAGTTATTTATGCTAATTAATGGAAGTATTGAGAGCAGTCTCTTAGCTGTTGTTAAAACATTCAGAATGTACTTTCCAAGTATATTAAATTCAAATGAGAACAAAATCATTCAGATGGAGAGAACTATAATAATAAGTAATTATTGAACCAACTGCGAACGCATAAATCATCAATAATAAGTAATTATTGAAAACAACTCAACAAGTAAGACGGGAACTTACACTACAATTTTATGAAGACGCAGTGCACAACAGCCATCTTAGAGTAGAAGAAAGCAAAAATGGAAAGTGCACATTAACACAACAAACAAACTCAAGTACCGGAGAACTGCAACACAGGATCAAGATACAGAGAGGACAGGCCCAGTGCCGGAGGCTCTCACTACTGGAGGGGTTTGGGAAGGGTCTAATATTGGCATTCTTACTCGTGCAAGCATAGAGACTGTTTACGTAGATCGAACCCGTGACATCTAGGTCACAATGGAGCTACCTTACCATTCTGCAAGGCTTGCCCTCACCACTCAAGGATCTCACTGAACAAAATTGACATGAAGCATAAAAGATGATTGCACTATTATCACTCCCAACCAAACCAAAAAGGAGAAAAAAATGAACGCTATGAAGGACTCTGCTAGGAACCTAGGATGTGTTACAAGGGCAACATATAGGCAAGATAGAGCTTCTCAAACATAATGCCAGCATTGAAGTAAAAAAACAAGGATAATGAAAGTTCCAAATAGATTAAGCATTAACAAGTTTCTTCCCCATTTCATTCATGATCACGTACACACTCCATATATCATCATAAGTTGAAGAAAATCATTGAAAATGTTTCAGAATCCAATTATGGTTATATAGCTATGTGTATACACACACACTCACACATATATATGATCAGATACTGCAATATCATGAACACATCCAGTATAGATATTGTATCCAACTGAATCCCCAAAGAACTAACGGGGAATATGCTTCCTAGACTCCTAGTTACTATGCAATTGACACCTAGACCCTTCAGTTCCATAAAGGGGGCTAAACAAGCCACAGACAACATATACAAAATTAAAAAGTTCCAGCGGCAGCAATAGCAAATTTAACTATTTAAGCCTGATTGAAGCGAGTTAAAAATAAGAAGAGGAAGAAGAAAAAGAAGAAACAAAGCTTATACTAATTTCTTTTAATGTCAATATTACATGCAGTGATGCAGACAGTATAATGTAGATCATGTAGATCCCACGGCGGATGAACTGAACAGTTGTAAAACACTTCGATTGCTACAGAATAAGAAAACAAATATGTTCAAACACATTGCCACGCAAGTGCTACTTTAAAACATAAATGGAGGAAACCCTCAAACCCCATTTAAGCCAACCAACCAAGCACCACAATATGGACATGTCACTTAAGAGAAAAAATATATGTGGGTGTGTGGGTGTGCGTGTAACATAAAAGGCCAAGTCATAAACCAACCTTTCTGCTCAACGGCTTCCTGAAAGATGAATTGCCAACACAAAACTCAAACAAAAAGAAGAAAGGGGAACAAAGGCATCCCTAAATCTGAAAGGGTTACTAGATCGCAGATGATGCCTCAATAATGCAATTACAGTTTTAAAAAAAAAAACATTTTTATTTACATTTGCAGGAATACAAGGTGTTTAGTAGGAGCTCTAATTGCCATCCCCAACATGAAACTCTGATCAAAACTTTTGGTTTTCAACCTGGGGTCAAAACAAAGAGTGACATATAACAAATTGAAGAAAGTTTTAGTGTTAAGTGCCGTTAGATCAAATCTACTTGGATATCTTCACCGTTGGATCAAATATTTTCTTTTCTAAGTAATAACATAGGCATTACAAATCATCACCAACTTAATCATCCATCAGCTCTAACAATAAAGCTCGTAATAATACAGCAAACCCTAGCTCGTAATATCATTTGCCTATGCGTAATGCCACATGTTAACATGCAACTATGCGGACTGCAGAGCATGAAATCCTACTCAACTCTTGAAACCAACCAAAAGAAAAACATCTCAACCAGCACAAGATAAGAAATTTGAACACATTGCCTATACAATATACATGCAAACATAAATGCAGAAAATCCATATAAAATCAACCAGCTAAGCACCCCAAATATGAATATTCTGCTGAGAAGTGACAAATCATTTGAAAAAGTACAACAATTTAAACATCAAAAAGAAAACCCATTTCAAAAAGACAACAAAAACGTATTTTGAAATTCAGAACTGGCGAGAAGGAGGGACCCACCAAGAGCAGCCAATTGGGATTTCTTAGAAGTTGTAGAAGCCGAGCCGGGCCCGGCCAACGATTGCTCCTTCTTCCTAAGTGGTGACATGGGCATGGAAGATGTCGAAGGCAAAGGAGACGAGGAAGACAATCTCTTTGCCGCCGCAGCTTGCTCAGGCGTACCATACTTTCTGGGTCGGCCCCTTTTCCTCCGAACGGTCTCTAATGGGGAAGCAACGGCGGAAGGAACGGAGTGTGGGTACACCATATGAGGGGGTCTATCAATTCCATTGGAGGCAGAAGGTGGGGCGGCAGCGGTGGTAGTGGGAGAGGGATTTTGATTTTGGTGTTGGTGTTGGTGGTGGTGGGGCGGAGGCGGCGGTTGTTGCTGGTGGTGGCGTTGTTGTTGGTGGTAGTAAGAGCTCAGTCCAGTGTCATCCGGTTCCATAAGAATAGAGATTGGGAATTTTTCTAATTATTTTTTCTATTTTTGATTTCTCCCTTTTCTCAATTTCTTTTTATTTTCAATTTTGAACCCCACTTTTGAATTTGGATAATTTGGGAGCCGCTCCGTTTCTTCAGTTGACTCATTACCTTTTTGACTTCTCCCCCCAACTCTCTTTTGGGAAGACAATTTGCATGCAAGTCATTTTCCCTTTCCCTAACCAGATAAATAACAAAAAAATTACTCCAAAAAATAAAGGCCTTGTCTTGTCTCTATAGATAACTACTTTTATCTTTATGATTTTATTTTATTTTATTTTATTTTTTGTAATTTTGTAACTGATGTATTAATTGAAAAATAAATCATGATGTCATACACATTTTAAACTTTAAAAAAAAAATATTCTGATTGTCTATTTTAATTTTGAAAAAACTACTCATCTTTATATTTTTCTTTATTATGGATGTTTATATTAGTTTTGGTCTTCCCCTTCTCCTATTTTAACACACTTGGATATCCTAACATAAGCACTAATTGGTCTGCGTTGTATGTGTAAATGATTTTCTCTCATTTTATATGCCACTAGGGCAACTTCTATTGTTTCACAAATTTGTTCATTACAAATCTTATCGTTTGTAGTTTTACCACTTATTCATCTCAACGTCCACATCTCAGCTACACTCATCTTATTAACTTGTTATCTCTTTGTTACCCAACATTTAGTTCCATAAAGTAGTGCGGGGCTAATGGATGCTCGATAAAACTTTCCTTTCAGGTTAACTGACATACCTCAATCACATAGCACTCCTGATGCACTTCTTTATTTCACTCAGCTTAATTTTATCCTACAACTAACATCATGTCTTACCTGTTGGCTATTAAACCAAGCACGATCCAACGAGAGTTATTATTTATTTAAAAGTTTTATTATTTTATTATTTAGTGATCAATTAGTATTGTGCTTCCTAATTATTTTGGGGTTTATTAGGCTTATTATAAATAGATGGGGTGAGGAGCCTTATTATGTGAGGATGATTAAAAATTGGTGAGAGTATAAGGAGAGTCATAAGCGAAGCCGTGACCTCCGAAAGTACCGACCCAAATATTGTCGTGAAAGTTATTGTGTTGTCATCGATGAAGAAGCCGTGAGACACCTTGTAGGTTTGGCTACTTGGTTAATAAAATAATTGCATGTGTTTTAGATATTAATAAAGTATAATCCTCACTCATATTGTTTGTTTGGTGATTGATTTGATTTATTGGTATTGACTATTTCGATGTGTTGTTATTGGATGCTAGAGATTATTTATTTCTACACGTTGGTATTGATATATGAGGTTTTAATTAATTAGACAATTTTAAATTGCTTGTATTTGGTATCAGAGCTAACGGTTCCATCTTGATTATTTGAGAAGTTAAATAAGACCTTGAGGTTCGATATTGGTTGGTTGTGTGGAGAAAATTGCTATCCAAGGTTGCGATTTTGTGTATTTGGTGAAGACCCGTTGAAAAATGTGTCAACGGAGTATTATGCAGGTTCGTTTGACGAGGAGTCAACGAAAGTTATTGAGCAATTATTGAGCGTGATTATTTGTGAGAAAGAGTTATATTTAAAGGTGATTCAATTATTTGCTTAGTTTATAATGATGATTTTTCCCAAATTAGTTCTTTTTAATTATAATTCTTTGAGTATGTGTAAGGGTAAAATAGGTCATGCCTATTTTTACTTGTTTCCCCTTTCATGGTCAAAATAGTATTTTTGTAAATTTTGTGGTTTTTAGGATTTAATATCTTTCATTAGATTTAGTTATGGTATATTTGGTATCATAATCTTTTATTAGATTTTGGTACATTTATTTTGGTAACTAAATATTAGCATAAATCCTAGCCAAACCGAGATTCTTGACCACTTTCAATTGATAATTCACAAGATTGGTAGTTGTTGATCTTTCCTTGTAGCTAATCATTTTCCTTGGGCAGGATATCGCATTTAAATAAAGGAGCAATAGAAAGAACAAAAGAGTTTTGTGTTTGTTTAGTCGATTTTGCAAGATTCGATACATGGAGAAATTTTGGGGTTGTTGCATTTGGGAAGCGCATAATCATTTAAAAGTGGTTTGAGAAAAACTATAACACACTTTTAAAATTATGAAGAATGGAAGAAACTTGAGTGTGATTTCAAATACTATGTGGGTCCAATTATTTCTAATAAATATTGGACAACAAATTACTCTGAAGACAAATTTATGTTTGAGAAACAAAGAATACATTTAATGAAAATAGAGGAGATGAAATAAATTTTAAAGAAGATAGATGAGCAAAAAAATTGAAAAAAAGGAAAAAGATGTGGTAGATGGAAGATAAAAAGAAAATTAATTGGAAGAGAAAGATGATGTAAAAAAAATTTTGAATTTTGTGATGATATAAAGGAGGAAGAGTTTGGTAAGGACACGAACGTTGAAGAATCGATCGAAAACTTTGTTGTCTTTGGTGATGTGGGAGATGTTGAAGAATTATTTCATCTACTAATTAGTGTTGAGAATTTGTTAGTTGAAGATAAAAAATTGGGCGAGGAAGAGAAACATATGGAATTTAAGAATTTGTTTGAGGTTACTCAAGATTTTGAGTTTGTTGCTTTAAAGGATGTTGAGAATGCTGAAAATCATACTTCCATTGATTTTCTTGGTATTAAAAAATTTCTTAATCCCAATTCAAGTGCTACAAAAATTGAGTTGTTGAAGTATTGTTTTGGTTATTCAATTGATGGATTTAAAGGTTGTTGAAGTATTGTTTTGAGGATGATTAAATATTGTTGAGAGTATAAGAGAGTCATAAGCGAAGTCGTGACCTCCAAAAGTACCAACCCCAAATATTGTCGTGTACACTATTGTTGTGAGAGTTGTTGTGTTGTTGTGTTGTCGTCAATGAAGAAGCCGTGAGTCACCTTGAAGGTTTGGCTACTTGTTTTTTTACATGTGACTTTAAAAAGGATTAGTAAGGGTTCCCCACTAAGGCTCCGTTTGTTTTACGGAAAATGATTTCTGGAAAATGAAAAATCTTCATTTTCAGGTGCTTGGTAAATTTTTTGAAAATATGCCAGAAAACATTTTCGAATGTTTGGCAAATACACGGAAAATGTTACGGAAAATAATATATAAATAAATACAAAAAGTATAATATAATATTAATACGCTTATTGAATATAAAATAATGTTGAAGTTTAAATAATTTTCTTTTAATAACTCTCAATTTATCATTAATGGTGTCAAATCAATAAGTTCCATCTTTTTTCAAGCTCACAAATATTTTTTTATTAATAATTGATATGAAAATTTGTCTTAAAAAATAAAATAAATAACATTTGGGACGTCCTTAAATAATAATATAATATAGTGGACACTAATTTTAGGACGTAGTGAATATTTCTTAAAATTATAATTTATAAATAACGTGCACAAACTCTATTTATATTTCTAAACAATTTATTTGTTGGGTGAAATATTGTGTGTGCATGTAAATATGTGTAATTTTGGAAGGGCGTGGAGGGTTGTTCGAACATTCGGAAAATGACTTACAGAAAATAAATATGTAAGTCATTTTCCGAAAAAGAAAACTTCATTTTCTATTGACTACATTTTCCTAAGGTTATCAAACACCGAAAAATGTGAAAAATGTTTTCCGAAAGTTATTTTCCGTGAAACATACGGAGTCTTACCCCCATTGGTGACTTGAACCTACGTTATATTGGATTAGATATGAGTAAAGCGTCTTACCACTAAGTTGCACTTCCTTGTCGGCTACTTGGTTAATAAAATAATTGCATGTGTTTGAGATATTAATTAAGTATAATCATCATCCATATTGTTTGTTTCATGATTGATTTGATTTGTTGGTATTGACTGTTCTGCAACGTTGTTATTGGATGTCAAGAATTATTTATTCCTACACGTTGGTATTCGTATATGAGGTTTTAATTAATTGGACAACTTTATATTGTCTACATTACCTCCACATCCTAGTTAATAATCGATCTCCAAAACTAATCAATGCTTTTTCTCAAGAAAGATAAGATTGATTTTATTACTCCCTCCGTCCCTAAATTATCGTCTTCTTTTTCTTTTTCGTCCGTCCCAAAATACTATCCAGCTTAAAACTTACTTTTTTAGAACATCATTTTTACCACTTTACCCTTACTTTTTTATCATACTTTGATTATGGGCTACATACACATAAACTTAGAAGAAAACTACACATTAAACCAATATAAATAATCAAGTCAATTGTTTTTTTTAATCCGTGCACCAGGATCAACTAGAACGATAATTTAGGGATGTAGGGAGTATTATCTAGCAACCTACAATATCTCTATGTAGATTTTAAGTAGACATCATTACATCAAAGTTTGTCAAATCCACTAGCTTTAAATTGTAAATTTTATATTTACTATATCAAATCATCTATCTTTATCATGAATTAATCCACACAAAAAATTCTTAGATCATACATGTGAAATTTTCACTTGATTTCAATCACGTGAAATAAATCAATTAAAATGGTGCAATCTTTCAAATCATTTAGCACAAGAAATTACGCTCACACGGTATTGTTCAAAGTGTTGCACCATAGTGAATCATAAGTTTACACATCCATGAATTGGCTACCCTTAGCTCTAACTCGATGAATTTAGTTAATGATTAATCGAATAAAACTCATCTTGATACTCAAAAGATAAATAAAATTAAGCACAAAAATAGATAGAATATAACTTGATATTAGTTGATGATTCATTAAAATTGAATTCTTTTAACAATTGTTTCAATTTGACATTCTTTATCTATCTTTCATGTTTTCCAATCTAAAGATGGTTCAAAAGTTCTCCAAAAAAGACTCCTTTAGAATAAAGCTAAAAGTTACTATATATACATATATATAGATAAAAAGTACCTGAAAAGTAGGAAAATTATAATCCAATGTAATATAGGATAGTTGGAAAGTGATCATGTGCGTAAGCGCTCTAAAATGATGTCTTCACTATGCAAAATGGCCAAAATGACACTAAAGCTGTAATACCCCATAAATTTATTTATCTATATTATATTGCTTAAATTGTGTTTTGATATTTGTTTTTGGGTTGGACTTATGTGTTACTTGGGCCATCTATTTAATAAGTATTGTTTGATAGTTGAGCTCAATACATGAATTAGTTATTAAGTAGTTTAATAATAGTAATAATAACAAGTAATAATAATAATATATTTAATAAGAAATATATAGTAAACTGTTAATATAAAATAATAATATATGTAATAATAGATAGTAAACATAAGCAAAGACATGAGACGTGAGAGGAGGAGTTATCGAACAATCGAGCAGTTGATCAGATGAGGATTCGTGGGTAGTTGATACCGCACAACTCGAGCAGTTATTTGAACGTGGGTTCATGGGTAGTTGATGCCCTATAGTGAGACTTTAAAAAAAGAAAAGAAAGAAACCTCGATCAATTTGTTTGGAATTCTAATAGAGGTGGATCGAGAGAAGACAACAAGAAGGAGAGTTTCGATCGTCGTCGTCTATCGAAAGTGAAGACTGCGGATAAAGATTGAGGCTTGAGGTGAGTCACATATTTGTTATAATTATTTTCTTGTCTTCCATTGGCAATTGAGGGTAAACGATACCAAGTCTGGCAAGAGTTAAAGAAATTGTTGGGTTGTGAGTAGACAATGTGTGCGAGATGTGTGTGTGTGTGTGTGTGTGAGTAGTGTAGGTGTGTATAGGCTAGGGAGAGAAGAAAACAATACAAATAATGAGAGAAAGAAAGAGATGGACGGTGAGTTGTTCTAGCGTCTATGTAGTGATTATTTAATTGGTAGAAAAGACATAGAATAAAAAGAAAAGTAAATTCTTTATTTGTATTTTGAGGTTATGGTTGTAAACTTTGGGAATTAGACATTAGACTGGTTTGATGGTTTCTTGACATTAAATGGTAGTTGACTTTTGACCTATGGAAGTTAAGTTAGAATTTTGAAGTGGCGTGACCAAATATGGGCCCATGATGTTGGGCCTAGGTTTCGGGGCATTACAGTTGGTATAAAAGCTAAGGTTTGAGACCATGTAGACTAAAGGATCGAGATATAGTTTTGGCTTTAGAAGTGATATTAGTTTTATTCTTATGATTATGTGTTAGACGTTGATATTAGGTTATTATCTTGAAAATTTATGTATCATCTCATCATTATAAGAATGACGAGGTTGATGCAGACTGTTAGGAAAACCTGTAATCAGGCAATGATAGAGAGAAGAAGAGTGGCACTTAGCCAACAGAAGAATTCAGAGGCTAATGGAAATTCAAGAGGAACTTGTAGCTCAGATGAGAGTCCAAGCACAAGTGATTTGTTATGCGAGAATTCTCACTGAGCATGCGTGGGATAAGTTGACAGAGGCATTTGATGGAATGAATGACAATGTGGGGTCATTTATCAACCCCATTAGGTTTGAGGACTCAGAGTCCGAGAGAGAGGATTAGGAAGCCTCATTAGTTGGTGTAAATAACAAGGGAGGAGAAGCCTCAACAGTAGGAGTTGTTATTTCTTTTCCCTTCTAGTAATGTTGGAATTATGTTTTCAGATCTTTTTATTAAGTAATGCAACTTCGTTGAAAATTATAAGAAATATGTTTTTAGTCAATATGCATATGTCTTTGATTTTGGTATGATTCTCTTGAGATATATTTGAATGATTTCGAGCTATTAGACAATGGTTTTCTTTTAGTAGCTCGTAAAAACCAATTTTGTACAACGTGCCTACTTTGTAAACTCAAAAAAGGGAATTATTCCCGAATACCTATTGTAATAAATGATTAACCTTGTCTCAATATAGATGGTACATGATGGACAAGTTAGGTAATAGGGGTCGAGGACGCGGACGAGGAAACCGAGTAAGTAGAGTTGTAGAGGATTCAGTCTCTGAAATTGTAGAGGATCAAACAAGACCTCAGCCTAATGTGAACATCGATGATCCCGACCCTGCAATGGCTCAACCTAAGGTGTATGTCAACGATCCCGCTCTAGCAGCAGCTCAACCTAATAAAAATGTAGTGAATCCTATCCTACCAGACCATATGCAAATCATCAATCTTCTCCAGAACCTAACACGAGCAATTGAGAGGATCGGTCATGCTACCCAAGGGAATGTGGCTCAGCCTCCACCTGTTGTACCTCCACTATTATACCTCCACACTGTTGTACTTCCACATGTTATACCTCCACTTGTTATACCTCCAACCTGTTGTGATACAGCCTATTGTGCCTATTGCTAAGGACCCATTGGAAAGCTTTCAGAAGAGGGGTCCGAAAAAGTTTATAGGGACACCAAGTACTGAAAAGCCGGAAGATTGGCTTGACAATATGGAAACAATTTTTGAAACGATGACTTGTACTAGTGAGGTAAAGGTTAGACTCACCACCTTTGTACTCCAAGGTGAGGCGAGTCAGTGGTGGAAGGCTGAAAGGAGGAATGCAAAGTTGAGGGGAATACATGTTTTTACTTGGGAAATGTTCTTGGACGTTTTCAACAAGAAGTTTTTTCCGCCAAGCATTCGGGAAAGAAAGGTGGTAGAAGTTTATCAACTTGGAGCAAGGATCGATGACTATGGAACAATATGAGGCTAAATTTACGGAACTATTGAAGTATGCCTCGACTTTCTTTAATAGTGAGGATCAGAAGGCAAAAAAGTTTGAGCGTGGCCTAAATGGTAGGATCAGTTATCGTTTGACAACTTTAAACTCACCAACATATGCTGAAATGGTAGATAAGGCTCGTCTTGTTGAGCAAGAAACATCAAATTATCTAAAAAGGAAGGATTCGAAAAAGAGAGAGTCAGAAGATTTGGTGGTGCATCATCGGGGATAGTCTAGCGATCAAGGAAGGGCATTCATTGGAAATAAGAGGATGAATACTGAAGAAAACCGCAACATGGTAGCAAACCAGTGGGGTCGGAATCAGAATCAGGGTCAAGGTCTAGGTCATAGTCAAGGTCAAATCGCGGGTATAACGGTGATTGTCCGAAATTTGTGATGGAAACCATAAGACAGAGTTATGTTATCATGGAACAGGTGTATGCTTTAATTGTGGTAAAGTAGGGCACATGATTAGAGAGTGTCTCGAGCCGCTAAAGAGGTAATTTCATTCGGAATGTGGGAGGTGGAGATAAGAATAAACCTAAGGAGAAAGGAAGAGTGTATACTATGATAGTAAAGGATGCCCGTGCTACCAACGACATTGAGGCATGTACGATTCAACCGTGTTCTCGTAATGTTTATGTTTTGATTGATCTGGGTGCAACACATTCTGTTATATCACTATCACTTACATGTCGTTTGAAGTTGTCTCCTCAGAGCTTAGATGTTGAGCTAGTAATAGACACACCAACTAAAGAATCTATTCCAGTGGCCTCAGTATTTCGATCTTGTTATTTGAGCTTGGAGGATAGAGAGATGTCTGGTAGACTTGATTCCTTTAGATATTCAGGATTTTGATATAATTTTAGGCATGAATTGGTTAGATGCATTTCACGCAAAAGTGGATTGTTTCAAGAAAGAGGCAGTGTTCTATCCTTCGGGTGAAGAGGAATATAGGTTTAAGGGTTCTAAGCTAGCCCTATCTGGTTTCATTTATACTTTGAGAGCTAGGCAACTATTGAGGAAGGGTTTTGGGGTTATTTGGCATAGATCACTGATTATCGTAAGGAGGGGGCTAGCTTAGAGTCACTTTTCAGTGGTCAATGAGTTTACTGATGTGTTTCCCGGAGATTTACCAGGAATCCACCAGAAAGAAAAGTCGAGTTTGTAATTGATTTAGCACCTAGAACAACCCTAATTTATAAAGCGTTGTTCAGAATGGCACCGACTGAATTAAAGGAATTGAAGGAACAATTGCAAGAGTTGTTGGAGAAGGAACTGATTAGACCTAGTGTGTCTCCGTGGGGTGCTCCAGTGTTGTTTGTGCAAAAAAGGATGGAACAATGAGATTGTGTATTGATTATCGCGAATTGAACCGAGTCACAATAAAGAATAAGTATTCATTGCCCAGAATTGACAATTTGTTTGATCAATTGCAAGGTGCGTGCTATTTCTCAAAAATTGATCTTCGTCCGGGGTATGATGAATTAAGGGTTAGAAAGGATGACATCTCTAAGACTGCTTTTAGAACGAGATATGGTCATTATGAATTTCTAGTGATACCGTTTGGTTTAACAAATGCTAAATCAGGTCTTTAGAAAGTTTTTAGATCGATGTGTGATTGTGTTTATCGATGACATTCTTATTTATTCTATGACTCGTGAGGATCATGAAGAACATTTGAGAGTAATACTTCAAATTTTAAGGGCGCGGAAATTGTATGCCAAATTCAAGAAGTGTGAATTTTGGTTAGATAAGGTAGTTTTCTTGGGGCATGTTGTGTCGAAGGATGGAATTTCGGTGGACCCGACTAAGATTGAAGCGGTGGTTAGTTGGGAGAGACCTACGACTGTAACCGAAGTGTGCAGCTTTTTGGGGTTGTAGGATATTATCGTCGTTTTGTTGAGGATTTCTCGAAGATAGCTATACCCTTAACTAGGTTAACTCAGAAGAATGTCAAATTCGTGTGGACACACGGATGTGAGTCTAGTTTTGAACAATTGAAGAAAAGACTAGTAACAACCCCAATTCTTACAGTACCTTCGGACACTAGGGGGTTTGTGATTTATAGTGATGCTTCTTTGAAAGGTTTGGGTTGCGTGTTGATGCAAAATGGTAAGGTGAAAGCTTATGCCTCGAGATAGTTGAAGAATTTTGAGAAGAATTACTCAACTCATGATTTAGAGTTGGCGGCGGTAATGTTTGCTTTGAAAATTCTGGAGGCACTATTTTTACGAAGAAACTTGTGAAATTTACACCAATCACAAGAGTCTTAATTACATATTCACCCAGAGAGAATTGAACATGAGACAAAGAAGGTGGCTAAAATTGTTGAAAGACTACGATTGTACTATTTTGTATCACCCAGGGAAGGCAAGCATGGTAGCCAATGCTTTAAGTCGTAAGAGCAGAGGGACTTTGGCTATGATGTTAACAAAAAAGAAAAGAATTTTGGCTGACATAAAGTCTTTGGGTTTAGAAGTTCGAGTGAGAGGTGGTAAGGGTTACTTAGCACATTTGAGTTTCCAACCGTCTCTGTTAGAGAAAGTTAAAACAGTTCAGGAAGTTGACCCCAAATTAGTGAAGATTTGTGAAGGTTTGAAAGATGGATTATACGATGATTTTTGGGTTGGGGAACATGGTATTTTACATTTTGGGAGTAGAATTTTATTCCTTCTGATCCAGAGTTGAAGAGGCAGGTTTTAGAAGAAGCTCATAGTTCAAGGTTTTCAATCCATCTTGGAAGTACAAAGATGTATTGAGATATGCACGACACTTTTTGGTGGGGTAATATGAAACAGGAAATTGCAGAGTTTGTTTCCAAGTGTCTTGTTTGTCAGCAAGTGAACTGTGAACATCAGAGATCGGGTGGTTTGTTGCAGTTAATGTCGATTCCTGAGTTGAAGTGGGAACACATAACTATGGACTTCATAGTAGGGTTTCCTATAACGTTAAAGGGGGAGGAATGCAATTTGGGTTATTGTGGATCAATTGACTTAATCAGCTCACTTTCTAGCTTTTCGAATTACCGATCCTTTGGAAAAGTTGGCAAAACTGTATATAGATGAGATAGTCAGACTACATGATGTACCAGTTTCAATAGTGTCCGATCGTGATGCCAGATTCACTTCGAAATTTTGGGAAGTTTATAAAAAGCCTTAGCTTTTCATTCGCAAACAAACGGTTAGTCGGAACACACCATTTAAACTTTGGAAGACATGCTTTGGACTTGTGTCTTAGATTTACAAGGTATTTGGGATGACCATATGTCGTTAGTAGAGTTCACCTACAATAATAACTATCACGCAAGTATTGGAATAGCCCCTTACGAAGCGTTGTACGGATGAAGGTGTCGCTCGCCTACTTGTTGGGTTGAAGTGGGGAGCGATAGTTGTTAGGACCGGAGTTGGTGCAAATTACATCATAGAAGGTGCAGCAGATCAAAAAGAGACTTCTTATGGCTCAAAGTAGACATAAATCTTATACTGATAATCGTCGATGAGTGCTCGAGTTTGGAGTAGGGGATCACGTTTTCCTCAAAATTTCACTTACTCGAGGAGTTATGCGATTTGGAGTTAAGGGAAAACTTAGCCCGAGATTTGTTGGTCCCTTTGAAATTCTTAAAAAGGTGGGTGAGGTTGCGTATCGACTTGGCTTGCCACCTATGTTGTCAAGAGTTCACAATGTATTGCACATTTCTATGTTAAAGAAATATGTTCTAGACTCAAGTCATGGGATTAAGTATAAACAATTACAGTTAAAAGAATACCTTAGTTATGCTGAGAAGCCAGTCCAAATTGTGGATAGGAAAAATATTATGGAGAAGAACTATTCCCTATGTAAAAAGTTCAGTGGAGCAATCATACTGGAAGAGAAGCCACTTGGGAGTTGGAGGAAGAAATGCGAGAAAAACATCATGATCTTTTCGATATGATCTAATGCGGTAAGTTTAGAGGACTAAACTTCTATTTAGGGGGTGAGAGTGTAATACCCCATAAAATTTATTTGATTATATTATATTGTTAAATTGTGATTTGATATTTGTTTTTGGGTGGGACTTATGTGTTACTTGGGCCAGCCATTTGTTAATTGGGCTCAATCCATGAATTAGTTGTTAAGTAGTTTAATAATAGTAATAATAACAAATAATAATAATAATAATAATGATAATAATATATTTAATCAGAAATAGTAAATTGTTAATATAGAATAATAATGTTTGTAATAATAGATAGTAAGCGGATATAAGCAAAGACACAAGGCGTGAAAGGAGGAGTAATCGCACACTCGAGCAGTTAATTAGACGAGGATTCGTGGGTAGTTGATACAGCACAACTCGAGTAGTTATTTGAATGTGGGTTCATGGGTAGTTGATGCCATGTGGTGAGACTTAAAAAAAAAAAGAAACCTCGATCAGTTTGTTTGGAATTCTAATAGAGGCAGATTAAGAGAAGACGACAAGAAGGAGAGTTTCGATCGTCGGCGTCTATTGAAATTGAAGACTGCAGATAAAGATTGAGGCTTGAGGTGAGTCACATACTTGTTATTATTATCTTCTTGTCTTCCGTTGGCAATTGAGGGTAAACAATACCAAGTCTGGTAAGAGTTAAAGAAACTGTTGGGTTGTGAGTAGACAGTGCATGCGAGATGTGTGTGTGTGTGTGTGTGAGTATGTGTAGGTGGGTATAGACTAAGGAGAGAAGAAAACAATATAAATAATGAGAGAAAAAAGAGATGGACGGTGAGTTTTTCTAGTGTCTATGTAGTGATTATTTTATTGGTAGAAAAGGCATAGAATAAAAAGAAAAGTGA
>CM028383.1:40061421-40144110 GCA_013146195.2 Codonopsis lanceolata
AGAAGTTAAGGCTTTGCGTGATGGGCTTCGTTTATGCCGCAATCTTAACATTAGTAATTTGATGGTGGAATCTGATTCTCTAGTTGCTGTAATGGTGTTAACTCATAAAAATAGTGCTCCTTGGAAATATGAGTATGAGCTTCGGGACTGCGTTTCTTATCTTGGCAACTATTCTATTACCCATGTTTTTAGATAACAGAACTCTGTTGCTGATAAGCTAGCTGCGGCTGCGCATGATCACAAAGGTTTCAGATGTTATAACTCTCCCTAGGACCTTCCCCGCGACGTCAGTCAAGCTTTATTTCATGATCGCATAGGCCTTTATAATTTTAGGAAACATGATTAGCTTGTTTAGTTTTGTTTTTGCTAGTTGGCCTTTTTGTATTTCCTTCATTGAGGTCAGGCTCCTCTGTCCCCCCAGTATAAGGGTAAGGCTGGTTATCCCCCTCTTTTCTGTATGATTTTCTCTTTCTTAATAAAATCTTGCAGGGTGCCGCCCCTATTTCCTAAAAAAAAAATCTTTCAATTACATATTCATATGATCAATTATGAATATTTGGCTTATTTTTCGTTTTTTTTCAAATTTTTTTAATTTCAAGTTTAGAAAAACATCTTATCATAATTTTTTTTTTGCAAAAGATAAAAAAATTTCTAAGATTGTGCATACGGTACTATATATATAAATTCTTTTTTTTCCAACCAAAAATCAAAACCGGATAGATTTTAAAATTGATGCTTCATTTATACATGGTAAAAGTTTTTTATTTTACCATTTTTTTGTTGTCAAAATCGGTTAATACCGAATATATTTTATCACATTTGATTTAAACATGTTTACTTAATTAAGACTCCAAATTTTCATGGTAATTATTTTTACAGATAGATTTTATCAATTCTCATAGGTTTTAATCTTTCAATTACATATTGATATGATCAATTTTGAATATTTACCTTATTTTTCGTTTTTTCAGATTATTCTAATTAAAAAATTTTAAATTATTTATTACAAGTTTAGAAAAATCATCTTATTATAAACAACTTTTGAAAAAAAAAAACACTATTAAAACAGTGCATATGGTACTCTCTCTCTCTCTCTTGTGTATATATATATATATATATATATATATATATATATATATATATATATATATAAATTCTTTCTTTTTTTGCTGACAAAAATTAAAACCAGATAGATTTTAAAACTGGTATCTCTTTTATGCATGGTGATTTTTATTTTTATTTTACCATTTTTTGCTGTCAAAATCGGTTACTACCAGATAGATTTTATTACATTTGATTTAAACGTATTTTACTTGATTATGACTCCAAATTTTCATGGTAAAAGTTTTTTTTGGCGGATAGATTTTATCATATTTGATTTAAACATGTTTCAATTGATTAAAACTCTTTAATTCTCATGGCAAAAGTTTTTTTTAAAACCTTTTTTGCTACCAAATCGTTTTGTACCGGATATATTTTATTACATTTGATTTAGATAAATTTAATTTTAATTAGGACTACTCAATCTCATGGTAGAAGTTTTTAATTTTTATTATTTTACCAAAACTCGGCAATTTAAAATATATTTTATCCAATTTAATTAAACGTGTTCCACCAACACCACAAACAACCACTGCGAAATACTTCTCCTCCATCAAACACCTCCTTGACGAGTCTATCTTCGTTATACTTCGCCTCTCCTCCCTCCGTTTCATACTAAGAATATTTGTTCGATTTTATAATTCGCATGAATTTTTGGTTTGATGATTCGATGAAATCTCACGTCATTTTATTTATTTATTAATTATGTGGACATTTTGTTGTTGTTGGTTTATTCAAATAGTTTGCAGATTATATCTACAAAATTAAGTTTAAGAAATAATACTAAGTCAACCGTGCATTGCACGGATAATAACCTAGTTACAATATAATCACAATCAACTAGATATAATAAAATATATCTTAATATCAATTTGACTTGCTTTTGCATCATTAAATCAATTCATCCAGGTACGTTGTTCCATAAATTTTTGCTGAAATTTTATATTAACTTATACTCCCTCCGTCCCTAAATTATCGTCCTCCTTTTCTTTTTCATCCGTCCCAAAATAATTATCCAGTTTGAAACTTATTTTTTTTAGAATATCACTTTTACCACTTTACCCTTATTTTTTCACCCTACTTTAATTATGAGCCACATACACATGAGCTTTAAAGGAAACTACACATTAAACCAATATAAATAACCAAGTCAATTATTTTTTCTTAAACTGTGCGCTGGGTCAACTAGGACGATTATTTAGGGACGGAGGGAGTATTATTGTATAAAACTAGTACTTTTGCCCGTGCCGATGACACGATGCCAGTTTGAGAATTTATCAATAAATGAAGCAGATATTGTGGAAATGAACTACTAAAAATATTATTTTCTTAAAAAAATTGACTTTCAAATGAAGCCTCTTTGCTAGAACGGAGGGATTAATTAATAATTTGTATACAAAATTACGTGTCGGAAAAAACGGGCATGACAAAAATTAAATTGATTAAGTTAATTACGATAACAGTTAAAAAGAAAAAAATATATTTCAAATCACAAAACTTACGATTTTTTTTAATTTTTTAAATTTGTATACGAAAAAAAATTAAAAATAAAAAATATAAATACAAATTTTTGCAACCATAAAATTGTAAAACTGTAAAACCGTAAAATATTAACTGTAAAACCATAATATCTCAGTAAAAGAGTAACTAATTTTCGCAAAAATTAATTAAAAATATATAAATTAAATATTTGTTTAATTAGTAAAACCTAAATTAAAAATCTATAAATTAAATATTTGTTTAATTAGTAAAACCTAGTTGTGAAACAATAAATCAAGAAATCATAATAAATCACACTCAATAAGATGGAGTTGCTGATCCGCCAATGGTCAGCATCTTAGTAATTTACAAATCAGTAAATTATAAAAATCAACAAAAATCAGTAAATCAAAGTAAATCACAAACCAGTAAACAACGGAAGAAGGGAATTGGTAACGGCCTTCGCACATGTGAGAGTTGAAGAAAATACTGGCCGTTAGATCACCGTAAAACAGTAAATCCTGACCCTTTTTTTATTCCAGGTCAATTGTAAGCGTGCAACACTGAGCTGTATTGTATTATAGATTCCAAAACACTCAAATCTATAACTATGCCATTTCTAATGATGTTTGACGTTCTGAAGGGTCGAAACGGGAACAACCTCATTTGGACATTCTTAAGCCGTCAAACAACAATGCTTCCAAAAACATTCCTTGGATGGACGTTTTAGGATCAAAGAAAGCTTTGCTTATTATCGGATATTTATTTCATAAAAAAAAAACTCGCAAACAAGTCAATTTCTTAACCATACAAAACAATCAAATTTTACCTCATTCTTACATGCCCACTATACGAGGCTCCCGCTATTGTGAATTTTAAGAATGATTTATTTTATACAGTCTCATCTTTTAACAAAGTAGAGAGATTGTTTTTGTTTCGATAGTTCAAATTTGTGACTACAAGGTCATAATAGAGCAACCTTATCATTGCACCAAGGCTCATTCCTTAAATTATTAATTTTACCTCATTGATCGTTTTAATTTTTAAATGTATCATTTAACAAAGTATCTATATTAGCACTTAATCGCCCGTGTGGGTAAATTACTCACAGACATATGTAAAACATTCAAATTAACCCATCATGTTCATTTCAATATTGTAGTCTACAAAAATCATAAAGGACTAAAAAGATGGAGTTACAAACCGATGTTGGGTAGGGGGAATTCATTTAATCATTTCCCTCCATCTATATTATAATACAACTTGGATTGCACATGTGCAATTGATAAATGCTAATGAGGGGTCGAGATCAATTCGTTTCTGCAGAGATCTACGGTCCCAATTTCGTCATATTTCACGTAATGCTGAAAGGCGGTTGAGCCAATCCATTGGCGGTTGAATGGCGGTTGAGCAACCCTACACACCCCCCTTATCACATGTTCTCTTCACTTCCTCTCTTTGAATCGGAATAATTCCAACCGGGTATTGTTGTCTATTTAATAATAATTATTTAATAAAAATAATTATTTACAAAGTTAAGAAAAAATACTAAAATTTTAAATTGAAAAATAGTCAATTTAAATCAATAGAAGTGATAATAATAATTTAAATTGAGTGTATAAAACATTCTTCCGATTTTAATGTTGTTAAGAAGGGTGGATTCATCTTTTTTGTTTAACCATTTTTAAAATGTCTAAAACACAATTTATTGAGTTTTTCTTTAGGTGGTTCGAGTTTTAAAATGGTATTATCTTTTTGGAAATTTTTGGTTTAACTAAGAATATGTATAACCATTAAGACCACTCTAAAAGATAAACCTGGTTTATGTTATTAAGACCACTCTAAAAGATAAATGCTTTTATTTTATTTTTTTAAAAATAAAAATAAGTAATAATATGTATAATGACTAATTTGGAATTCTTTTCCGATTTTTACGTTTTAATAATATGTATAAAATATAAAATACATTTTTCATTAAATAAAACGAGTTCTGTGATAGCTTAAAAAAGTTAAAAAATTAATACCCTTGGTGTATGCGTGTTAAAAAATTTATATTTTAACGAAAGATTATTAATTGTATAGGCAACGAAAAGTTCATTGTCCTCTTCAAAATTTAACAAGCGATCGCCTCTATTTCGCTTTAAAAAAATTACAAATAAATAAAATCTAACATGATCGCACGCGTCTGCTTTTTTAAATAAAATTAAAATAAATGTTTTAATTTTTTTAAAATTCTCCACCGCCGACATCGATTCTTGTGGCCAGTCTTGTGAATACAGGCTGAACTGGTTAATGTACAATTATAATACCACCAATTGGTACAAACATATAAAAACTGGGGAAAAAAATGAAGAAACGTCGCCTGAGAGATTCGAACTCTCGCGGGGAGACCCCATGTACTTAGCAGGCACACGCCTTAACCACTCGGCCAAAGCGACATCTTTGTGTAACCATTTGTCCAAAACAATCTAGATTGAACACTATGGGGTCAAACGAATCAAAATATAATAATCATTTGGACAAAAGTTCAACACAAGTTGTCGCTTGTGGCCGTGCAGGAATGTTATTTCTTTCCCGGCTTTTATCATGCATATATATGCCACTGAAAATTTAAAATGGACTAACACTATCTCTTTTATTTTGGTAAAAACTGAAAAGCAAAAAAAATTACAAATTACCCTTTGTTCCTCCAAAGTCCAAAATAATCGATGTTTGAAAAGTCAAATAATTAATGGATAATTACAAAAATATTTAAGCATAACAATATTATGAAAATTGCAAACACAATTTTTGAAATTAGATTTTTTATGTAAAATATTTTAAATTAGGTCTTGTTTGGTACAACGTTTTGAAAACACGTCATTTTCAAAACACAATTTTTTTTTGTAAACACGTTTGAGAAACTATTTCAAAACGCTATTTTCATAAACAAATTAGTTGTAAATACAACATATTTTTAAAACACTGTATTAAAACACTTTTAAAGAGAAAATGCTGTATTTTTTATCAACGTTTTGGTCAAAACGCTTAACCAATCAAACAATTACTATGTACCCTTGGTGGATTCTTTCCAAAAAAAGGGACAATGTAAGAGCATCTCCAATATGATAAATTCTTATACATTTTCTTAGTTGGATCCCACTGCCACATACACATTTTTATCTTTTTACTCACTTAAGAATATATATTCCCACTGTATAATCTTCTTACATAAAAAATATTAAATTTAACATTATATCATATAATAAATACAAAACCCTCCCCCACCCCCACCCCTACCCCCCCTCAACACACACATCAAAAAAGTGTCAGCCCCCTCCCCCCCTCCACCTTACATTCAAATATGTTCCATTCCTCAAGGTCAACTTCTTATTTAGGAAGTAAAATCACTCTCCCTCTCCTTGTTCGATTAAATTTTCTCTTAGGTGGTCATCGTACATATTTCTCAATGCAATAAGAAATTGGATTTTTCAGCATTGGTGATGCTCTAAATCAAATTTGTGATTTTCTAAATAATGTTATCTGACTTTCGAAATGACGGTCAACTTAACCGGATCTCTATGAGTAAATCTTCTAGAAATACCAATGTTCCAAACTGGTAAATATCATTTTCCTAAAGAAATTGTAATCCTTTTTATTGTTGCTTTACCCTGTCATCCACTTGGCGCCCAACAAGTTCTCCAGTCTTGGGCAAAACTGCTGTTGCAAACTTGCAATTGCAAGCAGGAGGAGAAAAAAAGAGAGAGGGACAAGCAAGCAATGGCTGATAACCTATTCCAAGGGCTACCTCCTCCTTCCGCCGCACCACCAGCCCCCGCCGATCAACAACAACCGCAATTATCCAACTCTGCGATTAAATCAACCGTCATCGCCAATGAGAAAGCTCCACAAAACCCACCACCTCCTGCTCTCAAGAGCGCCCTCAAACGTACCAAGCCTCCCGATTCTCAACCTCAAGGTACTACTCTTACGCTCTACCCACCATTTATTTTTGTTGGGTTTGGTCGGTAGGGTAGTTCGTTCTTCAATTACCAATTAAGCCATTGTACATTCGTTTTAACTTTCTAGGGTTCTTATCTTTCATGATTTTGTTGTATGCCTGTACATTATGGATACCACTGTCACGGATTTCATTGGGTTGCTAGTAATTCTTGCAATTTGAAGGTTTTTTCTTTTTTTTGTTTGTAGTGATCTTTGATTTTATTTCAGGATATATAGTAAGGTTTCATGCTCCTGCATTT
Source organism: Codonopsis lanceolata (assembly GCA_013146195.2). Lineage (NCBI taxonomy): Eukaryota > Viridiplantae > Streptophyta > Magnoliopsida > Asterales > Campanulaceae > Codonopsis > Codonopsis lanceolata. The sequence continues at coordinate 40,068,243 of CM028383.1, forward strand.
CTGTGATACTTTCAATTTAAGGTGACCAAATAATTGTTTTTATGTCTCCTTCATTTTTATTTCCTTCCACTAATATTAACCCCTTTTTAACTGCTTACTATTTATGGAAAGCTACATAATGGGTGATTTGAGATTTTTAATTTTCTTTTCGACAATTTCACCGCATAAGCATAAAGCCTGTTTGCTCCAGTGAAAAGGAAAACAGACATAATGAGGACATTTTATAGAAAAAGAAAACTGTGTGAATGTAAAACCACCTTTTTCCCCCCTTAATCTTATGGTTTGAAGACACTGACTTTATTGTTACGCGTCTCAGCTCCTGCTCCTAAAAAGCGATTGAGCTTTAAAACGACGACTGATGCATCTGAAACACAAGTTATTGAGGCCATGAAAAAGATATCATCACATATTAACAATGTTTCGAAATTTAGCAAGGCATCAAAGCTTGCTATTCAGCTGATTCAGGCTGGTAGTGTCAAGCTTGGAACTAGCGGTTACTTTTTTGCGATACTCGAAGCAGCAATGTCTCCACTCACCGCCTGTAATAATCCTTCAGTACGAGCCGATTATCATGCTTTGTTCTCAGCTGCACAAGATTTGATTGAGGTGAGTATTTACGTTCCCTTTATGGCTGTATTTTTTGTGTGTGTGTATATGTATTTATTTATTTATACACATATGCATATGTTCTATCACAGTTGTTTCTGGTGACCGATTGAAATCTTCTGTAGGGACTCATCTTATATCATCAATTGGTTGCAGTGTTTTAATAAGCAGCAGCGAAATCAATTAACTGCTTGGACTATCAGGGCTGTTGTGGCGAATGATCTATTCACTGATGACAGTTTTGTGGTATGTGCTTTTCTATTGGTGAACTTTGTTTTAGAGCTTACTGATATGCAGAACGATTGACTCATGTATATCTAGTGGTCAGTAATGCACAAGTCCATGACATTTTTACACATAACCTACTTAAAGTCCTGCGATAATGTGCCAGCAGCCTTAACTGTCAAATCTAAGTATCATTTCTTTGCGGTCATCAAATTTTGTCATATGGAAGTTATGACCGTAAATGAAATAGACTTGATTGGGTAAGACTTCCTTTGTTAACCTATAGCTAACTAATGTATTTATTTGCGGAGTTCACATTCTCTATTGCATGTGAGATTATGCATTAAGATACAAGACTATGTTTTTTAGCATATTTCGCACGTGCTCATTTACTACTAGAGAATTAATGATATTATCTACTTTGTAATGTTGTTGAAGGATGTAGTGGTTGTTCTTTGAGACGGATTTTTAATTATTGTGAAAACTTAATCTAGTTTCTCACTTTCTCTAGATATCTTTTTTTCTTATATTTTTTAAACTTTTTCTAGATATCTTGTTTATCCTTTCAGTGCAGAGAACTAACGACTTTCTTTTCTTAGGAAAGACTACATATTTTGACAAAGTCACTCCTTATTTTCTAAACTCTAGGAGGGTAACATAGGTAATTTTGTTATTATTTAAGGAGGCCCACCGCATGTTACTCAACCCCTCTCCTCCCTTTCTCTTATCCTTTTCCAGCAAGAGACCTCAGCCAAATCAGGGAGTCATGGTCTGGAGTAACAATGGCGGTCAAAGAATTATATTAAATATCAGTATACCTGTCTTACAGTACTCTCTTTCTATCTTCTCTTATTACAGCGATGCCATGGTTTCACACAGTTCTTTTTTTTTTTGTTCAATAAATTTTAGTCAACCTGAATAGAGGCTCTGGCTGGCTTGTCTCCAATCGCAATCATTTACTGACCGACAGACGAAACGGAATTAACTAGCGGTTGCTGTTTCTCAAATTGGAAACAACTCAGTAGAGTACATGGCTAGACTTTGTGATAGCCATTTATTTTCAGCAGATCTATGAGAGATTTGTATAATAGGATCGTGGTGACTTCCATATCCGATTAAGTCCATGATCAATTCCGGTGGAATCGTCGGTAAATCCCTCCTTTCCACTTTTTCCATTCTATTCACTAATAAATACCTAGAGGATATCTTGTTTGTTCCACAAATAAATGTCAGATTGATCAAACTATGGCAAAACCTAGCTAATTGGGATTCAAAGAAAATTAAAAGGAGAGAACATGGCTGCTTGACAGAGAGAGGGAGATGGAGAGGGGGTTGAGGCCTTTTAAAACAAGTGGTGTTTTTTGTCATAATAAGTTTGGCACTTGGTTAACCTACCCTTGAAGCGTATCCTATCAAAACGTATACATACATGTTTGTATATATGTATATAAATAAAGTTAATCTTTGCCACAGTTTTGCACAACTCCTTCCAGTGTATCAATTTTAATTTGTTGTCTACACATGTGGCTCAATTGCCTATTGACCTTCTTTATGCTTTTGAGTATGATAAGCCAGTAACCGAATCCGTAAGAGATGCAATTTCTGTAATTTTGGTACAGTTACTATTATCTTATTAGATCTAGAAGTTACTTCGGCTATTCAACTGTTGCGACAAGAACATACCAAGATAACTCTCAAAAAGAAGCAACTTCAACGCACCACAAATTCCAATATCATTCTCATCATTTATTATATTCTCTTGCATCATAAAACAACAGATAGATGTCCTCATATCGAAGATTTTCTTACCATAGGAGAGTAAAAATTGTTAAGTTTGTTTGAGGGAGGAGGCGTAAGAGGAAGAGAGTGAGAAGAGCAGGCATTCTTCAAGTGAAAGCTTTACCGAGAAAGAATCACTTCATTCTCAGTTCCTCACTAGGAATCTTTGAAGGTAAAGTCCCCTTATAGGCTTATACGTTAGGTATTTCCTGTTTAGGTGATGAAGAAGTTTTTGTTGAGGAGGGAGGGAGGATAGCTTTATCCAAATTAGGAGAGTGAGAATTGTATGTGGAGCAGTGGAGGCCTATGGAAGTTTATGTATAGGTACTTAATCCAAAGGAATGAAGCGACAAATGGTCATTTGGTTTTTGAACTGTTTTGGTGGTGGTTTGGTGCTGTATGTATGTGAGGTGGGCTGGATACGAGGGAAAATAAGAAAATAAAAATGTCAAAAACACAATTAAGATAGTAGTTGGATAAAGGGTGCCAAGCTCAACCACTTTGATAATACATATCAGCTTTACTATAAAGTCATCAAGATCTGCCTCCCATAACTTCTCCGAAGCTATATATTGAGCCCTTAGATTATTCCAAGACCAACACAAACTACTAAGTTGTCCAAATACATTTTCTACCAAATACAGTGTGTAGATGCAAGTTACTAGGAATACTAAAAATAAGTACTGTTTCTTTATCAAAAATAAAATAAAAATAAGTACTGTTTTTGGGACTCTTCCAATTCAAAGATTCAAACCGTCGTTTCATCTTCCGAAGCTCATCTTCAAAGTTCCAAAACAAGTTCATGAACTACCAATCAAATTATCTATCTCTGAATTCCTAAATATGACAACCCTTCTTGTACACTGGATCAGTATGTGCAAAGAGGAATCAAGTGACCAAGGAAAATTGGTTCATGTGCTGTTATCTGTTTCCTATCTCCATTATGGTTTTGGTTACGCTGGATTGGTTGGAAGATGGTGTTTTGTTACCCTGTATACATCCCAGCCAGAACCAAGGTTTTTTTTGGCATTCGAGGCTATAGAATAACTTTGTAATCTAAGGAATTTTCCTTGCCAGTGAGTCCTATCCAGGTTCCTGGATTGATGGTCTGGGGATGACTTCCTTTGATCTCAACTTCAGTACTTATTTTTATTTTTTGTTTTTTGGTGTGTCCGGGTGTTTTTTTTTTTTTGGGGGGGGGGTTATGAAGTCGCCAAGTTAGTCGGTTAAACTTCTAAGAACTTGTTTGGGACCCCAAATTCAAAAGCTTGGATTTAGAGTTCTCCAATACCATCTATTTTGGATTTGGTACTTGAGTAAAATTCCATGGATCACAATTCTATGAAGTTAATTATATGTATCTATAAATACAACACACACCTTTTACTTAATACAGCACACATTTTGGGTCAAAGGTACAATTGTACCCTTGCTTCACTAAAAGGAAAAAATAAATGTTTTCTTCATTCTTCAAAAAGTAGGGCTAACAAACAATTTTTTTTCCCATCAATCTGGCCACCGCAGTGCCGCCCATTCCGCCACCACACCCCTTGAAATTTCTGGATTTTTTTTTGAATCTTTGAATACACAGCTGGCTTTCTGGGCTGGCTGTGTATTACAAAGGAAGAGTCGGCCTTCTGGGATGGCTTTTTTTCATGAACAGCTGGCCTTGTTGGATGCCTTTTTACCATGTATAGCCGGCCTTATGAGATGGTTCTCATGAACACTTGTGAAGAACAACTTGGTTTGGTGGATTGTGGATTTTTTTTTTTTTTTTGGAATCTTTGAATACACAGGTGTCTTTCTGGGCTGTGTATTACTCCCTCTGTTGTTCCGGACACAGAGTTCACTATTTCATTTTGGGATGTTTCACTTAAAGAGTCCACTTTCAAAAATTAAGGCATATAAGTGTCATTTTATTACTAATGGACTACTAAAAGTGTCATTTTCTTAAAAAGTTCGACTTCCAAACAAGGACTCTTTACCCGGAATGGAGGGAGTACAAAGGAAGAGTCAGCCTTCTGGGTTGGCTTTTTTTCATGAACGGCTGGCCTTGTTGGATGCCTTTTTACCATGTATAGTTGGTCGTATGAGATTACTCTCATGAATACTAGTGAAGAACAACTTGGTTTGGTGGATGATCATCCTAAAATGCCTACCCACAAAGCCGGCTCTCTCTCATCCATAATTATCCCAAACTTTTATTCTATTTTATTTTATTTTATTTTTTCCTGAAAATCATAGGGCTAACAAAGAAAAAAAACTGCCATCAATCCGGCTACCGCAATGCCGCCCATTCCTTGAAATTTCTGGATCTTCTTTTGAATCTTTGAATACACACACGACTGTGTATTACAAAGGAAGAGTCGGCCTTCTGGGATGGCTTTTTTTCATGAACAGCTGGCCTTGTGGGATGCCTTTTTGGTTTTTTTCCATGTATAGCCGGCCTTATGAGATGACTCTCATGAACACTTGTGAGGAACAACTGGGTATGGTGGATGATCATCCTAAAATGCCTACCCACAAAGACAGCTCTCCCTCATCCATAATCATCCCAAGAATCTGGTTTTAACCTTTTTAAAAAAATCATATGGCCGGCCCAGAAAGATGATGAACGTCCTAAAACGCCTACCCACAAAGCCGGCTCTCTCTCATCCATAATCACTCCAAAAAACGGCTAATTTTTTTATTTTTTGAAAATCATATGGCCAGAACAATAATCAGATTTTTTTTAATGATGAAGATTATGAATAAGGGAAAAATTGTAACTTTGTCCCTAGTGTGTGTTGTATAAAGTAAAATGTGTGTTGTATTAAGCACCACCCTAAAGAATTTGAGACCAGTGATGTGAAAATGGAACCCTGACAGGACACACAGACCAACCCTTCATTTCTCTTCCAAACACATCTGTGAAGCCCATGTTTGTTGAACACTAGTCCAGTGTCTGCAGTATCCATCAGACAGGCCAAAACGTGATGATTTGGATGAAAATTGCAATATATGTGAAGTACATAAACCTATATTAAGTGTTGGTTTGATGCGTATAATCACATATCAAAATGTATTATTTACTGTGCCGTTATATGTTGAACCTAAAGGGTCTCGCACAAATGGAGTCAAGTGTAACTCAAATTAGCAGAGGGGGTCTAATTAACAATTAGCTAAATTTTGAAAGGATCAAGTTGTAACTTACCTTTATATAAAAAGATAGTTCTTTTGCTTTGAAAAGCAACCGATGTTTTAGTCTAGTTTGAGAATTCCTTTTATAGCTTCTTGTCTCTTTCCTCTACTCTGTGTCTGACACTCTGACTGAACTAAAGACTGTACAATGGCTAGCACTTTTGTTTGTCTTTTTGGTTCTTTCGAAAAGTTAGACATAAATTTGGGTTCGAGATTCGCTATGGATACACTTTAGTGACAGGACATGTGTACAGTTGCTGCAAAGTCTTGTACGGTACCAGAGACAGTATGCAGTTTCTGAGAAGTCACATATGGATTGTTATGTTTTGTATACATACTTTATCAAATAAAAAAGTTTTGTATACATCACAGAGAAGATATTGGATAAGGAATCAGATAAAGTTTTCTATTTCTGCAATCCGCTGCATATAAAGAAGCAGCGGAGATTCCTCCATGGCCTCCATGGCCTGACTTAATATCTTGCTATGGCCATAGGGAGGGAGTCAATGGGGTCGATTTTCAGGTAGATGAAAACTCGTGCAGAGGATCATTGGAGTATCTGGATAGGTGTTTGGTGGGTAGAGTTGGAGATCTGGACTATCCTATTCCGGATAGACGGAAGATTCAACAAGGGGTTGATAGTCGTTGGAAGACTGCAGGAGTCCGAGTTGTTGATATGTATGGCAAATACTTCCTATTTGAGTTTCCATCAAAGAAGGAAATTAACAGATTCTTCAGGCAAAGGATTGGGTGGTGAATCAGCAGCCCCTCTTCTTGGGTCACTGGAATCCGGTGGCCGGATGTCATCGTAAAGGGCACAAACTGGATATGCCGTGGGTTCGTGCCCTAGGGCTGCCATTGCATTTGTGGGGGAAAAAGGTCTTTCGGAAAATAGGAGATTTGTGGATGTGGCAGAAGAAACGAATAGCAAGACAGACCTGAGATGGGTGAAAATCCTCGTTCGGTATGGGAAGAAGATACTGGGTTCGATCAAAATAGGAGTGGGTGGAAGGATTTTTGAGGTCCCCATTTGGGCGGAGACAACTTTCTGCTAGCCGTGGTTAAAGATTGGTGGTGGCAGAGACGGCGGCTCTGGTGCGAGGTTTGGTGGGGGTGTTGTCGAGGGTGAAGAGGGAGGAGAAACTCACGCGTGGTCAAAGAAGGGACAACGACAGTATGCTGCAGAGTCGCGTACTGTGCGCAACAGGTCTAACATTGGCACGTGGGTGGAGAGGAATTCAAAATTTAAATCAAAAGCAGTAGATGACGTTGGTACTAGTAAGGGCAAGACTGCTGGCGATTTTGGCCACTCATTGGATAGGAGTGATGGGCCTGCAAATGGAAATAAGGGAGGCCCAGATTTTGGGGAATGTCCATCGACTAGGGTTAATTTGGGTCAGAGGGATAATATTGCGGTTGATGTTGATACCCAAATTGGAGGCGTGGTTCGATTAGTGGTTCATTCCCCTCTTTCTTTATAGATGACCCTGTTATTTTGGAAGATTGTCTTGGAAATATGGGTCATGAGACTGAAGACCAAAGCCAGGGGGTTGAGCCCAACGACCAAATTGACTTACCAAGGACGGAGAACGATATAGTCACTGTAGAGGGTAAAGATACAGGATGCGAGCACTTAGCGAAGGAAGGATCAAATGTATCGAAGGAGATGGTGACTGGATCTCCAGCAACGAGGAGCCAAAACGAGTCGTGAGAAAGAGATAACGGGTTTGTGATGGGGGAGGATTGCTGTAATCCGAAGTCAGTCGCTGAGGATGGTAGTTTGCGTAAGATGTCTTCTGAAATTTTGACTGAATTATCGGGCGAAGAAAGGGTACTGAAACTGGTTTGGGTGACGAAAGTGTTTGTGAGCAGATGGTGAAGGACAGGTCGAGTAATCAAAATGTTATGGAACATGAGACTGTTACAGAAAAGAGTCAAGATGAAACGCAAGAGGGAGATTCCAGCTTTCCAGCTTGCGGCGATCACAGTAGTCATGGGTCAGATGCTCAGTTGGATAGTTCTTTTGACAGGGTTGGTCCAAATGCTATTACACCTCACATAGGATCTCCAGAAGTACTACAAGCAACTCCTCTGAATTGTTCTCCTTTGAATGTGGTGCCGCCAGATTGGGAACAAGAAAACGAGATATTGACAAGTACGGAGGACACAGAATATTTCCGTGTGGGTTAGCAGGAGGATGAAAGGTTTTGGGAGAATCTTAGGGGCATCTTGCAAGGATTATGAAGAAAAATTCCTTAAACTGTTGTTGGATATAGAAACGGATGGAAAGGCAAAGGGGCAGGGGATCAGCAGCACAGTAAGTCAAAAATTCGAGGTTGCAGCATCTGGGTAAAAAATCTCAGCAGTCTGAACTTTGACAAAGTGGAGAAGGGGGTGAATGGGGTTTCAGTATTCAATCTTTTTCAGTTTTTTTTTTATGGATATACGGATTATCTCTTGGAATGTGAGGGGTATTAATGATGAGTCCAAAAGGCTAGTGATTAAAGTGGCATTAAGGAGATGGAGACCTCAGGTGATTTGCTTACAAGAAACTAAAATGGAAAAAGTTAACAGGAAACTAGTTATGAGTGTGGGAGGTGGCAGATGGTCTAAATGGGAGCACTTGGATGCAAATGGGGCCTTTGGAGGGATTTTAGTAATATGGGACAGTAGAGTAGTCAATAGAGTGAGAGTGATTCTTGGCAAGCACACTATCTTGTGTCTGTTTGAGAATAGTAACAACGGCGTAAGGGTGGATTTTTTCGGGTGTGTATGGTCCTTGTGCGGATGCGGAACGTAGAGGTCTGTGGGACAACCTTAGAGATGTTTTTGACAAATGGAAGTTTCCATGGTGTATTGGCGGGGATTTTAACGTCATCAGATTTCCGCACGAACGTACAGGAACAAATGTGTTCTCCCCTGCCATGACAGAATTTAATGACTTTATTAATGAGATGGAGTTAATTGATTTACCTCTTGTTGGGGGGACTTCCACGTGGTCGAGAAATAGTGAGATGAAGCAATGCTCTAGAATAGACAGATTCTTGGTGTCGACAGGGTGGGTTGAAGGATTTGGGGGGATTTCTCAAGATTGTTTACCAAGGGTAGTCTCAGACCATTCTCCTCTTGTTCTTAACTGCGAAGGGGTGCGTAAAGGTAAGACCCCATTTTGTTTCGAAATCATGTGGTTCGAGGAATCTGGTTTTTTAGATTTGGTGAAGGAGAAATGGCAGTCCTACTTAGTAGAAGGTGACCCCTGTTTCAGATTAACGAAGAAGCTGCAGTGGTTGAAACAGGACCTCAAAAGGTGGAATAAACAGATTTTTGGAAATATCATGGTTAGGTTGGATAAATCCTTAGAGGTGGTGAGATCCTTGGATGAAAAAGAAGGTGTGTCTGGTTTGAGTAGGGAGGAATATGCTCAGAGGTCTACGCTATAAACAGAAATACAGAGACTTCTTAAAAGTGTGGAAATCAGTTGGAGTCAGAAAGCTCGGTCCAGTGGCTGCGTGAAGGTGATAACAACACGAGGTTTTTCCATCGAATGGCAACCATCAATAAGCATGGTAATCAGATTAGGAAAGTGTTAATCAACGGGGGAGTTGCTGGAAAACGAAGGTGAGATCAGAAAAGGCATAGCAGGGTTTTATGAAGGCCTGCATAACGTGGAAGAGGATTCGGCTGTTAAGCTGGAGGGGGTTCATTTTATCTCTATCAGTGCAGAGGATCAGAGGTGGCTTGAAACCTCTTTTTCAGAAGAGGAGGTGTTTGCTGCAGTTAAAGGTGTATGAAAGGGGATAAAGCTCCAGGTCCTGAATGATTTCCAATGGCCTTTTTTCAGAAATGCTGGACAATGCTTAAGGATGAGCTGATGGGGTCTTTAATTTTTTCCACAAGCATAGGAGATTCGAGAGGAGTCTAAATGCTTCATTCATTGCTCTCATTCCCAAAAAGGCACGTGCAGAGGATATACAAGATTATTGGAGGGGTGTATAAGATAATTGCAAAAGTCCTATCTATCCGCCTTAAAAGGTTTTAGGAAAGGTGATTTCTGACTCGCAACATGCATTTGTGGGTGGTCGTCAAATCACAGATGCGGTGCTTATCGCGAATGAGGTCGTGGATTCTAAAATTCGCATCGGGGAGGCGGGATTAATTTGCAAATTGGATATAGAAAAGGCCTATGATCATGTGAGCTGTCTGAACTACTTGTTGTCGAGGATGGGGTTTGGGAGATGCTGGAGGGAGTGGATGGTTTCCTGCATTTCGACGGTGAGATTTTCAGTTTTGGTGAATGGGGAGCCAGCGGGTTTCTTTGCTAGCTCAAGAGGTCTTCGACAGGGAGACCCCCTTTCTCCGTCCCTGTTTATTACAGTGATGGAAGCTTTGAGTAGGATAATGGATGTTTCCATTTTGAGAGGACTCATTAATGGTTTTAAAGTGAATAGGGAAAGGGGTCCTGAATTGATGGTTTCTCACCTTCTATTTGCGGACAACACTTTGGTTTTTTGTGATGCGGAGGCAAGGCAATTGGGGTATCTCCGTTTGGTTCTTCTATTCTTTCAGGCTGCCTCCGGATTGAAGATCAACATTCAAAAGAGCGAGCTCTTTTCTATGGACAATTTGGCAGAATTCTTTGGGTGTAAGGTTGGTTCCTTCCCGACATCTTACCTTGGCTTACCCCTTGGGGCACAATCTACCAATAAAGACATGGGATTCGGTTATCGAAAGGTTCGAGCGAAGGCTAGCGGGGTGGAAGAAGCAATATGTGTCTAAGGGTGGCAGATTGACTCTAATTAAGAATACGTTATCTAGCTTACCTACTTATTTCATGTCAGTCTTTGATATGCCGGTTTCTGTGGCCAAGAGACTAGAAAAGCTGGAAAGAGATTTTTTGTGGGAAGGTCAAATGGATGAGAGGAAATATCACTTGGTGAAATGGGAGGTAGCTTGTTCCAACTTGAAGAATGGAGGGTTAGGGATCAAAAGATTGAAAGCCTTTAATTCTGCTCTTTTGGGGATGTGGCTGTGGCGCTACTTAATGGAGAAGGGAGCTCTTTGGAAGAGAGTTGTGGTGGCCAAGTATGGGGCTGGGACCATCTGTGGTTTCCAAATGAGGTGAATTCTTATAGTGGGATGGGGGTTTGGAAAAGCATTAGGAAAAAATGGGATATGGTGAAGCGCTTCATCTCTTTCAATGTGGGTAAAGGGGACTTGGTTAAATTTTGGAGGGACATTTGGTGTGGGGATTTGGAGTTGCAGCGAGCTTTTCCCTCTTTATTTAATTTAGCCGTGAACAAGGAAGAGTATATTAGCTTGGTTACGTTAGTTGATGGTGACGCCGTCACGTGGAATCTGTTTTTAGAAGGAACATGCAAGACAGGGAGATGGGTACTCTTGAGGCCTGCTTTGAGCTGCTGGATAAACAAAAGATGGACAGAAATTCTGATGATTCCATTGTGTGGAGTGAGAAGAAAGACAAGGCTTTTTTGGTTAAGTTTTTGTACCAATTTGTAGTGGCTAGTTCATGGAGGAGTGTTTGGAAATCAAGGGCTCCATCTAGGGTGGGGTTTTTTATGTGGGAAGCTGCGCTTGAAGCCATCTTAACAGGTGATAACTTGGGGAGGCGGAGAAAAATTTATACTAATTGGTGTTTCATGTGCAAGAGAGACGGAGAAAGTGTGAATCATGTGCTGATTCATTACCCGGTTGCAAGTGACTTGTGGAGTTTTATATTGAATCTGTTTCAAGTTACTTGGGTGATGCCAAATTCGATCAACGCAAAAGAAAAAACTGTTTTTGGGATGTTGCTTGGCTGGCGGTTTGTTGGTCTATTTGGAAAGAAAGAAACCTTAGGGCTTTCGAGGACGAGGAAAGGAATTTGGAGGTAATCCTTTTGTATAGTTTGTGGATAACATTTTTGTTGGCTAGCGAGGGTTGGTTGTATATTGTCTATACGTACATAGGACGCATCACCTGTTTTGACGTTTTCATTTATATACCATATTTACTTATCAAAAATAAAAAAATCTCCATTTTGAAATGTATCTATTCTTGTTTTAACTTTTACCACTTATAGAGGCGTTCTCATTTTGATTACACTCGTTTTCTCGACATTTTCTTAGTTGCCAAGCATTCAGTTTGAATATGTAAAACAGGTCCAATGACTATCCTATACACTTGCTTTTTAACTTCCTAGTTATATGCCGATTAAATAACAATGTGAATGTACTCTGCACTCCTTCAACCTGATTTATTTTATGGCTGACATCATCTAATCTCAAATGTCTCCATTATCATTCCTCCTGTTGCTTTGGATTCCATGTATGCTGTTTCTATTCCTCCCCTTCTTTCTTTTTCTTCTTTTTCTCATCCATGTAGCAAAACGGTTCTTTCAGATCTCCAGTATTGAATTTCATCTTTGGAGACTTTGGCCTGGCTGTTGATGACTTCTTTCGACAACAACAGAATATTATAACTTTCGTGAAAAATTGTTGTACAGTGCTTTTCAATAAACAAAAGAATTGCGATTTTGAAGGACTAAAGAAAATTGGTTTCAATGCTGCTGTCTAAACTATAGACTTTAGACTATTTATTTGCTATTTTAAACTTTTACCATTGGTGATGTTTCTTTTTCCTTGCTGGGATTGTCTTTCAGTTTTCAAAAGCTTGCGGGAAAGTTAAAGAAGCCATTTCAAATCTTCCCATTGCAACGGGCGATGATGACATAGAAGAAGCTGCTGCCCTGAAAGAGGTAACAGAAGCAGCTTCAGATATGGACACTCGGACAAAAGAAGAAATATCTATAGTTGCCATACCTGAAACAAATGACAAGGAAGAGCCTGATCCTTTTGGACTTGATGCTCTGATCCCAAGTGCTTCGAAAAAAGATGAAAAAGTAAAAGGAAGAAGAGATGCAGCAGCAGCAACCAAAGTAAGGAATGATGAAGAGGAAGAGAACAAGACATCTTTAAAATCTGAAAGAGAAGCCTTAATTCTGTGTCTAGAGATTGCGGCAAAGCGTTATAAAATCCCATGGTAGACCTACTTCTGTTGCTTGTTGTTGTCCGCTTCTATGGTTGCTTTTTTAGTTATCGGAATTTATGTTTTTTTGAACTCTTTTTCAAAGCAGGTGCCAAACAGTTATAGACATCTTAGTGAAACATGCATTTGACAATGTATCAAGGTTCACGTCTAAACAAAGGGATGCAATCGGGGAACTTTGGGCTTCCATACGTGAACAACAAACTCGAAGGAGGCAAGGCAAATCTGTAAGCGGGAAACTTGATATGAATGGTTTTGAGTGGCTTCAGCAAAAATATGCAAATGAGAAGATCAGCATAAGACATTCTGTTGGAGGCGGGACTCGTCGTGCTGAACAGTGGCTTGGCTGATAGTACTGATAGCGTAGGTTTTCTCATGCAAGCTTGAGAGTTTCAGAGCATGTATAATCATTAGGAGATGATCAAAATGGGCATCCCGTAGTTGTTATCCGTACATTTCGCGGTAATGGTTTTATGCCTCACCACCTTTTTCTTTTTCTACTACCAAATTTTAATCGGTAAAACCGATAGGGACCTGTCCCTATTTGTACCATATTGTGTATATTGTTGTTATGGGTGAGAGCTAAACCGGTCCTAATTTCTAAAACGTAGTTCTATTTTTTCGCAGCTCAATCCACAAATACATGGTGGCTGAGTCGTTTTACTTAAAATATCTATAAGGTCTTTCTTAAGTTTTTGTCATAAGAGAATGAAAAACATTAATTCCTCCGTTCTGATTTTTTTTTTCAATTCTAAAAAATGTCAACTTTTTTGAATTTGAAATATTGAACCCTAAATTACAAAGTAGTTGAAATTCGGGAATGAGGCTGCTAATCCGTTTTCTAGTAAATTTTCACCCGTGCAGTGCACACAAACGCACCATTTCTTACGTTCTTCAAATGGGTGACTTGTTTGTGTCTAAGTGGTCACCTACTATTACTAGGAAGCAACATCATCATCCGATGGATTTTTGAGTAGGGTTTAATTGATCCACGTATTTAGTGGGTCTTTGTATGGATTATACGTAGAGGATCAAGATTTTGGGGTACATTACAATAAATGTACTCCAAAACTATGTTTGACCTAACAAACAACATTTGATGACCAATGACAAGTTCAAAGTTCCATGAGGAGAAAGAGTTCAAGTTTGAGTTTGAGAGAAAAGAGTAGGGTGGGGGGGGGGGGATATACATATACTATAAGCAGTGTTAAAACCTAGGGACGAAAATGTAAAAAGAACAAAGTAAAACCCTAATCCCCTAAAACCTCTCAATACTTGCCCACTTCGCCACATATAAATACTCTCTTTGATATAGCCAAAAGTTTATTTGAACCTTGAAGAAAATCCCCAATTGCAGACTCGCCTAAAGGTAACTTTCAAGCCCTATCTGTTAATTAATTAGCTCTAGCTTTTTTTAATTGTGTGAAAGAAGCACATATCGAAGGCTTTACAGAATTTTTTAAAAATAATTTCTGTTGAGCTCAATTTTTGTGCAATATTGAAATTTAATCATCCAAGGTTTTTTTCCCCTCCTGATGCAAATTAAATCAAACGTTAGGTGGATCCAAAATTGGGATGAACATTTTCTCCCCCTTGTTGTAATTCCTTTAATGAATATATATTTGTATTTCTGCTTCGATTAGTTTCTGTGGTTATTCTTCTTTCCATGGGGAAGAAAATCTTTAGCATATGCTTGCTTGAGCACCTTTTTTATTTTATTTTTTCATTTATGATAGTTATATTGAAGTGTTTACACACACACACACACACACACACACATATATATATATATATATATATATATATATGGAAGTGTATAAGGTTTTGTTACTTTGGATGGTTTTTTGGATGAATTTTGACCTGGATTTAACTTCTTTTTTTATCGAGATTCATGGTACATTTAGTGTAATGTATGAAGATTATAGTTTTATTCTCAATCCGGAAAATTGTCAAATTGGCTTTGAGAAGTCAAAATGCAACTCTTTTTTGTCACCGATAGATTATGGTCCTTATGGATGATTTATGTAGGCTTAAGCTGTAACGTTAGTGAGATTTTTGGCATATTTTCTTCAAGAGGATTTTGTAGTTAGAATATCCCGAAAATAGAATAGTAGACTATTTGTAGGGAGTAATAAATTAACCAAATTGTGTATGTGTTTTACACTTATATGTGAATAGCCTTTCAGAAAATTTGGTTAATATAATGAAGATTTTTATCTGCCAAATTCCCAGATTTTTATTTTTAACAAGCAAAATTACTTTTGGATGATAGAACCCTAAATTTCCTAGTGGTTTTGAAGAATTTTTCTAATAGTTGATTTTACATGCTTACCCTCGATCCTAGTGAGTAGAATTTTACATTAAAATGGAGAACTTTTATGAATGCATTATATACCCTTTAAAGTGAATATCATAAAAATATTCATATACAATACGACCAAATTCTTATTTAATACACTCCCTGTTCCAAAAAGATAGTTCCATTTGACAAGTCAATTTTTTAATATTGTAGCTTTACTTCTCCTTTAAGAACCTAAGTAGATTGATGAATATTCCCTCGTTCAATATTCCAAACCATTAAACTATCTTGGAGTGAGTACTTGATAGTACACTTAATTATTATTGAATTCTATTTTGTTATGCTTAATGGTCTAACTTAATGGTCATGCAAAAAAATAAAAATAAAAAATGGTCTAACTTAACGGTATATTTCTTATGTCGTCTGCAGTTTCCAGATTACTAGAAAATTATGTCGAACCCCAAAGTTTTCTTTGACATAGTGATTGGAAAGATGAAAGCTGGCCGTATTGTCATGGAACTATTTGCAGATTCTACCCCAAAAACTGCTGAAAACTTCCGAGCCCTTTGCACAGGGGAGAAGGGGATTGGATTATCCGGGAAGCCCTTACATTACAAGGGCTCTATTTTCCACCGCATTATCCCAAACTTCATGTGTCAAGGTGGAGATTTCACTAGGTTTAATGGGACAGGAGGTGAATCCATCTATGGAGCGAAGTTTGCAGATGAGAACTTCAAGAACAAACATACAGGACCAGGTATTCTATCTATGGCTAATTCTGGACCAAATACTAATGGGTCTCAGTTCTTCATATGTACTGAGAAGACATCGTGGCTCGATGGAAAGCATGTTGTCTTTGGAAAGGTTGTTGATGGCTATAGCGTTGTCAAAGAGATGGAGAAAGTTGGGTCAGATGGTGGGAATACTAAATCGACAGTTGAGATTGAAGAATGTGGCCAGATTCAAGAGAATTAGCTGACAATGGGAGATAAAGAAGGGATAAGTAAGCTCAGTAATTTGAACATTGAACATTGAGGTTGATATATTTAATCCTGCCATGTGAACATTGAGGTTGCTCTTACTCGAGAGTATAAGCTCAGTAATTTGAACCGAGTAAAAGTTTCTTTTAGTCCTAGTTGCAACTTAGCTTTCAAATGAGATGCAGTTATTGTAAATGCTTTATGCGTAAATCTGCTTTGATTAACTGCTTGGTTGCCGATACTATGATTCCCTTGAGCTGAGGGGAATTTCAGTCTATGGCTTGGTTTCCATTACTTTCGATTCCCTTGAGCTGTGGGAACTATTGCTTGGTTGCTGATACTTTTGATTCCCTTGAGTTGAGGGAAATTGCAGCCTAAGAGCCCTTTTTGGAACAAGGGCAACATGGCCAGTCATGATCTGGTAGGCTATTTGGTTGAGTTGGAGGATATTGTAATCTGATCACTAACTACTCCATTCAAGGGTGTAAATGAGCTGGGAGACGTGTAGCATACCAAGCTCAGCTTGGTTAAGTTGTGCAAGGGTCAACTCGGCTTGAACTTGGTTGAAATTGGAGATTCAAGATCAAGCCCGACTTTATTATTTTAGCGTGAAATGCGGGCCGGTCCCTTTTTCAAAATTGTCAATTGCTCCGGTCTACTATGTTTTTTTTAACCGAAAAAGACACTTTTGGGAGTGAAAAGACTATGATATTCTTAATGAACCGAATATTCACATACAAAGTATCAATCCATGGATCGATTTTACATCGTGATATACCAATCAAATCAAATTTGTGCATCGAAATTTTTGCATCGGAGAGCCAATTGTGCATCATGATTCATGAATCTAATTTTTGTATCGGGATTTTCTGTTGCAAATCTAATTTGTGCATTACAGTTCAAATTGATGCATTGCGATGAAAAAATTGGGTGTATTGTGATTCAAATTGATGGATGAACAAAATGATCCATCAAGAAGCACAAATTGATCCTTAGTGTGTCTTCGGCACATTAATTGCATAGTCGTCTATTTGCCCGCAAAAGTACATATTTCTAGTTAAAAAAAATACGTAAGGGACCGATTAAAAACTTCAAAAATAGGACTAGCTTGCAATTTCTCCTTTATTTTACCTATCTCATAATTGGCTACTGAATTCAAGCTTGAGAAAAGCTTACATGGCCTATTAAAAAAAGATACTTCCTCCATTCCACTTAAAAAAAATTCATTCGAAAAGTCTAATTATTAAAGAAACAATATATTAATGTGATTAGAGTTAGAAAAAAATAATTGAGCACAAACAATGTGTGGAGGGCATGCTGTGCTTCTTCATCGGTGTTTGCCATAGAAGAGTCTCCAATCTATGAGCCTGCTTATGCCGAGACAAAAGTATTGGTATACATGGAGTCATGGATATCGGCAATAGTAATTCAGGAGTCTGAATCTCTTATTTGATTTTCACACATCCTTTTTGGATTCTTTCCATTAGTCCATTCCGTGTGCTTACTGTCCTTGGCCTAAGAAAGAAGGAACAACTAACAAATTATCTTCTTTTTTGGGTTTACATGATGATTAAAATTATTACATCTCATATATTTTAAGTAGTTAAGAGTTTCTATGCATGTAAGCTGTTATATGGATTTGTGAATTGTGATGCATAAATTGGATTCGTGATGCATAAATTGATTCACGATCTAGAAAATTCTGATGCACAAATTGGATTCACGATGCATAAATTGGATTCACCGTGCAAAAGCTGGATATGCAATTAAGAAATTGGATTTGCGATGCCACGACTTGGAATTGCGATGCAGCACGCCTAATCAAATTGATGAAAAGCATCCTCGTCCTTTTATATTAAAAATGCCTTTTACCAGTAAAAAATAAATATAGAGGTGTTTAGCGGTTAAAAATTGATGCGAGTGGAGTTGCCTGACCCAAATAACTGGGCGTGCGAGTACGTTGGGTCAAACCGATGATATTTAGATCGGGCTTGATTCAAAAATAAAGTTTGATTTTAGGCTTGAATTTGATTTATTTTTTGTGTAAAATTCTGGCCGGTCCCTTTTAAAAAGTTTTTAGGAATAATTACAAGCCGGTACATTTTTTAAAACATGTTTTCAAATCAATCCAGCTATTTTTTAGACATATCTTTTAAATACATTTTTGAGATAAAAATACATTACTGCTCCCAATTAACACCATTCCCGTCTTCATTTCAATTCTTTTTTTTTTTTTTTTTTTGTGTACGATTCGTCTTCTTTCATTCAATTCAGTGGACCTCATGGCGGAGAAAACAGACAAGGCCAACTCAGCATTGTCAATCCCAAGCTTTTCCTTACTTTTCAAGTTTCTTGTCATTGTCATGTACTGTTTTAATATTTTAATAATGAAGAGTGGAGACCATGGTTTTGTTTTGGAAACCGGCATTAGATTGTAAGCAGACCATGGCTTTTCCTTACTTTTCAAGTGTACTGTTTCCCCCAACATGGTTTTATAGATCTCTATCTCTCACCGTCTTTCCCAAGGTCCTAAGCGGGAAGAGTTGGTGAAGTAACTCGGCATTGTTAGTGCGACATAATCAAGCAACAATCAGAAGTACTCACAATTCCTCACTCTCTCTCCAAGTAGTCTCTGTCTCTTCAACCAAACCATTAGTCACACCCACACCAAAGGAGGAGGAAGCTTGAGAAGTCATTTTGTGGCCATGGCTGCCCCTGGGTCGGTTCGGAAGTCGAAAGACGAGTGGCGCGTTATCCTCTCTCCGGCGCCTGCAGATCTAAGTGGTCGCCACATGATCGCCCGTTTGCTCATCCCGGTGAAAAGGCACGTTGGAGGGATCCTTGTTTTAGTCCGCTCACTCTGATAGTGAAAGTAGTTCTAGTCAATCAAGTCTATCTTGGTCGAGCTCTTCCCCTCTCGTATACTTTCATTTTCGAATTCCTTTTTGGTAGGACAGTACATTTAATCCATTTCACTGCCCTTTTTCTCTTCTATGAATTTCTAACCATGATTGTGAAGACAAATTCTGTAGATAATGAGAGTAATCCACTTGGAAGATCCTTTTTATATGTTGTTGTATGTGTACATATTTGTGATTTAGATTAATTGTTTGAGCTTTGACTTCGATTTGTGAACTAATGGGTTTCTGATGCCCGACGATTGATTTCTGATGCCTGGCATCAGGTTGATTTTGGCATCAGGTTGATTTCTGATGCCTGCCATTAGATTGATTTTGACATCAGGTTGATTTCTGATGCCTGGCATCAGATTGATTTTTTGGCATCAGAGTTTTCATTAATGGCATTTTTGTCATTTGACAAGCAATTTGTAGTTACATGAAGTGTCCAAAAATTGATGGTTCTAGATGAAAACATGTTTTCAAAATTGTACCCGCTTGAAATTCCCCCAAGTTTTTAACCCTAAAAGTCCACTTTTTTTTTAAACCGTAAAAGATCATTTTTCGAAATATTGTTCCGAAAATGTCATAGTCTATTTCAACAGCTCCGGTAACACACTTTGGATTTGGAAATCACCATTGTTGCATAACGAAACGGGGATCGATCTGCCCGGTCAGGTCGCGGGGGTTGAGGGTGTTCGGGGGCAATGCCCCCGAAAGGTAAACGAGTTTTCTGATTAATTAACTACGAAACTTTAATAAAAATATGTCGGGTTGGAGGATTTTCACTGTAGGGACTAAGGCGAAGAAGAAAGAATAAGAAGATTTACGACATAGGAGAAAGAAGAAAAAACTAAGGACATGGTCTGTTTCATTGCGATTTTGAACCGCGTGCAATTAGACTAGGTAGTTAAACTATTTTGAATCGCAATTAAAAAATATCAGATTAAATTGATGAATCGCGGTGCAAATAGACTAGACAATAAAACTATTGAATCGTGGTACAATTAGACTACACAATTAAACTATTGAACCGCGATGAAAAAATTAATGCATATATTTTTGAATCGTGGTGCATAAATTTTTGAATCACGGTACATTTTTGTAGCGCGCCTCAGACTCATTAAGGGTATCGCAGTCATTTTGCCTTCAAAAGTATCATTTTCCGGTTGAAAAAAAAAACATAATACTTGGAGCAAATTAAAATTTTGAAAAGTAGACCGACCCACAATTATTCTTTTATTTTTGAATTGGATATGAGCCGAACTCGACTTTACCAAGTGGGGTTGGATCCAAGTGGCTTTATTCGAGGGGAAAATCAGTGTCGGTCCGTTTTTCAAAGTTTGTAGAAAAAATTGTGGGTTGGTCCCTTTTTCAAATTTTTATTTCGCTAAAATACCTTATTTTTATTTTCAATCGCAAAAAATCACTTTTTGATGGAAAAAGACTATGTTACCCTTAATGAGCACGAGATGCGTGTAACATATGACTAGTCTCTAAATCGCGGTTTATAGTTGTATATACCGCGGTGTAAAACCTATACTTCAAATTTAATTTGTATCGCTATATATAATAATGTTCCACGACGATATAAATTCTTGCTTACTTACATTTATCTATTCAATTACTGAGTGAATTATTATGTTTGTATCGAGATATATAGTTTTTATATATCACGGTGCAAAACCTATATATAAAAACTATGAACCATGATATATAAAAAGTTGTACCGCGATACAAATATCTATTTACTTCAATTTTTCTATTAAAACTTAAATAATGTAAAAACTAATAAATATTAATTGTTATGAACACTGGTTAACAACATATGTGAAGTATATCTTTCAAAATCATTGAATCGCGGTGCAAAAATATGTAAAATTAATTGATTAAGGAATTTTGCACCGCGATAAATAAATTTGCACTTTTTAAACTTTGTACCGCGACATATAAATTTTCTGTAAAAAATATTTAAAAATGAATCTTTGAATCGCGGTGTAAAAATATGTAAAATTAATTGATGAAATAAACTTTGCACCGCGATATATAAACTTGGCGTAGCGTACCTATTGTTCATTAAGGGTATCGCAGTCTTTTCGCATCTAAAAATGATTTTTTTTAAATGTACTTTAGCGATTAGAAACTTGGAAAAATGAACCGGCCGAATTTTGCCCAAGTTTGTAACTGCTACAGTAATCATATTTTTTTAACCGGAAAAAGGCGCGCTTTGGATCACTCACTCAATGCATCGCGTTGCATCAATTTTTGTATTGTGATGTATCATTTTTAATTACTTAATCCAATTTATGCATCGTACTGTACCAAGTCAAGCACTCAATTAATGCACCGCATTGTAAAATTATAACGAGTCAGACCTTCATGTCTTCCACCTTCTTCCTCCTCCGTTGCAAGCCTTCATCGCGCTGCACCAACGATTCCGTTTCGTTGCGGTAACAAATGTTAGTTAGAGGTGTGGAAGGAGCTGATCTAAGCATTTTAGAACAATTTTTCTAAAATGAACTTTATCAATTGAAAAAAAAAAACATAGGACCCTCAGATTATAAATTTGAGAAAAGGAACTGGCGTGCAATTTCCACTTTATTCAATTTATAGCTATGTCACCCTCCCTAAAAGGAGTTGCATTTCTATTTAAGTTTCAAATCTGAAATCTCTGTATTTTTTATTTTTTTTTCTCTTTTTAAAGATGTCACCTTAAATTTTAAAAGAAATAAAATAAAAAAATACAATTTTAGAAGGTTTGACTTGGCGATTTCGAACAGATATTTTTTTTTGGAATGGAGGGAGTATATGGCATTGCAATTTGCAAGTTCTCCCTTTTTTTACACCTACTTTTCGTTTGTTTCATTTGAGCTTGATTTACATAAAACAAGCACTAGCATCTTCTTGAGGATTAAACGGTAAATGGGAAAATAGTGGTGGTAATAAGACTTTGAACTTAAAAGAAAGATGGTGTTACATACATTTTATATAAGACAGATTTCCTTGACCCCTATGATGCACGGACACGGCAAGGGGCTTACGTTTTCCGTGTCCGATATGTATGTGACACGGATACGCGTTGGACACGTCTGACACAGCCCAAAATAGGATTGGGGCCGAATTTGAATTTCTGAAACTATTGGACACGGACACGGGTACGAGACTAAGACTGTCGGGATACCTATCCTTTAAGTCGGACACAGTTGGGTCATATTTATTCGCTGTTGTCGACAACTCGACATCGTCCAAGACTCGAAACAAGCCGTACCCCCTGAATCGTGAGAACTAGCCGAAGAGAAAGACAAAATCAAAGAGGCACTGTCTTAGAATCGAAGAGGAAACACAAAGACTCACCGTCTCAGAATCGAAGGAAGCCAAAATTGACAACCGAAGAGGCGAAGAATACCTGATTGTTCGAATCGAAGGGAAAGATCATCAAAACTCAGAAAATTTCAAACTCGAAGGTAGAGAAGGGGGCAAGGGGCCAGCGGCGTAGACCTATCAACTTCGAAGACTTCGAACTTTAAAGTTCTCATTGTCGAGAGAACTATATGTTAATCACTGAATTGTATACTGAGACCCCTTACATTTTGGTTTTTAATATTTAGAAATATTATTTTATGCTTATAGTTTTTACTATTTATAATTTGGTCTATATATTTTTAATATTTTTATTTTGGTCTTTATATTTTGAATATTTACACATTATCCCAAGTATCCGTGTCCTCTATATTTTGAAAATTGCATATCCCCATATCCCGTGTCCGTGTATCTGTGTCCATATAACATAATTTGACCCGACCTACCGTATATTGGTGAATTGAATTGTAAAAGAGTGAAGATTCCGTCTTACAAATTACAGTTTGACATGTCACACGAGACATACTCTTTCTTAAATGCCTGGGCATCTGTAAGTCTTTGTTGCTAAATACATGAAGTTCTTATTTCTCAGATGAAATTCTTGGCTCTTGCCCATATTCGCAATCGTTTCTGTATTGCATCTGTTACTAGCTGAACACATTAATCTTTCAACTATGGAGGAAAACAAAATTCTGGCAACAGTTTCCATGTTCAGTTGATACATAGTTTGATCTCTGGCACAGATTACATCTGCCATTGCAACTTCTATAGATAGGCACTGTGATAATGAGTTTTCACAATGAAACCTGTGTGTATCCGATTCCGAGGGCAACTTCTTCATAGTTCATAGCATAACATATGAATTGTTGAGCAATGCAGAGTAGAAACTACAAATAGGCTTGATTGGCGTTTATGTTGCAAGTAAATGTCTCAAAATTGAAATGATACAATTTACAATACCTCCTAGTTCTGTCTTGGATTCCCAACAGCTAAATCTTGGGAATGCCCTCAACAATGCAACTCAGATCCTTTTATAGAATCAAAATTGATTTTATCATTCCCAATCTTCGTCAGCCAACGGACTGTCCGTGGATTCTCTAGGTGGTCTAACCACTAACACCACCGTCCCCAAGCTCTCTTCCACTCCCTTTTCCCTCAATATCGAACCTCTCTCCACCATCAAACCCCCATCCCCGCCAGTTACTAAATGAAACCCATTATTATCTATCACTTCTTTCCTTCCCCTATCAGCCACCACCAAGATAGACTCCTCCTTATACCACCTGTTCACCGTCCATGGCAATGCCCTCGCATCATCAAATGCCACCGCCACTCCCCCTCTCTTCAACCCCGCCACCGGTGTCCACGTCGGTAACACAACCCAACTCTTCCACCCCTTCTCCGCCTCAACCACACCGAATTCCCCTTTTGTTGTGCACTCCCAAGGCGCATCCACCACTCCCGCCTCCCTCTCATCCGCTTTACACACCGGCAAAACAGCCACCACCGTGGCTTCCGCTATCTCACCAAGAATCATCCTGACCACCGGAACCTTAACTGCACCCAGGACTCTATCCCCTTCCTCATTTCCACGTTTGCCCTCCAATTCCTCTGAAATCCAATTCTTAGCCCGCTCCGATTCCGCCAATTCCAAAGCTCTTTCCAACGTAGCCTTCTTCTGTTCGGTAGAATCTCCATATTCCAGCGCTCGTCGGTAATGCATATAAGAAAGACAATCGGCCGGAAGGGAATAATCAAAGCAATCCCACCCTCTATCCCCACGCCGACGGGGAAAATCCTTCATAGCCCGAGCAAGCTCCTGAGCTCCCTTACCATCTAAACTGTTATCAAGCAAGTAACGCGCCGCCGCGGCCCGCTCGTTAGCGCTCAACAATCGAATCTCATACAACAGTTCGGCTCCACCCTTATCGAAATACTGAATGGTAGCCGGTTCGACATCGGAATGTATAAGAGACTCACGGACTTGGGCGGCGACGATGAGGCAGTTCTGTTCGACACCGGAGATGCCGGTAATCTCTTCGATTGTGGAAGGAACGAAGCCTTCTTGGACCAAGGAAGGGATGAGTGGGGCATACTCGTACCAGAGGGCGAGGCGGTTGGTGAGGATATTTAGGCGGCCGTTGGTGTCGAGGGAGCGGAATTGGGGAGGGATAGGGGAAGGGGGTGGACGGAAGGGTTGGTAGAGACGCTGTTGTTGGGGGGATCGGATGAGGGTGAAGAGGAAATGATGGTGGCGGAGATGCGTTTGGGTCTGAAATTGTGGGTGTGGGTGTGGGTGGGAATGAGAGTGAAGGGAAGTGATTGGGGTCGGAGGAAAGGGGAGGAGAGACGGTGGTGATTGGAATTGGGGGTGGTAGTTGCAGTTAGAGAGAGCATGGTTATGGCTGAGAATTCTGATGCTCGGAGAAATGGGAAGAAGAAGAAGAAGAAAGACTGAGGAGGGCTTTATCTCTATCTATCTTATCTTTGAGATATTTTTATTTTCTTTTTCATCAACTATCTTAACGGACTGTTAAAAGATAACTCCGTTACTTGCTGGTGTGCTAGTTTGCTAGCTCAGGTATACAGAGTAATCATTAATTACCTTTGTGGGCCAAGATTATTCACAAAACTTTGGGTGGGTTTGAGCCCAGTCGAGTGGGCTTAATTGACCCAGGTATTTAATGCTATAGAGCATGAGTGCCCATGCATAGCCAATTGGATTCTCAGGTTCAAGTGTTAATGATATAAGAGCAAGAATGGTTCTAGAATGAAAAGGTGTTAAACACATCCATCGTGGTGCCAATTATTTAAAGTGGGGGAGATTGTGATACCTATGTGTAATTTGTGTTTTATAAGCGGTCATTTAGTACTACTAAACACCAATATCATTCATATACTTTGGTTGAGATTGGACACCAATATCATTTATAAACTTCTAATTGTGTCTTTGATAAATTCAATTGACATGTTTACTGATTCATGTATTCCGATAGCGAACCAGTTTTTTAAGATAGTGACTAGGCCTGGTGATTGAGTGAGTTGGGTCGAGTCGAAACGAGTAATGAGTCGAAATGTGTCACGACCCATTAGGACCCATATATTGAGCAGATCGGATCGAAATGAGTAACAAGTTAAAACGGGTCAATCCGTCTTAACTCAAAATTTTCCAAAAAAATCATTCATTTATAGAGTCCAAACTATTGGATCAAAATAAGTAACGGGTTCAACCTGCTTTAACCCAACCCAACCTTTTAATAGAATTTTTTTTGGAAACAAACATTTATTCATAGTAAAATAAAACACTCATCTTAAACAACCATTTATTATCTAAATTGATGAAGATAACACATGAATGAAATTATCAAATTAGATCATTTACATAATTTCATCAAGAATCAACATCTTCAATTACTTAAGCTACTAACTGTCCAAACACAACAAAGATAACCTAGTCCTAGTTTATAGAGAAATATGGGTAAAATAATCGATTAAAATGTTTAATCACAAACTCTCTAATGAAGTCACACAATTGATTGGAGGAAAGAAATTGAAGTCTCACAACTCAATTGCCTCTTAAAAAGGATTGAGCGGTGGTGTGGGCCCAAAAGCCCAATAGGCCCAAATATCGTCTAAAAATTTCAGTCAATTTCAAAGACGTGTTTGAGCTGATCTATAAGACTAAAAATTGCAAATAAAGTATGGTTAAAAAGCCCTTAAAATCTACTTTCTAACGCACTAAACGGATCCAAAATTTGAGTTTTCTACATAAAAATATGACCGTTTTACTATAGACTGTTTCAAGCTTGCGGGAAAACGCGGCCCGAACCATAAATTGAACTCGAGCACACACAATGTCACACAAAATTAATTCCAAAACAAATCTAAGTTAATCATAAGGTCCCTTAGTCATCCAGAGCTGAACTTAAGATCAACTTAGCCGAAAATAAATATTTAAACATCATCAATAAATCTTGATATAAATATAAAAAATTTCGGGTGTTACACCCTCTTCCCCTAAAAAGAATTTGTCCCCGTATTCAAACTAAGCTATTCAGGGTAATGTAGTTGCAAACTTCTTATTTGTTATCCCATGTTAAACACACATATTCCTTGGTGAATGTGACTACCTGATATGCCCGGCCCAAACCCGGTCACGAGCAGAGCACGAGCTATCCTCATGTGCAAGTCACGAGAGCAAATCTTGCGAGGCCCGCGGGCCTAGCGAGCAAAGATATGGCAGCATCGAGCATGATATTCCCGATTAAACCTGATCGAGGCCGAGGCCACACTGTCAGGCCGAGGCCTTGCCGGGTAATATAGCCGCTCCAATACATCGGTATCATCAGGCGGGCGAGGCCACAAACCAGCCGGCGAGAAGATATCAGTAGCTTGCCCGCCAAGATACTGTCAAAGATTACCATGTGTAGGCAGGACACTTGCCTTATCTGTTCCTGATATCTCGCGGCCAGCCGCGTATCATGCCTAAAATCTAGGGTTTCTCTCCGTGTTGAACCAGACAAATGAGGAGACCAAATCCTACCCGGATTCAACCACAAAAGGGCCAATAAATACTCCTCCACTAGACATAACAAAGGTACACGCTTTCATGCACTCATCCTCTTCCTTGAGTTACGGTGATTACGTTCACACACGATACTTACTCACGCGGGAGGGTTTCGCGAGCCACCTTGCTTCCACTCGAGGTTTTCTTTGCTCTCGGCCGGGTTCAAGGCGATTCAAGCCCGGATATCCTACCTAAAGTGCGGACGGCCCAGCGAGGTTGCCACATCAATTTGGTTCCATTGCCGGGAAATCGACACAACAACACCCCTTATTTCTCAAAGTTTTCCGGTACAAGTTTCTTCACCCTCATGATGGCAGGTAAGCGGCAAGCAGCTGCGGTGGCAACCAGTTGGTAGCGTTGGCGGTGATCTCCTGGCGCCCCAGGGTGCGGGCGAAGCAAGAAGATTGCCGGCTTGGCAAACAACTCATGAAGGGCGTGCCATATGTGGAGCGGCGGCCATCGACATCTTGCGAGCGGGCCGACCAACGTGATGCCGGAGAAATCATCAATGGCGGCGCGCATGAGTGGATCTCGAGGACTGGTGAATCGCCGAAGGAGAGCGGCCAAGCGACCACGTTAATCCTCTTGGCCAAGCTCCCGAACAACAAGCTGCTCTCAAATCCAAGCGGACTACTATAGAAAGATGTATAATCTCAACCAGCAGCTGCTCGCCTTGGGCCATGCCTCGGTACCGGTGGCTGATCTGGTATTACCAACTCTCAGTGCCCCCGCGGCTGTTGGTGACGGCCACGCCTCACAACATCTGCCCGCACCAGCGACTCCCATCGTCATTCGTATACCATTAGAGAGAGTGAAGAAGTTAAGCGGCGAGATGACCAAGCGGAAGCGAGAATATAGCCGCCCAAATTTTCACACAAGCGTAGTCACGGGCAAAATCATTATGCCCGCGGTGAATGTCGCGATCGCCGCGAGCTTCGTGAACAGCAGAAAGAGGCATCTGGCTGAAACGCTTGAGACCCGAGTAGGCAGAAGGTGGAAGCTTCTTGGCGCCCACCTTACGCCCGCCAAACTCACGGGCATCGGTCGAGATCACGTCAGTTCATCGGGTATCAACTTGGATCTTTGGCGCTTTGTCGGCGCATGGAAGCTATGAAAGCGTGACATGGCTAAGCAGATGGCTAACTTTGGCGTGGCCAAGCCGTATGGTGTCATTAATTTGGAAGGTAGCCCTTTCACCCAGAAATCGAAAATGCACCACGTGCAAGGTATCATATTCCCACAATTTGAAATGCCGGGAAGACACGGGCAAGTGGTTGGCTCGAGATCATTCGAGTGCAGTCGAATGGTGACGGATATTGAAGCTCAAAAATGCGAGCATTCGAGGGGCCCTTCGAGCGCTAAGCGTGGTTAGGAAAGGTTCCACAGGGGATCCATCGGCGATTAGGAAGTGTTACGGGAGAAATTCCTAGAAGAATTCGGCACTGCCAGGCCAACACCTAAAAAACGGTTCGATCTCGCTAAAGTCAAACAAGGTGAGCATGAGTCCTACGACAGCTATTTGAAGAGATTCGAGGAGATGCTCGACCAGTGAAGCTATGACAAGTGACCAGAAATAACTGCATTATCTAAACAACATGAGAAGCGGGGCCACTGAAGACAATGTTAGCTATGAACAGGGAGCCTCCAAGGCCGAACTGCTAGCAAGCTCACACTTATTATGTTCGACTGAGACTACTCGGACTGACAAAAACAAAAGCAAGGACAAAACCGGGACAACTCGGCCACGCCGGTGACCCGGGACCGGGAGGCGTGATCGTCACGTAGAGATAGAAGGAGAAACATCCACCCAGGGCAAAAAGGTTTAGGGAAGCTCGGTTACCCACTTCTGCGGTAGAAATCATGCTCAGTAGGAGATGCTCTACCGGTTCCTATCCTCTTGACCCAGAACTCGCCCGTACCGGGGACCCCAAATGCTGCGACTACCATGATGCAGGGCACCCTGAGAGGAATGCGTAGTGTTGAAAGCAATCTGAAATTGATCAACGCGGGCAAATTAAACCGTTTTAAGAAAGACCAATGTGACGGGAACAATGCGGATAATGACAGACAAGGGAGACCTCCAAGAAGAAGAGGTGGCCAGGCCCCGCAGTTCAGTGGTCAGCGTGATCAGAAGAGCTTAGTCAACACTCGGCTTGGGAAGCACATATATTCACTCTCAGGCGATAAATTCTCGGTTTGTCTGACGGGCGGGGAGCCTAACATCTTCTTCACGCGTGGCAGCGGCAAGCACCCTGCTTGCCTCAGAGCGAGTTGGTCATCTCTGCCTAGTAAATGAATGGCAAGTCCACGAGTTACGCTCGATCTTGGTGCGTGCGAGAGACATCATGTATTATTCACCTTGAAGAGTTAGAGTTAGCGGATGCGGCTCAAGCCTATCTTGGAAAGCTGGAAGGATTCACTTAACCACAAGTGGGCGTCAAAGGTACCATCGAGCTTGAAGTTTTCATGGGGGACGGGGCGCAAGCCGAGCAGAGATGATCAATTTCCTGGTGATAGATCTCAAATCAGCGTACAACTACATCTTTGGCGCAGCCATGGCCAAATTCGAGATGGTTACCTCGATACCTCACGAGAAGGCAAATTTTACACCGAAGATGGAGTGGGTATCTTGAATAGCAAACCCAGGGCAATGTGGGAATATGTCGAGACTCCCAAAGAAAAAAGCAAAATTGATCGTGGACATTCCCGACCGGACAACCTCATAAAAAGATGCAGGTATTGACGGTTCAGCCTCCATAAGCTGCATAGAGATCGGCGAAGCGAGCGAGGACCCCATGGAAGCGAGCGAGCCGTGCAAGCCCGTCCCGGCTCATTCCGGGCGTGGGCTAAGCGCCCCAAAGCCACAAGATATTGAGATGGATACCTGCAGTGCGGGATGAACCCGATATTCAACTGAGGCGGTGGAAGAGATAATCATCAATCCCTCCTACCGGCGAGAAAATCAAAATCGGGAAGGCCATGCCTCACGAAGCTCGAGAAAGGCTAGTGAGGCTGCTAAAAAGCGATGCGGATGTATTTGCACGTCGAAGATATATAAAGGATCGGCGGGGCGTTGCACGCCATGACTTGAATGTTGATCCAACATTCGACCT
Organism: Codonopsis lanceolata; assembly: GCA_013146195.2. Taxonomy (NCBI): domain Eukaryota; kingdom Viridiplantae; phylum Streptophyta; class Magnoliopsida; order Asterales; family Campanulaceae; genus Codonopsis; species Codonopsis lanceolata. The sequence continues at coordinate 40,098,293 of CM028383.1, forward strand.
ATCAGCGGCGCCCAGGCAATACTCACGGAGAAAAGTGCAGACCATCAGGGCGGAAGTCAGAAGGCGAGATATTATCGAGGAGATACAATACCCAACCTGGTTGGCAAACGTAGTAATGGTCAAGAAAGCCAATGACAAATGACGGATGTGCGTCGACTTCACGAGCCTCAACAAAGTGCAGAAGAAAAGCGTTATCCTTTGCGTATAGACATGCTCGTGGACTCCATCGCCGGTTTTGAAATGCTCAGCTTTTTGGACGCATACTCCAGGTACCACCAGGTCAGGATGAACGAGCAAGATAAAGCAAAAACAGCCTTCCGGGCAGCGGGAGGCCTGTACTGCTACAAAATGATATCGTTCGGGCTAAAGAATGCGGGGGCAACTTATCAGTGTATGGTTAATAATGTCTTCGGTTCACAGCTCGGGAGTAACATGGAAGCATACATTGATGACATGGTCATCAAAACCAAAGGCCGCGACCACACCCTTGACCTGGCAGAAACATTGGCCAATCTGCGAAAACATAACATGAAGCTGAATCCCGGCAAATGCGCTTTTGGGGTTCGAGCAGGAAAATTCCTCGGGTTTATGGTTAACCAGCGCAGTATAGAAGCAAACCCAGAGAAGATCCAAGCCCTACTCGACATGGAACAACCCTACTGCATCAAACACATACAACAATTGAACGATAGAATCATTGCCCTTGGCCGCTTCATCTCCCGGTCAGCGGAGAAGTGCCTCCCGTTCTTCAGAGTCTTACGCGGCAACAAAGGATTCGAATGGAATGCAGACTGTGCCAAAGCCCTAGAGCAGCTCAGGGAATATCTCGGCAAGCCGCCCCTCCTTAGCAGTCCTGTGCCCGGTGAGCCTTTGTACGTATATCTAGCGGCCACAGACCAGGCTGTGGCCGCTGTCTTGGTTAGGGAAGAATTAGACATTCAAAAACCTGTGTACTATGTATCCAAAGCCCTCAGTCCTATTGAGGGTCGTTATTTTAATGTGGAAAAATTAGTTTATTCGCTTGTTGTAGCTGCCTGAAAATTAAGGGCTTATTTTTCTGCACATGTAATCGTAGTATACACAAATGCACCACTGCGCAAGATTCTTCACAAGCCTGACTCATCGGGCAGATTACTCAACTGGGCAATAGAACTCACCGAATTCCACATAGACTACCTGCCTAGGCGAGCAATCAAGGCTCAGGCACTGGCCGATTTTCTGGTAGAAACAAGCTTCACCCAGTAAGAAGAGCCTGAAACCCAGCGGGCAAGCGAGCCCAAGCAAGAGCAGCTGCCACAACCCCGACCTGCCTACTGTTGGGATCTATATGTTGATGGAGCAGCGAGCAAAGCCGGGAGCAGAGCTGGCATCCTTCTCATAGCTCCCGACCAGGTTACAAAATTCGAGCTAGCATTACGATTTAAGTTCCCTGCCTCCAACAACGTTGCCAAGTACGAAGCAGTAATTACCGGCCTCGAGTTAGCAGCCGACATGGGAGTAGATATGATCACAGTGTACTCGGATTCACAACTGGTTGTAAACCAAGTACAGGGGGAATACATGGTGCATCACCCCTCACTAGTCAAATACTGCGAACTTGTCAAAGGAATTTTGAAAATTTTCAAATTCTGGGAAATAGTCAGAATTGACCGAGCAGACAACATGCGAGCAGATTACTTATCTAAGATCGCTGAGGAAAATTTGTCACTGCTAAATCCCTCAGTAATGATCGAGCACCTCGACACTCCGACTATCGATAGACCAGCGGTAATGGACATTGAACCAGCGACCAGGAGTTGGATTGACGATTATAAGGACTACATCGAGCAAGGGATCCTGCCCGCAGAAAAGGTCAAGGCCACCTTAGTCAGAACCTGTCGATACTCGGTAGTAGGGGAAATTCTGTACAAGCGATCCAAGGTCAGGCCAATGCTCCGTTGTGTGCCCCCGGAATTAACCGAAGGTGTCCTGTATGAAGTACACGAGGGAGAATGCGGTGGCCACCCGGGCACCCGCGCCCTAGCAGAAAGAGTACTACGCGCAGGATACTACTGGATAACCCTCAGAAGGGATGCAGAGAGATACGTTCGTGAATGTGACAAGTGCCAGAGGTACGCGGACATACCGAGACTTCCATCCACCATGCAAACCCCAGTCGTTGCGGCCTGGCCCTTCGACATGTGGGGGATCGATCTGATCGGCCCGTTTCCTCTTGCTCAAGGAAAATACAAATATGCGGTGGTCACCATTGATTACTTTACAAAATGGATAGAAGCAAAACCGCTGGCCAAGATCACAGAAGAAAATGTCATCAAGTTCGTCCATGATCAAGTGTGGTGCAGGCCTGGCCTCCCGCGGGCAATCATATCAGATCACGGCACCCAGTTCTCTGACAAGTTTACGGCAGAATGTGCTCGCTTAGGCGTCAAGCATTGGCAGTCATCCGTAGCTTACCCTCAAAGGAACCCGGAGAAAGGGCTTAAACAGCCTCTTACATGCGCTCAAAAGAAACTTAGAAGGGCGAGCAGGGAAATGGGCCGAGGAACTGCCATCAGCATTATGGGCGGTCAGAACTACTATGCGCGGTCCAACAGGGGAGACCCCATTCGCTCTCACTTACGGGTCGGAGGCAATGATTCCAGTTGAAATGGCTTTTGCTCTAGTTATCGAAGTCTCTCATTACGGCGAGAACAACCAACTTGCGCTGGCAATAGACCTTGACCTCTTAGAAGAAAGAAGACTGGATGCTCGACTCAGAATGGTCAACTACAAGCAGCGGGCAAAAGCTCATCATGACAAAAAAGTCCGGGGCAGAGCCTTTATGGTTGGTGATTGGGTGCTCAGAAAGATAGAGGTAACCGGCCAGCGGGCAGAATGGGGAAATCTATCACCTAAGCGGGAAGGACCTTTCGTGTTCTTGGCATAATTAGAGAAGGCACTTCGCACACTCGGGACTCGGAAGGAAAAAACTTAAAGCATCCATGGCACGCTAATCACTTGAAAAAGTATTATCCTTAGAATCGATCTTTAATACATGAGCGGCAAGACCCTCGGCCTGTTGAGGTCACAAATTTTATTCAATAAAGGCAAGTTTTCTATAATGTGTTCGTTCAGACTTTATTAGCATCGATTGTTTACATTATTTGAAAAAGCTGCTTGCCTACAAGCGACCAGGGCCAAGCCTAGTCAACACTCGAAATACCCAAGTACTAGTGAACTTAATTTCTCTGTGGGTGAGATGCGGCTCTGCCCGGTTCATGTACTTAGGATGCCCGCCACGCGGTAGGGGCCATGCCCATCGGATAGCGGCTAAGCTACCTCGGGTTCCTATAGTGACCGAGCAACACTGCTTAGTCGTGCATCCTTACACCCGAGTGATATACCGACAACCGATTCGGGTTACCCACACCGAACAATGGCCATGCCCGGTTGTCAGTCGCCGAGCTGGGCCATGCCCGCTAGGCAATCATCCGGCTTCGCCCAGGCGATAGGGGCCCGCCCACTTAAAAGCCTTGGCTCATGCCAAACACTCAGAGTGAGAAACTACGGACCCGTATGCCCGATGGGTGGACAGACAACACGGGCAAACAGATCGAACTCCTACTCGTAAGACATTAACCTTGAAAGATATGATTACTTTATTATTTCCGGGTTAATCTTTTTGCACGATTACTTAATCAGCTATATATGCCCGATATGTTTTTGGGGGACTACCCCGAATACAATTGTGTTCGCACTAATAAACTGCAGGAAAGACACAAGCAAATACTATCGGGCAAGAAGACAATAAATAAGCATTAATTGCAATCAGTCGAAAAGACCAGTGTGTAGAAACCAACGGAGCTAAATACAAGTTACATCAGAAATAAGTGTTCAAAAACCAAATCAGTCATCAAAATTCCTTTGATAAGTTCGCAAGATTTGACTAGCGAGGCGATGCACCATGTAGCCTCCCTGCATTTGGTTTACAAACCGGGCTGCGGAATCCAAGTACACCGTGATCATATCTACTCCCATCGAAAAGACCGGTGTTTAAAAACCAACAGAGCTAAATACGGGTTACATCAGAGTTAAGTGTTCAAAAACCAAATCAGTCATCAAAATTTTACAACTACAAGTGCAAAAGGCTCATCGGCCAAAACATGAAGCCTCTAAGATCGTCGGGGAGCGGTTTGAGTAGCACCCATTGCCTCTCGATAACGAGGGCACAGCCCCAGCTTGAAGTTGGCGGCGGCCTCAAGTGAGTCGCCACTTCCTTTACGCCTTCTTGGCGTCTATCAGGCTGCAGACATTCACCGCCGGTAGGGGATCCCACGGTTCCAAGCGTCATCATTATCATCGGACCAAGGCATCGATTCGGCGCCATTCGGCCATGATCCCCCCATATCCACCGCTCCCGAGCCCGCTACGGGGAAGCCTCGAAATCCTTCACGGCTTGAACTTTGGCCGCTGCCGGTGATCGAGGAAAAAAACTATGGCGCTGCATCGGCCGGCCTGCTCCCTCGGCCGCTCACCTCGGCTGAAAATTTGCGGTGATCCATTGTTCGATCAAGGCCCTCTTGCGGCACTGGATTTCTTCTGTTGGGCCACGAGGGCCGTCTTCTCCTCGGCCGAGGCCTTCTTGTCGACCTCAAGCTTCCAGTCGCAGTTGCGGCACTCTCCCAGATTTGTCGAGGTCAAGCCACTTGCTCGTTCTTGTTTTCCTCAAAGGCCGGCAAGCTCAATCCCTCGGCCTCGGCCTTCTTCCGTGCATTCCTCTCCTCGGTATATCAGTTATAGAGATTCGTGCAAGTGGAAGCAATCTGAAAAGCAACAGAAACAAAATACAGAGTCAGCACAAGATGAACAAAAAACAAACAAAAAGAAAGATCAACAGCGGACATACCTCGCTCAAGTTTAATCCAACATGCCCGAGCAAGACATGCCCGGGAGTATCTCGGTCATGAGTAACGTCCTCCTGCAGGAGCCTCTTCACAATGCCCTTACCCACCAAGCCGGCAGGGCTTCCACGAGCAGATAAGTCGATATGTCCGATGTTGGGGACCTCTGACAGCCCGCTAACTACGGCTCGGGCAGCAGCAACAGTGGTCGGCATCTCATAGCCGGGCACCAGCCAAGGCTTCAAGGACTCCCGAGCAATGTGTTCAGAATCCGTGCCAGAGCTTGCAGACGGCGGACAGGTCATCGGTGGCGGAGGGTGCCTTTTTCTTTTCCACGCGACCTGCGGCCACAGCGGCTTGCAGCATCATCGGTAGGCGGGTGCCGACAACTTCGGCAGGCGGCGGAGGAGGAGGAGGAGGGAGTGTTTCAGTTGGCCTCTTCGCCGCATGAGTTTTCTTGGCCGCAGGGCCAAAAGGAACAAGGGGAACATCTTGGGGTGGTTTGCTCGCTAGAGCAGCCACCCTTCTGCTTTCCTCGGCCTCAAGCCTCTGGAGTTGTCGTAGGGTCATCATCGCTGCAAAAAGAAGGCAAGGGAATCGGTACGATATTTGTAAGCAAAGCAATTACTTAAGCGGTCGAAAGAATGTAAACCGGGAGCGAGGGGTGTAGCGGGCGTGCGGTCATGCAGAAACTCGGCATTCTGGCAATGCAGCTCCGAAGTGCACTTAGTGGCAAGCGCGATACATATGGGCCTTCTCCTCATCAAACGTGCACAAGGGCTCAACCTCGGGAACGGTTGCCGGAACACCGGCCAAGCGGAGATTTACGGGGTTCTGGCACAATTCCTTCCAATCAAGCAGATCTCGAGGCGATCCGCCTCTCAGGGGCGCCCGCTGGATAGGGGTGCGCGTGCGTGCGGATGCGGGACACCACTTGCTCTCGTTCCACCCTCCCTTGTTTAGGGAGGCGAAATCAAAGTGCGAGAGGAGTCTTGTCTATATTAGCACGTTGGAATGTGCCTCGGTTGCCTTGAGTGGATTTTGTATCCAAAATGGGAACTAAAGGTTTCCTCATGTCGGGTTATCCCTTATTTCGGGGATAACGGGATATGGGAATGCATTACCTTTCCATTCTCATTCTCCCCTTTTTTATCTTTCGGGGAAAATAGAGAAGTGCAAGAAAAGATATTGCGGCGCCCCCACTTATGGATTTATTAAAATAGCCTTATGGCCCAATCGGATCGCTATGGGAGCTATGGGTTTCCGCATCAAGTTATCCCTTGTTTAGGGGATACCGAGGATATGAGAATACATCACCCCTCCATTCCCGTATCTCCTTTTTTAGGGAGAAACGAGGGAAAGTGCAAAGAGGGAATGTTGCGAGGCCCCTTGGATCTGAAAGTTTTAGAGTCGCCACCTTTATTTTAAGGCAAAAATAAAAAGAAAACCGAAGATTTTAGAAAAGCGGGTTCGGAGGCTAAGTTACGAGTTGGGAAGGTGCTAGGCACCCAACTCGCCCTTCGATCTCAAAGCGTTTTTGGTGAAGTATGCTCATTGTTATATTAATCTAGCAAATAAATAAGGTCTTATTTTGACAAGGGAAAATTAAGCAGATACATTCGTGGCTACATTATTCTGGACTCGCGCCGTCTCCTTCCAATAATTACAAACATATTTAAGAATATTTGGCCATTATAACGGCTCTTTTACATAATATTTCCTAATCTAATCCGGCAGACAACGGCTTATATTGGCTACATTGGCGGATTTAAATAACAATTTTGAAAATAAATAAAAGAGAGAAAAATGTAAATAAATAAAAATAACAACGCTCTTAAAGGTTTTACCTTTTAGAGCGGTGGTGTCTTCGCTTCTGTCCTCCTCGGGAGAGGAGTCTTTGTTGTTGTGCGTGTGTGTGTTGTGTTGTTGTGTTGATTTTTGAAGTGTGGGCTTATCAACTCGGGCGAGTGACAACTTTATTTGGGTAGGTTTTGGCCTTTTTGGTTGGGCGGAACCTAGACTTAATTATTGACTTTTTCGGCTCGTTACTCGGGCGGAGTAACAGCTTACTTTGGGATTTTTGAATGGGGATTTGAGGTGGATACCTAACAACTAGGCTAGGGATCACTTATAACCTATGGGTTTTTGATTTGGCGAGTTTGGGCGGGGTTTGGAGATATAGGGGCTTCCACTCACCTATCTCGCACCTCTCGTACTAAGCGTATCGAGAAGCGAGCTTTGCGATAAATCGCGGATGAAAATGTGTAAATGGGAGCCGGGGCCTCTATTTATATGGAGGCGAGGACACGCTGGGCATTTCTTGTTCAAATTCTGCGTTGGCATGCTTGTACCTGCTTTAAGTTGTACTTTGTTTCATTGTGAGAGATGAATAGGAAACCCCATGGTGCGGCCAAGGCAATGCTTGGTGCGGCACCATGGGTGTCATTGCGAACCAAGCCCTTTTGAAACTTTGAAAATTTTGCACTTTAGCCCCTCAGCAGTTCACCTTGTTCGCGCATCTGCTTTCCTTTCGCATTTTTGACTCCGCAACTTGACATTTGTTAAGTTTTAACGGTTCTTGATATTTTATGTCGATCACATACCGAGTGCGAAATTGGGGTGTCTGAGCCCCTCACGATGGAGTCTACGGGTAACCTTGCGACTTCTTGAGTAGGCGAACATCGTTGATAAACAATAGACTCTCCAATTTCGTTCAATTAAGAACGGGAGAATGCAATTGGTAGCAGTTATAATGCACAGTGAACATGCTATCCAAACTCTATAACCTAGACATTTTTAGTCGGTTATAAAAAGTTATCGCAGTTTTAAGCAAATATGAATTTAATGTGCTCTGATGGTCAAACCTACTAATGTAGGTTGTCTACGTATTCCCTATTAAAGGAAATCAGACCAAGCGTAGTTCAGGCCAAAACCTTAAACTACAACGGAAAAAGATTTTTGTGTTTTCGAAAAAGCCGTATTCTTCCGGTCCGAAACCGTTGTCAAATACGGTATGAAGATTTGAATGTTTTTCTGTTACCACCTTTCAACCGGTAAATACCTTGTAGTTGAAATGTGTTAAGAAGAATTTTCTAAGTATGTCTGGGCCTTGATCGCTGTCTTGTTTCCAGACATATCCCGAAAATTTTCAGATATCCAGAAAATTGTGCTCGACTAAAGATCTATCGCCGAGCACGGCGAATTGATCATTCTTCAAGTATTTTCGAAAATTGTGAAGTGGAAAATATTCTTTTTCCTTCATTTTTCTTTTCCTCCCTGTTTTTTTTTGTTATATTCCTCTTTTTTTGTATTTTTGAAATATTCCTCTTTTTTTTGTTTTTGAAATATTCCTCTTTTTTTGTGTTTTTTTTTTGAAATCAAAACTCAATTTAAAGAAGAGTTTTTCTTTTATTTGAAAATAAAACAAATTTTCCTAAAAAGGAAATTATTCTAAAGTCGTGGTAGAATATCTTGTACGACTTACCTTTTCGGTGGCTGCCGCAGGGTAATTCGACACTTTGCCACTCTTCTTTGGGGGAAGTTATTCTCTTCTTTTTTTTTTTTTTGTGATGGTCGGACCTACTGATGTAGGCTGCCTACGTATCCTTTTTCAAGGAATCAGACCAAACGTAGTTCGGCCTGATGCTGGGAATTTTATTTTTGCTTGCTCTTTTTTCTTTTCTTTTCTTTCTTTTTTTTTTCTTTCTTTTCTTTTCTTTTCTTTCTTTTTCTTTTCTTTTTCTTTTCTTTCTTTTCTTTCTTGATCTTTTCTTTTTTTTCTTCTTTTTTTTTCTTTTCTTTCTTAATCTGCTGGGGAAGTCATTTCCTTTGTCCTTTGGTGAATGGTCGCAAATTTTGGTTAACAAGACTAACTTTGTTAACTTCGTTAGGCTCGGTGGACCATTGTGAGAACTTTGAAACTTGAGGACCGAGTCGCAGCTGCAAACTTTGGAGGGGGAAAAGGGAAACTTCCCTTTTTCCTCCCTTATATGGACGGGAGTTTGAGAGAAAGGGACTACTGCTCCTCTTTCTCTTTTCTTCATCTTTCATTTCTGCTGCTTCGTTGCCATAGCCACTGTCTTCTCTTTTTTTATTTTATTTTCTCCATTTCCGCTCCTTTTCTCGATTTTCTTTCGCCAATTTCAGTGTTTTACTTAGCGATGGCTTCTTCTTCACGATCCAGAAGGGAAAAGCACCGATGCGCCTGAGGTATAGGAGGAGGAACCTCCTAGCTTGGTTCGAAACCGGCTAAATTATACGTACTCTACGGACGATTGGGGCAACCTTGTACGAGATCGGGACACCCACATCTCCAATCTTCCTTTAACCACTGTAAGATTTCTCTCTTCTAGCAATTTTCCTGGCTATTTCTCAGATCTGCTAAATTCCTGCACTGTTTGGAACTTTTGGAGCATTCTTGACTTTGTTAGTGATGCATATGCATGTCCTATTTATACCTAAATGATGTAATTGAGTGATAATGTATGTAATTTCTGTGATTTATTTTTGCGATGCATGATTTAAAATAGTGATCACTATTTGACCTTACTATGCATGATTTATGTTCTAAATGCAAATGTGGCTATATGATGCATGTTTTACACTAAATTACATTTTTGCATGCAATAGAATTGCGAAACGGAATGTTCAGAGTATAAATTTAATTTTTTCGAAACACTTTTCGGGCATATTTTCGGATAAAAGTGGGACAAAACATATATTTTTCATGCCCTTAGATTTATTTTCCAAGCATGCAACTGCTGCAGGGGTATAGTAAATACCACAAAGATATTTATTTTGATGATTGGTGATATTTTACCTCCTTTTTGTCGTACTCCTATGGCAGCTTATTGGACAAATGAAATGCACAATATGAATGCATGAATTATTTTATTTGATGCAGATGCAATGCAGAACATGTATGAGATGACGCATGAATCTTTCTTATTTTATTATGCTCATGACAAATGCAGTCATAATATGTACGTTAAGATGCAAAATTAATTATATATATGAATTGCTTGTTGTTGTTTTTTTTATGAATGAATTTTTTTTATGGATTTTGTGGATTTTGAAAAAGAATGATTTTTATGTACATGTAAATTTATGCACATGTATGAAAATATTGTGTGACTATTTAAAGAATTATTATTTTCTTTTCTTTTTTTTTTATGAACAAGATTTTTTTTTATTTTTGTAAAAGAAACCTGTACAAATATTATGATATAATGCAATATAGTGTATATGATGCAATATGTTACACATGCAAAAATAAATTCACACAAAAAATAAAACTATACCAAACATCTAAAATGTAATGGCACGTTGTACTTTTGAAAAAAGGATTTTTAAGAATACACCTTTGGATAAGAGCGGACATTTCGGGTGATATTGGAACGGGAAATATGGCCGAATCTCTTTTTTTTTTTTTCGGTGCATCGTGGCTGTTTAGTTCGTGGCCGTAGCCTCCTTTTGTAGGTTTTTTTTTCGCGATTAGGAGCGGTAGAGACAATGGTCGGAGCCGAATATCATGGCACCAAAGACCTCTATCCGGGATAATGGGGACATTGATGATGAGGATGAGGACACTTCTGGGGGCTCTCATGCTGATGAGTCTAGGGTTTCTTCTTCGCCTCGCAGAAGGAGTATATGGGCCCGGATCGGTGGACGCCGCAGGCACTGATGGACCGCTCGGGGCTATGGCTGCAAGAAAAAGGATTGTTCCTGGGAAAAACAAAAGGGGGTACAGGCAATAATAGATATGTACATGCCATTAATGCATAATCTAAATTTCTTTTGCAATTATTCCTAAGTTGCACCTTAGGACCCGTAATATTATATTTTAGTATTTTATTGTGAGCTTATGTCGTGGTTTTTCTTTTTCTTCTGTCAGTCGAGCCTCTTTGCCTGCTGAAGACGAGAGATAGGATGCCGAGGTTTTAAAGAGTGTCTTCCCTCTCCTTATTCTCCTGATATATATATATTTTATTTGTTTGGCTCTAACTTTTGCCTAGGCCGCCCTTTCGGGTTTTCAACCTAGCGAGCCCTTATTTTTATTATTATTTTTTTTTCTTTTTGCCCTGACTTTTGCCTAGACCGCCCTTTCGGGTTTTCAGCCTAGCGAGCCCTTATTTCTCCTTTTTATTATTCATTTTTTTTGAATGCCCTAACTTTTGCCTAGGCCGCCCTTTCGGGTTTTCAGCCTAGCGGGCTGGAGAGGGAAGCACTTGTCGGATAGGGTGGTTCGAGCGCAATACCTTTTGAGCTCGTTAAGATCGGAGGCTGAACAAGGTCTTCTTTCTTGGCTTGTGGGGAGTACGACATCTCCTGACCGGATCCTTTTGACAATATACGGCACATCGTGGAAGAGGGGGGTAGCAGCCTTTGATAAGTAGCCCCGGCATCTTTTAGCTCAGACGGCATGATATGATAGCAGTAGGTTACCCCAAAAGGGTGGTGAATGAGGTCTTTTCTTGGTCTCCTGCTGCCTTTGATTTGACTATAACCCAGCATGCCGTTGATAAAAAAAACAGTTGGGCTTGAGAATGATCACTATATTGGACAGCCAGATCGGGTATATTTTTTTCTTCTATTTTTTTTTACTTTTTTTTTTTATTTTTAATTTTTTTTTATATTTTTGTATTTTTTTTTTACCCGAATGAAGTTGACGTGTGGCTGTTTCATGCCTTTTTTTTTTTCAACTTGTAGTGACCATTCTGGCTTGATGCGGTGGAGCTTTTGTCTGATTGGCTGAGCATCCGGACATGTGAGGGTCCGGTGTTTGGCTATGGCTGGGTCTACCCTTGACACCTCTTTATAGGACCAGGTAAGCATGTCCACGAACTCTTCGATGAGATCCATGAGTGTTATCCTTGCAGGTAGTTGTTGATTCTGACTTTTTTTGATTCCATTGTCCAGCCCCCAGATTGATGGTGGATCGCCTTCGTCTTGTCGTTGATGATGTCTCTGGCTCTACTGACTTTACAAGCTCAAGCAAACATTTTTTTTCTTTTGGGTCCTTTTAAATGACTCATTATTATAATTATTTAATGTGTCTTTTAATACAGGTGCAACTAAGAAATAAGCAAAGACGTTTAGATTATTATTAAAAGCACATCGTACAGGGTTTATTACATTATTGAGGACCTGGGGTTTGAGATCCTCAATTGTAGGGAGCGGATTGGTAGATGACCAATCCGTAAAGCTAGGGAAAGGATCGGGGATAGTGTATCCGAAGCGGTTTACCAAGTCTGCGGATGTCAGGAGCGGACCGGTCGTGATGTACCAATTCTGCAGAGGCTTATTAGAAATAGACTCGAACTCAACAGAGAGCCTTTCATAATCAGTGTCCTCGTCTATCATACCCAGGAAGCTGTCCCCCCAAATTTTCATTAGAAACTCCCCGGTTTAGAGCTTCAAGCAACATGGTTTTCACATCTTCGATGTCAGCCTCCAATTTGGCACGGAAAGTTGGGTTTTGGTATATGCCGGTTTGGATTTGGGAAGGGCCGGGTTATTTTCTGTTGAAGGTAGGGATGCAGGCTGGTGGATTTTGGACGGATATGGGTTCTGGGTTAATGGAATTTGGGTATTATAAGGATTCTGGGCTGGATATGGGTATTGGGTTGGATAAAGGTCTTGGGTTATTGGGTTTTGGATAATATAGGGATTTTGGTTTGGATAAGGATTTTGGATTGGATAAGGATTTTGGATTGGATAAGGATTTTGGATAGTATAGAGATCATGAGTTTGTGGAATTTGGGCATTATAAGGGTTCTGAGTTGGTGGAAGTTGGGTAATATATGGATTCTGGGTTGGTGGGTTGGTGTTTGGTTGGGAGGTTGGATTTGGAGGAACATAGAAGGTTGATGCTTCTTGGGGGACTGCAGGGGAAGGGATTTTCTCACCACTAGATTTAAAATTTTCTATTACATCAACTTGATTGACTCTTTATATGATCAATAAATGCTTCCAAATTTTGGTCTAAGCCATTTTTGTATTGCCGGAGGCGGAAAAATACCCAGAGCCCCCTGAATACGTACCCTGCTTCACTTTTACGCCATCTTTGCTCGGATACGTGTCTGTTTCTTAGGGGTGCGCGTACGTGCGGATGCGGGACACCACTGCTCTCGTTCCACCCTCCCTTGTTTAGGGGAAGACGAAATCCAAAGTGCGAGAGGAGTGCTGTCTATATTAGCACGTTGGAATGTGCCTCGGTTGCCTTGAGTGGATTTTGTATCCAAAATGAGAACTAAATGTTTCCTCATGTCAGGTTATCCCTTATTTCGGGGATAACAGGATATGGGAATGCATTACCTTTCCATTCTCATTCTCCCCTTTTATCTTTCAGGGGAAAATAGAGAAGTGCAAGAAAAGATATTGCAACGCCCCCACTTATAGATTTATTAAAATAGCCTTATGGCCCAATCAGATCGCTATGGGAGCTATGGGTTTCCCGCATCAAGTTATCCCTTGTTTAGGGGATACCAGGATATGGGAATACATCACCCCTCCATTCCCGTATCTCCCTTTTTTAGGGGAGAACAGGAAAGTGCAAAGAGGGAATGTTGCGAGGCCCCACTGGATCTGAAAGTTTTAGAGTCGCCACCTTTATTTTAAGGCAAAAATAAAGGAAAACCAGAGATTTTAGAAAAGCGGGTTCGGAGGCTAAGTTACGAGTTGGGAAGGTGCTAGGCACCCAACTCGCCCTTTCGGTCTCAAAGCGTTTTTGGCTGAAGTATGCTCATTGTTATATTAATCTAGCAAATAAATAAGGTCTTATTTTGACAAGGAAAATTAAAGAGATACATTCGTGGCTACATTATTACGGACTCGCGTCTCCTTCCAATAATTACAAACATATTTAAGAATATTTGGCCATTATAACGGCTCTTTTACATAATATTTCCTAATCTAATCCGGCGACAACGGCTTATATTGGCTACATTAGGATTTAAATAACAATTTTTGAAAATAAATAAAAAGACAGAAAATGTAAATAAATAAAAATAACAACGCTCTTAAAGGTTTTACCTTTTAGAGCGGTGGTGTGCTCGCTCTGTCCTCCTCGGGAGAGGGAGTCTTTTTTTGTTGTTGTCTGTGTGTGTGTTGTGTTGTTGTGTTGATTTTTGAAGTGTGGGCTTATCAACTCGGGCAGAGTGACAACTTTATTTGGGTAGGTTTTGGCCTTTTTGGTTGGGCGGAACCTAGACTTAATTTATTGACTTTTCAGCTCGTTACTCGGGTAGAGTAACAGCTTACTTTGGGATTTTTGGACTGAGGATTTGAGGTGGATACCTAACAACTAGGCTAGGGATCACTTATAACCTATGGGTTTTTGATTTGGCAGAGTTTGGACGGGGTTTGGAGATTATAGGGGCTTCCACTCACCTATCTCGCACCTCTCGTACTAACTGTATCGGAGAAAACGAAGCGAGCTTATTTGCGATCAAAATCGCGGATGAAAATGTGTTAAATGGCGGGAGCCGGGGCCTCCTATTTATCTTGGAGAGGCGAGACACGGTGGGCATTTCTCGTTTGTTCGACTGCATCAACGGCTTGTGCCGTGCTTTAACAGTTGTACTGTTTCATTGTGAGAGAGATGAATAGGAAACCCCATGGTGCGGCCAAGGCAATGCTTGGTGCGGCACCATGGGTGTCATTGGCGGCACCAAGCCCTTTTGAAACTTTGAAAATTTTGCACTTTAGCCCCTGTAGTTCACTGTTTCGCGCATCCTACTTTTCCTTTCGCATTTTTGACTCCTGCAACTTGACATTCGTTAAGTTTTAACAGTTCTTGATATTTTATGTCAGTCACATACCAGAGGTACGAAATTGGGGTGTCTACACAGACATCTACAGAGATCGAGGAAAAACATGGTCAGATCGTGCCCGACAAAAAGAATAGCCACTAAAAGGGGAAAAAACCCTAAGTCTAGGTAAAACCGAGGGCCTTGCCGCCTTTAGCAGCAGGCGCAATGGCTGACTCTCCTCGATCTCAACCTACGGGCCTTCTTAAGTCCTATCAAGCCTACCCAGAAAATTTAGAAGAAGAAGGCCAGAAGTTCCGCCCAGAAATGCAAAAATAAAGAGAAAAGGGAAAACGAGATAAGCAGGAAATCAGAAGGAAATAAGACTTACTGTTGAAATTTCTGGAGGGAGTCTGCTTCGCGAAGTCAAAGTATTCAAACGGCAACGGCACCGGCGACTGGGACGTCCTCAGGAAACCGGCAACAAGAGCTAGCAGAGCTTCTCTCTCTAAAAATCTCCAAACACCGTAAAAGTTCAAATGGGCGAAGCTACCGGCTTAAATAGGTGAGAAAATCTGGGGTACCGTCTTTAGGCGAAAGGACAAATGCAGCCGTCGGCCAGCGCAGCGTGCATTAAATGCGTCGTCCCGAGGGAAGTGCCCCCGTCTTTTCGGTCACCTCCATGACGGCTCACGCGTGACCCGTCCTATTCTCTGGCAGATCCCCTTCAGCGAAACGCTTCTTTGATACACCTCATCTGGCAGTCACACGAAGTTCTAGAACAATCTATGGCAACCTTCATCCCGATCATTACTCCACAAAAATTTTCTCAAGTGTTTGGACCCGAGCAACAAACAAACTTCATCACCTCTTGTACGCTCCCCGCCTCGAGCATGAATACTCACCAGGAACGAAGCTAGGGGCCACTGATATGCCCGGCCCAAACCCGGTCACGAGCAGAGCACGAGCTATCCTCATGTGCAAGTCACGAGAGCAAATCTTGCGAGGCCCGCGGGCCTAGCGAGCAAAGATATGGCAGCATCGAGCAGCGAGCATGATATTCCCGATTAAGCTTGTCGAGCCTGAGGCCACACTGTCCAGGCCGAGGCCTTGCCGAGGTAATATAGCCGCTCAATACATCGGTATCATCTCTGAGGCGAGGGCCACCTTAGACAACGCCGAGCGAGAAGATATCGGTAGCTTTCCATGCCAAGAATCTTGTCAAGATTACCATGTGTAGGCAGGACATTTGCCTTATCCGTTCCTGATATCTCGCGGCCAGCCGCGTATCATGCCTAAAATCTAGGGTTTCTCTCCTTGTTGAACCAGACAACTGAGGAGACCAAATTCTACCCGGAATCAACCACAAAAGGGCTAATAAATACTCCTCCACCAGACATAACAAAGGTACACGCTTTGATGCACTCATCCTCTTCCTTGAGTTCTGGTATTCTGTTCTACATACGATACTTACTCTCGCGTAGGAGGGTTTCGCGAGCCACGCTTGCGCTTCCACTTCGGGTTTTCTTTGCTCTCAGCCAGGTTCAATGAAGCAGATTCAAGCCCAGATATCCTACCCAAAGTGTAGACGGCCCAAGCTGAGGATTTGCCACATCACTACCATTTACTAATAGTCACAAGAACACTAACAAGTGTGAATAAGATCTAGAGTATATTTACTCCAAATATCAAATGCTCTAACAAAGCCAATATCATTCGTTTATACTATCAATTACTAGATTGGACAATAATTACCACAATTTCTACCCACTCATAACCACATTCCTCGATAGAATGAAAATTTTATAACAACTATGCCTATTGCAAAATGCCCCCTGTAATCTAGCCAACGCAATTTCAAAGTGCACTTAAGGGCTAAGGCATAACAAATACGAAACAAAGCACAACGTAACATATACATGTATTAAGGATATTTATGGCCGATTTTCAACTTCTGTTTAATACACTACATGGCTTAAATACTCATGTATTTCAAGCATAACTTTGTTCATGTCTCCGAACCAAATCTCAAGCCGATTATTTTTTTGATACTATTAGGATAGACCAATGTAGTACTTTAGTTATCATCTCATCTCTCCTCAAGCAATAAGAGTGTACTACTTGTTATTAACAGTAATACCATCACCCACAAGGACGAATACTTCATGCATATTAGTCCTTGAAAACACATACACTAGTAGGACATACCATAAGATACAATATACAAATAGGGTGATCACAGATTCATCAAAACAAACGTCTATTAACATATGATGACGGTCATGCATATGTCACATTCACAACAATAAGTAAATATAGAAGGAGCACAATGTTACTCACAGATTGTTATTCATTTTACTGTTCAATTCCATTCTGTAATAGGATCAGTCAATTACTATTCTACATACTACCAGCTTAGTTATTCGACGAATATATCTTGACAACCAATTCAGGGCGCATATTGAAGTGGCTTCAAAAGCTTCCGTCACAAGGGCACTAGGTATTTGTCATCAACAGCTGCACCCTTGTATAAAGTCTCATGCACATTTATATTATACGAGCATATATGCATGACAGGAATCTCATGTAGACATATTAGTTTTACGATAGAAATCAAGTATTTTAAACAATGTCTACCACTAACGAGTAAGCCATTCACATCGTATTTGCACTCGTGTCTATTGTAATCACGAGTTAAGTAACATGAATCCCTCAAGGATTCATCCCTAATTCACTATTCATACACAAGGTTGGACATCTATTATTAATAGTCAGTCCACATTATAGCATTTTGTTACATCACCACATTATACCACTTTGTTGCATCACCACTGTAGTCCTCCACTCGAGGGCCCTACATACACCCACCAGAGTATCACCTTGGTTACCAAGGTAATCCAAACCAAATAGCACACACCGATCTCTTTCGGTTCATACATGTGTTGGTTCCACTTGAGCCTCCTCTTATAATCCAAACCTGATCATTACTATGGCCTACACTTAACCACTCATTGATAATACCCAACAACCAAAAAACCAACTCACCTAGTATAAGGATCTTATCCCGGCTGTGAACTACCATAGTTCTGATACCAACTATCGCGCCCCGAACCCAATCTCTATACAAACCTCGGGTCGAGTGCGTACCAAAGATAGAAAACACACGCAAAGCCCCTTACTAATTATGGGCTAAATAAAACACATCTGATAAAACATAATCACTCCTATGAATAATGTAAACTCCACAGCTTCTGAAAATCTGAGAAAACAAAAGTCAACAAGCTATTACTAGTGAACTAAACACAACGGCTCCAGGTCAACAAATTAGTGGAATATAATACTGCAGTAATAATCAAAACCCAAGATAGAGTCTATATAACTCTATATATTCATGTCCTCATAACTAGACAAAGCAAGCCTTCTAGAAGTTACAACTCAACAACGTCTTAGGTCTCGCATGTCTCACCGACCACACGGGAACTCTCGATCTCACTGGATCATTTTCTTGGATAATTGCACACTAAAGTAAACAAACACGAGGTGAGTGATAACTCAGTAAGTTACTACATGTACCTACATGGCATGATGTTATGCATATGTAAACATCATATCGGTCAATCAAGTATAGCTGTACATATACTTGCACACATCATGTTGATCATGTTATAATTCATATTAACCCAACGTAATAAAACACATAACCATGATATACATCTGCATGAGAGCTTTATGTCTTGTCCTGCCTTTCAATTACCATAGTTGTGTTGCTATTGTAGTATGCACGCTGAATCATATCTGAACCATTAGCCGTGTCCAAAACAGGTCCCCTTCTTATGACTCCCTTAGCAAAAAGGAACGCATACACTACCAATAGTCATACGAATCCCTTCATATGACTCTCTCGGCAAAAAGGACCACATACGCTATCGATAGTCATATGAAGCTTAAATTACCAAAGTTTCCCCACTATGGTCGATAGTAGAGGCTCTAATAGAACAATACGAACCATGTATGCCAACTGGATTAAATGTGATGTACAAGTGGATGTTTACTTGTAATAAGCACAATTGTTAAGTTCCAAGTATGGGAACTCAACACACATACGAAGCATAAATGTTTGCTCGTAAATAACACAGTTGTTGAGTTCCAAGTATGGGAGCCAACACACATATCTATGGGAGCCCAACACATATATCAAGAATGAATGTTTGCTAGTAAATAAACACCAAATCATGTATTTATTTTAAACAAACATTACAGCTAAATCATCTTAACAATAACAAGTGTAATGTTCGTAAGTACTAAATGTTAAACATTCCACTGGTAGGCCACTGGTCCTACCACAAACACCTATTATAGAAGACAAATGCGTACATACTAGACTCTCATATGACAACCTCAAAGTAGACCAGTAAGTCTATATCGTACATCAAACACATATCGATATGTAAGCACACAATACCTTAGACTCGTAAATATGTATGTAGTTACTGGTCGCTAAGATTAACACATGTGTAGTTCTCTAATCCTACCACGCAAACCAAGAGACAATTGCTTAGTTCGTAAATACTGGACATCATGCTCAATTACAAACATAGGTAAATAGTATTAGTACCTATTACATCATAAAATACGACGTGACTATTAGCGATTATTTGAATACAATATTTCATAACATATAATGTTATCAATGGTTACCTTTGAGTATTCAATATTAGATAGCCAAGAGTAGGTCGATGATTCTACCACACATAATACATCAACTTGCTGCTAATGATAAAATATATCATCCATAAACTTTCTATTTTAGTTCATAACTATCTTGTACCTAAATGGAGTACATATGATGATAAGAATAGGTTCTCGGCCCCGCTACTCATAACTCCACCAAACAATACCTACGAGCACTTAAATTCTTTCTATAAATCTCGCAACATACTCATGATTAACCTACATCAGGTTAATCATACTTCAGTGATACTATTCCCAAGCTTATAAGTCCATGCTTCAATTCAAGTATAGGTGCAAGCCATTAATGCCTACTACCTAGCAGAATATCCCGTACAATTAACATGTATCTGATCCACATAATATTGTCCAATAACTAACTTGCAGTTGCAATATTTAAGTAGTCTCTTGTAACAAGTCCTACACAGAGACCTAACCACTTTCCTTTAAAGCGTAGAGATCAATTATTCAATTCAAATAATTTAGTTATCTTAAATACTAACTCTGCTGAGATACAAACTCAATGACTATTTGCTACTACATAGTTGTAATATTCATCAATTGACATATAATTATTTCCACTCATAACTAGTACAATTCTACTCATCATTCAGTACATGCATGCGAACATTTATCAATTGTTACAGCTATAAGTGATTGAATAATATTACTTAAATACTTTAATTCCTTGTCGAAATTAAATTACTCAGTTGACTTAACTATTAGACAACTCCAATTTGACTTTGTAAAGTCAATTACAATACCACAATAATATTCTTAACACATAGGGACTAATATATCATTCCCTCATTTAATATTTTTCTATCATACAAATTAACCTTGTAGGATCAATTATAAAACTATAACACTTTTGGCCACAACCGCTAATTATTTATTAGCCCATAAATATTAAATAAAAATTTCTTATTATCACATCATAATTTCTATAAAGGTATAACTTATCCCATAAATAAATTACAAACATCGTCGGAGATAATTACACTACTCCATATAATTTATTTCACTTAAACTTCACTCCATACAGTCAATTATTCAACGTAACAAATCCCGGAGAGTTAATAATTACAACTCCATAATTTTTGGGTCATAATTGTCATTTTGTAGTAACACCCTATTTCATTTATATCGGTTATTCTACCGATTAAACGAAGTAATTATTTACAACGAACACGTATACCAATTACAAGCCAAAAATAATTAATAAGTAATATATTTTCTTATTGTTAACTAATATTTTACCATAGAAACATCCTATGTAGCACATATCATTGCATACACAAGCAAACAAGGGAAAATAGTAACTTATCTCATCCAAAAATATCAGTGAAAACATAAAATATTCGGGTACAAATGTCCTCAACACCAAGCTGCAGAGTCCAAAGCAAATCTAACTTGAAAGCTCAAAACCTTGGCAAACTCTCGCATGAAGTCACACGGCTGATTTGGGGAAAGACATTGAGAGCCTCAATTTAAAAGATGTGCAAAGGTCCAATGTATGGCTCAAAACCTTAGAAAGCTCTTGAATTCTAGTTTCTAATTTGGGGAAACGAATTGAGTTCTCACAAATTCCGAGTTTTCTACACAAAACTATGACCATTTTACTACAAGTTGTTTCTGGTCCACGGGAAGACGCGGCCCGAACCAAAAATCAAACTAGAGCACACAAAATTCCACACAAAATCTATTACAAAACAATTCTAAGTTTATCCTAAATATCTCTTAGTCATCAGAGCTAAACTTAGAGCCAACTTAGCCGAAAATAAATATTTAAATATCACCAATAAATCTTGATATAAATATAAAAAATTCAGGGTGTTACAGAACTGGGTTCGGTATGGGCAAGAGCAACCCATTTGTAGAAACTACGGGTTACCCATCAAGAAAGCATGTCAAAATGAGAGAGAAAAATGAGTTGAAAGCGGGTGAGTGGAGCAATTCCACCTAGACCGCTTCAAAATCTCGTGGGTTATGCGTTAGAAATAACGGAAGATCATTACATATGGAGGAAATGTGGCACACTGTGAGCGCACCACCACATTAATGAAATTGAAAATTTTCTTCGGTGCCCCTATTGTTTTAAGGAACGTGACATGCGGTCCTTGTGCATTCAGGCTTTGCGATTTGACCCTATGTCAGCCTCTGTTAATCTCGGTTAGCTCAATTTGTCTTGCAACACTTGGCATGACTTGACGGACTTCGAGGACTTACACATTAAGGATCTAAAAGTTACATATTTAAAACCAAAAGTGACATATTTAACGACAAACGTGACACATTTAAGGTTAAAAATGACACACTTTTATACATAATGACTTACACATTGAGGGACTAAAAATGATACATTTAATGACAAAAGTGACACATTTAAGGCTAAAAAATGGCACACTTTTATACATAATGACTTACACAGTGAGAGATTAAAAGTAACACATTTAAAGACAAAAGTGACACATTTTCATTCATGATAACTTATACATTAATGGACTAAAAATGACACAATTAAAGGCAAGAATGACACATTTAAGGCCAAAAAATTGATATTTTTATTATAAAAAAGTTTGTGTCTTGTATTGCTATGCATGTAAACTATTCAATGAAATGTGTTAATATAATTTTGTTCGTTGTTGGATTACCTTTTTCCAATCTTGATGTATCAATTTTGAATCACGTTGTATCATTTTGTCAATCGTGATGCATCGATTTGATTTTGGGATGAAAGAAAGATGCATCAATATGAAATCATTTGTTGATCGTCTTTTGAAAAAAAAACGAAGATGAAAGTCTGGTTCATTATATTTATTGCGAAATGCATCAAAAAATTTGTTAACCTTGTTGCAGCGCGATGTATAAATTGGATTAGGTTACTAAAATTGATGCAGTGCGATGCATGAATTAATACACATTGATCATGAATTGGATTAGCTAATTTTAATTGATGCATCGTTGTACATCAATTGAAAGAATGTAATGCATAAATTGGATTAGATCATTTTAATTTGATGCATCGTAGTGCATAATTTTAATTGATGCAACACGATGCATATTGAGTAAGTGATCGGTAGTGCCCCTTAGGTTCATTAAGGATATCGTAATCTTTTTCGCTCCCAAAAGTGACATTTTCAGATTAAAAAAAAAACATTTAGTACTTTAACGGTTGAAAACTTATAAAGAGTGGAACGACCGAATTTACCCCTAAATTATACTTACAATATATGGGCTAGAGTTAATCACTTTATATTCTTATATTTTTTCGTAACCGGAAAAAAAACATTTCATGCATCGCAATGCATGACATGGTTTTTTTTTTTGTTATGAAAAAATATAGATGTGTAAAGCGGCTAAAATTTTCCAGAGAGGACCGACCTGAATTTCTTCCTAATATCAATATAGCTAATATGTGGGAATTGGGAAGTCCAATTATATGGCGCAAACTAGTCTAACTTGAGTTCTAAGAAAAATATTTGGTTTGATCTTTCCTATACAACCAAGAAATGATAATTGAATCTATTACAAATGTTATTATAAATGTTAGGATAGCGAGTATTTTCCAAATATACTTATATGAAAATGAGACCCATCAATTAAGTAAAAAGGAAGAAATTTGGGCTGGTTGCGTCTGGACAATTTTCATTTTTTCGTGATCGAGAAAAAGATATGTCATGCATTGCAAAACATAAAATAGGACACTTTTGATGCATCGCGCGATGTATGAAATGTCTTTTTCTAGTTACTTAAAAATATAAGGATGCAAATAGGTTGAAATTTTTTAAAAATGGACTGACCCACAATTTTTAATTATTGAGCAACTAGTATTGGGACCGTTCAGTTTTCGGGTGTAACGCTCGACTTATTTATTTGATAATTTGAGCATTATTTTATAGGTACTACTTATGGAAAAAATTTGGAAAACAAACTTGGCTACCATAACAAAATTCCAAAGTCTATAAAGACAAATTAATAACGAAATTCATCTCACCTTTATAACTCTAAAACACCATAATCATTAGCTTATATATATATATATATATATATATATATATATATATATATATATATATATAATAGATTACGTGCTTTCGTGCCTATACTAGCGTCAATATCGATAGGGCGGTATAGGACGGTGTTAGTATTCAAATAAATTAATATAATATATATATATATATATATATATATATATATATATATATATATACTAGTTTTTGTACTCATATGTTAAACGCACGTTAAATATCTTATTCACTGAATTATACATAAATAATAAGTAAAATAAAGAAGAAATATAAAATTAAAATAGTAAATTAAGGAGAACAACTTAAATAGAAATATATTATTGTAAACTTGTACTAATCAGATTTCCATTTTCCAGTGCAGCTTGCTTGAATTGATCTGTTTCACTAACATAAATAAATGTTGCATTTTGAAGACTATTGTTTTTTTATTAGGTCAAATTACAAAATATATTTTCCCCAAAGTATACACCCAATCTCAGATCATTACCCAACATAAGTTTGTCCCGATTTGGTACTTGATGTTGTCATTTGTGTCAAATAGCTTCCTAGGCCCAATGTCTGTTAGTAAAAAATATTAAGTAAATGTTGGACCTAGGAAGCTTTAAAACAAGTGGCAACATCGGGTACCAAATTGAGATAAACTTATGTTTGGTAGTGATCTGAGATTGAGTGTATACTTTATGTAAAAATTTGTAATTTGGCCTTTTTATTATAAAAAAGAAGTGATTGTAAATGGATTTCCTATTATTTATACTGATTTTAGAAGTAAAAAATTGATAGTTATTCAATTACCCACGTGATACTTCGGCAGCTCTTGGTTTCTACATCAATTCAACGTTATTTAATTACAATGTAACAAATATAGTTGTTGCATTCAATTAACGTGATTCAAAAAAGATAGAAAATGAAGAGTTTATGCAGAAATCTAAATACAAACCAAGGTAAAGAATAATTCAAAGAGAATATGAAATTATTTATCCAATTAACCATACCATTGTATTTTTTATTTTCAATTCTCAAAATAAAAGTTGAACATTAAATGTAATCTATATATTGGAAACTAAAATTATTTCACAAACATACTTTTTTAGAAAGTTAGTTTAGGCGGAAACTGCCATAAATATGGATGTTATATACTTCTGTGATTATATATATATATATATATATATATATATATATATATATATATATATATATATATATATATATATATATATATATATATTCATGCCTGAGCCTATGGTACGGTGTCAGTATATCTGATTTCGTCAATTGGATTGACAATGCCTAAATAGAATGTGCGATTTTAAAAAAAATGTTACAGTTGAGGGGTACATTGCTTCAAGTGATAGTTGAAGGACCGATGTTTTATAAGGGATGACTGTTCATGAGATTAATCGCATGATATAACTTTGTAATGTGAAGATAAAAGGCAAAACACACTTTTGGGCCACTGTACTTTTCAAAAAATTGCAATTAGGCCACTAAGACGTCAAAATTTTCGGGAAGGCCACTGTACCGGAGTTATCTTGCAATTTAATCTATTTTTTGGATGGACGTTAAGTTTGAAGATTAATTTTTGTTAAATACCTATTTTGCCCATGTCATCATCTTCTCCGAAAAATCCCAGATTCAAACAAAATCCCAGATTGTAGATTCAAAATTCCCAGATTCAACACAAAATCTAGATTGAAGATTCAAAATTCCTAGATTCAAACAAAATCTCAAATATACAAATTTACAAAACCAAGTAAAAATTAAACCTTGAAAATCAGAATTAACATATTATTACAAGAAAATCAAGATTAATAGATTTGGAGATAGATCTAACAAATCTGGAGATGGATCTAACAGTTCTGGAGATGGAAGCGCCATTGTGAGCCAACTGTTAGGGAGGCCCATGGTTCTAGTTCCAGGTTCGGGGACCAGAGGGATCCAACTGTCGACAAATATGTGGGATGAACATGGAGAGGACTGTATCCTTCAGTGTTCGAAGGTAAGTTGAAGCTTAGGGTCAACGGAAATCACGGTGCAGGGATCCATCATTAATTTCAGCTAGATCAAAGAAGATCTGGAAGTCTGTTTCGTGGTGGGAGGATAGACGCGAAGCAAGGAAACGAGATTGAAAAAAGGAAGAGATGGCTGGGGGGGGTCTCAAGAGACGGAAGAAGGACTAAGCAAGAAGATGGTGGTGACAGAAAAAAAATGTGTTTGATGTGTGGATGGAGGTGAGTCACAACCTCAGGAAGGCTTTATAGCTCAAAGTTGCTCCGTTTAAGATAAGTGGGGGACCTAAGTAGGTAGGTTAAAGATGTGGTATTTGATAATTATAGCGACAGAGCAGAATAGATTTGTCCTTGTCAGGCAGGTACAAATGAATTAATGCTGGTTAAATCTTCAGGTGATACCTATCAGTTGCACCCTTTTAGCGATGGATTAATGCTATTTAAATCTTCAATTTGAGATTTTGTTTGAATCTGGGAATTTTGAATCTACAATCTGGGATTTTGGTTGAATCTGAGATTTTTCGGAGAAGATGATGACATGGACAAAATAGGTATTTAACAAAAATTAACCTTCGAACTTAACGTCCATCCAAAAAATAGGTTAAATTGCAAGATAACTCCGGTACAGTGGCCATCCCGAAAATTTTGACGTCTCAGTGGCCTAATTGCAATTTTTTGAAAAGTACAGTGACCCAAAGGTGTGTTTTGCCAAGATAAAATATAGGGAAAAGAAAAATGAGTGCCTGCTCATAATATTAATTGCAGGGGGTGACTTATAATAGGGAAAGAAAAAATAGGGAGTTAAAAATGGATAACTATTCACATATGTGAATGTGAGAGTAAATTTCAACCGTTCAACTTTTTAAGATAATTTAATCTCAACCTCTAAATAGTCATAGTTAATAATCTATTTGTTTTATAATATAGACTAGTGATGCTCCTGTGCGTTGCACGGTTTGTGCACTGGTATAAAATTATATACTCATTTAAAATTGAAGAATATATAATTAAAAAGTTTAATATGAAAAAATAAAAAATAATAATAAAAAGTAAAATTAAAGATAGATCATATAAATTTGAAAAAGTAACTATAAATTTATTTAGATGTATTTCTTTATTCAGAAATGAAGAATTTGATGGAATTCAACCATCTTTGTCATTCGTTAAGTCAATAATTGATAATAGACATGTGCCTCTAAATGACAAAATTTGATAGATATGATAGTTTCCAATATTTCGTACTAAAGTAGTAGTTATAAAAAACGTTGGTTATTGATAATATAAATATATAAAAATATATTTTGTGTCTTCACATTCTCTTCCTTCTTTATACCTCATTCTTCTTCTTCATCATTTTGTGTTTGTGTGTATGATTCAAAATAAATTTACTTTTGTGTTTGCGTTACTGTACATATACTGTTTGATGAAAGGTCTAAATAGAAATTTGTTCACATTTAAATACCCTTTTTGAAACTCGATGCATCATTTTTGAATTACAATGTATCATTTATAAATTGTGATGCATCGACCTAGATTTGAGATGTAGGTAAGGTGCATTAATTTTAAATCATATGTTGATTGTGTACATGAAAGAAGAGAGATGAATGTTTGGTACATTATGATTTAAGGCGCGATGCATAAATTGGATTATGTGATTTAAATTGATGAATTGATTAAGTGATTCGTAGCGCGCCTTCGGTTCATTAAGAGTCGTAGTCTTTTCGCTCTAAAAGTGTTCTTTTTAGTTAAAAAAACATTTAAAAAAAATTGTAGCGGTTGAAAATTTTACATAGTGGATGGACCCAAATTTCTCCATAAAACAAACAACAACAACAAAAAAGGACTAAAAATACTCAAAATTTCAAGTAGCCCAAATTTCTCAATTGATTCCATTCAAATGTATTACATTAATGAACAACAAATATCATTCCAATTATAACCAATCTGGCCCAAAAAAATCACAAGCACTTGTCATATAGATAAAAAGCTTATCACTCTCTAACTTTAAAACCCCACCCCCACTCACTCTAACCTATTTGCACAACGGCTCACTCTCACTCTTACTCAATTAAGTCGTCTAAAAAGTCAATTTTCTTATTTTTATAGCATTAAACCTAGGAAATTCTTCCGGTAAACATGATACAATGCCTCTTCATCTCTCCAAACCCTTCGTTTAAAAAATTAATCCGCCGATTTTCCCAAACCAAAATAGAATCAGATCAAACCATTCCGTAGCAAGGTGCGTTAGATTTTTTTTTATAAAGCAAGTTTTGTAGTATTCAACTTTGTATTTCGATTTTAAAAAAAAAGTCTTAGAGCTTAATTTTACTTAGTGAATTGGAAAAAAAAATGGCTTATAATAAGAGCCAAGTATTTATGTTTCTTTACCAAATTATTTTTTTAAATACAGTTTAAATAAGTCGAGATTTTTTTTATATTTTCAGTATTTAATTAACGTTATACCTGAATTGTTTATATTTTGAGTATAGAAAAAATATAGATTTCAAAATTTTAGATTTGTATTTTGAAGATCTATTTTTAACATTTTTATAATTAAAATACACATATTTTAAATCACTTGTATCTAATGAAGTGGTTCACTTCAAAATTGGCCTCTTTGTAATCACTAATTTATTTGTTTTTCGTCTCTACATTTCAAATTTCTTTGATTTAATTAGATTTTATTTATAAATGTTCATTATTCTGATTTGATAAAACCAAAATTAAGAAATTTGTAGTCATAGTGCATATTAATAAATAAATATAAATATATATTGGTTACCAATAAATCTGTATCAGTTTGCAAATCATTAAATTGTATTAAATTTAACACATACACTTAAGCATGGATTTTATTAAATTATCTTAATTTATTCCCGACATCTTTAATCATAGGCATTGCATATGTTTAAGTTATTTATTGATTACAAAGGTACCCTGAAAATTTAATAATTTCGCATATATAATTATTTTCAATTTATTGTAGCTGTGTGATCTCTAAAAAAAAATAGATGACCAAGTACATGAGATCCTAAGCAATCGAAATAAAAAGAATACAGTAAGTATTACAGGTTGGAAAAATACTTTTATATTGTAAAATATACATTTTGCACAAAAAATTGTTGAGTTATCTAAGTTTACCTTTGGTCTGGCTGATGTCTCTAAGCAAAATGAGAGATGAGACATTTTATATAGATTTTTTTCTATATTGGTGTGCTATCCTTAGTTGTTTTTAGCAATGATGTTCAACAAACAAAATTGTAACAAATTTATAGTGGTTTTATATTTGAAAACTGCTCGACTAGAGAAAAGCTAAGAAACAGTCTAACTCCCTTAGGCGTCCAATTACAGCCGAAGAAATTGATCTTTAATGATAATTCATGCAATTGTTTTGATAATTTATTCATTCATCATTCAATTGATAAACGATTATTAAATTCAACAATTGAAATAAAGAATTATTTATTAGCTCATTGAAATTTCAATATAGTTAAAAAAAATCATAATTATTTTTTATATTGCTGTGTGAATGAGATTGAAATAGTTTGGTATATATGGTTGTCAATTGTCTCAAGTCAAAGAAAGAATGTCAAAAGTTTTCTGATTTATTTATCTAATTAATTTTGATTACAAATTCGTTTCATTTCTCAATGCATTAATGACACATATACAATGTAGAAGTGTTGTCATTTTTGGAAAGTGCATTTTGGTGGAAACTTTCCAAAAATTGCACATCTCATTTTATATATGTATGGATAATGACAGAAACACATAACACTGCTAAATAAGATAGTTTCCCGCTTAAAATCACTTGCCAAAAACATAATATCACTTTTGTCTTATATACTATGTGTGAATATGAAAATGTACAAGACTTTATATTTCTTCAAAATCTAGATAACATTAAACATATTAATTAAAAAAGGATAAAACATCTGATTAGTCAAAAACTTATGGAATTCACGAAACCTCTTTATATTTAGTTTTTACTCTTTACTTTTTGAAACAAATTAATTATACGTTTGATACATAGTAAATGAGCACGTAAAGCGAAGCATTTCTTAAACAGTTGAAATATTACGATTGATACATTTCACGAAAGCAGTTCATTGGATATTGCATGGAAAAAACACAAAAATATTGAAATAATAATCGAGTGTAATTTATTAATTTCAAAGGAAAAACAATTATGAAATATTCAAACTTTTAGCAAAAGAAATGAAATTATGAAATATTCAAACTTTTAGCAAAAGAAATGAGATTGTAGTAATAACAACTTAATCTTCCTCTTGAGCCTCTTGCTTCACAACAATAAATGGTTTGGAAACGTGACTTGCAATAAAAATTTTCCATTATCTGCACCTGCATGTGAATGAAAAAAGATATCAACATATTTACTTAACTTTATATAATGTATGCATAAAAATCAATTAATTAAAATTGAGAGAGAGAGTGGAAGAAAAACGGAGAAAATCGAGTTGATGTCGAAATAAAGTAAACAAAGTGTGACAAAAAAAATGAGATTAAGAGTATGTAATAACCTGCTTCACTAATTCAACCTCGTAAAACGAAATAAATAACCAAGTGGCAAATGTTTCACATAATAATTGAGCATATAACAATTAAGCAGAAGCATTAGCCAATTAAAAAAATACCAAAAAGGAATAGTCATACACACCCAATGGATACCGAGAGATAAAAATAGAACTACATAGGGGACATAAGAAAAGGAGTGACAATAAAAGTTACAGGAATCAACTAAGTAAAAGTCAAAAACATGGAAAATTCCAACAGATAACAGAACAAAGGATTCAGCCAGCAGCTATCTTCCAAGCCTTCTTTAGCCTTTTATCTCTCTCTCTCTCTCTGTCTTTATTAGGGTCAAAAAAGTCGTAAAAGAAAGAACCAACTTACAGAAAGACATTGGTAAATGTTGAAGGAGGAAACTGAGGGGACTATGGCGGATGGATGATCCGAGAAAACTCTTACCAGTAGACACCCAACTTACATGAGAAAGAAATTGGTAATTACATGAGAAAGAAATTGTTTGATGGGTGTGGGTTAATTAGGGTGATGTGTGGAGGCAGAGCAAATACTGGCTGCTGGCATGGCAGTGGCACATCTCTCCAATTCCCTTCCTTATATTCAGGTAATTTTGTATAATTTCTCTCTTTCTCTCTCTCTTTATCTCTCCAATTCTCTTCCTTCGATTTTTCTTGCAGACACCCATTATAATTTCTCTCTTTCTCTCTCTCCCCGTTAATTAGTTATTTGGATTATTAACTACTTTTCGATTTTTGTTGCAGACACCCATTTCTAAGCTGTGCTGTTGGAAAAAATACATAGAAGAGAGCAGAAAGAAAAGAGAAAGAAAAGAAAGCAGAAGAATAGAAAACTCTTGATTCAGAGATATAGAGAAATCTTAGAGGATGAAAAGGAGGAAGAAGGCGTTGGTGGAAGCCGGAAAAATTGGAAGTGGAACAATGAACGGAAGAGGAAGAAACGGAAGAGGAAGGAACCTGCATTTTAGGAATTTTAACCACCTTTTACACGCTTACAAAATTCATTTAATCTTGGCCGTACGAATTTGGTTACAAAATCAATCCCAACCCCTCATTAGCCTCTACCAATTGCACATGTGTAATCCCATCTCTATTGTAATTCAACAATTGAAATAAAGAATTATTTATTAGCTCATTGAAATTTCAATATAGTTAAAAAAATCATAATTATTTTTTATATTCTTTGTGTGAATGAGATTGAAATAGTTTGGTATATATGGTTGTCAATTGTCTCAAGTCAAAGAAAGAATGTCAAAAGTTTTCTGATTTATTTATCTAATTAATTTTGATTACAAATTCGTTTCATTTCTCAATGCATTAATGACACATATACAATGTAGAAGTGTTGTCATTTTTGGAAAGTGCATTTTGGTGGAAACTTTCCAAAAATTGCACATCTCATTTTATATATGTATGGATAATGACGAAACACATAACAACGCAAGTAAATAAGATAGTTTCCGCTTAAAATCACTTGCCAAAAACATAATATCACTTTTGTCTTATATACTATGTGTGAATATGAAAATGTACAAGACTTTATATTTCTTCAAAATCTAGATAACATTAAACATATTAATTAAAAAAGGATAAAACATCTGATTAGTCAAAAACTTATGGAATTCACGAAACCTCTTTATATTTAGTTTTTACTCTTTACTTTTTGGAAACAAATTAATTATACGTTTGATACATAGTAAATGAGCACGTAACCGAAGCATTTCTTAAACAGTTGAAATATTACGATTGATACATTTCACGAAAGCAGTTCATTGGATATTGCATGGAAAAAACAAAAATATTGAAATAATAATCGAGTGTAATTTATTAATTTCAAAGGAAAAACAATTATGAAATATTCAAACTTTTAGCAAAAGAAATGAAATTATGAAATATTCAAACTTTTAGCAAAAGAAATGAGATTGTAGTAATAACAACTTAATCTTCCTCTTGAGCCTCTTGCTTCACAACAATAAATGGTTTGGAAACGTGACTTGCAATAAAAATTTTCCATTATCTGCACCTGCATGTGAATGAAAAAAGATATCAACATATTTACTTAACTTTATATAATGTATGCATAAAAATCAATTAATTAAAATTGGAGAGAGAGAGTGGAAGAAAAACGGAGAAAATCGAGTTGATGTCGAAATAAAGTAAACAAAGTGTGACAAAAAAAAAGAGATTAAGAGTATGTAATAACCTGCTTCACTAATTCAACCTCGTAAAACGAAATAAATAACCAAGTGGCAAATGTTTCACATAATAATTGAGCATATAACAATTAAGCTGAAGCATTAGCCAATTAAAAAAAATACCAAAAAGGAATAGTCATACACACCCAATGGATACCGAGAGATAAAAATAGAACTACATAGGGGACATAAGAAAAGGAGTGACAATAAAAGTTACAGGAATCAACTAAGTAAAAGTCAAAAACATGGAAAATTCCAACAGATAACAGAACAAAGGATTCGGCCAGCAGCTATCTTCCAAGCCTTCTTTAGCCTTTTATCTCTCTCTCTCTCTCTGTCTTTATTAGGGTCAAAAAAGTCGTAAAAGAAAGAACCAACTTACAGAAAGACATTGGTAAATGTTGAAGGAGGAAACTGAGGGGACTATGGCGGATGGATGATCCGAGAAAACTCTTACCAGTAGACACCCAACTTACATGAGAAAGAAATTGGTAATTACATGAGAAAGAAATTGTTTGATGGGTGTGGGTTAATTAGGGTGATGTGTGGAGGCAGAGCAAATCTGGCTGGCCGCCGGCATGGGCGGTGGCACATCTCTCCAATTCCCTTCCTTATATTCGGGTAATTTTGTATAATTTCTCTCTTTTCTCTCTCTTTATCTCTCCAATTCTCTTCCTTCGATTTTTCTTGCAGACACCCATTATAATTTCTCTCTTTCTCTCTCTCCCCGTTAATTAGTTATTTGGATTATTAACTACTTTTCGATTTTTGTTGCAGACACCCATTTCTAAGCTGTGCTGTTGGAAAAAATACATAGAAGAGAGCAGAAAGAAAAGAGAAAGAAAAGAAAGCAGAAGAATAGAAAACTCTTGATTCAGAGATATAGAGAAATCTTAGAGGATGAAAAGGAGGAAGAAGGCGTTGGTGGAAGCCGGAAAAATTGGAAGTGGAACAATGAACGGAAGAGGAAGAAACGGAAGAGGAAGGAACCTGCATTTTAGGAATTTTAACCACCTTTTACACGCTTACAAAATTCATTTAATCTTGGCCGTACGAATTTGGTTACAAAATCAATCCCAACCCCTCATTAGCCTCTACCAATTGCACATGTGTAATCCCATCTCTATTGTAATTCAACAATTGAAATAAAGAATTATTTATTAGCTCATTGAAATTTCAATATAGTTAAAAAAAATCATAATTATTTTTTATATTGCTGTGTGAATGAGATTGAAATAGTTTGGTATATATGGTTGTCAATTGTCTCAAGTCAAAGAAAGAATGTCAAAAGTTTTCTGATTTATTTATCTAATTAATTTTGATTACAAATTCGTTTCATTTCTCAATGCATTAATGACACATATACAATGTAGAAGTGTTGTCATTTTTGGAAAGTGCATTTTGGTGGAAACTTTCCAAAAATTGCACATCTCATTTTATATATGTATGGATAATGACAGAAACACATAACACTGCTAAATAAGATAGTTTCCCGCTTAAAATCACTTGCCAAAAACATAATATCACTTTTGTCTTATATACTATGTGTGAATATGAAAATGTACAAGACTTTATATTTCTTCAAAATCTAGATAACATTAAACATATTAATTAAAAAAGGATAAAACATCTGATTAGTCAAAAACTTATGGAATTCACGAAACCTCTTTATATTTAGTTTTTACTCTTTACTTTTTGGAAACAAATTAATTATACGTTTGATACATAGTAAATGAGCACGTAAACTGAAGCATTTCTTAAACAGTTGAAATATTACGATTGATACATTTCACGAAACAGTTCATTGGATATTGCATGGAAAAAAACAAAAATATTGAAATAATAATCGAGTGTAATTTATTAATTTCAAAGGAAAAACAATTATGAAATATTCAAACTTTTAGCAAAAGAAATGAAATTATGAAATATTCAAACTTTTAGCAAAAGAAATGAGATTGTAGTAATAACAACTTAATCTTCCTCTTGAGCCTCTTGCTTCACAACAATAAATGGTTTGGAAACGTGACTTGCAATAAAAATTTTCCATTATCTGCACCTGCATGTGAATGAAAAAAGATATCAACATATTTACTTAACTTTATATAATGTATGCATAAAAATCAATTAATTAAAATTGGAGAGAGAGAGTGGAAGAAAAACGGAGAAAATCGAGTTGATGTCGAAATAAAGTAAACAAAGTGTGACAAAAAAAAAGAGATTAAGAGTATGTAATAACCTGCTTCACTAATTCAACCTCGTAAAACGAAATAAATAACCAAGTGGCAAATGTTTCACATAATAATTGAGCATATAACAATTAAGTTGAAGCATTAGCCAATTAAAAAAATACCAAAAGGAATAGTCATACACACCCAATGGATACCGAGAGATAAAAATAGAACTACATGGGGACATAAGAAAAGGAGTGACAATAAAAGTTACAGAATCAACTAAGTAAAAGTCAAAAACATGGAAAATTCCAACGATAACGTAACAAAGGATTCACCAGCGACTATCTTCCAAGCCTTCTTTAGCCTTTTATCTCTCTCTCTCTCTCTGTCTTTATTAGGGTCAAAAAAGTCGTAAAAGAAAGAACCAACTTACAGAAAGACATTGGTAAATGTTGAAGGAGGAAACTGAGGGGACTATGGCGGATGGATGATCCGAGAAAACTCTTACCAGTAGACACCCAACTTACATGAGAAAGAAATTGGTAATTACATGAGAAAGAAATTGTTTGATGGGTGTGGGTTAATTAGGGTGATGTGTGGAGGCGAGCAAATCGGCCGGCATGGCGTGGCACATCTCTCCAATTCCCTTCCTTATATTCGGGTAATTTTGTATAATTTCTCTCTTTCTCTCTCTCTTTATCTCTCAATTCTCTTCCTTCGATTTTTCTTGCAGACACCCATTATAATTTCTCTCTTTCTCTCTCTCCCCGTTAATTAGTTATTTGGATTATTAACTACTTTTCGATTTTTGTTGCAGACACCCATTTCTAAGTTTGTCTTTGTTGGAAAAAATACATAGAAGAGAGAAAAGAAAGAAAGAAAAGAAAGCAGAAGAATAGAAAACTCTTGATTCAGAGATATAGAGAAATCTTAGAGGATGAAAAGGAGGAAGAAGGCGTTGGTGGAAGCCGGAAAAATTGGAAGTGGAACAATGAACGGAAGAGGAAGAAACGGAAGAGGAAGGAACTGCATTTTAGGAATTTTAACCACCTTTTACACGCTTACAAAATTCATTTAATCTTGGCCGCACAATTTGGTTACAAAATCAATCCCAACCCCTCATTAGCCTCTACTAATTGCACATGTGTAATCCCATCTCTATTGTAATTCAACAATTGAAATAAAGAATTATTTATTAGCTCATTGAAATTTCAATATAGTTAAAAAAAATCATAATTATTTTTTATATTCTTTGTGTGAATGAGATTGAAATAGTTTGGTATATATGGTTGTCAATTGTCTCAAGTCAAAGAAAGAATGTCAAAAGTTTTCTGATTTATTTATCTAATTAATTTTGATTACAAATTCGTTTCATTTCTCAATGCATTAATGACACATATACAATGTAGAAGTGTTGTCATTTTTGGAAAGTGCATTTTGGTGGAAACTTTCCAAAAATTGCACATCTCATTTTATATATGTATGGATAATGACGAAACACATAACAACGCTAAATAAGATAGTTTCCGCTTAAAATCACTTGCCAAAAACATAATATCACTTTTGTCTTATATACTATGTGTGAATATGAAAATGTACAAGACTTTATATTTCTTCAAAATCTAGATAACATTAAACATATTAATTAAAAAAGGATAAAACATCTGATTAGTCAAAAACTTATGGAATTCACGAAACCTCTTTATATTTAGTTTTTACTCTTTACTTTTTGGAAACAAATTAATTATACGTTTGATACATAGTAAATGAGCACGTAAACTGAAGCATTTCTTAAACAGTTGAAATATTACGATTGATACATTTCACGAAACAGTTCATTGGATATTGCATGGAAAAAAACAAAAATATTGAAATAATAATCGAGTGTAATTTATTAATTTCAAAGGAAAAACAATTATGAAATATTCAAACTTTTAGCAAAAGAAATGAAATTATGAAATATTCAAACTTTTAGCAAAAGAAATGAGATTGTAGTAATAACAACTTAATCTTCCTCTTGAGCCTCTTGCTTCACAACAATAAATGGTTTGGAAACGTGACTTGCAATAAAAATTTTCCATTATCTGCACCTGCATGTGAATGAAAAAAGATATCAACATATTTACTTAACTTTATATAATGTATGCATAAAAATCAATTAATTAAAATTGGAGAGAGAGAGTGGAAGAAAAACGGAGAAAATCGAGTTGATGTCGAAATAAAGTAAACAAAGTGTGACAAAAAAAAAGAGATTAAGAGTATGTAATAACCTGCTTCACTAATTCAACCTCGTAAAACGAAATAAATAACCAAGTGGCAAATGTTTCACATAATAATTGAGCATATAACAATTAAGCTGAAGCATTAGCCAATTAAAAAAAATACCAAAAAGGAATAGTCATACACACCCAATGGATACCGAGAGATAAAAATAGAACTACATAGGGGACATAAGAAAAGGAGTGACAATAAAAGTTACAGGAATCAACTAAGTAAAAGTCAAAAACATGGAAAATTCCAACAGATAACAGAACAAAGGATTCAGCCAGCAGCTATCTTCCAAGCCTTCTTTAGCCTTTTATCTCTCTCTCTCTCTCTGTCTTTATTAGGGTCAAAAAAGTCGTAAAAGAAAGAACCAACTTACAGAAAGACATTGGTAAATGTTGAAGGAGGAAACTGAGGGGACTATGGCGGATGGATGATCCGAGAAAACTCTTACCAGTAGACACCCAACTTACATGAGAAAGAAATTGGTAATTACATGAGAAAGAAATTGTTTGATGGGTGTGGGTTAATTAGGGTGATGTGTGGAGGCAGAGCAAATACTGGCTGCTGGCATGGCAGTGGCACATCTCTCCAATTCCCTTCCTTATATTCAGGTAATTTTGTATAATTTCTCTCTTTCTCTCTCTCTTTATCTCTCCAATTCTCTTCCTTCGATTTTTCTTGCAGACACCCATTATAATTTCTCTCTTTCTCTCTCTCCCCGTTAATTAGTTATTTGGATTATTAACTACTTTTCGATTTTTGTTGCAGACACCCATTTCTAAGTGGTCTTTGTTGGAAAAAATACATAGAAGAGAGCGAGAAAAGAAAGAAAAAGAAAGAAGCGGAAGAATAGAAAACTCTTGATTCGGAGATATAGAGAAATCTTAGAGGATGAAAAGGAGGAAGAAGGCGTTGGTGGAAGCCGGAAAAATTGGAAGTGGAACAATGAGCGGAAGAGGAAGAAACGGAAGAGGAAGGAACACATTTTAGGAATTTTAACCACCTTTTACACGCTTACAAAATTCATTTAATCTTGGCCGTCACAATTTGGTTACAAAATCAATCCCAACCCCTCATTAGCCTCTACCAATTGCACATGTGTAATCCCATCTCTATTGTAATTCAACAATTGAAATAAAGAATTATTTATTAGCTCATTGAAATTTCAATATAGTTAAAAAAAAATCATAATTATTTTTTATATTCTTGTGTGAATGAGATTGAAATAGTTTGGTATATATGGTTGTCAATTGTCTCAAGTCAAAGAAAGAATGTCAAAAGTTTTCGATTTATTTATCTAATTAATTTTGATTACAAATTCGTTTCATTTCTCAATGCATTAATGACACATATACAATGTAGAAGTGTTGTCATTTTTGGAAAGTGCATTTTGGTGGAAACTTTCCAAAAATTGCACATCTCATTTTATATATGTATGGATAATGACAGAAACACATAACACTGCTAAATAAGATAGTTTCCCGCTTAAAATCACTTGCCAAAAACATAATATCACTTTTGTCTTATATACTATGTGTGAATATGAAAATGTACAAGACTTTATATTTCTTCAAAATCTAGATAACATTAAACATATTAATTAAAAAAGGATAAAACATCTGATTAGTCAAAAACTTATGGAATTCACGAAACCTCTTTATATTTAGTTTTTACTCTTTACTTTTTGGAAACAAATTAATTATACGTTTGATACATAGTAAATGAGCACGTAACCGAAGCATTTCTTAAACAGTTGAAATATTACGATTGATACATTTCACGAAACAGTTCATTGGATATTGCATGCATGGAAAAAACAAAAATATTGAAATAATAATCGAGTGTAATTTATTAATTTCAAAGGAAAAACAATTATGAAATATTCAAACTTTTAGCAAAAGAAATGAAATTATGAAATATTCAAACTTTTAGCAAAAGAAATGAGATTGTAGTAATAACAACTTAATCTTCCTCTTGAGCCTCTTGCTTCACAACAATAAATGGTTTGGAAACGTGACTTGCAATAAAAATTTTCCATTATCTGCACCTGCATGTGAATGAAAAAAGATATCAACATATTTACTTAACTTTATATAATGTATGCATAAAAATCAATTAATTAAAATTGGAGAGAGAGAGTGGAAGAAAAACGGAGAAAATCGAGTTGATGTCGAAATAAAGTAAACAAAGTGTGACAAAAAAAAAGAGATTAAGAGTATGTAATAACCTGCTTCACTAATTCAACCTCGTAAAACGAAATAAATAACCAAGTGGCAAATGTTTCACATAATAATTGAGCATATAACAATTAAGCAGAAGCATTAGCCAATTAAAAGAATACCAAAAAGGAATAGTCATACACACCCAATGGATACTGAGAGATAAAGATAGAACTACATAGGGGACATAAGAAAAGGAATGACAATAAAAGTTACAGGAATCAACTAAGTAAAAGTCAAAAACATGGAAAATTCCAACGATAACGAGAACAAAGGATTCAAATCTATCTTCCAAGCCTTCTTTAGCCTTTTATCTCTCTCTCTCTCTGTCTTTATTAGGGTCAAAAAAGTCGTAAAAGAAAGAACCAACTTACGTAAAGACATTGGTAAATGTTGAAGGAGGAAGCGAGGGACTATGGCGGATGGATGATCCGAGAAAACTCTTACCAGTAGACACCCAACTTACATGAGAAAGAAATTGGTAATTACATGAGAAAGAAATTGTTTGATGGGTGTGGGTTAATTAGGGTGATGTGTGGAGGCAGAGCAAATACTGGCTGCTGGCATGGCAGTGGCACATCTCTCCAATTCCCTTCCTTATATTCAGGTAATTTTGTATAATTTCTCTCTTTCTCTCTCTCTTTATCTCTCCAATTCTCTTCCTTCGATTTTTCTTGCAGACACCCATTATAATTTCTCTCTTTCTCTCTCTCCCCGTTAATTCGTTATTTGGATTATTAACTACTTTTCGATTTTTGTTGCAGACACCCATTTCTAAGCTGTGCTGTTGGAAAAAATACATAGAAGAGAGCAGAAAGAAAAGAGAAAGAAAAGAAAGCAGAAGAATAGAAAACTCTTGATTCAGAGATATAGAGAAATCTTAGAGGATGAAAAGGAGGAAGAAGGCGTTGGTGGAAGCCGGAAAAATTGGAAGTGGAACAATGAACGGAAGAGGAAGAAACGGAAGAGGAAGGAACCTGCATTTTAGGAATTTTAACCACCTTTCACACGCTTACAAAATTCATTTAATCTTGGCCGTACGAATTTGGTTACAAAATCAATCCCAACCCCTCATTAGCCTCTACCAATTGCACATGTGTAATCCCATCTCTATTGTAATATAGATAATTTATTTGAAAAAAAATTATCGAGTGCATTTAACGAACGAATGCAAAAACTAGTTATATCTAATAGAAGTATTCATTGATCTTTAGCTGGAATGCCCACATATCTATTTATCATTTTGAAACTGCAAAAGACCTTAGTTGAGAATGGGTATCCGCCTTTTGTAAGGCTTGAACACTCGACCTTACTATGCAATTGGTTATTATTTCCTTCCATTGTCACAACAATATATTTTAAAATAGAGAAAAATGAAGGTAAAATATCCGAAGTAAAAATAATATTTCAACCTAGACACAGGGATAAAAAAAATTATATTGGGTGACCAAACATGACCTTAAGATACATTTTAGCCACAAAATAAAAGTACATTATTTTTTAGATGTTTGGCTGTCTTTCTTGGGTGTAGAAATTCATCTTTTATCCACCAGTGTTGTGGATTTTTTTGGTTTTTTTTTTTTTATTAAGTCTTTGGATCATGACGATCGAAATCTAAAAAAATTAAGATAAAGTTTGTGATTGACATGTGTCATATTCAATGACCACTTATGTAAAAAAAAAATTTACACCATCAGTGAATAAATTTTGAGTAATGCTAGAGCCACTCAATGAGCACTCAAATTTATACACCAAATGATGTGGTTTCCAATATTTCATCTGATTTGGCATTTTATAGGCTCCACTATAAGTTAAAAAGTTATATTAACAATATGACACATAAGATGCCACATCATTTGGTACCCAAAATTAAATGATATTAGAGTGGCCCTAGCATTACCCATAAATTTTTAACTAAAATGTTATTATCCTTTCGTTTTAGGCAAAACATTCATTATATTACTTTAAGATAATTCACATAAATAATAATTTTAAATAATTATACTTACAATTTTCATAATCATTAATTTTTACACTTACTTGTGTTGTAAGTATTTAATTTTTTTTTTAATTTTTACCCACTCCAATAATATTTACTCCTTCTATTTTCAAATTATCGTCCTTATTTCTTTTTTTCATCTATTCTAAAATACTCCATCTGTTTCATGCAAAGAGTCTCCATTTGAAAAGTTTAATTATTAAAGAGATATATTAATATCATGGAAGCTAGTCATAATTACAAAAATACTTAAGCACAAGAAATGTACTTACAACAAAAATGGAGGGTAAAGATGAAATGTTATAGAAATTGTAAACATAATTTTTAAAAATGGACTCTTAAAGTGAAACATCACAAAATAGTATAGTGGACTCTTTGCCGGATAGAATAATTGTCCTCTTTCAAAATTTTTCCTTAAAAAAACACTTTTACCACTTTACCCTTATCTTTTCTACCAACTTAATTCTAACAACATGTTTAAAGCATTAAAGAAAACTATACATTTTACTAATATGTATAATGCAGTCGATTATTATTTTTAAACAATGTGACATGTCAACATGATACTAATAATTTAAAAACGAAGGGAATACATATTACGTACCGTAATTTTTTTATTATTAAATATTTTCAAATACTGTAAATTTTTTATTAGTATTAGATTGTTAGAGCAACTCCATTGTTGAATATTCTTATACATCTTTTTAATCGAGTCCCACTGCCACCGCTTCATTTTTCTTCTTATTCAATTTAAAAATATATCTTCCCATTCCTAATCTTCTTAACATCTTCTTAGTTGGGTCCCACTACCATCTCATTAACTTTACACTAGTTTTTTTAACCCGTGCGTTAAATACACGCCAACTAAATCGTACATAAACAAAATAAAGATGATAAAAAATCTTGAATGATAAAATAAGAAGAATCAGTTTATTAACAATTACACATAAGTATATCACTAATCATTATAGATTCTAAAAAAAATTCCTTATACACAACATTTGTTATCTTATTAGTCGATTTTTCATTTTACCGCATATCAATATCTAGTTTCTTAAAAAAAAGACCTACGATTGCATGGAATTATTGACTTTGACACTTGTTAATTGTTATTACATATGATACCAGCAATTGTAATTGTCTTCTTTGGAACATAAAAGACAGTCTTATATTAGATGGAGTAAATGACAATTTTAGGATAGAAACCTTTTCTCTATCATTGCTTCGTTAATTTCAAAAATTTTGTTTCAATAATATGATCCCCAAGATTTATGATGATTAGTCTTGTTCCATTGCACAACCTTGCAGACTGGTCAATGTTTCTAAATAGCATTACTGAAACACTAATTTTAAGTGTCAATTCATGACCTGACAACCCTGAACAGTTTATACTATTCAAAAACTCTGTAGAATGAATGTCTTCGAACAAACTTGAATTTTTTCCGTCCTACAAATAAAATATGAACTCAAATAAGTTCTTCATTTTGAATGATTACTTTTATTAAATTATATTTGTATTTTATGAATAAATAAATTTCTGATAAGAAAATAAGCTAAAATAAAAAATAACGAAATTATTTTAGTAACCTCAGTTTAAATTGTTTTTGTTTTATTGACTCCGTAACTATTATTTTTGTTCCATTAAATATATTTATTTTACTAACATATTTTTGTTTTACTTTTTTATAAGAATTTTTTTAAAACTTTTGTTCCGTAAATTATTTTATTTTACTAACTTCCGCATTAAATTATTTTTGTTTTGTTGATTCTGTAACTTATATTTTTATAGTGACTTGTTTCATAAATTATTTTTATTTTACTAACCTCTTATTTTTTTTTCTTGAATCCGGAACTATTATTTTTGTTTTAGTTACTATTTTTTTGTTTAAAGTAAGAAAAATGTTTAAACATAATTAAAAGAGAGGAGATTGTAGTGTTGATAGAGAAAATATAGAGAAGACAGGAGAGAGAAAAATAAATACAACCAGAAGAGAGAAGATAGGAGAGAGAAAAAGTGGAATGATAACTCAAAAGTCAAAAAATAAAAAATGTGATTTCGAAAGGATAAATATACTTTATATATATATATATATATATCGATCTTATTTTTATACTTCCAAACAAATAATTTTATTTAATATATTTAATATTTAAATATTTCGTATAAATACATTAATTTATAAATTAAGACACTAATTAATTTATAAATAATTAATTACTCATACATTATATAATTTATAATTTAAATAATAAATAATCTATAAAACAATAGAAAATAATTGAATTTAAAAATTAAAAAAATATTTCCTCCCCCCAACGGTACAATGTACATTGCTGCTATTCACAAAACAATTGAATTTAATAAAAAAAAGAAATTTGAATTAAAGAAAAAACAAACAGGGGACCCACAATTCTCTGAATAAATTTTCTTAAATGTAATTTATCTACCTAAATTGAAAGTGAATTTCTGTCTCTCCTAACTGTATTGTATTCTGAAGAAGAGTGCTTCCAATATTCATTTCTTTTTTTTTTTTAATAAAAAGAGGGTTACCGGAGGTAGTAGTGACAAGGTCAAGGAGTGGGTCCCTGTCCTCTAATTCGCCGCCAGTTAGAATGACCAATGATATGTTGGG
Source organism: Codonopsis lanceolata (assembly GCA_013146195.2). Classification (NCBI taxonomy): domain Eukaryota; kingdom Viridiplantae; phylum Streptophyta; class Magnoliopsida; order Asterales; family Campanulaceae; genus Codonopsis; species Codonopsis lanceolata. Next base: position 40,141,734 of record CM028383.1, read on the forward strand.
TGACAGGGGGAGTGATAAGTGATCAGTATTCAGTCCTCAAAATTAGAAGAAGTTTTCAAAGTCTTGGATATAAAAATAAGTAAATAACTGGTCAAAAGGTTTCTAGAAGTAGCCAAACAAGTTGAAGCTTTGGAGTTTAATTGGCCATAGATGACAGATGTTAATGTTAGGTCTTAAATTCAGTGATGTGATATCCATAATAAAATGGTTCGATCCATTTTTACCGAATCGGTTCGGTTATGAAAATGTTATGATCACTCTATGATATGGAGTTTGTTATATTATTACCAATTTTAGTTTTAGTTTCGTTAAATTAAATTTATTTAGATTTTTATATCGTTAGATAAAAATTATTATTTTCTAACTAATAATGGTATAGATATTTTATGAGTAATGTTAGAGTCACTCAATGAGTACTTAAATTTGTACACTAAATGATGTGGTTTTCAATGTGTCATCTTATTTGATATTTTATAGGGTAATGCTAGGGCCACTCTAATAACACTCAATTTTTGATACCAAATGATGTGTCATCTTATGTGTCATATTGTTAACATAACTTTTTAACTTATAGTGGAGTCCATAAAATGTCAAATAAGATGACACATTGGAAACCACATCAATTGGTGCACAAATTTGAGTGCTCATTGAGTGACTCTAGCATTATTCTATTTTATAAGCTCAACTTTTAGTTAAAAAATTATGTTAAAAATATGACACATAGGATGCCACATTATTTGGTGCACAAATTTGAGTACCCATTGAGTGACTCTAGCATTACTCATACTAGTTTTGTTAACCGTGCATTAAACGCACGATCATTCTTCTTTTTCAACTAAATCGTATATAAACAAAATAAAAAGGATAAAAAATCTAAAAGGATAAAATAAGAAAAATCAGTTTATTAACAAATACACATCAGTATATAAATAATCATTATAGATTCTAAATTTTTTTCTTATACACAACATTTGTTGTTTTATTAGTTGGTTTTTCATTTTCACCATATATAAATATCTTCAAATCAAAATAATTTGTTATTCTAAAAGCTGCGACATATAACTGTCCATGACTAAAAATTGGTTTCTTCAAGAAGAGGCCTACATGCAATTATCGATCAGAAGACTTGAATTGCTTATCAGATACGAAACCAACAATTAAAATTGTCTTCTTTGGAACTTGAAAGTCAGCCATATAGATGGAGATTTTTTTTAAAGTGTTTTTTGTTTTGTTTTTGTTTTGGTTTTTTTTTTTTGTAGACTTTTCCCCCTTAGGGGCATGAGAAGTGATTGAACATGAGACCTCATATTTTGTAAAGTCTTAACTCTACCACTGGGCCACCCCTTAGGGTCTACGTCGGATGAAGTTAATGACAATATTGAGATAAAAAATATTTTCTCCAACATTCCTTCCTTTCAAAAAATTTGTTTCAACAATGTGATCCCCAAGATTTATGATGATTAGTCTCGTTCATTGTACACATACAACATGATCAATGTTTCTCAATAGCATTACTGGAACACCAATTTTAAGTGTCAATCCATGACCTGGTAACTCCGAACATTTTATACTATTCAAAAACTTTTAAAATGAATGTATTCGAACAAACTTAAATTTTTTCCGCCATACAAATAGAATCTGAACTCAAATAAGTTCTTCATTTTGAATGATTATTTTTATTAAATTATATTTGTATTTTATGAATAAAGAAATTTCTGATAAAAAAATAAGCTAAAATCAAAATAACGAAATAATTTTTACCGTTAACTATTATTTTTGTTCCGTAAATTATTTTGATTTTACTAAATTCCATTATATTTTTTTGTTTATTGACTTCGTAACTATTACTTTTGTTTTATTTTTAAAATTAGTTTTACTGAAATACTTTTGTTAAATAAATTATTTTTATTATTTTACTAACTTCAATTTAAATTATTTTTGTTTTATTGATTGTAACTATTATTTTTGTTCCATCAGAATTTTATTTACTAACGTATTTTTTACATAACTATTTTTTAGAATTTGTTTTTAAACTTCTGTTCCGTAAATTATTTTATAATTTTACTAACCTCAGTTTAAATTATTTTTGTTTATTGACTCCGTAACTATATTTTTGTTCCATCAAATAATTTTATTTTTTACTAATGTATGTTTGTTTTACATAACTACTTTTAAGGTTCGTTTTAAACTTTTGTTCCGTAAATTATTTTTTATTATTTTAACCTCGGTTTAAATTATTTTTGTGATTGACTCTGTAAAAACTATTATTTTTGTTCAATCAAATATTTTTTTTATTTTACATATTTATTTTTGGGAATTTTGTTTTTAAACGTGTTCCATAAATTATTTTTTTATTTTACTAACCTCTTATATTTTT
>CM028383.1:40144210-40205197 GCA_013146195.2 Codonopsis lanceolata
AGACGAAATCGTGCGCGTAGAGAGGAGTGTCGCTCTATGTTAGCACGCTTGAATGTGCCTCTGCTTGCCTCGAAAGTGATTTTGTATCCAATATGGGAACCGATGGTTTCCTCGCATCAAGTTATCCCTTGTTTAGGGATACTAGATATGAGAATGCATTACCCTTTCATTCTCATTTTCCATTTTTAGGGAAGACGGAAAGTGCAAAAAGGATATTACGACGCCCCCACTATGGATTTATTGAAAATAGCCTTATGGCCCATTAAGATCACTATGTGAGCTTTGTTTCCGCATCAAGTTATCCCTTGTTTAGTGGATACCGTGATATGAGAATACATCACCCCTCCATTCCCATATCTCATTTTTTAGGGGAGAACGGAAAGTGCAAAGAGGGAATGTATGAGGCCCCAATCGGATCTGAAAGTTTTAGAGTCGCCATCTTTATTTTAAGGCAAATAAAGCAAAACCAAAGAAAAGAAAAATAAACCGAGAAAAAGAAAACGGGTTCGAGGCTAAGTTACGAGTGGGAAGGTGCTAGGCACCCAACTCGCCTTTCTGCCTCAAAAACGTTTTTGGTCAAGTATGATTATTGTTATATTTATCTCGCAAATAAATAAGGTATTAAAATGACAGGAAATTTAAACAAATACATTCGTGCCTACATTATTTACTGACTCGCACTGCCTCCTTCCAATAATTACGTACATATTTAAGAATATTTGGCTCTTTTACATAATATTTCCTATTCTAATACCTAAAGACAAAGAAATGCCTTATATTGGCTACATTATACCGGATTTAAATAACAACTTTAAAAATAAATAGATGACAAAAAATAAATAAAGAATAAACCGCGCCTTAAATGTATTACCTTTAGAGCGGCGGTGCTCGCTCTGTCCCGTGAGAGGAGTCTTTTGTTGTTGTTGTGTGTTGTTGTTTTGATTTGGGCAGAATGACCGCTTTATTTATGAGGGTTTGGGCTTATCAACTCGGGCGTAGTGACAAATTATTTGGGTAGGTTTTGGCCTTTTTGGTTGGGCGGAACCTAGACTTAGTTTTTGATTTCAAATTGCTACTCGGGCAGCAGTAACCGGCTACTTTGGGATTTTGGACTGGGAAGTGAGGTGGATACCTAACAACTAGGCTAGGATCACTTATAACCCATGTGTTTTGATTTTGGCGTAGTTTGGACGGGGTTTGAGACTCTAGGGGCTTCCACTCACCTATCTCGCACCTCTCGTATTAACCTGTATTGAAAGATCGCAAGCCCGCGATTTTTCTATCACAGAATCGAGCAAATTAAATGAGAGGCCTGGGGTCTCTATTTATAGCATGGAGAGGACACGCCGGAATTTGTTGGTTTCTTCTCCGTGCATCAACAACTTGTACCTCAAGGCTCAGAGTTGTACAATCCGGCCTCGAGAGAGACAACAAGTGGCTTGCATGGTGCGGCCAAGGAGACCGCGGCACAGGGTCCTTGGTGCGGCACCATGCCGCCTTCCAAGTTTCAAATTTTTGCACTTTCCCCCAAGAAGCTCACTGCTTTCAAGATCCTCGCTTTTCTTTTCACATTTTTGACTCCTCAGAACTTGACATTTGTTAAGTTTTAACAGCTTCTTGATATTTTATGTCGCTACATACCACTACTGGGTACGAAATTGGGGTGTCTACAGAGCCTCTCAACGATGGAGTCTACGGGTAACCTTAAGGCTTACTGAGTAGACGAACATCGTTGATAAACAATTGTTGATTCCTATTTCTAGATTTGGTTGAGTCATCCTCTCGATTCTAGTGTACAAGTGGCTAAAAGGTCCGCTGCATCGATTAGTGTGGCAACTTTCTTAGAATCAATTTATTTAGAACCTGCTTTTAGTGTTAGTCTAGGCGCGGTTTTGCAAAGCTTCTACAGAAAGCCTTAAGGACCAGCAGACTTTGAAGTCCGCTTCAATGCCGAATACCAAGTTAAGCCAATTCATGATATTATGACACGTGGACACCTAGTTGATATTTTCGAAAATATCTAGTCATTATGTCTTCAATCAGATTTCACTTTCAAGAAGTCAACTCTGCACGCTGACAACCGGCCTGCATCAAGCTTTCCGAAACCGAAGATCAAGACATTACCCGTTTTGGCTAAGAAGACTTTCCAAGCTGCAGAGCCTGCAAGCTGAAACATTACTCAATTTGGGAATGTCTTCTCTGCACACTGCATCTCTGATGATTGTGGCTGCTACATCTTCCAAAGCGCCGAATTGCATTCAATGCAAAAGAACGTTGGACACAGTTCACCCTGTTTCAGTCCAACGGTTCAAAGATCTCTTCCTAGTATTTATTCAAGTCTTGAAGATCTGAAGAACAACTCGTATGCGCAATTTACTCTCAAGCTTCATCTTCAATACTCAAGCATTCAAGAGATCAAAGGACAAGGACTAACACTTCACCAAACTTTCAAGCCGCAGATCGCCATCTTAAATTCGTTTTCAGCTTCATTTAGTTTGTCTTTAAACTGTTCTTTAATTCTGCACGTGAAGAGAACAATTAATCATTGATTGTCTCTCTCACCTTTATACATTTTTGCACGCAATAGAATCGCGAAACGGAATATTCGGAGTATAAATTAATTTTTTTCGAAACACTTTTCGGGCATATTTTCGGATAAAAACAGGACAAAACAGATATTTTTCATGCCCTTAGACTCATTTTTCAAGCATGCAATTGCTGCAGGGGTATAGTAAATGTCACAAAGATATTTATTTTGATGATTGGTGGTACTTTATCTTTTTTTCATCGTACCCCTATGGCAACTTTTTGGACAAATGCGATGCACAATATGAATGCATGAATTATTCTAATTGATGCAGATGCAATGTGGAATACTTATAAGATGATACATGAATTTTTCACACTTTATTATATACATGGCAAATGCAGTCCTAATATGCATTTTTATGATATTTAAGATGCAAAATTAATTATTTATATGCACAATATATTACACAAAAAAATTTCTTCTCTTTTTTTTTTCAATTTATGAAAGAATACAGTATGTACGTACACCATGTAGATTCTTACGTTTGTTTGTTTTTTTTTAATTATTTTTTTATGTAAAAGAATGATGTTTTTATATTTTATGTAAATTTATGTGCATGTATGAAAATAGTATGTAACAATTTAAAGAATTGTTTATTTTCTTTTTGTTATGAACAAGATTTTTTTTAAAAAAAAAGAATTTTTGTTAAAAATTATGAAGTATAAAACATGCAATATGTTTATTATTTATTTGAAAGACTGTACAGAGAAGGGAATAAGAGTAGAGAACTTACCTCGTTTTTTTTTTCAGGTTCGCAGGGAATTCGAAAGAGTGCGGGTATCATATGTCGATGTGGCTGATATTTTCAATATGTTACCCGAAGCTGCACAGTCGTTGGTAGAGGGTTCGGGTTTTAGCACCTTCCTACATTCTTTTACCCACTTTACCAACTTCCTTCCCATCTTTGATGTGCTTCGGGACTTCTGGTGGGACACCACCCACACTTTCCATTTTAGCTGGGGGGAGGCGACCATGACCCCTTGCGATTTCGCGACATTGAATCCCTACCAAAGATAGGGGAAACCCTGGCTCTTGATTTTACTCTCCGACATCGTAGGGAGGAGATTGTGGATCTCCTAGGCTTCGAGCCTCGTTTTAAATCATCGGATGAGATATATATCAGCAGCGTTCGGCAGTGGCTTCTTAATAATGCCGAGCTGGTGCCGGCTGATGACGAAGCTGCGGTTACCCGAGTGGCACGAGCTTTTCTTTTCTTCTTTCTCGGTTCATCGCTCTTTGCCAACTCCTCTGTCACCCTGAGAGCCTCCGTCTTAGCTTGTCTTGCAGATTTCGATCGGATCCCTTCGTATGATTGGGGAAAGGCTGGTTTGGCTGAACTTTATGCTTCCATGGATAGGGCCAGCCAGAATGATTCACCGACCCTGAATGGGTTTGCCCCGGCGTGGGAGGTACATGCCTTTTCCTGCTTTTTCATAATTTATTCTTTTTTTATCATTTTTTTTGACAACATATTTATTTCTTTTTTGTTTTTTGTTTTTTTTTTTTTGCGTGTCCGGCCTTCTCATTCTTCGATTGCCTGTCGCCTTCATACGGTCTATCAGCCTCCATATCTGTCCCAATATGTTGACAGCAACAGAGTTGATCCGACCGATGACGGTGGTTGTAATACCAGGGAAAGAGTGCTGGAACGAATTGTTGGCTCCAGTCCTGGCTCAGTGCACTTTCTTCCCTGGGAGGGCCTGGAGGGACATTATTCTACTACTCTGATGTTCAGTCGCTGCCGGATATTGATGGTTTCCATCATGGTGGATTCTTTGTACATGGGCAAGCGGGTGAACCATCAGCACCAGTCTTTTTTAGTGGCTCTAGTGGTGCCTCCTTGGCCTCCTGCTTGGGTGATATAGCCCGATCGACTGCTCGACCGGCAACAGTATCTGGGGAAATACCTCGTTCTTGCGACTGATTATCCAGTGATGTCATACGAGGATTTCCTGAGATTAGAGCTGCATCCCCCTCCTCCTGCTCCTGTTGTGCCTAGGCGGCATTCTGATGCTTCTGTCAGGCCTGGGTCATCTACTTCACTTCTCGACGAGAACCTGATGTTTACGGAGCCCGATGATATTTTCTCTACTTTCCAGTATGAGTGGGGCGGTGGATTAGTAGAACAGGTTCTCCCTGACGTCGAGATTCCGGAGGAGCGTCGCGTCCCGAAGCAGGCTCGTTCGGTAGACACATCCACCTTTATTATTTCTTTTCTTTATTATATTTTTTTATTTATACACACATTTTTTTTGCACACTTTTTTTTTCGAGACTAACATTTTTTTATTTTCATTTTTTCTTTTCATTCATTTTTTTCCAGTGAACGTGTCTACTTACAAGAAATCGCATGGCTTCTTCAAAGATCATCAAGTTATATCAGAAATTGACTGATGAATTCTCTTGCAAGGGGAGCAGCTCAGTGCGGCGGCCCAGACGTCGAGATGACGATGATGATGATGATGACGACGACGATGATGATGATGGGTCAAACCGCGACCGGGGCAGAGGTCGAGGATTCGCAACGGGTCCCAGGGTCAGGGGTGGTGGTTTTCCCAGAAGCCAGTCGTCCCGAGCACATTAGCTTTGGATACCTGCGAACATTAGTATCTCTTTCTTTTTTTTCTTTTGCATTTTTTTATTCTTTCATTTTTGTAAAAGAAACATGTATAAACATTATGATATAATGCAATATAATGTATATGATGCAGTATGTTACACATGCAAAAATAAATTCACACAGAAAATAAAACTATAACAGACATCTAAAATGTAATGGCACGCTGTATTTTGAGAATAGGGATTTTTAAGAATACACCTTTGGATAAGAGTGGGCTTTTCGGATGATATTGGAAAGGGAAAATGGCCGAATCACTTATTCTTTCGGCGCCCTGTGGCTATTGAGTCCGTGCTCGTAGCCTCCTTTAATAGGCCTCTTTTTCTTTGTGTGATCAGACGCAGGAACAGCAGGATGTTGGATCACCAAACCAGGATACCGGGCAGGATTTTCACAACACAATGCACATTTCGGGTGCCGCCATTGGAGGCCATGGTGCGGCACCAAGAGGCTTCTTGGTGGCACCATGCTTTTCCTATGCAGCCACTGTTTTCTTCACTATTTGGACATTGTGCGCTGAATTGTCCGTCTTCTTGATTTGTAGTATAAATTTTGACGGAAACCAGCTCAGTTCTTCGCCAATTCAGTTCATTCTCTCTTTCTAAATTCACCAGCCTCTGTCTTGCTTGCCATAGTCTTATTCAGCCACAATAAAATTTTCGCATCTCTTATAAATGGCCGCCCGCATTCCTACGGCTCTGGAGATTGAGGTTTATGAAAATGCCCTGGATTTTTGGATTCTCTCTTTGCGATCTGACAAGAGGGATTGGTTCGAACATCTTTTCGGGTTCAGGTGCCTTTTATCCTGGCGGAATGTTATAATAAATTGGGACATGTTAAGGGGAGCCGCCAGGTTTTGGTCTCCTGAGGATCACTTGTTTAATTTTGGCATGAACGAGATGTGTCCCACATTCGAGGAGTTCTCAGGCTATGCTTGGTGGCACCTACTGCCGATCGCTGCACCCCACAGAGGCGTCCGTACATGGCTATTCGGGAGCTCTTCAATTCTACCCGCCGGGCTACTCCAGGATTTATTAATGGGGACTTTTTTAATTTGATGGTTCTTCCTGGAGCCTTTACAGAATATATTGAAGATGGCGTGGACTATGTAGATTAACAAAGACTTTTTCTCTACTTAGTAGGAGATATTTGATAGTTGGTCTACCCGATTAGTAGATGAGCGGGTCGTAGACTTAGCATTACAAAGCTCTGGATCGCCGACCGAACATTGTTCCTGTGATTTTGGCAGACTCTCACGGCCTCGATCGCTTTTGTCCGGCTGAATGAATTGTTCCCTCACCGCGCCTCTATTCTCGATTCACATGTGGCCGGAAGAGCATTTCCTTTGGGTCCGTGCCCCGCGCTGAGCTTCTTATGATCCTTCCTTTTATGGAATGCGCGGGCATTTTCCCTGCACTAATTATTCTCGATATTGATCGGACCGATCACTTCTATCGCCGAGGCTCAATGGATATAGTCTGGTCGCCCGCCATCGGGAGATCCGGCTTTTCCTTCGCCACCCGGTGAGTACCAAGTGGTGATGCCGGGCCTTTATAGGACTTCTTTTTACCAGCCCGACCGGATCTTGCGGCAATTTGGAAGGGAGCAAGTCATCCCAGATACCTCCCGTCCTATATACATGGGAAGGGAGCTTACTAATGATCGTCTGGGTCCCGCTATCCAGGGCATGTGGCTTAGAGATGCTGAAAGATTGGAGGTAGCATACCCATATTCTAATTATATGCTTCTATCTCTTGGGTATCTAGCATGGGTTATGGTGGCTGCTGAGGGGCCGTCTCGCTCCATCCGGCATGTACTGAGGCATTTGCTGGGCCGCCATATAACCAATGGAGTGGATGTTCGCCTGCTGGAGGTAGGCGAGGACATTGATAGTTCAGGATTGGTTGTTCCTGCTGAGGCGAATTTCGACGGGTTCATGGCCTTGATACTCTGACGGCCCTCGGACCTGATATCGTGGTCCCAAAGAATACATCCCGCAGACCGAGTGATGTTGGTCAACAAAGATAACCCATGGAACAGAAATACCCGATCCCCCTCGACTAGTCAGTACCGCTGAATCGGCGGTCATGAGCTTTCGCGGCTAAGCTTGGCAAGCAGACAAGACAACCCCTGGGAACAAGAGATGGCTGCTCCTCCTCCCCCACCTGTATGGGGCGCTGGTCTCAGAACTGATGAAGCGGGTCCAAGCAATACAGCTGCTCAGGAAAACGAAGATGTCGATGATGAAGAGGGAGACACATCTGGTGGCTCTCATGCTGATGAGTCTAGGGCTTCTTCTCGCGCCGCGAAGGAGTATATGGGCCCGCCGGTGGACGCCGCAGTAATCGATGGACCGCCGGCTATGGCCGCAAGAAAAAAGATTGTTTCGGGAAAACAACTGGGTATAGGCAATATATAGATATGTACAAATGCAAATAATGTATAATATAGACGTCTTAATAAATATTCTTAAGTTGCACCTTAGGACCTGTAAAATTTATATTTTAATGTTTTAATATGAGCTGCTTTGTTGTGGTTTTTCGTTGTCACGAGCGATGTGTCAAGACCGAGGTAGACGCCGAGGGCTTCAAATAATGCCTTCCCTTTCCTTTTTATTATTTTTTTTGAGCTCTAATTTTTGCCTAGGCCGCACTTTCAGGTTTTCAACCTAGCGAGCTCTTTTTTTTTGTGCCTTGATTTTTGCCTAGACCGCCCTTTCGGGTTTTCAGTCTAGCAGGCTCTTATTAATTTTTTTATTTTTATTATATATATATTTTTTAATGCCCTAATTTTTGCCTAGACTACCCTTTCGGGTTTTCAGTCTAGCGGGCTGGAGAGGGAAGCATTTGCTGGATAGGATAGCTCAGGCGTAGTACCTTTGAGTTTGTCGAGGTTGAATGGTTGGACAAGATCTTCCCCGCCCCGGTTGGTGAGAAGCACGCACCTCCCGATCGGATCTCCTTAATGATGTATGGTCCCATCCAGGGAGACTTTCATTTTCCCCTAGTATCAACATAACTAGGGGTTTTTCTCAAGCACGAGGTCTCCAACTTGGATATCACGGCCTTTGACTTTTTGTTGAAGTTCTCGGGCGATACGCCTTTGATATGCCCGGTATGTTCCAAGGCTAACAGGCTGCTCATCAATTAGGGCCGCCTCGCACCGCCTCTTTCGATATATCGCCTTCCATCATCACTCTCAATGATGGAATCTCTACCTCTATTGGTAGCACCGCTCCATGCCATATGCTAGAGAGTAGGGGTAGCCCCAAAGGTGTGCGGATCGATGTAGTCCTGCAGCAGGGCTAGTGGCAATTTTTCTCGCCGCCTCTTCCTCAGACGCCCATTTTTCTAATGATGTTCTCGAGAGTTTTGTTGGTCGCTTCAACGGCACCATTGGCTTGTGGCCTAGGGGAGGATTTGTGTCTTTGGATCTTGAACTCGCCCACAGCGGTTCACGCCCCTTCAAAATGAGAGCCGTTGTCGGAGATGATCTCGAAAGGCACCCCATAGCAGTATATGATATTGGCCCGAATGAATTCGGACACCTTTCGAGCATTTAAGACCTTGTAAGAAGAAGCTTCTACCCACTTTGTGAAGTAATCGACGGCTACTAGGACGTATTCATGGCCATTGGATCCCTTCGGGTGAATTTGGCCTATGACGCCGATACCCCATGTTGAGAAGGGCCGTGGGCCGTGGAGTTGTATAGACGCGGTGGGGCACATGCCGTAGATTGGCAAAGCGCTGACATTTGTCGCAATGTCGCACCCACCGGATACGCCTTCGAGTGTACTCCAATAGTACCCCTCGTTTGATGACTTTCTTGATAGCATATGGTCGCTCATGGGGCCCACAGTACCACCATGTAGTTGATCCATAATTTGCTCGCCTTTGGCCCGATTGACACATAGTAAGTCGAGGACCTTGATAGTGCCTCTTATACAGCCGCCACCGCCGAGTACGAATTGGGAGGCCCATCTTCGCAGGGAGACTCTTCCTCTTTTGTCTAAGCCAGGAGGATAAAGATTTCTCTGGAGCAGATTTAAGATATCAAGATACCGTGGCTCGTGGATCTCGCTCGTGGGGCTTGATTTTGAAACAAGATGCCGAGTGACCTTCTTCCCGACTATGAATGGCTTGACTTTAGTTTCGGCGGAATTGACCAAGATGCCGAGTGGCTGTGGCATCGCGAATTGATTCCTATCTCGTGGCAAGTAATGGAACGAGATAGAACCAAATCGGGCGGCGATCGTTATTAACTTGGCATGATAGAGCCGCGAGGATCCCGGGTCCTCCATCTTCCTTCGACTTGATTTATAGTCGTGGCCGAGTCTCCGTAGACTTCGAGATCTTTAGCTCCCCTTTGAGAGCTTCTTCTAGGCCAAAGAATACAGCTTCATATTCCGCCGTATTATTTGAACATTCGAACTCCAACCTTTATAGCCACGGAGTATGAGAGTCACCGGATCAATTAATAAGATTCCTATGCCAAAGCCTCTTTGTTCGCGGTCCGCCAAAGAACATCCGCCAACAGTGTCCTCGACGCTGATTTCCGTGATACCTTCATCCGGGAAACCGGCTCGCTTGCATCTTCGGCCTTCAAAGGTAGATCGCCTAAGTGGTCTCCGCAATGACGCCTTTGATAGACTTGAGAGTGACATAGGTTATGTCAAACTCATTGAGAAGAAAGGACCACTTGGCCCTGGATAATGATGGTTTACCGAAGATGTATTTGATAGGTCCATCCCGATATGAGCTTGATGGACCTTCCCTCGAGATAGGTTTTGAGCCTCCGAGTGGCCCGACTAGGCCTGCAGCTTTTTTCAAGGCCGAATAGTTTAGCTCGCTTCCTTGTAGCTTCCTACTTATGAAATATATGGCATTTTCAATGTAGGAATCTTCTTCTCTTGGGCGAGCATAGCCCCTACCAAGTGTCTGTGACGGTTAAGTATATGAGGAGAGGTTTATGTGTATGGGGTGGAGCTAGCACGGGGATTGGTAAGGTAGGCTTTTATTTTCGAAGGCTAGCCGGCACTTTCGCCCCGCACTTGATCAATATTCTTTTAGGAGTTTAAAGAGGGGCTCACAAGTGGTAGTCACTGTCGATGAAACGCCGATGTATCGCAACCGGCCTAGGAAGCCTTTGACTTCGGTGGGAGTTTTTTGGCTGGCATTTCTAGAATGGCTTTGATCTTTGCCGGCTCGATCTCGATGCCTTGCTCGCCATTACTAGAAATCTGTAGGACTTTGCCTCGTAACCCCGAATGTACATTTGGTGGGGTTAAGCTTCATCCGTGCTTCGAGTCTTTCAAGAACTTCGAGATCTTTAATGTGAGCACCATAGGCGCCGCTGAATGCACGATCATATCATCGACATAGACCTCCATCTCTTTGTGGATCATGTCGTGGAAGAGGGTGGTGGCAGCCCTCCGGTAAGTGGCTCGGCATTCTTTAGTCCAAATGGCATGACAAGATAACAAGAAGTCCCCAAGGAGTAGTGAATGAGGTCTTCTCCGGTCTTCGCCGCCATTTTGATTTGGTTGTAGCCCAAAGATGCCGCCGACGAAGGATCGGACTTTGTGAGCCGCGACGGCATCTACCACAATGTCAATGTTGGGTGGGGAAGTCATCTTTGGGCGACGCTTTGTTGAGGTCGCGAAGTCTACACGATTCTCGACTTTCCCGTTGGGCTTGGGAACGGTCACTATATTGGACATGTCGGCCTGTATTCAACTACCCGAATGAAGTTGACGCTAAATGTTTCATGATTTCTTCTTTGACTTGTAGTGACCATTCTCGCTTGATGCGGCGGAGCTTTTGTTTGATCGGGCGAGCATCCGGTATGTGGGAATCCGTGCTCGACTATACCGATCTAGGCCGGGCATATCTTCATAGGACCAGCAAAGATGTCTATGAATTCTTTGAGGAGATCAATGAGTGCCTTTCTTTCTCGGACCTTGGAGGTAATCGCCGATTCTCGATTTCTTTGACTTCATTGTCCAAATTCTAAGTTGATAGTGGATGTGTCTTCAAGATTTGCCGATGAATGGCTCGCTCCTCGGTACTGATCGACTTTGCAAGCTCAAGTAGATAATTTTTATCTTTTGGGTCCATTTTATTAAATGACTCATTATCATAATTATTATTATTTAATGCGCCTTTTAAAGTAGGTGCAACTAAGGAATAAGCAAAGACGTTTCCATATTATTATTAAAAGCACATTGTACGGGTTATTACATTGTTGAGGACCGGGGTTTGAGATCCTCAACTATAGGTAGCGGATTGGTAGATGACCAATCCGTAAAGCTAGGAAAGGATCGGGATAGTATATCCGGCGGTCTACCAAGTCCGGGTGTCGAGCGACCGGTCGTGGTGTACCAATTTTGCAGAGGCTTATTAGAAATAGACTCGAACTCAGCAGAGAGCCTTTCATAATCAGTGCCTCTGTCTATCATACCCAGAAAACTGTCTCCTTCGAACACTTATTGGGAAACTCCTTTATTGATCAACGTATTTTACAGCACCTTTATTCATACTTAATTTAGACCAACTTGCTTTTCTTAGACCTCCTTGGCTTGGCTGGTTTCAAAGATTTTTGTACCCGCCACCGTAATTTCCTTGTTGTCGATGAGGTCCTGAATGGCGTCTCTGAGCATGTAGCACTGATCGGTAAGATGACCGCTGCATTTATGATACTCACAAAACTGGGCATGGTTCCAGGTGATGGGCAATGGTTTGGGTGGACGGTAATTATCCATGGGTTTCAGTATCCCATGGGCACACAGTGTTTGGAGTATTTCGGATCGTGGGTGCAAGTCATCGTAATGTCTTTCTTTTCGATTTCTTGGCTTTGATATATGGCTAGGTCGGGTTTTGGTCGCAATGAGCGGGTTTTTTTTTGGATATAGTTGGAGCGAGATTGGCTTGCCCGACCCTGGCCTAGCAGGATTCTTTTTATGGTATGCAAATGATTTTTTAAGTTCCCGGATCATGTGGAAATAGGCATCCAAGGATCGAAAGGGGATGATTTTTTGGTCGTGGTAATAGGCATTCAGTGGGGAGGATCAAGGCCGATTTCTGGAGAATTTGAGCTAGAGTCATGGGTATTGGAAATCATATTTCCTTGATCAAGGAGGTCATCACCGGGTTGGTAGCTGGCATTTGATGGTTTTTGGAAACTTGGAAAAGGATATTTTCTGTGGTATCAGGGGAGTTTATTTCAGGAGAGTGGGAAGTATTAGGAGCATATTCTGGAATTTTGGCCTTTTGTGAGAAAATGGCAAGAGTTTCTGAAAAACTGGCCAAAAGGTCACTTACCACCTGATCCATTATTCTTTTGCATGGTCGCCCGCTTCTTTCTTAACCAAGCCTCAAGCCCAGGAGGAGGTGCATACGCCAGGAGTTTCCCTTCTAGTTCCCACCATTCCAGCTTGTCGCTATTTCCCGTTATAGCTTGTTTGTTCTTTGCCGCCATACTCGGATCTCGTTCGCCGAACCGATTCTCGCCTTGTCCGATCTGAAACCGATACCTCTCGATTCGATTTGACTATTTTCCGAATCAACCGGCCAAGATTATCTCTCGCCTTTCCAAATTCGGGCCAGTTTCGAGGAAAATGGGGTTTGGTAGGTATCAAAAGGTCGGCCGAGGTCGTTCTGGCTTGGAGTACAACGGCCTTTTTATTAGTATTTTTTATTATTATATTATTTTCATGTTCCCTACAATTGACCGGATAAGCACCGCTTTATTTTGACAGCCTCTGACTTTTCCTCGAACAAAGGGATTCTTTCTCCGCAGTATAGGACCAACGTATTCCACCTCGCCTTTCGACTCTCAGATCGGATCGTCCCAGGCGAAAGGGCCTATACTCTTTCCAGATCCACCATCCGAAATGGTCTAGGTCGAGCATCCGAGAATTATAAGTCACCCCCTGCTTGTTATTTATATTTTTCTTTTGTGCGCATTTATTATATATATATATATATATATATATATATATATATATATATATATATATTTTCGAACTTGCATTTTTTTTGACATATATATTTTTTTTTTTTTTGACGGGGTGGCCCATAATTCAAAGATGCAAAAACCGGCTTGGCTCGTGAAGTGTCCCTAAAAACTATATGCATTCTAACGTTGGCTTATGCAGGGGTAGGGCCATGGTGTAGGGTAACAGCTCGAATATATTTACATGCGTGCACGTGTGTGCGTGGTATCTAGAAAGCAGTAAAATCTTTTATTTATTTTACAGAAATAGAAAAATAAAGCAAATATGGCCTGTCTTGCTGTTATATGTGGATTTTCTCGGCTTTTTTATTTTTGAGCGCAAGCAAGCAAGCACAACATTTTAAAAAATAGAAAGAAAAGCGGGAAACTATCTATCTCTATTAATTACAAATTTTGGTCCTATGTCCCCAAAATAAAATGACAGCATGAATGCAGATATGCACAAATGTACGTAATAAAGTGAAAAAAGAAAATGAACTGGAATAATAAAAAATAGAGCCGGAAAAAGTAAAGCCCCAAGCTCTTTTGTTGTGTCGCCTCGAATTTATTGTATATATATATATATATATATTTATATATATATATATATATTATATATATTTTGAATTTTTGAATTTTTTGTATATATTTTTTGAATTTTTTTATACTCTTAAACATGTCCGTAATGTATCTGAACGAGATCGCCGCTGATGGAGGATCATATCCACAAATATAGTCACGCCGTATGAGAACACTTTATTGAAATGCGTAAATTAATATAACAAGCATAATGCAGCTTTAAACAAATAAAAATAAAAAAGTTTTATTTTATGAGTCTAGCCCTCCATTTTATTTAAAATAAAACAACTCCCCCAGAAGTCGCCACCGTGAGGTTCCCGGTGCGCGCGCCCGCGCCCTGGATAGGTGCGCGCACGCAGCATGCGGACACCACCGCCTCGCTCCACCCTCCCTTGTTTAGGGGAAGACGAAATCCAAAGTGCGAGAGGAGTGTTGTCTATATTAGCACGTTGGAATGTGACTCGGTTGCCTTGAGTGGATTTTGTATCCAAAATGGGAACTGATGGTTTCCCATATCAAGTTATCCCTTGTTTCGGGATACCAGATATGGGAATGCATTACCCTTCCATTTCCATTCTCCTCTTTAGGGGAAAACGGAGAAGTGCAAGAAAGGATATTACGACGCCCCACTATGGATTTATTGAAAATAGCCTTATGGCCCATTCGATCACTATGGGAGCTATGGGTTTTCCGCATCAAGTTATCCCTTGTTTAGGGATACCAGATATGGGAATACATCACCCCTCCATTCCCGTATCTCCCTTTTTAGGGAGAACAGAAAGTGCAAAGAGGGAATGTTGCGAGGCCCCACGGATCCGAAAGTTTTAGAGTCGCCATCTTTATTTTAAGGCAAAATAAAGAAAAACCAGAAAAGAAAACCAGAGATTTTAAAAAGGCGGGTTCGGAGGCTAAGTTACGAGTTGGGAAGGTGCTAGGCACCCAACTCGCCCTTTCGGTCTCAAAAACGTGTTTGGCTGAAGTATGCTTATTGTTATATTTATCTAGCAAATAAATAAGGTATTAAAATGACAGGAAATTTAAACAAATACATTCGTGGCTACATTATTTACGACTCGCAGTGCCTCCTTCCAATAATTACGCATATATTTAAGAATATTTGGCCATTATAACGGCTCTTTTACATAATATTTCCTAATCTAATCCGGGCAGCACAACGGCTTATATTGGCTACATTGCGTCGGATTTAAAGAACAACTTTTAAAAATAAATAAAAGGCAAAAAATACAAAATAAATAAATAAAACGGCGCTCTTAAAGGTATTACCTTTTAGAGCGGTCTCGCTTCGTCCTTCAGAAGAAGGAGTCTTTTTGTTGTTGTGTGTTGTTGTTTTGATTTGGGCGAGAATGACTACTTTATTTCTCGGAGGTTTGGGCTTATCAACTCCGGGCGAGTGACAAATTTTATTTGGGTAGGTTTTGGTCTTTTGGTTGGGCGGAACCTAGACTTAGTTTTTGACTTTTTTCACTGCTACTCCTAGCAAGAGTAACGGCTACTTTGGGATTTTTGACTGGGAAGTGAGGTGGATACCTAACAACTAGGCTAGGGATCACTTATAACCTATGGGTTTTTGATTTGGCAGAGTTTGGACGGGGTTTGGAGACTATAGGGGCTTCCACTCACCTATCTCGCACCTCTCGTACTAATTTTATCGAAGGAAACGGCAGAAGCTTGCCGCGATCTAAAAATCGCGGAAGAAAATGTGTTGAAAATGGGAGCCGAGGCCTCTATTTATACCGAGAGGCAGACACGCTGGTATTTCTCCGCTTGTGTACTTACATCAACAAATTGTACTTTATGCTTCAACAGTTGTACCATTTCATTGTGAGAGACGCCGCAGTAGAGGAAGGATGGTGCGGCCAAGGCACCTTTGGTGCGGCACCAAGGGGCCTTGGTGCGGCACCATGTAGCTTTGCAACTTCCGGATTTTTTCACTTTACCCCTACAGCTTCACTATTTCGCATCCTCTGCTTCCTTTCGCATTTTTGACTCTTGTAACTTGACATTTGTTGAGTTTTAACAGCTTCTTGATATTTTATGTCACCACATACCGTGGGTAAATTGGGGTGTCTACAATACGCGTTCTGTGTACGGTATCTAGAAAGCAAGAAAATCTTCTTTTATTTGGATATAAAGCAAATAAAACAGATATGGCATGTATTGCTGTTCTTTGTGGATTTTCTCGGCTTTTTAATTTGAGGGTGAGCAAGCAACCATTCAGATCAAGAAATAGAAAGAAAAGTGGGAAATCTATCTATTCCTATTAATTACATATTGCTCCTAGTCCCCAAAATAAACGACATAATGAAATAATATTTACATATTTTGTGCGATAAAAATAAAACAAGCGATGTGTGAACTGTTGATTTATGTTTGGAGGAGATTTGACGGAACTTCGAGACTTTTTAGAGGAGGGAACTCTCTTCTTCACGATGGCTCACTGCAGAACCGGAAGCTGGTGTGTGAACGTTGTGAGCGTTGTGAGTGAGTCGTGGTCTCTTTCTTTCATCTCGAAGGCCTCTATTTATAGGCGTAAGAAGGACCTCGCGTCATTAAATTTTTCTTCTTTATGCTTCATCGCCTTCTACCGTGCGCTTGAGAGATTGTACAAAATGTCAAAACGGAGAGTGCAAAATCACTAGTGGGCGCCACCCACATAGGCTCGGTGCCGCGCCTAGTTCTACTATGGGTGGCGCCTGGTTCCATTTTTAGGCTTTTTTGACACTTTGCCCCCCTACATTTCATTGTTTTAGGCATCCTGTTTTTTTCCTTTTGCATTTTTAAACCATGTAACTTGACATTTGTTACATTTGAATAGGTCTTGATAAATTTTGCAACATTGAGGGTTCTTACAGTTTAACCAAAGGTTCAAATGGTATGACATCCACTTATACTAGATGATTTAATGTAACCTTTAATGAATTAATAACCGTTTTTAGATTTATATGCTTTTATTTTATTTTTAATGCAGAATGTTGTCATAACTTGGTGAAACAATTCCATGGGCTGATGAATTGGGTTTTATAAACTATTAACATGCGGAAAAAAAAAGAGAGGTGGAAAGTCGGAACGAACACAGAGAGGTGGGAAGCGAGAACGATGACATTTTAGGAATAAAAAAAATAAAAATATATTTTTGCAATTATAAAAAGAGAAAGTAGTGGAGCGGTTATAATTTTAAAAAAGATAATCAATCCGTAATTATTCCTTAATTATATGCACTTCACAAACGAATGTTAAGAGTCATGAAAAAACCATAACATTGTTGTTACCGAAATGAGGTAGTGGACAACTCTATAATATGAAACTGTAAGAGCAATGATAACAAAAAGTAAAGTGAAAAGAGTCACAAAAAGAAAAATAAATTATTTTTACATATACTCATTCTAGATTTCTAGGAAGTTAAGAATTACAGAAATAAAAATAAATAATAAAATAATAACATACCACAAAGATTTGACAACATAAGAACCTCGTCCCTAGATTTTGATATGTCTGTTAGTGTTGTCTTTATGACACTTCTTCTTTTAAACTAATCTACTCATGATGATAAATATGAAATGAAAGAGTTTGATTAGATTTGGAATTAAAAAGATGAAATAGGTGTATATATGGTTTTATTTGAAATCAACTTCATAGTACAATGTTTTTTATACAATTATTTTAAAGAAAATAAAATGAAGGTTTTATTTAAAATCAACTTCATAGTACAATGTTTTTTTATACAATTCACTCAAACTCTTCCCTTACTTACGTGGGTGTAATACATCAATCTCATATCGGATAGATATGAGATTTATGTGTGATTTTATAAGGTAGTCATGCATTACTCGGACACCAACATCATCTATGAATTTTTGAATTCGGCTTGTGGTAGGCCCGATGACCCAATGCTTGCAACCAGGTGTGTGGGCTACACGTAGCGAAGGATTTTCGGGCTCGGGCGTTACAAATTGTATCGAGCGGGTCCCCCGGTAAATGTAGGAACAAAGTCTTTGTGTGGGATAAAGTGCTACACCGTAGAAGGTAGGAGCCACCTCTTGATCGCCGTCGTGCGAGCCACCTCTTGAATCTTGCATCGTCAGGAGTGCGATTCGGCCTTGACAAAGGCGTCAAGGATTTAAGTAAGGGAGATTGTAATACATCAATCCGCATCGGGTAGATGTGAGACTTGTGTATAATTTATAAGGTAGTCATGCACTACTCTTGGGCACTAACATCATCTATGAACTTTTGAGTCGGCTTGTGATGAGCACGACCCAAGGTACTACGTGTTTTGTGAGCCAATGTGTGGGTTACCCATAGCGAACCAGACTTTCGAGCTCGTGGTGTTACATTGGGCACCATGTCAGCATCCCAGTTAGCTTTCCATCATAGCTTTTAACGTCAAACAGACGGAATGTTTGAATTAAAAAAAAATCTAAGGTTGTTTAAATTGTGAAAAATTAAAACATGAGGTTTAATCTGAAATACGTTAAATAGAACTTGATTTTTTTTTTTTTGCAATTAACTATGTGGTCTTCAGAAGCAGTTTTACGGATCCTTATCCGTAAGATAGTTCTATCCGTTAAATTGGTCAAAATTACGAAATCTCAATGCAATCCCTTAGTTTTTGAAAATTACAGCGCCACCCCTTATTTTTTATATAAGCAGAGTGTCACTTTTTACTATTAACAGTGTCATTTTGTTGTATAAAATGTGTCACTTTTGGTCCTAGCCGTGTCATTTTGCATTTCTAATGAAAATTATCATTTTTCCCTAAAAAAATGTTACTTTTTGGGCATAAATGTGTCACTTTTAGCCTTAAATGTATTACTTTTACTTTGAAAAATGTCTCATTTTTTATAAATAAAAATCATTACGTTTGATATCAAAGTATCACTTTATAGTATTACAAGTGTCACTTTTTAGCATTAAATGTGTTACTTTTTACCCTGAAGTGTCATTTTGTCTTATAAATAAAAATCGTCGTTATAAACCTTAAAAGTATCACTTTTTAACATTAAATGTGTCATTTTTTATCATTAAGTGTCACTTTTGGTAACAACGGATTCAATTGCAAAGATTAGGGAGGAAGAAATTTTCGGCAGCAACTGTTGAAAAACCAGGGGCACCGGAGCAAAAGACATCTTAGCCGGCAAATCAAAATAAAAATACATTTTGAAGGTGGTGGGATATGAGCTTAAGATCTACAGAAAGCATTAAGCTTTCCCCATTCACCAGCTGCAATTTTTGTGATAATCGGTAACATGTTTTTATTCATTTATTATAAACCGAAAATTCCTAAAATGGGCTCCGTCTTACCGAATTCTGTTCTACACAAGTTTTTACCCTTGGAAAATTGTGAAAGAGTTATACTTTAATAGCTAAAAAAGATGAATGTTTGAGAAACAACTAACCTTTTAGTAGTTTTGGAGCAGATAACCAACTTTCATGCCAAATATTCTCTCAGTCTTCATCGTCAAATAATTATGAGAAATTAAAAAGTTTTCATTCATCAATTTAAGTGTCAAGCCAAGGAAGCAACAATTGTTATCGATGGTGAATACCGTAGACCATTAATTCACATCAGTACATCACATAAGTTTACAAATTGCATTAGTTTTTCCAAAGCCGAAGTTTGTGAAGACTTCAACTTCATTTATTGGTAAAAATATTAACACACAAATCCCGAATACATTATAAGCACGCGATGCGGACGAGTTCATGAACACTGACTCTATTTCCGTCGACATCAACTTGAAGTAAAAAACGAGTGTGCAGATCTTTGAGTAAAGCAATTACTTTGTCTTGCGCTGATTCCAGCTGTTGCAGGTCCCCCTCCTTGACATCTTTGAACAACTCTAGCTTCTCTACACACATGACCACCAACGTCTCGATCGTAGTATCTCCCATTATACAAATAAGCAATAGCAAAATTTGGGCTTCGCGACTGCTTAAATGACGGTAACTAAACTCAATGGCGCAGATAATCGAGCGACCTGAATAAGGACCTTTTAATAGGTCAAGAATATCTAACCATACATTATTAGGACCTTTCAATAGGTGATCACGAGCATCTGACCATGTATTCTCATCTTGAGTTCTCAGTGCCTGACCCAGTATTACAATTGCCCAGGGTTGACCTTCACATATCTTAACAAGCTCTTCATCAAATTCAAATCTTCTGCCGGCATGTTTTCTGAGAAGAACCAATGTTTCTTCGCTAGACAAGGGCTTGACTTCAACTATCTTTTCACATCCTTTAATTTGGCACACGCGTGGATCTTGCCATACAATTACCACTTTACATTTATTAATCTTGTCTTCAGCTCCCACTGGAATTCCAATTTTTTCCAAGTCAATCTCTTCATTCCAAACACCATAATTTATTATGATGAGGGTCCTTCTTCCATCGGTCAGTCTTGCCCGGAGCTGTTTTGCTCTTTCAGTATCCGTATCAAAGACCAAGCCAAGCATCTCTGCAAGATCACCTTGCATCTTGGAAACAACTTCTGCCTTTATCATAGCTACGTCATCAAATAGTTTTCTTTCTTTCCCCTTTTCAACAACTTCATTCGATAGTGTTCTCTTCCCAGCACCAGCCATTCCATGTATACCAATTGTGCATATTCGGTCGCGATCCAGAGCGTCCATGACTTGTTTGAATGCTTGACTTTCCGCTTCTTCATAAAATGTTAACTTTCTGGGTATAAAGCTGCTATTTACCATCCCTTTTGAAGGTTCACGGTTTTGCCCCAACTTTTTCAACCCTTCAATGAATAAGACTTCACGTACAACATCGTGCACTTTCACCGAACGCCCATCCTCACCAGCTATTAGTAAATTACTACTGATTAGATCTCCCACTAATGTTCGCACTTCATCTTTTAGATCGTGAGAACCTCTTCCTTTTCCTTGCAAATATTTAAACCTGACTAATGTCTCAACCCAAATATTAGAATCTTCTGGACATAGACAACAAAGTAGAAGTAATGTCCTTGCTCCATCTTTTTGAAATTTGTAACTCCACTCTATACACCTGTACACATGTTCGGCCATTCCATCAATTTTCTCTCCAGTAGACTGGTCAAGATGTTGAAGTGCTTTATCCCACTCACAGTTGTCTTTGTTTTTCAGTGCCTTGGCAAGAGTTATGATTGCAATTGGTAAACCTCCACATTTCTTAACAATCTTTTTCGCAGTGGCATTTCGATCATTTATGTCATCGAAATTCCCGGCATTCGCTTGAAAAAGCTTCCATGATTCTGTTTCAGTCAAGACACTAACATCAAAGAATTTATGAGTTCCCATGTCTCTGAGCACATCTTTACTTCGTGATGTACAACATATCACTTTGCATCCCAAACAGCCTGTAGGAATTCCCACTTCTTGTAGCGAAAGTTTCTGCCAAACATCATCTAGTATCACAAGGATCTTTCTTCCTTTGGATAATCTTTCATGAAGCCGTTGTGCTCTTAAAAATATCGTTTCTTCCTCAACAAAATATAAACCTAACATGCGTGCTAGTTCTTTCTGAATCTTGAGCAAATCTCGCCCCTGGAACACAGAAGTCATTGCAAACTCTTCAAATAAACCTTGTTCTCTTGTTCTTCTGCAAACTTCATTGGCCATAGTTGTTTTCCCTACACCCCCAATGCCACATATTCCAATCACGGTAATCTTATCATCCTCCAAAGCCTCCATGACTTGCTCCACAATGACTTTCCGTGTTGGAGGTACTCGTAGAGAAGATGCAGAAATCATTGACATTCTAGACAAATACGTTAACTTTTTAATACGATAAAAAATCTTTCTGGCCTTCCTGCTTAGCGTATAACGTTTTTTCACATTGGGACATCCAAGATTTGACCATTGTTCTAGAACTTGAAATGCTTCCCTCTCGATGTAATCAACTTCTTTAAGCCACAACTGCGTACGAGGATCAATAGATTCCAGATTGCGCATGGCTTGATCAACCCAAAGCTTCACATCAGCTTTAACTACTTGAAGAAGTTGAAGTGCTTGTTCAAGATTCTTAACGTAGCTATTGGAGGAGAATATATATCTATATGGACGCACAATTTGAAACACCGCGAGTTCCGCAACTTTCCCCGCCATGAACGATGCTATCTCCGCCATTTGTCGCTTCTGATTCCCTTTTTTCACCTATATTGTCTAATACATACCTTATTAATGAACCAAACACAAAAAAAGGAAAAGAAACAACGAAGCTCAAATAAACAAACTTACTATGCTCTCCCACTCTTTTGATAAATCTTTATTTTAAAGTATTCATGCGAAAGTTTTAAAACTCTTAATTTTCTACTCATTAACTAATAATACTCTCTTCGTTCCAAAATTATTGTTTTTCTTTCATTTTTCGTCAGTCCCAAAATAATTGTCTTTTTTTGAAAATTTCTTTTTAGGATATTACTTTTACCACTATACCCTTATTTTTTCTTCTTACTTTAATTTTGGGTCACATATTCATAGGTTTTAAAGAAAACCACACACTGTTTCAATATTAATAATTCAGTCAAATGTGTTTTATTAAACCGTACGCCAAGTCAGTCCAGACGAAAATTTTGGGACGGAAAATTATCGTCTGGATTGACATGACGCACTGTTTAAGAAACACATCTGACTGGATTATTAATATTATTTTGATGTGTAATTTATTTTAAAACTCATGTGTATCTGGTTCATAATTAAAGTATTATGAAAAAGTAAGGCTAAATTTAAAGTGGTAAAAGTGTTATTCTAAAAAGGAAAGTTTCAAACAAAATAATTATTTTGGGACGAACGAAAAAAGAAAGTAGGACAATAATTTGGATTAGGAGTGAGTAATAATAATCGATATGATGAGGGGTATTAATATTAGTATATATAACCTCTTTTATTGTCAATAGTAGAAGTCTTATGTTTAAAAAAATTTATAACTAATATTACTTCTAACTAATGTGAGATAAAACTCATCTATTAATAATAAAATGTGGGAGTGAGATACAACTCTTCTATTGGTAATAAAATGTGAGGTTTTTAATCTAATGACTTTTAAACTAACATCAATTTATAATCATTGTAAAAAGCATCTCTTCTAATGGAAATATTAGTAGAGATGTATTTCATATTGATTATAAATTGATGTTGACTTTAATTTAATTTTATTTTTTTGATAAAAGACTTCTACTTATCACTATAGAATAGATGTATCATAGATTGTTTAGAAAGAAAATGTTGGTTTAAAAAGTCTTATATAAAAGACTTACTATTCGTATTAGCAATAAAAGAGATATATCTCACATTATTTAAAAAGAAAAGTTGGATTTTAAAAGTCTTTAGACTAAAGACTTTCACTCTTACAAGAGATGTATCTCATTTGTTACAAAATATTCTACTATTATTACCGATAGAAGAGATGTGTCGCACATTGGTTAGAAATTGATGTTGGTTTTAAAAATATCATTATTAATTACAAATAGAAGAGATTTATCATACATTGGTTAGAAAGTGATGTTGGTTTTCAAAGTCTTTTGATAAAAAAACTTATACCATTATTACCAATAGAAGATGTATATCTCACATTGGTTAGAAAATGATGTTGATTTTAAATTATTTTATATTATTACCAATAAAAGAGATGTATAACACATTGTTTAAAACTAAAAATTGGATTTTATAATTTTTAGACTAAAGACTTTCACTTTTACAAGTGATGTATCTCACATTGGTTACAAAATATTCTATTATTATTACCAATAGAAGAGATATATCTCACATTGGTTAGAAATTGATGTTGGTTTTAAAAATATTATTATTAATTATCAATAGAATAAATGTTTCGTACATTGGTTAGAAAGTGATGTTGGTTTTCAAAGTCTTTTGACAAAAGACTTTTACCATTATTACCAATAGAAGATGTGTATCTCACTTTGGTTAGAAAATGATGTTGGTTTTAAATTATTTTAGATTAGTGAAAAGACTTTAACTTTTATTAGTAATGAAAGAGATATATCACACATTTGTTTTAAATTGATATTGGTTTTAAATTACTATTATTACCAATGAAAGAGATATACATCCTATATTGGTTAAAAAGTGATATTGATTTTTAAAAATCTTTAGATAAAAAGATTTCTACTTTTATTATCAATAGAAGAGAAAAGAAAAGATGTATCATTATATTGAAATAGATGTTGGTTTAATATTATTATTTTTTAAGATAAAAATCTTATGCTCATATTACCAAATGATGAGATATATTCTACATTGGTTGGAGAGTGATATGATGTATGTATTAAAAGTCTTTTTATAAAAAAAACTTATTACCAATATAAAGATGTATTTCACATTAGTTAGGAAAGTTATATTGGTTTAAAATGTTTTTAGATAATGTATCTCACATTGGTTACAAAAAGATATATCCGACATTATTTAGAAATTGATATTGGTTATAAAAGTCTTTAGATAAAAGAATTTTTATGTTATTATCAATAGAAGAGATGTATCACACATTGTTTAGAAAAAGATGTTTATTTCAAAACTCTTTAGATAAAAAAACTACTACAATTACTACTTTTATGTTATAACCAATAAAATAAATATATCTCACATTATTTAGAAAGAAATGTTGATTACAAAACGTTTTATATAAAAGACTATTATTATTATTAATATAGAATGATGTATCCTGAAGTGCACCAAAATATTAGGCCCGAACAGACAGCCAAAAGAGTACTCCGAAAACACACTTGGAAGATTGGGCCAAGCTCATATTCGAAGGAGGGCCCAAGCCTAATTATGTGAAGACAGCTCATTAGTATAAATATGGGGAAACATCCCCATATTGAAGCAGACTCAACTTCCAAGAAAAGCCAAGGAGCATCCCCTTCATCTCTCTCTCCCGCCGTTTAACATACATATATACATTTTCTCCATTTTTTCTTTTCATCATATATCATACACAATATATACTGATTATCACACCGGAGGGTTTGTGGGGACACCTCCGCCCACTCACGGTGATTCATTTTGCAGACATTACAAGCCAAATATCCTTGCCTTATTGCCACATTCACCTCCCGGAGTACATTAACTCCTTGCTAACCCAGCTTGGCATTATGACATCACTTTCGGCACCCCGAACACGACATGACAAGGTCACCACATTTTTTACGTGATCAGTTTGGTTCCGTTGCCAGGAAACGCCTCATTTTGTTCAGCTCTACTCATCGACTCCGTCGGCCATGACGGAGCTCCATTCAAAGAGTGCCAGAACCACCAAAAACCAAGGTTCTAAAAATTGTTAGGCGGTCGCTAGGCGGAACACTAACGCCTAGTGCCTAGGGGACTAGTCGGGGCGTAATCGGGGCCTAGGCGGGGCCTAGAATTAAGACATAATTACCATTTTTTTGATAATATACATCAAAGATCAAACACATTGACTACAAATTTAATTTTTTTTATGTTTGTCATTTTATCAAACACTTGTCTATATTTGTAAAATGAACAAAAATATACAAACCTACCATTAATCCCAATTCTCAACAACCCCAAAATAATAAACCAACCATGTTTAGAACTAAAAAAAATATATATTACTCTAGTTCGCCCCCCCATTACCTCCATTTCTGCCTCACCATTACCACTCCCCCTTCCTTCTCCAGTTCGTCCCCCCTTTCTTCTCTGGTCACCGCATGCCACAAAATCAAAGCTATAAAAATAAATTAAAGTCGGTCAGGTTTGGCGTAAGTGCCGATTTGGTCGATTAGGCGGCGACTAAGAAAGTCGCGGCGGTAGAGAGGGGCCTAGCGCCTAGGCGGGGCCTAGGCGGAGCTAGGCGGGGAGTTTTAGAACACTGCCAAAAACAACAAACGCGGACACTTCCCGTGCGGAGTGGGGAAAGGAGAAAAGCTCGAAGCAGAGAATAACGCCAATAATGGGTACTCACGGAACTGACGAACTGGGAGACACCAAAATAGCCGTCATCCGAGCTCCAACGCGCCACCACTTATCGTCACAAAACTGCTGAAAGCTTCTCACTTTCATTAAGCACGACAGAACTGTTTAAGCCCAAATGCACTGTATCAAAGTTTGATTAGAAGATAAATAGCACCATTAGATACGTCTTGAGGAGGCGAGCATAACGCCTCTAAAATCGCTTCAAACGAACATCAGACGCGATCACACGCGCTAGTGTCAGCAGCAAAGTCGTTCATTGTTGCTTCACCGTTTCTTTTCCATGTTGGCCAACTGGATTTGATGCGTGAATAGGGTCATATCTGTTTGACGTGCAAGCTTGGTCATTATGCCACCATCAAGGGTGGCAATTTTTTGCCCACGCTCATTTACCCGCTCAGACCGCCCAATAAATAATGGGTATGGGCACACCCAAAATTTTAAGTGGACACAAATGGGCATACCCACTTGGGCACATTAATTATGATGGGCTAAATGGGCGCCCACATGGGCACCCATACTAAAACTCATTATCTTCCTCTTCTAATTTTGTTTTATCAACTACATACATAATTATAAAATACTTAAGATTAATAATGACGTTTAACATAATTAATATATCTATATTGTACACCCACAAATTGCAAAGCAAAGCATGGAATGTCATTCTACGACTCTGTACCCTTAAATGAAACTCAACATCACTCCCATATTACTCCATTTCTATGACTCTGTAAATATTCGTCCATGCTACACTATAAATGGATTAATAGCGGTTTTGTGAACAGTGCAACATGTGACATTCTTATTTGCTCATACCATCCCATATAGATTTGTACATGTGGCTTAGTTAGCTTGTTCAGTTTTTGGTCAGGTTTACACTCATCTGTTTGTCTATTGGGCTTCATCGAAATTAAAAATCTAACCACAAAATAGAATATTGAATTGAGGGTTACAACAACAAAAATACAGAATTGACACAAGAGATGAGCAAACATACATATTTATTTTTCCTTTTTTTTTGGTGAAATTAATGTTTTTGTTTTTTTTTTCTTTTTGCGTATTTTTTGTTTAAGAATAAAGTTTTTTAATTATTGTATCTATTTTATAATTTTGTGTTAATGAGTAGATGGGCGCACATGGGCACTCATACCCATTTATTGTCCGTCCATATATACCCATGATATTAAATAGACACGTACTTACCCGCTCATTACCCATATGGGCGTCGCATATACCCACTCATACCCGCCCGTTTGCCACGTCTAGTCACCGTTCGATTGGTGAATGTTGATGTTACCGATGATATATCAATACTAGTACACCACTCCCTTACCACTAGGCCACTGTCAGGTGTGTTCTTCCATGATTAGCCCCTGTTTAGTATTACTACTCTTACGCAAACTGGAGACAAAAAGTCATATTCATTTATTCATATCGGCTATTTCCAATTATAATTCTACCGCAGTACATCTACCTTGCACATAATGACCCTAAATTTATTATTGTAACCCGTGTCTACATTTTGACATTTTGAGAGTACATTGTTTATTATTCACTCAATGCATGTGTTAATATTATTATTACATGTTTTAATCTAACAATACACCACACGTGAAATAATTATTACAACAGAGTGCCACTATGATGATGCATGCTACACTATACCTACACCGCCTCGTACATTTAATATATTTTATACAGCAAATGATGTATTGATATTATATAAAATTATATAAATATATTTAGACACACTTGACTATATATTTGTGTTACACTCGCATACATTATGGACTCCCTATTGCTACTTATGGCCCATGATTTATATTCTTTTTGAATTACTTAAAATTAGTGTGAATCACCAATAATTTGCATATTTACATAACCATAAATTCATATATAAAAGGTGATTGATACAATATATATTTTCACACATGTATATATCATTTAAATAAACAAAGTTAATTAATAGTTTAAAACTACTAATCGAGCAATAATATGACTTAATAGATTGGACGCAGTATAAATTACCATGACGAGTTCGATTTATTGTACGCAACTATTTGATAATTTTATGTGATGACATGTTCCTCGTAACGAGTAAAATGTTTTCTTACAAATTTGACTACATTATTTTGATGAAATGTACATGAGCTCGTTAGCCTTGTCAACTTAAATATTATATTATTTAATCATCATCGTCGACGTCGCATAGACAATTAAATGTGGTGCGAGCTCGCCTACTTATGAGAAATATGACATGCTAATTGAGGCTGCTTTATGCCGAGCTATCTACTCACGCACTCGTATAAAACAGTTATAAAAATTCCTCGCATAGAGCTCGCAAATTACTGGTTCAATATTACTAGCTCGGAATAACATACTTAGTCTACCTATCATATGTTGGCACGATACATGCATTTAATTTTCTCACGCTTCCCACTCAAATATTTGCATCTTATAAATTCATCATATCTTCTAATAGCGTGACGTGTCGCCACAATGATTTGTTTCCTATTCTCGCATAATAGGCGCATATTTAAATAATTTTATCTTATATGATCAATATGTTTGGACTATAACAAACATTGTATGACGAAAATATTTGTGACGAAACGTGAATTTTTGCATGTACAAAGATGCTCCTAAAACTTTCAAGTACAAAATACAAACGGGCATAACCTCGGCAACCACGAGCAATAACACGAGTTGTCCATCTACAAACTATTACATGATTATTTACAAGGTTACGTGCCTACCTCACCTCGCCGAGGTCACATTTTAGGCCATGCACCCACATTTTTACTACTCGCAATTAATAACAATCATTAACTGGGGGCTGGTACTGAGGCATGAAGCAAACTGTTGAATCTTGTCTTATTTTTAATTTGTTTAAAATCATTCTACTTTTTGTCAGTCAAGAACTTATAAGTTATTATATATTTTGGTCAGCTTATGGCATAATTCTTTGTCAGTTACTTTGATCAGCTGACCACAGTTTTCAAATGTGTCAGCTTCTTTACCTCTTTTACTTGAACATTCCCTAGTACTAACACTTTCTTATTTTGTGTTTTGGTAGATATCTTGTACGATATCTTTCTAACAAGATCCATGTGATCTTGTGAGAAGATACATATGTATTGCTTAATACATTTCAAATTCAAATATGTTCCTAACGGGTTGCTCTTCAAGATCATCTATAAATACCCTCAGGAATATCTTGAAGACATACACAAGAAATCTGAAGCATTCATACTCCCAAAAGAAATTCTCTCTATGCCCCAGCTCTTATAACTTTAGCTAGATATTCTTCTTTGATATTTCTTTCTAGTTATTGTTTAGACAAACACTGAGTGACTTATTTCATATTCTTTAGAAATTAGTTAGTTTGTCTCACGAGTTTGATTGTTATACAATCATACTCCATAAACACTGGTCTTTTGTTGTACACTGATCCATTAGAGATCAATTAGATTTTTAATAAAATTAGTGTACTTCAAAAATCCATGTTTGACCAACTTGGTAGTGGACGTAATAATTTTTACTGTGAACCACTTCAATTACTCTGTGAGTTATTTCATCAGCTCTTACAAACTGATCTAATACTTAAGAAGTTTTGATCTACTTAAGTGTCAACCAGTTACTTTCATAAAGTTTTTATTTACTTGTTTTGATAAATTGTTCTTCAGCTTCTTTCTTTACCTTCAATGATCTATTTTTAAAAAGAATCTAAGTGTGTCAGCCAGCTGACCAATTTTCTATCCGTGTCAGCTTCTTTGACACTTTAGCCAACTGATCATATCAGCTGACTGACAAAGTTATATTTTTCGCTACAAACTTTTGAAGCTTTTTCAAGACTACCCTCAAAATTTTTAAAAGACTATTCACCCCCCCCCCTCTAGCCTTGTCAGTTGCCAACTGGACTTACACAAACATAGATTTTTATTACTTCTCGATCTACAGACACACTCCTACGCTCAAGAAGTGGGGGGCTACCACTACCACTGATGAAAGATCCTACAGCATATTTGTTTATATGGCAGGGACCCACGGTCATTATAGCTAAATTCATAGCATTTTTATTCATATTGGCCACAAGGCCATGCACTAACCGGGATTTTTAGTAATGATATGGACTATTACTTAGTATCTTCACATATTATTCACGTGCCCGTGCACGCTATGCTCGCGCCAGTGCCCGAGCTTCATATTATTATTACTTTTCTGCCCGCGCACGCTATGCTCGCGCCAGTGACGAGCTTCATATTATTATTAATCATGTGCCTGTGCACGCCACGCTCGCGCCAAAGCTTGAGTTTCAGATTATGCTCACGCCAAAACCCGAGCCTCAGATTATTATTTTCGTGCCCATGCACGCCACGCTCGCGCTAGAGCTCGAGCTTCATATTATGCTCGCGCCAAAGCCCGAGCCGTGCACGCCATGCTGGCGCTAGAGCTCGATCTTCAAATTATGCTCGCGGCAAAGCCCGAGCCTCAGATTATTATTTTCGTGCTCACGCACGTTATGCTCACGCCAGTGCCGAGCTTCATATTATTATTATTCACGTGCCCATGCACACCACGCTCGTGCTAGAGCTTGAGCTTCAGATTATGCTCACCAAACCCGAACCTCAGATTATTATTTTCGTGCCCGCGCACGCTATGCTCATGCTAGTGCCAAGCTTCATATTATTATTGTTCACGCGCCCATGCACGTTAGAGCTCGAGCTTCAGATTATGTTCGCGCCAAAGCCCGAGCCTCAGATTATTAATTTTGTGCCCGCACACACCACGCTCGCTCCAGAGCTTGAGCTTTAGAGTATGCTAATGCCAGAGCCCGAGCCTCAGATTATTATTCTCGTGCCCGCTCAGGCTATGCTCTCGCCAGTGCCCGAGCTTCATATTATTATTATTCACGTGCCCATGCACGCTACACTTGCGCCATAGCTCGAGTTTCAGATTATGCTCACGCCAAAGCCCGAGCCTCGGATTATTATCCACGTGCACGTGCACGCTACGCTTGCGTTAGAGCTTGAGCTTTAGATTATGCTCACGCTAGAGCCCAAGCCTGAGATTATTATTTCTCGCGCCCGAGCATGATACATTCGCGCCTATGCCTGAGCTACAGATTATATTTTATACATGTGCACATTCTTTATATTATTTATGTGATTAAGCACGTCACACCCATCCTAGAGCGTCGCATTATACTTGTTCCTGATATTTGCTTGTGCCTGACCTGATCGAGCTTTACATCATGTCTCATTTTGATTTTACTTGAGGCTGAGCTCTATATCGTCCTCTCGCCCTAGTTTACTCGGGGCTGAGCTCTATATTGTCATCCCGCTCACTCGCGGTTAAGTTGTACACCGCGTCTATCTGCGCTTATGCTCCCCGCTCGAGTTTGAGGCTGAGCTCTATATTGTCCTCCCGCTCACTCGCGGTTGAGTTGTACACCGTGCCTACCTGCGCCTATGCTCCCCGCTCGAGTTTACTCAGGGCTGAGCTCTATATTGTCCTCCCGTTTGAATCCATTACGCACCCGTTTGCGCTTCATATTTTGGCCGAGACGGAGCTTCTATGAGTGTTTAGCACGTTACGCTCCCCTAGCATCCATCATGATTTCATCAACATTTGTGGCTACGCTCCACATGAGCTTCATTTGGTGCTCGCGCAGCATCACAGTTACTCTCGGCACGAGCTTCTATGAGTGTTTAGCGCATTACGCTCCTAGCGTCCATCATGTTTTCATCAGCATTTGTGGCTACACTCGACATGAGCTTCATATGGTGCTCTAGCTCAGCATCACAGTTACTCTCGGCACGAGCTTCTATGAGTGTTTAGCGCGTTACGCTCCCCTAGCATACATCATGCTTTCATCAGCATTTGTGACTACGCTCGACATGAGCTCCATATGGTTCTCCAGCTCGACATCACAATTACTCTCGGCATGAGCTTTTATGAGTGTTTAGCGCGTTACGCTCCCCTAGCGTCCATCATGCTTTCATCAACATTTTCTGCTACGCTCGACATGAGCTTCATATGGTGCTACAGCTCGGCATCACAGTTACTCTCGCCACGAGCTTCTATGAGTGTTTAGCGCGTTACGCTCCTCTAGCGTCCATCATGCTTTCATCAGCATTTTCAGCTACGCTCGGCATGAGCTTCATATTGTGCTCCAGCTCGGCATCGTAGTTACGCTCGACATGAGCTTCATATTGTGCTCCAGATCAGTATCGCAGTTACTCTCGGTACCTTGTTGTTCAAGGCCACTTTATTTGGGGTCCTAGTGCCTCTCATATCTATTTGCCTCCTCGTCAAGCCGAGGAGAGGCCATGCTCTAATGCCTCATACCTATTTGCCTCCTCGCCAAGCCGAGGAGAGGCCAGGCTCTAATGCCTCATACCTATTTGCCTCCTTGGGACACCGAGGAGAGACCAGGCTCCTAGCGCCTCATACCTATTTGCCTCCTCGCTAAGCCGAGAAGAGGCCAGGCTCTAATGCCTACTGCATTCACATGAGCAATTCATACACATATACAAGTTACTAAATGCATGCATCCTCCATTCATCATTGCATAAACATAAAAACATGCTCCTAGTGCCTCTTTCATTACCTTGCGATTCAAGGTCACTTTCTTGCAGTACCTTGCGGTTTATGGCCTTATGGCTCGGTTTTCTTGAAGATCCTCGCCACGCCGAGGATAAATCTTATTATGGCTTTATGACTCGCTTTCTGAAAGGTCCTCGCCACGCTGATGATAAATCTTTATTGCCTTATGGCTAGCTTTTTTAAAGGTCCTTGCCACGTCGAGGATAAATCTTATTATGGCCTCATGGCTCATTTTTTTGAAGGTCCTCGCCACACCGAGGATAAATCTTATTATGACCTTATGGCTAGCTTTCTTGAAGGTCCTCGCCACGCTGAGGATAAATCTTATTATGGTCTTATGGGTAGCTTTCTTGAAGGTCCTCACCACGCCAAGGATAAATCTTACTATGGCCTCATGGCTCGTTTTCTTGAAGGCCCTCACCATGCCGAGGATAAATTTTATTATGGTCTCATGCCGAGGACTACATATCTTATTTTAATACCTATTCTGGCTAGCCAAGGTCTAATTTGCCAATCAAGGATCAATTATACACAAAGTTTACCCGTCAAGGTTCAAAAATCAACTACATAAACTCTTTTCAAATTCAAAGCAAAATCTCAAAACCCTCAATCTCACAAGAAAAAACTACAAGCAGATTATACTCCTCACCCTCGATGTCAGCCACGATGGATAAGGACTAGGGAGCTACTGAAGTGCACCAAAATATTATGCTCGAACAGGCAGCTCAAAAAAGTACTTCGAAAACACACTTAGAAGATTGGGCCAAGCCCATATCCGGAAGGAGTGCCCAAGCCCAATTATGTGAAGACATCTCATTAGTATAAATATGGGGAAACTTCCCCATATTGAAGCAGACTCTCAACTTCCCAGAAAAGCCAAGGAGCATCCCCTTCATCTCTCTCTCTCCCACCGGTTAACATACATATATACACTCTCCATTTTTTCTTTTCATATATCATACACAACATATACTGATTATCACACCGGAGGGTTTGTGGGGATACCCCCACCCACTCACGGTGATTCATTTTGCGGACATTACAAGCCAGATATCCTACCGCGATGACCACCGCCGGACCACGACTCTGGCAACCCCGACATGACGTCACTTTCGGCACCCCGGACACGACACGACAAGGTCACCACATTTTTGGTGTGATCCACATTTGTTATAAATTAGTGTTGATATTAAAAATACTATTATTACCAATAGAAAAGATGTATATATACCACATGATTAGAAAGAAATATTTGTTTTAAAAGTCTTTAGATTTAGATAAAAGTCTTAAACTTTTACTACCAATGGAAATAGAAAAGAAGTATCTCACCATAAAGTCTAAAATTTAAGGTGTCTACTAACGCAGTTATGTTAAAAACTTTCATTTTGACAAAAAAAATATTTTTCTTTTTATTTATGACAATGATGATAAAGATTACACATTATTATTTTTATTATTACTATTGCTATTATTATTATTGCTATTATTTTTTTATAACAATAATACTATTATTATTTTCAAGCATTCATGTGTGACTCTTTGTTTCTCAACCATTATCTGTTAATAATGTGTGTTAATAATTAATATAATAATGAGATATTAATATCTACTCTTATTCTATTCTATTGTTAATAGTAGAAGTCTTTATATATATATATATATATATATATATATATATATAATATATATATATACAAATTTATAACCAACATTATTTTCAAACCAATGTGAGATACAACTCTTCTATTGGTAATAAAATGTTAGATTTTTAATTTAATGACTTTTAAAACCAAAATCAATTTATACCAATATGAAATATATCTCTACTAATATTACCAATAGAAAATATATATCTTACATTTATTATAAATTGATGTTAGTTTTGAAAGTATTTTGATAAAAAATTTCTATTTTTATCACTATAAAATATATGTATCTTACATTGTTTAGAAAGATATGTTTGTTTTAAAAGTTTTTATATTAAAGACTTCTACTCTTATTACCAATAAAAGATATGCATCTCACATTGTTTAAAAAGAAATGTTGGTTTAAAAAGTCTTTAGATTAAAGACTTTTTATTACAAATAGAATAAATGCATGTATCTCACATTGGTTACAAAGTATTCTACAGTTATTATCAATAGAAGAGATATATCACACATTGGTTAGAAATTAATGTTGGTTTTAAAAATACTATTATTACTAATAGAAGAAATGTATCATACATTGGTTAGTGGGTAATTTTGGTTTTCAAAGTCTTTAGATATAAGACTTCTAGCATTATTATCAATAGAAGATGTATATGTTACATTGATTAGAAAGTGATGTTGATTTTAAATTTAGATTAAAATTAAAAACGTTTACTATTATTACAAATATAGAGTAATGTTGGTTTTAAAATTCTACCATTATTACATATAGAAGATAAGTATTTCACATTAATTAGAAAAGTGATATTGGTTTAAAAAGTTTTTATAGATGATGTATCTCACATTGGTTACAAAGAGATGTATCTCACATTATTTAGAAATGAGTATTGGTTGTAAAAGTCATTAGATAAAAGCATTTTTATGTTATTACCAATAGAAAATATGTATTTCACATTGTTTATAAATATGTTGGTTAAAAAATCTTTAGATAAAAGACTACTATTATTACTAATAGAAAGTATGTATACCACATGGTTAGAAAGTGATGTTGATTTTAAAAGTTTTTAGATAAAAGACGTAAACTTTCATTACCAATATAAATAGAAATTAAATAAGTATCCTACATTGTTTAAAAATGAATAATGATTTTAAAAGTTTTTAATAAAAAACTTCTACTATTATTATCAAATTAGATGTTATGTTAGTTTTAAAAGTTTTTAGATCAAAGATTTTTATTATTATAACCAATACTGAATATGTATCTCACGTTAGTTAGAAATTTATGTTAATTTTAAAAGTATTTAGGCAAAAAAATGTTTCATATTAGTAACAATAGAAAAAATATATTATTATAACCTTAAAAGAGTTTAACAATTCAATTATAATGCTAAAAAGTTATACTATTATTATTACAAAAAAATATGTATATCACATTGTACCCATGCGAAGCACATGCTAAATAACTAGTGCTTATGTATATGTAAAAATAGCCCTATGCATTTAGTAAGTTCATAAAGTTTTAGTTGTTTATTACAAATTAATGTACAGAGAAAAATTGTCCAACATGTAATAAATCATCCACCATTAATTAAGTCAAACAAGTAAAATTTTTAATGGTAAAAATTATGCATAGGTAAAAATAGTCCTATATTTAATAAGTTACATACCACGAATTAAGGTCAAATAAAAAATTTTGTTATTGATTAATTAATTTCATTAAGAATTAAATAGCAGTTTGGTCTCTCAATTTGTACCTAAATTTAAATGAGGTCCTACGTTTTTTAAATTTATTTATTTGGTCCCTTATGTCAATTTTTTCTATCAATTTCCCCTATTCTTCCGTTACCGTTAGAAATATCATCTAATATTCTTTGAATATGATGAAAATATCCTTGCTATGTTGAAAGACAAAATAATTAAATGAATCTAATTAATGAAACTCCCTGCACCTTAATTATTTTCTTATTTGACTTGACATACAGATCAAGAAAAATAATATATTGTAATAGTTTTCCTTAAAACCCATATATATGTGACTTATAATCAATGTACGAAGAAATAATAAAGGTAAAATAATAAATGTATTTTCCAAAAAAAAAAGGAACTTTACAAAGAAGGAAACTTTTTTGAGACCGAAGAAATAGAAAAGCACGACAATAATTTAGGGACGAAAATAGTATTTTTTTTTTCTTTTTTAACCCTATCTCTCTATAAAAGGACAAATGTTTTCTTACAAATTAATGTATGAGAAAAAAGAAGAAGGTTATATATTTTGGTTTTCAACTATTTTCTAAATTTTTAGTTTGGTCTTACCCTTTTTAAATTCGTTTTGCCCTAAGTTTCTTTTCTTTCATGTGACATTCCTCCCTTCAGAGATACCGTTATATTTACTGTTAAAAAATTGATAAACTGACAAAAATACCTCACTGTTAATCGCATCCCCATTCATCAAAATTTTTTTGGGACTTTTGTATTTTTTTTCCCAAAAATATATGTCCTTCATCTAACACACGTGAACTGCACATGGGAGCTAATATAAGTTAACTCTTAGGCCTTAGCAATATTGGTGGAAAGAATTGACTGAGTTGACCCAGTCATCTTCTTCCAACAATTCTATGCGACAATCGGCAACCACCACCATCGGACCAACTGCACCATTTTGTACAAAAATCATGGGTTGAGCAAATCAAAAATGATTTGTTTAACAATTCTATCATATTTCTGATAGAGAATTCCCGTTTAAAAGTTAATTTTTTAAAAAAAATAATAATATTTTTAGTAGTTTATTAATAATAAAATGACACTTGTATCAATTAAATTTTAAAAATAGATTTTTTAAGTAAAACATACAAAAAATAAAATAGTAAACTTTTTGCCTGAAGTAATTCAGGGCCGGCCCTGAGTATAGGCTCAATAGGCAGCCGCCTAGGGCCCCCAATTTTTTACACTAAAAAAGGGCCCCCTAATCTCACTTTTTACTTAATAAATAAATAATAATTTGATATGGATGATTGTTTTCTTAATTAATCAATAGTTTAAGTTTTTAGATTTTGTTTACTCTCCCAGTCTCAAAATTATTGTCATGTTTTCTTTTTTGAATGTCCCAATTTTTTGTCTAGTTTAAAAGTTTTTTTTAGGACAATATTTTTATCGTTCGATTTTTAATTGTTCCTCCTACTTTAATTATGAGTTACATGAATATGAACTTTAAAGAAAACTACACATCATACAAATATTAATAATGAAGTCAATTGTTTTTCATTAATCCACGTGTCAGATCAAACAAAATAACTTTGAGACGGAGAGAGTATTTTTTATTGTGAATAATTTTATGTTTAAATATTTATTAGTTAGTGTCTATGAAAGTGTATTGTTTATT
The DNA here is from genome assembly GCA_013146195.2 of Codonopsis lanceolata. NCBI lineage: Eukaryota > Viridiplantae > Streptophyta > Magnoliopsida > Asterales > Campanulaceae > Codonopsis > Codonopsis lanceolata. The sequence goes on from CM028383.1 coordinate 40,181,586, forward strand.
GATTTCTTTTTAAAAAAATGCTTAACGTTTTGTTAGCTTTTAAAATAAATTCAAAACATGGATGTGAGACAAAAAAACAAAACTAAAAACAATTGATATGGTCTCGAACCAATGCTTTTAATATTTTAACATGTAAATTGTTGGGGCCCCATTTATTGAATTCGCCTAGGGCCCTCAAAATCTCAGGGCCGGCACTGTGAAGTATTAAGTTGGAATAATTACAAGCCGGTACATTTTTCAAAACATGTTTTCAAATCAATCCAGTCATTTTTTAGACATATCTTTTAGGTACATTTTTGGAGTGAAAGTACATCACTGCCCCTTTGCCCTCTTATGACTTCAATCCTTGCTAAGGGGCTGCGCTCTCTCTCTCTCTCTCTGCTCTCGGCTCGAGACTCTTAGTCTCACACTTTCTCTCTTCCATTCTCGGATCTCGCTTCTCCAGATTGGCTCAGGCGAGATGCTTGAGTCGGCTTCGGCGACGTCGACGAGCATTGGAATGCTTGGTGCAATGCCACGGAGCGAGAAGGCTTCAAGAGCTCGCGATTGATGGTGCTCGAGAATCCGAACATAGTAGTTAGACCCGGTAGTTGACCCGGCGATGCCGTTATTCTGGTCAATCATCTCCATGAGCTGTCCAATCACTAACGGCACCGACCGAATCCGCTTGACCTCTTCCCCGAGCTCAAAAGCTCTCGCTTAAGGTTCTTAACCTCGTCTTTGGCGTACTCCTCTTGAATGTCGATAATTTCGTCTTGGCGTTGCAGAGACTTTAGGAGACCATATAGGTCGTCTTCACCGGAACTAGATGTCGTTGCATGGTCGGCGTATGGGTCAAATTTCGACCACGGTAGGGCGGTGGAGGCTCACATGGGATTTGGATCCAATACCATTGCAATGCCATGGTTTTCCTCGCTCCTTCTCTCTCCTAGATCGTCGTTGCTTTTTGATTTTGGCTTGCGGAAACGAAACAACGGCGGGCTTTTATATATGTCTTTGAAGGAGCACGAGACTTAGATCAGCGCAACCCGCACACGGAGAACAGTCGCCGCGGCGAAGGGGCTGGCGGGCCGACCCCGGTGGTTTGGCGTCTCTACTCACAAGAAATTACTTAATTAGGGATTAATAACATACAATTTGAAAGGGGCGAGGATGAGGAGAGCCGAGGTGCAATTTTGTTTGTTTTGAGATTTTGATCGTAATTTGTGGAGAGATGCAAGAGACCTGATGCCAAGATTATGTTTGACAGACATCAGCATTTCACCTGATGCCAAGATTTGGCATCAGCATTTTTGGCATCAGCAATATTTTTGGCATCAGCAACAATTGTAGGCATCAGCATTTCACCTGATGCCAAGATTTGGCATCAGCATTTTGGCATCAGCAATGTTTTTGGCATCAGAGTTTTGGCATCAGAGTCCTGATGCCTGGAATTAATTATTCTGATGCCTAGAATTAATTATTCTGATGCCTGGAATTAATCATCCTGATGCCAAGGCTTGGCATCAGAGTTTTCATTAATGACATTTTTGTCATTTGGCAAGCAATTTGTAGTTAAATGAAATGTGCAAAAAATTAATAGTCCTAGATGAAAATATGTTTTCAAAATTGTACCCACTTGAAATTCTCCCTATTAAGTTATTGTAGTATGACCTAACTAGAGGGTTGAGCGAAAAATAGGATAGGAAGAAACTTCAAAATCGATTGTGGGTTTTACAGTAAAGGAGTTATCAAAATTGACGGGGGATGAGAGATGGATTCGTATTAATTATTAATTCTCGTTACTTTGGCACTTTTATGTTCAACCCACTTGGAAATATAGACTTGTTGAATGGTGATGTTGCCAAACTACTAAATTTGTTATCGATAGAAAATTATGTATAGATAAATATAGTTTTATATTTAATAAACAACTCATCATAAATTAAAGTAAGAAATAAATTTGTCATGTGTTAATTAATTTCATGAATAATTAAATAACAATTTGGTCCCTCAACCAGAACATAATGTTGTACATTTTTTAATTCTATCAATTTGGTCCCTTATGAGTAGAGAAAGCAAAAAAGCTCGGTCTATCCAATATTTTGATGGGTCAGGCTTAAGATATTAACAATCCAAAAAACGCCGGCCCTCTGGGCTAGATAAAAAAAGCTCAGACTTTTTGGGTTGACCCAGCCCAATCAAATTTTAAACAAATATATTTTATTTTTAGTATATTATATACAAATACAATAAGGGCTGGGTGGTTAGGGGGTAATCGACTAATTTGGGAATATGTAAAATTGAAAATCATTCGGCATATCACAGAGAAATAGATGCAGACTTCATTCTTAGCTCACAATATCGGCGATGGCGTATCGCACAGCCCAGTCACTCACAATCTCACACACACTATCGACAAATGTCTATGGAAGCTTCTAATGTTGTTAATCTTGATGAGTGAAACTTGAGTCTTACTGCTAGACTGCTAGTGTCTTTTTTTTCATTCAAAAATTGTATGTGAAGTTGTCAACTTTGAATTGGTGTTACAGGATTGGGTGCTACTACTGCATTGACCTTCTCTTAAGAAAATTATAAGGCACAAATATGATATTATTGATGACATCATGTTTCTTTTATTGAATTATTGTATTTTATCAGGTACTACATACATTGGGCTTTTCATCACATATTTTTTGGCTTTAAATTATAAATTATATAATTTTATGGTTGATTTTATTTCGAGCCGAAAAGCCCAGAGGCCCATGGACCTAAGATAGGTTGGGTCGGGCTAACATTTTGATAGACCCATTGAATTACGGGTCGGCCTAGCCCAGCTCATTGGCATCTCTACTTATGAGCAATGTTCTAAAAGTCGTTAGGCGTCAGATCAGTGCCTAGAGCCTAGGGGACTAGTCGGAGCTTAGGTGGAGCCTAAAAATTAAAGCATAATTGCCATAGTCCTCAGTTTTTTAGCATACATTAAAAAATATATCAAACGCACATTGACTGCAATTTGGAATGTTGCGAAATTGTTATTTTTGACATTTCGTTAGACACATAGACTATGATGCGTAAGTTTGTAAAATCAACTAGAATTGAAAAATATACAAACAAAAAAAATTAGAATTTTGAATTTAGGGATTATTTATAAGTTTTTAACTTAAGGGACCATACATGACAATGAAGAAATAAATAGCAAATGCACAAAATTAATAAACTAGAACTATTGTATATACCTTAATTTTGTACCCATATTTTATAATATCCAATAATTATCGTAAATATTTTATATTATCCAATAATTATGACTAACAATTATTTTTTTACATATTTCAGGAACAATGTACGGAAAAACAAAGAAAATCAAGAAAATAAATAAATAAAGAAAGAAAAAACCTACCCTGCCGACCTACGCCATCAAGTCAGCCGGTCTCCTATTTCTCTCACCCATTTTCCATACCCTGTCAACCTAACCCCTACTCCCTCAAATCTCACCCATTCCCATTGTTATATTTTTGTTATTTTTAGCTTTATTCTTAGCTAAGAATAACAAAAACAACAATTGGAGCAAAATTCTTAGAAGAGAGAGAATAGGAAAAATTCTTAGCTAATTTTTTTAAAAAATGAATCTTCTTCACTTCTTAACACCATGAGTGATCAGTTTTTGAGGGAGGTGGCAAATAAAATATTTTTTGTGTAAGAATATTGTACAATTAGCATATATATTTATAAGTGGATAAAGGAAAAAAAATATGTAGATGACAATGAGGCCTAGCTAAGAAAATGTGTAAGAATAAATACTCAATTCCCCTCATCATCTTTGACATACCCCCCTCTCTTTCTCCCTCTCATCCTCTCTCACAGCAACGCTCTCCCTCATTCACTCCCTCCATATTCGGCTCCTTCACCTTCTCATTTTCTCCGACAAAAAGTGTATGGTGAGTTTGTTTTTCTTTCCTTCTCTCTCCTCAATTTTCTTCTATTTTCTTCTTTCTCCTCTCCCCGGTTCCGGCTTCCTTCTCTTTGTATTTTTTTTCTTTTTCTCGGTTCACCCCTCTTCAATAGCGCCATTCAATCCCAACGATTTTCAGAAATTCAATTAGGCAGAGTTAGGCGTTGTCGGCACCTTAGACGACTAGTCAACGCCTAGGGCGAAAAATCGGCGATTTTTTCAACAAGCAATTTTTTTATCGATTTGAAGGAAGTTGTTGCAGTGGGGTGCCGCCAAGGCCAATTTTTAGAACCATGCTTATGAGTTATGTTAAAAAAAAAAATTGTTAGATTCCTCCTTAGCCGTTACCGTTAGAAATGACATTCGATATTTTTTGATATTACAAAAATGTCCTTGCTCAGTTTGGGGGATCAGTTTGACTAGGCACATGGTTATGAAAAAAAATTTTACTTGATTATTAATATTGATATAATATGTAGTTTTTTTAAAAATTCATATGCATACGACACATAATTAAAGTAAAAAAAAGGTAAAATAGTAAATGTATTTTTCTAAAATAAACATTACAATCGAGATAATTTTTTTGGGACGGGTGAAAAAGGTAAGAGGTACACTAATCTAGGGACGAAAGTAGTATGTTTTTACTTTTTAAAATCTCTCTATCTGTAAAAGGATGAGTGGTTTCTTACAAATTAATGTATGAAAAAATATCCTACATATAATAAAAAAATCATCATGAATTAAGACCAAACGTGTAAATTTATCATGTGTAAAAAATTATGTATTGTAAAAAATAGCCCAACATTTAATAAAGCACTGATCAGTGAATTAAGGCCGAACAAGGTGATTTGTCATAGGTTAATCAATTTCACGAAGAATTAAGTAGCAATTTGGTCTCTCATCTTGTAGCCAACTATAAGTTATGACCTACCTTTTGAGTTCTATTAAGTTAGTGATGGTCTCTTACGTCTAAATATTTTTGTCAAATTCCCCTTCCTACCGTTAATATTAAAAATGTAATGTAATATTTTTGAATATGATATAAATATTCTTGCTTAATTGAGGGACCAAAAATTTATATGAATATAAGAAAAATACTCCCTATGTTTTCAAATTATCGTCCTCCTTTTCTTTTTCATCCGTTATAAAATAATTGTCATCTTTCAAAACTTTCTCTTTTAGGAAAACACTTTTACAACCGTACTCTTACTTTTTCTACTTACTTTAATTATGACCATATGTTTAAAGGCATTAAAAAAACCACACATTTCACCAATATTTATAATGTAATCAATTACTTTTTAAAACGGTGTGTCGTGTCAAAGAAGTTAATAATTCGAAAACGAGGGGAGTATATGTTTTTACTATTTAAAACAAATTGAAAATTAAAAACAAAATATAGAAAAAAAAAACCAGCAAAGAATTAACTATTTTTGTTGAAAACATAGCCATTCTTTTTCTTTTCTTTTTTGGTTAAAGCTTTATTAATAACTTTTCAAGAAACATATTGGTTTTGTTCAAAATAATCGAATGTGAACTCTATATATAAATCTAATATTCAATCTTGGACAACATTGCTTTCTGACTCCCTTTTGTTTGGATTTTTCCTGTTGAATCGATTTCTAACATTTGTGATTTGTTCAAAAATTTTGATAAATATCCCATTAATCTGAATAGATTTCGTCTTCGCAATCCTCAATAAACATCGATCTCTCCATCCCCTATGCTCCTCCGAAAACCTTTGTTGGCGGAATGATGAAGATGGAGTGATAGGGAAATGATCTTGTCTATTACGGATAGGTGTTTTAGCAAGAGGAATAAAGGAGGCAATGGAAAGAGAGATTGAGAGAGAGGATATGGAGAGTGATATTTTCCGATCTTCTGCTTAGGTACTATATTTGAATTGACATAATTTTCCAACCTTTGACTCACACGATCATCTTTACGCATTAGTTTTACCATACTATTCAAATACATATAAGCAATTATTTATATTGATCATTTGTAGGTACAAAGAGGACCTTAGAACAATAAGGATAAAATAATAAATTGAAACACCAAAAGGGCATTATAGTTATAAAAAAAAATACATAAAGATGGTCACAAGTCTCAAATGCCCATTTTACGTCAATCAAATGTTAGCGAGTAAACAGAAGCAACAATTAAAGAAAATAATATAGTTAAGAGGACACAGCTTCAATTTATAGTTTTCCGGTGGGGGATTCTTCAAACTCCATAGTTTAGGCGGTTATTTGTATTTTACCTCATTTCAACCACTATTAAATATGTGCATGTTTAGTTTTGATTTCAATTACATGTATGTTTATTTTTTTTTATTTTTTTTTCAAAAGATTATTCTTTTTTTTCTTTTAAAGGTTGGAGGAGACATAGACCGTACTCCAATCCTTAATTTTTTATTATTTTAATGCCTTGAAAGTCTATAATTATATATATCATGCCTTTGGTGTAGCTCGAACAAATGGTACCTTTGGTGAGGCTTTGAACACCCGACCTCTCGGTTGAGAGTAGTGAAGTACCAGGGTGCCTTTGGTAATGCTTGAACAACAACGGTGCCTCTAAAGAGGCTTGAATACCCGATCTCTCTATTGAGAGTTGTAAAGTCCAGGGTGTCTCTTGTAAGACTTGAACACCCGACCTCTCAATTAGGAGAAGTGAGCAGTACCAATTGAGCTAGATCTCGTTGGTGTTACATGTATATTTATGTATTACTAGTCTTTGTGCCCGTGCCTATGGCACAGCGCAAGTATGACTTGATTAAAGTATGGAGAAGACAATATGCGAATATTCCAATATATGTTTATGATTTTATTGGTATCGGATCAATGTAAACTACACAACGAAAGAGAACAAAACCAAAAAAATAAAGAAAAAACACATTTTATTTACTGCTACGTTTATGACATTGTGTATAAATCAAATATTACGATTGATACATTTCACGAAACAGTTCATTGGATATTGCATGGAAAAAAAAAATATTGAAATAATAATCGAGTGTAATTTATTAATTTCAAAGGAAAAACAATTATGAAATATCCAAACTTTTAGCAAAAGAAATGAAATTATGAAATATTCAAACTTTTAGCAAAAGAAATGAGATTGTAGTAATAACAACTTAATCTTCCTCTTGAGCCTCTTGCTTCACAACAATAAATGGTTTGGAAACGTGACTTGCAATAAAAATTTTCCATTATCTGCACATGCATGTGAATGAAAAAAGATATCAACATATTTACTTAACTTTATATAATGTATGCATAAAAATCAATTAATTAAAATTGGAGAGAGAGTGGAAGAAAAACGGAGAAAATCGAGTTGATGTCGAAATAAAGTAAACAAAGTGTGACAAAAAAAAAGAGATTAAGATTATGTAATAACCTGCTTCACTAATTCAACCTCGTAAAACGAAATAAATTAATAACCAAGTGGCAAATGTTTCACATAATAATTGAGCATATAACAATTAAGCTGAAGCATTAGCCAATTAAAAAAAATACCAAAAAGGAATAGTCATACACACCCAATGGATACCGAGAGATAAAAATAGAACTACATAGGGGACATAAGAAAAGGAATGACAATAAAAGTTACGAGGGAATCAACTAAGTAAAAGTCAAAAACATGGAAAATTCCAACAGATAACAGAACAAAGGATTCAGCCCAGCAGCTATCTTCCAAGCCTTCTTTAGCCTTTTATCTCTCTCTCTCTCTCTGTCTTTATTAGGGTCAAAAAAGTCGTAAAAGAAAGAACCAACTACAGAAAAGACATTGGTAAATGTTGAAGGAGGAAGCGAGGGGACTATGGCGGATGGATGATCAGAAAACTCTTACCGATAGACACCCAACTTACATGAGAAAGAAATTGGTAATTACATGAGAAAGAAATTGTTTGATGGGTGTGGGTTAATGGGGTGATGTGTGGAGGCGAGCAAATCTTGGCTGGCGGCATGGCGGTGGCACATCTCTCCAATTCCCTTCCTTATATTCAGGTAATTTTGTATAATTTCTCTCTTTCTCTCTCTCTCTATCTCTCCAATTCTCTTCCTTCGATTTTTCTTGCAGACACCCATTATAATTTCTCTCTTTCTCTCTCTCCCCGTTAATTCGTTATTTGGATTAACTACTTTTCGATTTTTGTTGCAGACACCCATTTCTAAGCTGTGCTGTTGGAAAAAATACATAGAAGCGAGAGAAAAGAAAGAAAAGCGAGAGAAGAATAGAAAACTCTTGATTCGGAGATATAGAGAAATCTTAGAGGATGAAAAGGAGGAAGAAGGCGTTGGTGGAGTGGAGCCGGAAAAATTGGAAGTGGAACAATGAGCGGAAGAGGAAGAAGAAACGGAAGGAAGGAACACTGCATTTTAGGAATTTTAACCACCTTTCACACGCTTACAAAATTCATTTAATCTTGGCCGTACGAATTTGGTTACAAAATCAATCCCAACCCCTCATTAGCCTCTACCAATTGCACATGTGTAATCCCATCTCTATTGTAATATAGATAATTTATTTGAAAAAAAATTATCGAGTGCATTTAACGAACGAATGCAAAAACTAGTTATATCTAATAGAAGTATTCATTGATCTTTAATTTGGAATGCCCACATATCTATTTATCATTTTGAAACGCAAAAGACCTTAGTTGAGAATGGGTATCCGCCTTTTGTAAAGCTTGAACACTCGACCTTACTATGCAATTGGTTATTATTTCCTTCCATTGTCACAACAATATATTTTAAAATAGAGAAAATGAAGGTAAAATATCCGAAGTAAAAATAATATTTCAACCTAGACACAGGGATAAAAAAAATTATATTGGGTGACCAAACATGACCTTAAGATACATTTTAGCCACAAAATAAAAGTACATTATTTTTTAGATGTTTGGCTGTCTTTCTTGGGTGTAGAAAGATGGTCAATATGGAAGTAGTTTAATATGAATTCATCTTTTATCCACCAGTGTTGTGGATTTTTTTGGTTTTTTTTTTTTTATTAAGTCTTTGGATCATGACGATCGAAATCTAAAAAATTAAGATAAAGTTTGTGATTGACATGTGTCATATTCAATGACCACTTATGTAAAAAAATTTACACCATCGATGAATAAATTTTGAGTAATGCTAGAGCCACTCCGATGAGCACTCAAATTTATACACCAAATGATGTGGTTTCCAATATTTCATCTGATTTGGCATTTTATAGGCAACTATAAGTTAAAAAGTTATATTAACAATATGACACATAAGATGCCACATCATTTGGTACCAAAATTAAATGATATTAGAGTGGCTTCTAGCATTACCCATAAATTTTTAACTAAAATGTTATTATCCTTTCGTTTTAGGCAAAACATTCATTATATTACTTTAAGATAATTCACATAAATAATAATTTTAAATAATTATACTTACAATTTTCATAATCATTAATTTTTACACTTACTTGTGTTGTAAGTATTTATTTGTTTTTTTTTTGTAATTTTTACCCACTCCAATAATATTTACTCTTTCTATTTTCAAATTATCGTCCTTATTTCTTTTTTCGTCTATTCTAAAATACTCCATCCGTTTCACGCAAAGAGTCTCCATTTGAAAAGTTTAATTATTAAAGAGATATATTAATATCATGGAAGCTAGTCATAATTACAAAAATACTTAAGCACAAGAAATGTACTTACAACAAAAATGGAGGGTAAAGATGAAATGTTATAGAAATTGTAAACATAATTTTTAAAAATGAACTCTTAAAGTGAAACATCACAAAATAGTATAGTGGACTCTTTGCCGGATAGAATAATTGTCCTCTTTCAAAATTTTTCCTTTAAAAAAACACTTTTACCACTTTACCCTTATCTTTTCTACCAACTTAATTCTAACAACATGTTTAAAGCATTAAAGAAAACTATACATTTTACTAATATGTATAATGCAGTCGATTATTATTTTTAAACAATGTGACATGTCAACATGATACTAATAATTTAAAAACGAAGGGAATACATATTACGTACCGTAATTTTTTTATTATTAAATATTTTCATATACTGTAATTTTTTATTAGTATTAGATTGTTAGAGCAATTCCATTGTTGAATATTCTTATACATCTTTTTAACTGAGTCCCACTGTCACCTGCTCATTTTTCTCTTCTTATTCCATTTAAAAATATATCTTTCCATTCCTAATCTTCTTAACATCTTCTTAGCTGGGTCCCACTACCATCTCATTAACTTTACTATAGTTTTTTTTAACTCTTGCGTTAAATGCACGCCAACTAAATCGTACATAAACAAAATAAAGAGGATAAAAAATATTAAATGATAAAATAAGAAGAATCAGTTTATTAACAATTACACATAAATATATCACTAATCATTATAGATTCTAAAAAAAATTCCTTATACACAACATTTGTTATCTTATTAGTCGATTTTTCATTTTACCGCATATCAATATCTAGTTTCTTAAAAAAAAGACCTACGATTGCATGGAATTATTGACCTTGACACTTGTTAATTGTTATTACATATGATACCAGCAATTGTAATTGTCTTATTTGGAACATGAAAGACAGTCCTACATCAGATGGAGTTAATGACAATTTTAGGATAGAAACCTTTTCTCTATCATTGATTCATTTCAAAAATTTTGTTTCAGTAATATGATCCCCAAGATTTATGATGATTAGTATTGTTCCATTGCACAACATTGCAGACTGGTCAATGTTTCTAAATAGCATTACTGAAACACTAATTTTAAGTGTCAATTCATGACCTGACAACCCTGAACAGTTTATACTATTCAAAAACTCTGTAGAATGAATGTCTTCGAACAAACTTGAATTTTTTCCGTCCTACAAATAAAATATGAACTCAAATAAGTTCTTCATTTTGAATGATTATTTTTATTAAATTATATTTGTATTTTATGAATAAATAAATTTCTGATAAGAAAATAAGCTTAAATAAAAAATAACGAAATTATTTTAGTAACCTCAGTTTAAATTGTTTTTGTTTTATTGACTCCGTAACTATTATTTTTGTTCCATTAAATATATTTATTTTACTAACATATTTTTGTTTTACTTTTTTATAAGAATTTTTTTAAAACTTTTGTTCCGTAAATTATTTTATTTTACTAACTTCCGCATTAAATTATTTTTGTTTTGTTGATTCTGTAACTTATATTTTTATAGTGACTTGTTTCATAAATTATTTTTATTTTACTAACCTCTTATTTTTTTTTCTTGAATCCGGAACTATTATTTTTGTTTTAGTTACTATTTTTTTGTTTAAAGTAAGAAAAATGTTTAAACATAATTAAAAGAGAGGAGATTGTAGTGTTGATAGAGAAAATATAGAGAAGACAGGAGAGAGAAAAATAAATACAACCGTAAGAGAGAGAGAAGATAGAGAAAAAGTGAACGATAACTCAAAAGTCAAAAAATAAAAAATGTGATTTCGAAAGGATAAATATACTTTATATATATATATATATATATCGATCTTATTTTTATACTTCCAAACAAATAATTTTATTTAATATATTTAATATTTAAACATTTCGTATAAATACATTAATTTATAAATTAAGACACTAATTAATTTATAAATAATTAATTACTCATACATTATATAATTTATAATTTAAATAATAAATAATCTATAAAACAATAGAAAATAATTGAATTTAAAAATTAAAAAAATATTTCCTCCCCCCAACGGTACAATGTACATTGCTGCTATTCACAAAACAATTGAATTTAATAAAAAAAAGAAATTTGAATTAAAGAAAAACAAACAGGGGACCCACAATTCTCTGAATAAATTTTCTTAAATGTAATTTATCTACCTAAATTGAAAGTGAATTTCTGTCTCTCCTAACTGTATTGTATTCTGAAGAAGAGTGCTTCCAATATTCATTTCTTTTTTTTTAATAAAAAGAGGGTTACCGGAGGTAGTAGTGACAAGGTCAAGGAGTGGGTCCCTGTCCTCTAATTCGCCGCCAGTTAGAATGACCAATGATATGTTGGGTGACAGGGGGAGTGATAAGTGATCAGTATTCAGTCCTCAAAATTAGAAGAAGTTTTCAAAGTCTTGGATATAAAAATAAGTAAATAACTGGTCAAAAGGTTTCTAGAAGTAGCCAAACAAGTTGAAGCTTTGGAGTTTAATTGGCCATAGATGACAGATGTTAATGTTAGGTCTTAAATTCAGTGATGTGATATCCATAATAAAATGGTTCGATCCATTTTTACCGAATCGGTTCGGTTATGAAAATGTTATGATCACTCTATGATATGGAAATTTATTTAGATTTTTATATCGTTATAAAAAAATTATTATTTTCTAACTAATAATGGTATAGATATTTTATGAGTAATGTTAGTCACCGAAGACTTAAATTTGACACTAAATGATGCTGCTTTCAATGTCATCTTATTTGATATTTTATAGAATGCTTGGCCACTCTAATAACACTCATTTTGATACCAAATGATGTGTCATCTCATATTGTTAACATAACTTTTTAACTTATAGAGTCCATAAAATGTCAAATAAGATGACACATTGAAACCACATCAATCACAAATTGAGATTGAAATGAAGATTATTCTATTTTATAAGCTCAACTTTTAGTTAAAAATTATGTTAAAAATATGACACATAGTGACGCCACATTATTTGGTGCACAAATTTGAGTACTATCGAAGTGACTCTAAAGATTACTCATACTAGTTTTGTTAACCGTGCATTAAACGCACGATCATTCTTCTTTTTCAACTAAATCGTATATAAACAAAATAAAAAGGATAAAAAATCTTAAACGATAAAATAAGAAAAAATCAGTTTCTTAACAAATACACATCAGTATATAAATAATCATTATAGATTCTAAATTTTTTTCTTATACACAACATTTGTTGTTTTATTAGTTGGTTTTTCATCTTCACCATATATAAATATCTTCAAATCAAAATAATTTGTTATTCTAAAGCTGCGACATATAACTGTCCATGACTAAAAATTGGTTTCTTCAAGAAGAGGCCTACATGCAATTATTGACTGTAGCACTTGTTAATTGCCATTGCATACGAAACCAACAATGAAAATTGTCTTCTTTGGAACTTGAAAGTCAGCCATATAGATGGAGATTTTTTTTAAAGTGTTTTTTGTTTTGTTTTTGTTTTGTTTTTTTTTTTGTAGACTTTTCCCCCTTAGGGGCATGAGAAGTGATTGAACATGAGACCTCACATTTTGTAAAGTCTTAACTCTACCACAGCCACCCCCTACGCTGATGAAGTTAATGACAATATTGAGATAAAAAATATTTTCTCCAACATTCCTTCCTTTCAAAAAATTTGTTTCAACAATGTGATCCCCAAGATTTATGATGATTAGTCTCGTTCCATTGTACAATACAACATGATCAATGTTTCTCAATAGCATTACTGGAACACCAATTTTAAGTGTCAATCCATGACCTGGTAACTCCGAACATTTTATACTATTCAAAAACTTTTAAAATGAATGTATTCGAACAAACTTAAATTTTTTCCGCCATACAAATAGAATCTGAACTCAAATAAGTTCTTCATTTTGAATGATTACTTTTATTAAATTATATTTGTATTTTATGAATAAAGAAATTTCTGATAAAAAAATAAGCTAAAATCAAAATAACGAAATAATTTTTACCGTTAACTATTATTTTTGTTCCGTAAATTATTTTGATTTTACTAAATTCCATTATATTTTTTGTTTTATTGACTTCGTAACTATTACTTTTGTTTTATTTTTAAGAATTAGTTTTACGAAATACTTTTGTTCCGTAAATTATTTTTATTATTTTACTAACTTCAATTTAAATTATTTTTGTTTTATTGACTGTAACTATTATTTTTGTTCCATCAAGAATTTTTATTTTACTAACGTATTTTTTTACATAACTATTTTTAAGAATTTGTTTTAAACTTTTGTTCCGTAAATTATTTTTATAATTTTACTAACCTCAGTTTAAATTATTTTTGTTTTATTGACTCCGTAACTATATTTTTGTTCCATCAAATAATTTTATTTTACTAATGTATGTTTGTTTTACATAACTACTTTTAAGAGTTCGTTTTAAACTTTTGTTCCGTAAATTATTTTTATTATTTTAGCAACCTCAGTTTAAATTATTTTTGTTTTATTGACTCTGTAACTATTATTTTTGTTCAATCAAATATTTTTATTTTACATATTTATTTTTAAGAATTTGTTTTAAACTTTTTTTCCGTAAATTATTTTATTTTACTAACCTTTGCATTAAATTATTTTTGTTTTGTTGATTTTGTAACTTTTATTTTAATAGTGACGTGTTCCATAAATTATTTTTTTTATTTTACTAACCTCTTATATTTTTATTTTTCTTGACTCCGGAACTATTATTTTTGTTTTAGTTAATATTTTTTATGTTTGAAGGGAGAAAAATGTTTAAACATAATTAAAAAAGATGAAATGGTGGTGATGAGAGAGAAAATAAGGAGGAGACAGGATAGAGAAAGAGAAAGAGAGAAAATAGGGAGGGAATACGAGAGAGAAAAAGTGAAATGATAACTCAAAACTGAGATTTTGGAGGGATAAATGTACCCTTGCCATTATATATATATAATGTAACTTTTATTTTAATAGTGACGTGTTCCATAAATAATTTTTTTACTTTACTAACCTTATATTTTTATTTTATTGACTCTGGAACTATTATTTTTGTTTTATTTACTAATTTTTATGTTTAAAGAGAGAAAAATGTTTAAACATAATTAAAATAGATAAAATGGTGGTGATGAGAGAAAATAGGGAGGAGACATGAGAGAGAAAAAGAAAGAGAGAAAATAGAGAGATGATATGAGTGAGAAAAAGTGAAATGATAACTCAAAAATCAATAATTCAAAAGTGAGATTTTGGAGGGAAAAATATACCCTTCTCATTATATATATATATATATATATATATATATATATATTAGGTTGGCGTTGACTATAAATAAATCACAAGGTCAATCGGTTACATTTGTCGGCATTGACCTTCGGACCCCAGTGTTTACTCATAGCCAATTGTACGTTGCACTTTCCCGATGTACTACATTTGGTAGGATAACACTTCTCTTACCATCACAAGAAGAAACTTCGACAACAAATATAGTTTATCCTGAAGTTCTTCTATAGAGCTTCTACAACAGGTATAAATCTCTATAATTTCAAACTCTAAAATTAAAATGTTGTCATTTCATACACTATTACATCAAAATCATTTTTTACGGTTATATAGTTTTTATCTAACACATACATGACTTCAAATAGGTCACTGCAACTCCATTTGACACTCCACCTGCATCTCCAACTCCCCCTCTACCTAATTGTTATGATTCTGATTCTGTAGAGGAATTTGTAAGCATCCAACTCATATTTAGATAAGTGTTAATAATTACATATAATACAAAATTTTCAATTACATAATTTTTATCTTACACATTGCTCCAAAATAGGTCTCAGCAACTCCACCTGCAACTCCACCTACAACTCTGACACCCCCTCCTCCTCCATCTCAAATTCTACCTTACGATGATATGTGGGAGGATCCGAGTTTTGTAAATGAGGCGGTATGTTTTTTTTATTATTTTAATTAATTAATCACTTTTATGCATAAAATATAGTTAAATTAATCTAACTGAATCTTTTTTATCTCATGTGTAGATGGAAATACTGGACAGAGTTATTGCGACTCGCGTTTCAAAATCAGAAATTGTTGTGAAACAAGAGCCTCCAGAAGAAGATTAAGTAGTGATACAATTATAGATGCCCAAGGTTTACTTCCAATTCAAAATTTTTAGATTTTATTTGTTGTTATTATTTCCTTTTCGAGGTCAGGTTCCTCCGTCCTCCCTCCTATAAGGGCAAGGTTGGTTGTCCCCCTCAAGTTTGTAATATTATTTCTATTAATAAAATATAGTAGGGTACCGCCCCTGTTTTCCTAAAAAAATAATACAAAAGTAACTTTAGATTTTTATTCAAGTATGAATGATTATATTGTTTTAATTGGTTACTGAGAGATCTTTATTTTTAATTTTTAATTTTAGACTCTTTTTAAAACATGATTAAATCATATATCAATTTATTTAAATATTTACACCCTCAAATACTGACATTCTCCCCTACTCGCGACGTGCCATAGGCACAGGCACAAAAACTAGTATATATAAATATAGATTGCACACATTATTAACTTAACCATCCAACGAATCTAATAATAAAACTCGTAATATCATTTGACTTTTGATTTTTTTCTCTTTGTTCTTAAACAAGTTTCTAATTTTGGATTTTCACTATAATTAAAAAAGTTAATTTTTGAGTTATTTTAGTAATAAATGCAATTAATTTCCTTTGTATCCACGTACAATTTCACACTAGAACATGATATGCGTCAAATTTAAGGTTTATAAATTAAACCGATAAAAAAAGAACTCATTTAGGGCAAGAAAATTTTAGAAACAAACGCTTCTTTAGGAATGAATGGTGTATTATATATTATTTCTATCCAAACAATTATTGTACAATTTGATCCGATATGGATTAACAAATAAACAATTGACTTGATTATTAATATATAAACAATAAATAATTATGTTCATGTTGTTTATGATTAAAGTAGGAAGAAAATGTAAGGTAAAATAATAAAAGTGTTGTCTTTAAAAATTAACTTTCAAACAATGTACTCCCTCCGTTCAGGACCAAGAGTCTCTATTTGAAAGTTATTTTTTTTTTAAAGAAATTAACATTTTTAGTAGTCCATTAGTAGTAAAATGACACTTTAATACCTTAATTTTTGAAAATAAACTCTTTAAGTGAAATATTTCTAAATGAAATAATAAACTATTTACCCAAAATAGTAGGAGTAATTTTTTTAAGGCAGATAAAAAAGAAAATTTAGGACAGAGGGAGTATAATTACACTACGGTAACCTGTACATAAACACGAATAGCAAACCTAGATAGAACATTATGGTCATTGAATTCTCGTTCCTACCTCAACTTGTCTTCTTGTTAAATAGGCCCTTACATATTGCTTGCTCCCTTAGTCCCAAAAAGGCTTAAATCGCAATTTGATCATTCTATTTTCTCACTTTTTGCATTATGTTGACTCTAATTTTTTTGTTTACAATTTAATCATTATACTTGGTTCATAATTTCGATAAGATCACTGACGCTATTTTCGTTGGTTATATAAGATGAAAATCTACAAAAAGTCTAAATTACCACTTACCTTAGGTAGATAATGTACACGTGATGTTCTACCAAAGTTAACAAAACATAACCTTATCTACTTGCACCCTTTTCAATCTCCCTAAACTAAATCGACCAAAGGTTTTACTAATATCTTTCAGAAGAGTTCCATCTCTCTCTTTCTCTCTCTCTCTCTCTCTCTCTCTAACACACGGGGACTCACTAAACCGATATCCCAGTGGCCGTTAAATTTCAATCTAATGACAGAGCTAACCACCGACGATTGCTTCATTTCCAATTTGGCCGCCAAACAACAACCACTAGAAGTTTCAGAAGTCAAAAATGTCAACTCGGTTGAGGAAGACGAAGGAGAAGACGAAAACTTGCAGAAGCTTTAGGTACCAAATGTCATCGATCTCCCTCCCGCTCCTCCCTCCGTTATTGAATGCAATTTCCTCATGCACCTTCTTCGCTCCAAATTTTATGAAACCAGGGCATGATCAGTATGTTCATCGGTATACCAATGGTTTGTGTGTCATTGGATTGACGTCAAATCATGTAGCGTTCAAGGATGAAGGAGGTGTCACAGATGTGGATTTCAATGTTGGGAAGTCTGATCAGAGTGAGATTAAAGTCACTGGAAAACGCAAGAAGAATGCGCAACATTTTGAGTCAAACACTGCCTTGTGAAAAGTTTGCACCGAAGACACTTTTTATATTGTTAGGTGATTTGTAAAAAGGTCTCTATTGGAAGTCAATGAAAGGTTGACCAAGTTGTCTGTATTACTTAATTTATCAGTAGACAGAGAAGGATACATTGTAATTATAATGCCAAGGTCAGTAGATTGGGACATGTTGTCAAGCTTAATTGGACCAGGTTTTCAATTGCTTCTCTCCTTCTCAACCTCTGCTTAAATTGATGTTATGACTCTGTTTAAATTTACAAAGGGAGAAGTAAAATGTCGGAGAGAAAAAGAAAAATATTAATTATAAATGGTATTTTCGGGTTTCTCTAAATCCATCCAAAAAATTGGATGAAGTGATGAATGTGTAATATGTTGCGAAGTACAAGGATTAAATTGAAAAAAAATATTATAGAGTCACCATATTGTAAAAAGTGGGAAAGTAGGGTGACCAAATTATGATTTAAGCCTTCCAAAATAATCGTTAATTTTTTTTCCGTTCTAAAATAATTATATTTTTTGAAAACTTTTATTATTAAAAAAATAGTTTTACCACTTTATCTTTACTTTTAACTACTTTAAATATGACCACATCTACAAGGGAGATACAAAAGTTAAGTTATTAGCATTTTAATTTTCAAAATCATTTTTTTAATTTTCAATATAAGACCTAAAAACTCGAGTTTTACAGTTGTAATTCGAATCCCAAACATACTATTAAGATTATAGTTGTGAACTAAATATCCATCTATATTATTGTCATGCGTTGTGCAATTGATCGATTTTGAGAATTGGTCTAAAAATTGGCTTAGACGTTTTAATGTTTTATGCGGCTAACTGTTAATTTTTCATATATTTTTTAAAGTTTTTAAAATTTTTGGCCACAAATAATGTCCTTTTGGGGTTTTAAAAATTTTGGCCACAAATAAAGTACTCCCTCTCATTTCAAATAATTGTATTCTTTTCATTTTGTGTCCGTTCCAAAATAATTATGTTGTTTTAAAAAATTTCTCTTTTGGAAAATATTTTTACTAATTTACCTTTACTTTTTTCGTATACTTTGATTATGACCATATGATCAAGTGTATTAAAGGAAACCACACATTACACCAATAATTATACTACAGTAAATTACTTTTTTTAAACGGTGTGTCGGATCAAGGAGGACGATTATTTAAAAACAGAGAGAGTAATAAATATCAATTTTCAATTATTAAATTATAGTTGTAAATTTGTGATGAACCTATGGACAATTGAACTATTGAATATTTTTGTAGTATTTTGAACCTTAAAATGATATTAAAATTCTGGTTTTATTTTTAAAATTTAGCATTATAATGTAATCATTATTTTTAAATTATTAGGTGATATTTACTATTAGTATGTTTAAAAAACTAATGTTTAAGAATTAAGTTATAATAAAAATGTATTAAAAATAAGATATTATGTGCTTTTAAATTAAATTTTATTTGTTGTAGGATATGATTTTCGGTTGGAAGTCTATGCAATTTTGCAGCCTTTGACCGTACAACAATCTTCTAGTTTGTGAATAGTTTAGGGAAGGGAAGATACATCCTTGAAGCCAAAGCTCGACAATTGGAAATGGTCGTAGCTATTAAAAACGTGATTAATTAAATAAATAATAAAATATTTGCCATTTAGTATTTGCATGAATTAAATGCAATCTATGGGTTCATTGCACTCATCAAGATAAATAATATAGATGGACCCCAATTCTTTTTTTATCATGTTTTCTTTTCCATCGCTTTCATAAATTCAGTTATTCTCATTTCATTAAAATACAATGGTTATGGTTCGTGTGTTTGGCATCACTCTCTCTCCATTGCTTAATTAAGAAATTGTTTTGTTTAATTCAATATACAGATAAAAATAAAATTAATTATTTCTATTATAAATAGTAATATGTATTGTCTTTCACATCTATGTATAACTCGGCTTTGAGATGCACTATTAGAAAATACTCTTAGCTTCGACCAGGCACCCGTCAAGGCCACAGACGCCATCCAGACGCCTAGAAATAAAGTTAGTCAGCTAAAAAATTGTCTAGATGGAAAATCGGTGTCCATACGCCCAAGACGTGCAGTCTATTGATTTCATTTAATTTTCAAAAAGATTTTTAATAAACAATTTACATTTATCGAATTATATATCATAATTTTTTAATTGTTTAATGGACCTATAGTGTAATGTGATTTTTTGAACTATATACTTTTAAATTTTAATATTGTAATGCGGTCATTATTTTTAGATTATTTGATAATAAATTTGCTATTAGTACATTTGAATGTTTAATACCTTTTAATTAGGTTATATTAAAGAAAAAAGATAAAAATTAAAGTAATCATGCCTTAATTTTAGGCCTTGTCTAGACTCCCTAAGTGCCATGTACTATAGGAAATAATAAAGTTTATGAATAAATTGGATAAATCTTTCATTAATTGAATCACCTATTTAAAGGGAGTTACAATTAGAGTTACACAAATAGTAGAGTACAAGAAACCTATACAAGTTGGAGTTCTAATAAGGTAAGAACTATACAAAGAAATGAACAATGTACGATAGTTACTACTAAATAATAATTACAAATTAATAGAAATATATTATTCTCTTATATGCCCCCGAAAGATGGATCCTTGTAAGGAAAGACCAATCTTGTGAAGATGCTGAAAGCACTACCGAGGAAGAGCCTTAGTGAGAGTATCTGTGAGCTGATCTGCTGAGGAAACATGGGAAACCCGTAAGAATCCATCTTCGACTTGTTGGCGAATGAAGTGATAATCCATTGCAACATGTTTCATGTGAGAGTGAAACACGTGATTGGAGCATAAACTGGTGGCGTCGACATTATCACAGTAGATGACAGGTTGTTGCGAGGAAGAAATACCGAGCTCACCAAGGAGTGAAGTAACCAGCCGAACTTCGGCGAAGAATCACTCGATGTAATCGGCCGATTAGAGGCAAGCAACGATGTTGCTTTTCGAGCTCCGGGATATATGGTTGCGACCAAGATACACAATGTAAGTGCTTGTAAAAGTGTAGTCATCCTTGTTATTCGCCCAGTCAGCATCAGTGAATGCATGAAGATTAAGAGGAGATTGCCTGTGGAGAAGAATGCCATTGTCAATGGTGTCACAGAGGTACCGAATAAGACGTTTGGTCACTAGCTAGTGATCCATGGTTTGGTCGATGCATGAACTGAGAAAGCTTGTTGAGCACATATGCTATAACCGGGCAAGTCAGAGAGAGATACTGTAGGCTCCCACCGATCGCATGAGTGCATCAAGTCAGTGAGGGTCGTGCCCGACTGTAGAGAGAGAACCGACGAGGTGGCAAGTGGGGTTCAGTCATACCAGTACGAGCAAGCAGGTCAACAATGCATCCTCGTTGAGAGAGCAGTATACCAGTAGGGTGAAGAACCAACTCTACACCAAGGAAGTAATTAAGGAGGTCGAGATCTTTGTGCGAGAAGAAAGCTGCGAGGACGTTGATAATGTCCTGGATAACCTTGGTGTTGTTGCCGGTGATGATGATGTCATCAACATATACAAGCAACATGAGGGTGATACCTTGCTCGTTGTAGATAAAGAGAGAGGTATCAGCCACTAAGTTCTTGAAGCGAGCAGCGAGCAGAAACTGACAGAGTTCATTGTACCAAGCTCGGGGTGTTTGCTTGAGACCATATATGGCCTTTCGTAGGCGATAAACATGTTGAGGGTGGTCAGGGTCAACAAAGCCCTGTGGTTGAGCCATGAAGACTTCCTCGGTGAGAGTCCCTTGTAGAAAAACATTATTGACATCCAATTGACGAAGATCCCAGCCTCGACTGATGACAATGGAGAAAGTGAGACGAACTGTGATGGGTTTAACGACTGAGCTAAATGTTTCATGATAGTCAACCCCCGGTCGTTGATGAAATCCTTTGGCGACCAAACGAGCTTTGTACCTGTCAATTTTGCCATCAGGAAATCGTTTAATCTGTAATATCCATTTGCAATAAAAAAAATATTAGGAACCATAGTGGGAGGTACTAAGTCCCAAGTTCCATTTTTTATGAGAGCATCATATTCCTCAGACATGGCCTGACGCCATTTGCTATCTTTGATGGCCTGGGTTTTACATGTCGGTTCAATGTCTGGGGAGAGCTGAGCAGAGCGACTAAGTTTGTGGATGCTATTTTTCAAGTGGGCCATAATTGGGGAGGTGCGAGCTGCAAATGGGGGAACGGGCTAATGGGGAAGGTTAGGTTGAGGGAGTTGAGTGGTAGATGGTTATGTTTTCAAGAGCGAGGGTTGCTCGGAGGTAGATGGTTCCGCCAAAGATGGGTGAGGGTTACTTGGCGGCGGGGTGGGACCTCAGGCATCGCTGTGAGAACTATCTGTCGGTGGTGTGTATGAAGACTCGAGGATGTCATGAGGTGGTAACTAGGTGTTGCGGGTTGATGCATCTGGTCGAGGAAGAGCTAGAGCGACCTTAGACAATGGGAATTCAGACTCAACAAATCAAACATGGTGAGAGACAAAGAGTTTGGTGGTGGATGGATCATAACAGAGATAGGCACTTTGGGTGAGAGAGTACCCGAGGAAGACACATGGGGTAGACCGAGTATCTAGTTTGTGAGATGAATATGGTCACAGCCAGGGGTAGCAGAGACAGCCAAATTCTCGAAGCTTCAGGTAGTTGAGGGCAGACTCGAATAGCTTGTGATAAGGTGAGAGCATTTGGAGAATGGGAGTGAGAAGGCGATTTATGAGATATGTGATTGCGAGGAAGGCATATGACCAGTAGGTAAGGGGGAGATGAGCATTGGTCAAGAGAGAGAGACCGGTTTCAACAATATGGCGATGACGACGCTCGAAAAACCATTGTGCTCGAGGGTGTGGAGGTAAGGGGTGGGTGCGAGATGTCATTGGTAGCGAGGTAGGCGGCCAGACTAGTGGCTTCTGCAATGCCAATAGACTCCCCCCATTGTCCGAGTATAATGTGACAATTTTCTGTTTGAAGTGATTTTTAACCAAGACTTGAAAGCGAGGAAAGATGGATGCGACATCTGATTTCCGTTTGAGGGGGTAGATCCATATGTAATACAGGTAGTGATCAACAAATATAACATAATATTTGAACTCATCAATAAAATGAATGGGAGAGATCCAAACATCAGAATAAATAATTTGAAGGGGCTAGGAGGAGACTATAGTAGATAAAGAAAAAAGAAGTTTATGTCTTTTATTGCATAGACAGGCATTACAAAACGAGGAAGTAACTCTA
Source organism: Codonopsis lanceolata (assembly GCA_013146195.2). Taxonomy (NCBI): domain Eukaryota; kingdom Viridiplantae; phylum Streptophyta; class Magnoliopsida; order Asterales; family Campanulaceae; genus Codonopsis; species Codonopsis lanceolata. The sequence continues at coordinate 40,204,768 of CM028383.1, forward strand.
GTATTTTTAAGAGAAAACTAAGACTCTAGATAACTCTGGACTTGGTTAGATGGGTAACCAAGACGATGATGCCACCGAGTGGATATCCCTGGAGCCGGCAGGCAATGGGTTGACGAGGAGGGAGGGAGCTTGGCCATTCATACACACCATCCTTAGATTGTCCTATCAACAGCAAGGTCCTTGTTTGTTGATCCTTCATATGAAAAGAATTAGGTAAGAATTCAATCAATTCTTTATTAGATATACAGAATTGAGAAATAGAAATAAGGTTTCGTTGACAAACAACATTATGCAAATGAAAAGTAAGAGGGTGTAGGGAGAGGCGGAACTGTGTTGTTAATTTGTAACCAAGAAGTCGCGTTAATAACCATGTCATTGGTACCGAAAATGCGAATGATGGAAAGACAGATTAAGCCGGAGGTAATTGGTT
>CM028383.1:40205297-40252466 GCA_013146195.2 Codonopsis lanceolata
TCCACTTTCATTCCTCTTTCGAAACTACATGACCTAACACTATTCCTCTTGTACCATAAAATGGCATTTCTCATACTAAGAACTAGGTTAGTATCCATGCAACGTTTCATGACCTTAGATAAATTATCTAAGCATTGATCAAATGAATCACCATACAAGTAAAATCATCCATAAAAATCTCTATGCATGCTCAATCATATCGGAAAAGATACTCATCATACATCTTTGGAAATGTACCGGTGCATTACAAAGACCAAAAGCATCGGCGAAAAGCAAAGGTACGAATGGACACGTAAAAGTTGTTTTCACGATCTTCGGGGTGCAACTAAAATCGATAGTAACTTTGAATAACCATCTAAAAAACAAAAATACCTTTTACACCTTGCCAACCTTTCTAACATTTGATCAATGAATGGGAGAGGAAAATGATCCTTACTGAGTAGCGGCATTTAACTTCGAAAGTCTATGCATTCGCCACCCATTTTGCAACCTCATTGGTACTAACTCATTCTTTTCATTCTCCACCAAAGTAAAACTTTGTTTTCTTAGGAACAAGATGAGCAGGACTTACCCAAGTCTTTGTCGAGGAAATAGGAAAGATAATTCCTAAGTCCAAAAGCTTCAAAATCTCTTTAAGAACAACTTCTTTCATGGGCGGATTCAATTTTGTGGGATCTCGAACAGGCTTAGAATCGGCTTCTAACGAAATACGATGCATGCACATTGAAGGGTGATTCCTTAATGTCCCAAAGTGTCCAACCAATTGCTCCTTTGTTCTCTCTCAAAGACTCTTAGCAACTTTTCTTCCTATGCAACTCGGTCAAGTTATTAGCAATAATAACTGGCAAAGTTTCATTTTCACCTAAGTAGACATATTTCAAGTGTTCAGGTAACTTCTTTAATTCTAACTTAGGTGCTTGAATTGTAGAAGGAAGAATTTTTTCATTTGACATTGGTAATGGAAGAGTTGAAAAATCTGATTTTGATGTAACTTCAGATGTGGAATAAAGAGCCATGATACTCTCTTGCAATTCAACATTGTTTTGCAACGGTACATCCTTATCAGTTAAACTTTTCACAAGAACCACTTCCAACTTGTCATCAAGAACATTAGACTCAAATTCATCCCGCACGATTGAATCAATAACACTCGCATGAAAAAGCAGACTCGAATCACTTGGATATTTCATGGCATCAAATACATTAAAAGTTACCACATTGCCATCAAATTCAAGTGTTAAGGTTCCCTTGTCTACATCAATTTTTGTTTTTGTGTTTTCATGAATGGTCTCCCTAACCAGAATAAGAGACGGATGAGGAGAACATGAACCATCCATATCTATAACATAGAAATCCACCGGAAAAATTAAGTCATTTACTTTCACTAAAACATCTTCTACCACACCCTCGGGATAAGAATTAGACCGGTCAGCCAATTGTATGATTACTCTTGTATCTCGCAATGGGCCTAAGTTCAATTCTTTATACACAGATAAAGGCATGACATTAATAGACGCTCCTAGATCAAGCATGGCTTTTTCAACTTTTTTATTACCTATAATACAAGGAATAGTATACATACCTGGGTCCTTGCATTTCTGAGGTAATTTCCGTTGAATCATGGCGACACATTCTCACTTACCAACACCTTCTCATCCTGTCGCAGCTTCATCTTTTTCGTGCACAACTCCTTAAGGAACTTGGCATACCTTGGCACTTGCTTAATAGCCTCTAAAAGAGGGATATTAATTTCTACTTTGCTAAAGGTGTCCAAAATTGCCTTGTCATCTTGCTCTTTCTTTTCCCTTGCCAATCTTCCTGGAAAAGGTGGAGAAATTACCATTTTGAATTTTCGAACTTTTTCTCGGCTTTTCCCTTCATTGAAATCTCCTTACGTACACTCTCATCATTTTGGTGCATGATTCATCTTCTTTTTCTTCCTTTGCCAAATCTTGTAACTCTTTACCACTCCTAAGAGTTCTTGCATGCATTCTCCCTTGGATTTTCTCAACTTGAGGCGGTAATCTACCTTGGTTCATTTTGCTTCCATTTTACTCATTGAAACCTAAGCGTGAAATCGATCCTCAAAGACTTGATACTAGCTTTTGTTTCTTTGCCTATCTTTGCAGAATCACCAAACTTTTGATCAAAGTTTCAAGTGAAGTCCACTGGAACATTAACATTTGAATCTGAGCGGAGGGAATGGAGGCCGAACTTCTTTCTTTGTGAGAAATTTTGATTTCTTGGGCCATAACTCAAATTCGGATGATCGCGCCATCCCGGATTATAGTTATTAGAGTATGGGTCATACTTCCTTTGTTGCTGCCCTTGAAATCCACCAACAGCATTTACCAATTCCTTGGGTTCTTCTTGCAATGTCGGACACATATCTGTTGGATGACTCACGTTCGAACAAATACCACATGCTTTCACTTCTTTGAATTTGTCTGAGACAAATTTCTCCACAAAGTTAAAACATCAAGTCTACGATCAATAGAAGAAATGTTTACCTCATTCACCTTGCTTGGAACCTCGATTGCCGTGTCCCGAATTCTTGAGCATTTTCGGCCATATCATTAATTAACCGCTTAGCTTCTTCCAACGTATTGTTCATGAAAGCTCCCCACTCGCGGCATCAATCATGTTCCTATGCGCAATTAATAAACCTTCATAAAAATATTGGATTAGCAATTGATCGAAATTTGGTCTTTGAGGACAACTTCGCACACAATTGTTTAAATCGCTCCCAATATTCGTACAAAGTTTCTCCCACAAATTGCCTTATCCCGCAAATGTCTTTGCGAATATTTCTTTGCTCGTGAAGCGGGAAAAAATCGCTCAAAAACTTTTCTTCATCTCGGGCCACGTCTTGATTGCTCAGGATGTAAATCAAACATCCAATCCTTTGCTTTATCCGCCAATGTGAAAGGAAAAGCCCTCAATTTCATATTGTCTTCAGTCATTCCTTGCGGTCTTTGACTCGAACATGCTAAATGAAAAGCCATCAGATGCTTGTGAGGATCTTCGCCCGTCAATCCATGGAACTTGGGTAGCAATTGGATCAAAACAGGTTTGAGTTCAAAAGGAGCATTCACTTAGGAAAAGTGATACCAAGAGGTGGGCGATTCACGTCCGGAGTAGCCATTTCTCTTAGAGTTCGATGAGGGTCTGCCATTTCGGCTAAAGGAGCTACTTCCTCAACTCCGACTTCCTCTTGTTCTGCCTTCACTTGCTCACCTTCTTCCAGCTCTTCGTCACTTGAATCGCTTGAACTAGCCAGTTCAAATGTCGACTTCAGTCCCGGCGAAGAAATGTTTGCTCGCCGACTTAACTTGGTTTGCTTCGTTAATTTTCTAGTCTTCTCAATCTCAGGATCAAAAATCAATTTCCTGCATGCGAGAAGATCGAGGCATAAAAAGAAACAAAGCAACAATAAAATTCTAACAAAGAAATATATCAGAACCGTCCCCGGCAACGGCGCCAAAATTTGACGAGTGTCAATTCGTCAAAATTAATTCACCTACTTTCCTAATAACGAGTATAAGGTAAGTCGGGATCGTATCCGCAAGGAACGTTGAATTTATTTCTTTTAGAATTTTATCGAAATGATAGAACACAAATTTGGACTTTAAGTTAAGCTAGAGAATAAATTTAACGACTAGTAAGCTAGAAATAAGCAATTCTAAGTAGACTAACAAATTAACAATTACTTTAACTCAATAAAATTTAAGTCCCAGCCAATGAGTCAATTTCATCTCATCCTTTATTTCCGGTCATTGATGCAAAAAATGTCTTATGGAATTTTAAATAAACCGGTTAAAAGTGTCGACGAACGCCCAACACTCAATCTCTCTTACCGTGTTGATAATTAAGAGCGCTCGTTAATTACCGTCTAACAGAGTCACAACCCGAAGCTTCGTAAGATTTAATAACTCGGTTGCATTAAGATGCGAGAGACCCGATTCAAAGTCATGTGTATTGAAGCAATATCATGTAACAATGATTATTCGTACCCGTAGTACGGTCCGATTATGCTTGTGATGCCTAAACGGTGTACTACTTGCCACTGCGTTAAATCCGAAGACAATTACGGATCAACGGCGTTAACTAGCTTTAGATTATTATATTAATTAACATTCTGGCCATTAAACATTAATTAAGTACAATAATCATCCTAAGTGTATCCCGGAGTACAAATAAATATTTAAAACCCACACAAGAGTTGGATCAATTAGATCTCACGGAAATAAAAATGTAGAGACTCAATCTCCCATTGACTGGAAAAGATTACTTAGCTAATAAACATAATTAATATAAACACTTACAGAAAATTAAGAAAATGTGTTGTTCCCAGCAGCTTAAGAACTCCTAAGAAATTACAAGTTGATCACCACTCTTCACCACTCTTTCCTCACAAATTGTTTCACACCCTTTTCTCTTCTCCACACTGACTGCCGGAAAAATCTAACTCCCTGCCGATCTCCTTTCTCCTGATCAGAGAACACATCCATAAAATAACATTTTCTCTCCCCACTAACTCCACTATTTGGTAGTTTTAAAACTACCACTAACTTATCAAAACCACCCCACTAACTCCACTATTTGCACATTAATGTTTTGACTTAGTACATAAACTGAATTTAGACAATAATAACTGCATTGTCTAATTTTCTACCCCTGCGTAACCCGATGCTTGGTTCCAACTCGGCTTAATGTTGACATCACATGGGCATGTGACCTTCCGAATTTTCCTTTTTGCCTGAATCCAGCATTTTTCCTCCTTTACAGCTTCCTGTGATCCTACATCATAATCAACACAAAACCAACCAAAAGTGTAATGTTTTGTTCTAAAATAAGCATAAAACCAACTAAGTTTATTACACTTTTGGGTTCCCATCAGTTGGCGTTTGCAATGACTATAAATAAATCACAAGGTCAATCGGTTACATTTGTCGGCATTGACCTTCGGACCCCAGTGTTTACTCATAGCCAATTGTACGTTGCACTTTCCCGATGTACTACATTTGGTAGGATAACACTTCTCTTACCATCACAAGAAGAAACTTCGACAACAAATATAGTTTATCCTGAAGTTCTTCTATAGGGCTTCTACAACATGTATAAATCTCTATAATTTCAAACTCTAAAATTAAAATGTTGTCATTTCATACACTATTACATCAAAATCATTTTTTACGGTTATATAGTTTTTATCTAACACATACATGACTTCAAATAGGTCACTGCAACTCCATTTGACACTCCACCTGCATCTCCAACTCCCCCTCTACCTAATTGTTATGATTCCGATTTCAGAGGAATTTGTAAAGCATCCAACTCATATTTAGATAAGTGTTAATAATTACATATAATACAAAATTTTCAATTACATAATTTTTATCTTACACATTGCTCCAAAATAGGTCTCAGCAACTCCACCTGCAACTCCACCTACAACTCTGACACCCCCTCCTCCTCCATCTAAAATTCTACCTTACGATGATATGTGAGAGGATCCGAGTTTTGTAATTGAGGCGGTATGTTTTTTTATTATTTTAATTAATTAATCACTTTTATGCATAAAATATAGTTAAATTAATCTAACTGAATCTTTTTTATCTCATGTGTAGATGGAAATACTGGACAGAGTTATTGCGACTCGCGTTTCAAAATCAGAAATTGTTGTGAAACAAGAGCCTCCAGAAGAAGATTAAGTAGTGATACAATTATAGATGCCCAAGGTTTACTTCCAATTCAAAAATTTTAGATTTTATTTGTTGTTATTATTTCCTTTTCGAGGTCAGGTTCCTCCGTCCTCCCTCCTATAAGGGCAAGGTTGGTTGTCCCCCTCAAGTTTGTAATATTATTTCTATTAATAAAATATAGCAAGGTACCGCCCCTGTTTTCCTAAAAAAATAATACAAAAGTAACTTTAGATTTTTATTCAAGTATGAATGATTATATTGTTTTAATTGGTTACTGAGAGATCTTTATTTTTAATTTTTAATTTTAGACTCTTTTTAAAACATGATTAAATCATATATCGATTTATTTAAATATTTACACCCTCAAATACTGACATTCTCCCCTACTCGCGACGTGCCATAGGCACGGGCACAAAAACTAGTATATATAGATATATATTGCACACATTATTAACTTAACCATCCAACGAATTTAATAATAAAACTCGTAATATCATTTGACTTTTGATTTTTCTCTCTTTGTTCTTAAACAAGTTTCTAATTTTGGATTTTCACTATAATTAAAAAAGTTAATTTTTGAGTTATTTTAGTAATAAATGCAATTAATTTCCTTTGTATCCACGTACAATTTCACACTAGAACATGATATGCGTCAAATTTAAGGTTTATAAACCGATAAAAAAAGAACTCATTTAGGGCAAGAAAATTTTAGAAACAAACGCTTCTTTAGGAATGAATGGTGTATTATATATTATTTCTATCCAAACAATTATTGTACAATTTGATCCGATATGGATTAACAAATAAACAATTGACTTGATTATTAATATATAAACAATAAATAATTATGTTCATGTAGTTTATGATTAAAGTAGGAAGAAAATGTAAGGTAAAATAATAAAAGTGTTGTCTTTAAAAATTAACTTTCAAACAATGTACTCCCTCCGTTCAGGACCAAGAGTCTCTATTTGAAAGTTATTTTTTTAAAAAGAAATTAACATTTTTAGTAGTCCATTAGTAGTAAAATGACACTTTAATACCTTAATTTTTAAAAATAAACTCTTTAAGTGAAATATTTCTAAATGAAATAATAAACTATTTACCCAAAATAGAAGAAGTAATTTTTTTAAGACAGATAAAAAAGAAAATTTAGGACAGAGGGAGTATAATTACACTACGGTAACCTGTACATAAACACGAATAGCAAACCTAGATAGAACATTATGGTCATTGAATTCTCGTTCCTACCTCAACTTGTCTTCTAGTTAAATAGGCCATTACATATTGCTTGCTCCCTTAGTCCCAAAAAGGCTTAAATCGCAATTTGATCATTCTATTTTCTCACTTTTTGCATTATGTTAACTCTAATTTTTTTGTTTACAATTTAATCATTATACTTGGTTCATAATTTCGATAAGATCACTGACGCTATTTTCGTTGGTTATATAAGATGAAAATCTACAAAAAGTCTAAATTACCACTTACCTTAGGTAGATAATGTACACGTGGTGTTCTACCAAAGTTAACAAAACATAACCTTATCTACTTGCACCCTTTTCAATCTCCCTAAACTAAATCGACCAAAGGTTTTACTAATATCTTTCAGAAGAGTTCCATCTCTCTCTTTCTCTCTCTCTCTCTCTCTCTCTCTCTCTCTCTCTAACACACGGGGACTCACTAAACCGATATCCCAGTGGCCGTTAAATTTCAATCCAATGACAGAGCTAACCACCGACGATTGCTTCATTTCCAATTTGGCCGCCAAACAATAACCACTAGAAGTTTCAGAAGTCAAAAATGTCAACTCGGTTGAGGAAGACGAAGGAGAAGACGAAAACTTGCAGAAGCTTTAGGTACCAAATGTCATCGATCTCCCTCCCGCTCCTCCCTCCGTTATTGAATGCAATTTCCTCATGCACCTTCTTCGCTCCAAATTTTATGAAACCAGGGCATGATCAGTATGTTCATCGGTATACCAATGGTTTGTGTGTCATTGGATTGACGTCAAATCAAGGATGAAGGATGTAGCGTTCAAGGATGAAGGAGGTGTCATGCGCAACATTTTGATGTGGATTTCAATGTTGGGAAGTTTCTAATCTTTGAAAGACACTTTTTATATTAAGAAGAATGCGCAACATTTTGAGTCAAACACGCTATTGGAAGTCTTGTGAAAAGTTTGCACCGAAGACACTTTTTATATTGTTAGGTGATTTGTAAAAAGGTGTCTATTGGAAGTCAATGAAAGGTTGACCAAGTTGTTTGTATTACTTAATTTATCAGTAGACAGAGAAGGATACATTGTAATTATAATGCCAAGGTCAGTAGATTGGGACATGTGGTCAAGCTTAATTGGACCAGGTTTTCAATTGCTTCTCTCCTTCTCAACCTCTGCTTAAATTGATGTTATGACTCTGTTTAAATTTACAAAGGGAGAAGTAAAATGTCGGAGAGAAAAAGAAAAATATTAATTATAAATGGTATTTTCGGGTTTCTCTAAATCCATCCAAAAAATTGGATGAAGTGATGAATGTGTAATATGTTGCGAAGTACAAGGATTAAATTGAAAAAAAATATTATAGAGTCACCATATTGCAAAAAGTGGGAAAGTAGGGTGACCAAATTATGATTTAAGCCTTCCAAAATAATCTTCAATTTTTTTTTTCGTTCTAAAATAATTATCTTTTTTGAAAACTTTTATTATTAAAAAAATAATTTTATCACTTTATCTTTACTTTTACCTACTTTAAGTATGACCACATCTACAAGGGAGATACAAAAGTTAAGTTATTAGGATTTTAATTTTTAAAATCAATTTTTTTTTAATTTTCAATATAAGACCTAAAAACTCGAGTTTTACAGTTGTAATTTGAATCCCAAACATACTATTAAGATTATAGTTGTGAACTAAATATCCATCTATATTATTGTCATGCGTTGTGCAATTGATCGATTTTGAGAATTGGTCTAAAAATTGGCTAGACGTGTTATGCGGCTAACTGTTAATTTTTCATATTTTTTTAAAGTTTTTAAAAATTTTGGCCCCAAATAATGTCATTTTGGGGTTTTAAAATAATAATAGTACTCCCTCCCATTTCAAATAATTGTCTTCTTTTCATTTTTTGTCAGTTCCAAAATAATTGTGCTGTTTCAAAAAAAATTTCTTTTGGAAAATATTTTTACCACTTTACCCTTACTTTTTTCATATACTTTGATTATGACCACATCAAGTGCATTAAAGGAAACCACACATTACACCAATAATTATACTACAGTCAATTATTATTTTTTAAACGGTGTGTCGGATCAAGGAGGACGATTATTTAAAAACAGAGAGAGTAATAAATATCAATTTTCAATTATTAAATTATAGTTGTAAATTTGTAACGTACCTATGGATAATTGAACTATTGAATATTTTTGTAGTATTTTGAACCTTAGAATGGTATTAAAATTCTAGTTTTATTTTTAAAATTTAACATTATAATGTAATCATTATTTTTAAATTATTAGGTGATATTTACTATTAATATGTTTAAAAAACTAATGTTTAAGAATTAGATTATAACAAAAATATATTAAAAATTAGATATTATGTACTATTTGCATCGCCGCATATATCCTGTCTAGATGTTGAGTGAATTTTAAAAGAATGATTTTTAGTAGATTTTTTTTTTTAAAACGAAAAATTAAATTGTATTTGTTGTAGGAAATGATTTTCCGTTGGAAGTCTATTCAATTTTGCAGCCTTTGACCGGACAACAGTCTTCTAGTTTGTGAATAGTTAAGGACATGGGAAGATACGTCGTTGAAGCCAAAGCTCGACAATTGGAAATGGTAGTAGCTATTAAAAACGTGATTAATTAAATAAATAATAAAATATTTGCATGAATTAAATGCAATATATGGGTTCATTGCACTCATCAAAATAAATAATATAGATGGACCCCAATTCTTTTTTTTTTATCATGTTTTCTTTTCCATCGCTTTCATAAATTCAGTTATTCTCATTTCATTAAAATACAATGGTTATGGTTCGTGTGTTTGGCATCACTCTCTCTCCATTGCTTAATTAAGAAATTGTTTTGTTTAATTCAATATACAGATAAAAATAAAATTAATTATTTCTATTATAAATAGTAATATGTATTGTCTTTCACATCTATGTATAACTCGGCTTTGAGATGCACTATTAGAAAATACTCTTAGCTTCGACCAGGCACCCGTCAAGGCCACAGACGCCATCCAGACGCCTAGAAATAAAGTTAGTCAGCTAAAAAATTGTCTAGATGGAAAATCGGTGTCCATACGCCCAAGACGTGCAGTCTATTGATTTCATTTAATTTTCAAAAAGATTTTTAATAAACAATTTACATTTATCGAATTATATATCATAATTTTTTAATTGTTTAATGGACCTATAGTGTAATGTGATTTTTTGAACTATATACTTTTAAATTTTAATATTGTAATGCGGTCATTATTTTTAGATTATTTGATCATAAATTTGCTATTAGTACATTTGAATGTTTAATACCTTTTAATTAGGTTATATTAAAGAAAAAAGATAAAAATTAAAGTAATCATGCCTTAATTTTAGGCCTTGTCTAGACTCCCTAGGTGCCATGTACTATAGGAAATAATAAAGTTTATGAATAAATTGGATAAATCTTTCATTAATTGAATCACCTATTTAAAGGGAGTTACAATTAGAGTTACACAAAGAGTAGAGTACAAGAAACCTATACAAGTTGGAGTTCTAATAAGGTAAGAACTATACAAAGAAATGAACAATGTACGATAGTTACTACTAAATAATAATTACAAATTAATATAAATATATTATTCTCTTATATGACCCCGAAAGATGGATCCTTGTAAGGAAAGACCAATCTTGTGAAGATGCTGAAAGCGCTACCGAGGAAGAGCCTTAGTGAGAGTATCTGTGAGCTGATCTGCTGAGGAAACATGGGAAACCCGTAAGAATCCATCTTCGAATTGTTGGCGAATGAAGTGATAATCCATTGCAACATGTTTCATGCGAGAGTGAAACACGTGATTGGAGCATAAACTGGTGGCGCCGACATTATCACAGTAGATGACAGGTTGTTGCGAGGAAGAAATACCGAGCTCACCAAGGAGTGAAGTAACCCGGCCGGCCGAAGCAAGCCAAATCGGCCAAGCAACGATGCTTTTCGAGCTCCAGGATATATGGTTGCGACCAAGATACACAATGTAAGCGCTTGTAAAAGTGTAGTCATCCTTGTTATCGCCCGGTCGCCCGGCAAGATCGGTGAATGCATGAAGATTAAGAGGAGATTGCTGTGGAGAAGAATGCCATTGTCAATGGTGTCGAGAGGTACCGAATAAGGCGTTTGGTCACTAGCTAGTGATCCATGGTTTGGTCGATGCATGAACTGAGAAAGCTTGTTGAGCACATATGCTATAACCGGGCAAGTCAGAGAGAGATACTGTAGGCTCCCACCGACTGCACAGAATTCTATCAAGTCAGTGAGGGTCGTGCCCGACTGTAGAGAGAGAACCGACGAGGTGGCAAGTGGGGTTCGATCATAGTCTGAGCAATGCATCCTCGTTGAGAGAAGCGATATAAGATACCAAGAGGGTGAAGAACCAACTCTACACCAAGGAAGTAATTAAGGAGGTCGAGATCTTTGTGCGAAAATAAAGCTGCGAGGACGTTGATAATGTCCTGGATAGCCTTGGTGTTGTTGCCGGTGATGATGATGTCATCAACATATACAAGCAACATGAGGGTGATACCTTGCTCATTGTAGATAAAGAGGTATCGCCCACTAAGTTCTTGAAGCACTAATGAAGCGGCAGCCGACAGAGTTCATTGTACCAAGCTCGGGGTGTTTGCTTGAGACCATATACGGCCTTTCGTAGGCAATAAACATGTTGAGGGTGGTCAGGGTCAACAAAGCCCTGTGGTTGAGCCATGAAGACTTCCTCGGTGAGAGTCCCTTGTAGAAAAACATTATTGACATCCAATTGACGAAGATCCCAGCCTCGACTGATGACAATGGAGAAAGTGAGACGAACTGTGATGGGTTTAACGACTGAGCTAAATGTTTCATGATAGTCAACCCCCGGTCGTTGATGAAATCCTTTGGCGACCAAACGAGCTTTGTACCTGTCAATTTTGCCATCAGGAAATCGTTTAATCTGTAATATCCATTTGCAATAAAAAAAAATATTAGGAACCATAGTGGGAGGTACTAAGTCCCAAGTTCCATTTTTTATGAGAGCATCATATTCCTCAGACATGGCCTGACGCCATTTGCTATCTTTGATGGCCTGGGTTTTACATGTCGGTTCAATGTCTGGGGAGAGCTGAGCAGAGCGACTAAGTTTGTGGATGCTATTTTTCAAGTGGGCCATAATTGGGGAGGTGCGAGCTGCAAATGGGGGAACGGGCTAATGGGGAAGGTTAGGTTGAGGGAGTTGAGTGGTAGATGGTTATGTTTTCAAGAGCGAGGGTTGCTCGGAGGTAGATGGTTCTGCCAGCATGGGTGAGGGTTACTTGGCGGGCAGGGTGGGACCTCTAGGCAGATCGTTGCGAGAACTATCTGTCGGTGGTGTGTATGAAGACTCGAGGATGTCATGAGGTGGTAACTAGGTGTTGCGGGTTGATGCATCTGGTCGAGGAAGAGCTAGAGCGACCTTAGACAATGGGAATTCAGACTCAACAAATCAAACATGGTGAGAGACAAAGAGTTTGGTGGTGGATGGATCATAACGAGATAGGCACTTTTGAGAGAGTACCCGAGGAAGACACATGGGGTAGACCGAGTATCTAGTTTGTGAGATGAATATGGTCACAGCCAGGGGTAGCAGAGACAGCCAAATTCTCGAAGCTTCAGGTAGTTGAGGGCAGACTCGAATAGCTTGTGATAAGGTGAGAGCATTTGGAGAATGGGAGTGAGAAGGCGATTTATGAGATATGTGATTGCGAGGAAGGCATATGACCAGTAGGTAAGGGGGAGATGAGCATTGGTCAAGAGAGAGAGACCGGTTTCAACAATATGGCGATGACGACGTTCAGAAAAACCATTGTGCTCGAGGGTGTGGGGAGGGGAGGTAAGGTGCGAGATGTCATTGGTAGCGAGGTAGGCGGCCAGACTAGTGGCTTCTGCAATGCCAATAGACTCCCCCCATTGTCCGAGTATAATGTGACAATTTTCTGTTTGAAGTGATTTTTAACCAAGACTTGAAAGCGAGGAAAGATGGATGCGACATCTGATTTCCGTTTGAGGGGGTAGATCCATATGTAATACAGGTAGTGATCAAAAAATATAACATAATATTTGAACTCATCAATAAAATGAATGGGAGAGATCCAAACATCAGAATAAATAATTTGAAGGGGCTAGGAGGAGACTATAGTAGATAAAGAAAAAAGAAGTTTATGTCTTTTATTGCATAGACATGCATTACAAAATGAGGAAGTAACTCTAATATTTTTAAGAGAAAACTAAGACTCTAGATAACTCTGGACTTGGTTAGATGGGTAACCAAGACGATGATGCCAGTCAGGAGTGGATATCCTGGAGCTGGCAAAGGCAGCGGGTTGACGAGGAGGGAGGGAGCTTGGCCATTCATACACACCATCCTTAGATTGTCCTATCAACAGCAAGGTCCTTGTTTGTTGATCCTTCATATGAAAAGAATTAGGTAAGAATCACTACAAAAAAAGAGAGGTATTGTGACACTTTGTTAAGGACTTTTTTAAAAAGGCCCTATAAAATCATCTATTAAGGCTTTTAGAAATGTCATATTACAAAATAGCAAAATATTTTTAAAAGGCCTCATAAAGTCATCTTATAGGGCTTTTGTAAATGTCATTTTAATACTATACAATATTAAGGCAGTTGACAATTGCCTCGTTAGAAAAATAAGTGGATTTTTCATCGTTCCCGCCTAGTATTTCACCAAGCCGTAATTACTTCGCGGGTTTTTTCTTTCAGCGTATTTCTAGTGGCGGCTGAGATAGGAATCGCCCTCTTGTCTTCTCCCCCAAACTTTACTCATCCATCGCTCTCTAAAGAAGAGAAATTTGTCCGTCGACTTGAAGCTTTCATCCAACTCATCACTGGTACGATTATCGATCTCCTATTATTCTAGCTAGGTTTTCGAATTTACTTCTTTCCTGCTTTGAATCTCAATTGATTTCTGTCACTTCATCCTTGATAAACCCTTTGTTGAGTCAATCAGTGGGGGTGTGACACTTTGATTCGATAACACAAAATTGAAGCAAACATTCCAAACAGATTTAGGGGTTTCTCAATTTCTCTTTCTGTTAGGGCTCAATGTTTTATTTTTGAACGAAGATCGAAAGAATAGGAATTCACTAGGACGCACACATTGATCATGGTAATCTGGTAATCCTTCGTGGCATCAACAATTACGTCTAAACTACTAGTCAAAAATTTCAATAATAACGTCTAAATCACATAATATTTGTAGTATATTAGTTTCATCTTTAGTTTGTCCTTCGGTCCTGTTTATGGACAAATAACAGATCAGCCACTTTATTTCTAACAAAAGAAGTCATGCGTTGGATAAGACCATGAATGAATGTGTGGTCAAGTTTTCGGCTTTAGTTTCTGTGTCTTATTATTTCCTTTTCCCCTTCTTATTAGCAATTGATCAAATGGATCAACTGTTGGCAGATATTATTATTTTTTCCCTTCTTTTGTTCACACACATGTTTTTGTGTGGTGGATTTCGGAGGTTAATGTGTGTATATCTAAGGGGAGTTCTGATAGATTCTTGCTTGCGTGCATTGTGCTTTTTATCATTGTTTTTGTTACTTTTGTTTTCTTCATTGGAATGGGTATTTAACATGCTCGGATTGTTTTAATTAAAATAATTTTGATGGGTTTTAATTCCTATATAGGAGGTATTTTTGTTTGTATATAGTATGTTTTTTTTTTGTTGGATTTGAAATATTCCATGTGCAGGTCACACCTCCTTTTCCAATCATCTTAGCCACTTGTCCAGTTATACAATTTGAGGTACCTCTTGATTCCTTTATCTGTCGCATGCTACTTATTGAATTTGTCAACGTTAGGTGTTAGATTTCATCATTTTTGGGTGGTTGAGCTTGTGGTAATTCTTTAGTCTTTGGCAAAGAATATCGAGACACCATTGTAGTTGAAACGCTCACCTCTGAATCTTTCCTTTGTGAAAATTGTATGCTGGATGCTTGTTTGGAGTTATCGTGTTGCTAATAGATCAAAACTGGAGGGTATCTGATTCGAGTTATGAAGTAGTTTAGTTTATTGAGTAGTCGTGCTCACATTTCCATATATCCTTAGTAGCATGTTTCGTCTTCCGTCTGAAGCCAACTTTACGCTTTGGGAAATTCAGCTGTGGGCCATTGGGCCAATGACAATGCAATTTGCTAGCCTGTTACAACTTATATGCTTTTGCTCTATAACAGAAGAGATCATTCCTTCATTATCTTATATGCTTTTGCTATACTTGTCACGTGTGTGTTTGTGTGCTCGCGCGGGTGCGTGTGTAGTTTGTAAGGTGTGTGGTTGGGGGAGGGGGGGATGGAACAAGTGACAATCTATGGATGGTATTGGAATCCTCATTTGCAACTTGTTTGCGACGAATGTGTCAACATTGGTGCGCAAAAATTACAATATTAGGCCCCATGTGACGCAACAATCTGGTCTTCGTTGTTCTGAAATATTTCATTTGTATAAATATTTATTTCTTTTGTTCACGTGGGTGGATGGCCGCCATTCGGTAAGAGATGTGAGGATGCAACTTATCATCAAAATAAATAATGCTGGCTATACTGGTTCATTTTCCTGCTGCCTGTTTTTTGAAAAAAAAACTATTGTGCCTTAATGTTATTGCGTAAAATCAGGTGGGAATTCAATTGCCTTCTCACTTGTTTGGCTTGATGGTCCAGGTTATTCCTATCTTTCCCAATTGGCCATGTGAATAGCAGTAATGTACCTGGTATTAAGTTTCTTTAGTAGAGACATGATGGCTTTGTGCACATGATTCATATGGGACCCTCAACAGGACCCAATGTTAGTTGTTTTATGAAGTTGTTCTGATGAGAACTAGGGATATTTAGCAGGTCATATGAAGCTGGAGGTTCTAAACTTCTATATGTATAGGTGTATTTTGTTTTTTGTTAGTTGTAATACGTGTAGCTAGTGGTTTCAATTGAGATCCCAAAGTAATGGAAACATTAGATTGGACCATTGAGCAGCAAGATCATTTCATGATTTAGTGTTTTAGACGTCGCTTCATTGGCTTGTATATTTCGTTAGGGGGAAATTTTTTATAATATCTTCCTATCAAAATTTAGCGTGCTGATAGAGATACAAATTAAGAATGTTATGTTTTACTTACTTAAAACTTTTGTGTTTCAATGTGCCTAGTTTTTCCCCCACTGCTATAAGACTAGTTGGAATGAACAAGTAGATACCTTTAATCCGAAAAATAGCATCAGTCCCAGCCTTTTTGGACAGCCCCTTTGGCTGAACCAAATCTTCAAAACAGCCCGAAAACCTCCCCAAAACAGCCACAAAAACTACTCCAAAACTCCTTCTAAAAACAGCCCTACACCCGCCAACTATCCTCACCACACCCTATTTAATTTATGGAAATTTCCCTACAAAGGTCACCCAAAAATCCTAACCTTGTAATGGAGTTAATGCAAGGTGTAATCTGCCCCAAACCCTTTACCAACAACACGTGAATGCACTGCCCAGCCAACAGGCCAACAAATCCAAGCAGTCCACTTCTTTGGTGTTTCAAGCTCCTCCAAATCAGTCCTAACACAATCTATGAACTGCCCAAACTTGGATTTAAAACCCCCACGGCTTCAGTCACATATCCTTTGCCAAAACCACCTTTTTGGTGTTTCAATGTGCCTAGTTTTTCCCCCACTGCTATAAGACTAGTTGGAATGAACAAGTAGATACCTCTAATCAGAAAAATAGCATCAAACCCAGCCTTTTTGGACAGCCCCTTTGGCTGAACCAAATCTTCAAAACAGCCCGAAAACCTCCCAAAAACAGCCACAAAAACGGCTCCAAAACTCCTTCTAAAAACAGCCCTACACCCGCCAACTATCCTCACCACACCCTATTTAATTTATGGAAATTTCCCTACAAAGATCACCCAAAAATCCTAACCTTGTAATGGAGTTAATGCAAGGTGTAATCTTCCCCAAACCCTTTACCAACAACAGGTGAATGCACTGCCCAGCCAACAAGCCAACAAATCCAAGAGGTCCACTTCTTTGGTGTTTCAAGCTCCTCCAAATCAGTCCTAACACAATCTATGAACTGCCCAAACTTGGATTTAAAACCCCCACGGCTTGAGTCACATATCCTTCGCCAAAACCACCTCTTTGGTGTTTCAATGTGCCTAGTTTTTCCCCCACTTCTATAAGCCTAGTTGGAATGAACAAGTAGATACCTCTTATCAGAAAAATAGCATCGGTCCCAGCCTTTTTGGACAGCCCCTTTGGCTGAACCAAATCTTCAAAACAGCCCGAAAACCTCCCAAAAACAGCCACAAAAACTGCTCCAAAACTCCTTCTAAAAACAGCCCTACACCCGCCAACTATCCTCACCACACCCTATTTAATTTATGGAAATTTCCCTACAAAGGTCACCCAAAAATCCTAACCTTGTAATGGAGTTAATGCAAGGTGTAATCTGCCCCAAACCCTTTACCAACAACATGTGAATGCACTACTCAGCCAACAGGCCAACAAATCCAAGCAGTCCACTTCTTTGGTGTTTCAAGCTCCTCCAAATCAGTCCTAACACAATCTATGAACTACCCAAACTTGGATTTAAAACCCCCACGGCTTAAGTCACATATCCTTCGCCAAAACCACCTCTTTGGTGTTTCAATGTGCCTAGTTTTTCCCCCACTGCTATAAGACTAGTTGGAATGAACAAGTAGATACCTCTAATCAGAAAAATAGCATCAGTCCCAGCCTTTTTGGACAGCCCCTTTGGCTGAACCAAATCTTCAAAACAGCCCGAAAACCTCCCAAAAACAGCCACAAAAACGGCTCCAAAACTCCTTCTAAAAACAGCCCTACACCCGCCAATTATCCTCACCACACCCTATTTAATTTATGGAAATTTCCCTACAAAGGTCACCCAAAAATCCTAACCTTGTAATGGAGTTAATGCAAGGTGTAATCTGCCCCAAACCCTTTACCAACAACACGTGAATGCACTGCCCAGCCAACAGGCCAACAAATCCAACCAGTCCACTTCTTTGGTGTTTCAAGCTCCTCCAAATCAGTCCTAACAGAATCTATGAACTGCCCAAACTTGGATTTAAAACCTCCACGGCTTGAGTCACATATCCTTTTCCAAAGCCACCTCTTTGGTGTTTCAATGTGCCTAGTTTTTCCCCCACTGATATAAGACTAGTTGGAATGAACAAGTAGATACCTCTTATCAGAAAAATAGCATCAGTCCTAGCCTTTTTGGACAGCCCCTTTTGCCGAACCAAATCTTCAAAACAGCCCCGAAAACCTCCCAAAAACAGCCACAAAAACTACTCCAAAACTTCTTCTAAAAACAGCCCTACACCCGCCAACTATCCTCAAGATACGGCTACTTTGAACATGCATTGATGTTTCCAAAAAGTTTGATGTTCAAGGGACGTGTTTGCTATTTTTCCCCTTTTGCTGACAAATTTGAAGAACTAGGGCAACTGCGAAATGATGCATCCTTACTAATTAATCTGTCTTAGTTTTCTATGTTGCCGAAGCTTTCAGCTTTAAGTTTTTAAATAGTAGCTAATTTGTGTGTTCATTGAGTTTTCCTGAAGGCTGAAAAATTTGCAGTTGTTGGTTACATTGTTATGTCCTTGTTGTATGTTGAAAATTTGATGGAGATATCTGATTATTAGAGAAACTGATACGGTGTCAAAATCTCGGACACCACCAATCTGTTCAAGCCTTTTATAATCAGTTCCTTGGCCGAAATATTGCTCCCAAAATAGTAGCCTTAAGTTTTTAAATAGTAGCTCATTTGTGTATTCATTGAGTTTTCCTGAAGGCTGAAAAATTTGCAGTTTTTGGTTGCATTGTTATGTCCTTGTTGCATGTTGAATACAGGACCATGTTCTTAAAAAAAAACGTCCCTCTTGACCTCTTGATTATTTCTTCTTTGCCTTGTATGAGCAACATGATGGCACGTAAGAACGCAGCCCACTCCATTGTTTCTTCCTTAGATAAAACCACAAATTGCTTAGTGTTAAACCAAAGTCTGCATACTATACGGAAAAATCTGATTTGGTGAGATTGCAACCATGGTGTTGAGTTAAACTCCTTGAACTTATTTCTCATGTCTCGTTTTTGTTGCACTCTTGGCGTCATACCAGCCCCAAACTTTTTACCACCCATCGTTATTGTTCTACACCCGAGACCTTCTTTAGAAACAACCACTTTTTTTTTGTCTTTCAAATCAGTACCAATCTTGCTTCCCTCCCACGCTATTCTGAACTTTAAATACTCAGCATCTACCCCATGTGAATAGGCAGTCCCAAGCTTCATGTCTTCGGATGACACACCTACAACCCATAAACTATTGCTGAATTTCTCCACTTTACTTTCACTGTCCTTTGTACGATTTCTTTTGAACAGCCCCACATTTAGTGCCTCCGTTCAAAACAGCCTTGTCTTCGTTCAGTTCGACCCCAAACCTTATTTCTTCTTTCACAAGCTTGTGGTTTTCCCTTAAAACAGTCCCACCATTGTCAATCCATATAATAAGCCATTTCCTAACAGCAGTGTCCAGCAATTCCCACGCACAAAAGCTGCCCAAAGCACTTGTCAAACCCACGTCTATTCTGCCTTTATGTGAATAAAAACTAAACATATTATTTGACAAAACATGACTGGAAAAATGAAGCTCTAATCTGCAATAATGAATGAAACAATACAGAGTAGATAGAGTACTTATCATCGACACCAGGACAAATTTTCCTGTCGATGGAAAAGGCGGTCGGTATAACAGCTGCAAGTGCAAGAGAAAGATGTTCGAACTGCTTGTCCTGACAGTGATCTACCCACTCATCTTATTGCTTATACCAGCTCGAATAGCCACCTTTGAACCACGCCCAACAGAGAACTGAGTCATTCACTGTGGTTACTAGACAGGATTGTTGGCATACTCACCCAATCAAAAGCATTCCCAAAGGTCAAGATAACAATTTTATAGTTTGGTGTTTGAATACAATATTCCAATCTATAGTTGGAGGCTGAAAAGTTAAGATCAATTAATTGTTATAAAAGGAAGTTGAAATTTAACAAAGTATTCTTCATTTAATTTTCAATGTTTATACAGCTCCTTGTTTGATATTAGCAATCCTAGTTGTCTGAACTCTGAACATGCATGTGTTAACAGTTTGGCTATGGAAATACTACCTGGAACAAATATGTTGATGATTTGGGATATGAGCACCTAAGAAAAATTACAAAACTGCCATTTCCATTGTTGTTATCATATTCATTTCCATTGTTGTTGTTGCCATTTCCATTTCCGTTGTTGTTGTTGTTTCCATTTCCATTTCCGTTGTTGTTGTTGTTTCCATTTCCGTTGTTTTTGTTGTTAATTCCATTTCCAGTGTTGTGTTCTATTATTTGACTGGAAATGCTTTGGTTGTTTATGATGTAACAAGAGATATTATCTTCACCAGTTTCTTCAAGAATTAATTATGATTTCTTTGAAACATTTTCTATTAATTTACAATTGGAGTTTAGATTTAGTGTTGTTTGTTAATTTTCTTTTGATTACAATTTATTTATTTATGTTTTAGGCCGGTGCAATAGTATCTCTCAAGAGTTTAGTAAATTCATACTGCGTTGTTGCCAAGGGAATTATCTCTAGTATCGATCCAAAAACACAAGTGGGAGGTGTTGAGTTAGGTCGTAATTGGTGTGAAGTATCCATTCAAGTTCCCGTGGAATGGAACGAAGAGTTAATTAGGCCATATGGATTTTTTGCAACAATTGGAGATGCGATTGGAGCACCTATAGATTGGCCTTTATCATTGGTATGTTGGTTTTAATTAAGTCCATTTATCATATTCAAATCCATGCGTGTGTATGTCTTTTTTTACTTCTACTAATTTAAATTTATATATTTGTAGGTAACACCATTGGAATTTGATTCAAGTTAGTTACAACCTTAGAATGTTGAACATGGAGAACTTCATAGATTCGTTAGGATGAAAGACTTATGTTTTTGTAGTGTGGTATATTATTTTTGCTCATGATACAATTACCACACATGGTTAGTTTTATTTTGATATGTTTAAATTATTGAAAGACTTGGTTTGGAACAATGTAACTGCTGTGTTGGTGATTAATTTGATGATAGTATTTTGATGATTGCGTACCATTTGATCAGCAAAGTGATGATCTTGTCTTTTGGGGAGCTTTATTTGTATTGCTTTCATATTACTAATAATAGCTTTTTAAAGAAGTGCCCTAATAGCATGAGCTATAATCACCTTTAAAGATTAACTATTGAGGCGTTTTGAAGTGCCCTAATAACCAACTATTGAACTGCCTCTACATCTTAGGTATTGAGACACTTGGAAGTGTTGCTTCAATAGTTTTTTTGAGGCATTTGATGGTAGTTAAAACGGTTTGAATTGTTTTAAAGGGACACTTGAAAGTGTCACAAAAGTTGATTTTACACATTTCAAATTACTTTACGGGGCACATTAAAGTGACACTACAGAAAATATATTGAGGCTTTTACATGAGCCTCATTATGTCGTAGTCTGTTAAAGCTCTTGAAAAAGCCTCAATAGCCTATCGGGGCTTCAAAACAGGCGACACTTGGACCAAGTGCCCCCAGGTTCAAAAAGCCTCAACAGGGTACCTATCGAGGCACTTTTAAGAGCCTCGAAAGACATAATTTGTTGTAGTGAATTCAATCAATTCTTTATTAGATATACAGAATTGAGAAATAGAAATAAGGTTTCTTTGCATGCCATGGACAAACAGAACATTATGCAAATGAAAAGTAGTGGAGGGTGTAGGGAGAGAAGCAGAACCTGTGTTGTTAATTTGTAACCCAGTGCCGTTGCCAATAACCATGTCATTGGTACCTGAGTACGAATGATGGAAAGACAGATTGCCGAGGTCATTGGTTACATGGTGGGAAGCACCACTGTCGAGGAGCTAGCTGGGGGTGGGATTGCCTGAGGTGGTGGCTATGTTTGGTCGTGGTTGCCAGTTGTTGCGCACAGTGGAGGAGCGATCTGGATTAGATGCCGAGGCCGGAACCAGCCGAAACACAAGACACTGAGTCACTGTGTGTCCTTGTTGGCGGTAGCCTTGACATTTGCCGAGGTAAGGTCGACGAGAACCCGAGTTGGTGGACTACGAGGAACGGGGTGTGAAGGCTAGTTGCTGGGATCGAGGATACTGAGACTGAGCAGATCCATGTTGCCTCGTGGTCACGGTGTTGGCCGTGGCGGGGTGGGAAGTAGAGGCAGATTGCTTTAGAGCAAGCTCGCGATTATTGAGATTCTCATGAAGTTCATCAAAGGGGATAGCAGTGTCACGATCTTCAATCACGTTAGAGACTTGACGATAGTCCATGCACAGGCCACCCAACACTGTGTCGATAATATCCTCATGTTCGAGGGGTTTGCCGAGGGCTACAAGCTCATCAAATTTGTCTTTGATGATCTGCATATACTTGGAGATCGACTGAGAATCCTTTGTAGTCCACTTGAGCTAGTCTTTAATTTTCTTGATGTGTCCACGAAAGGGGCAAACAAATGTGTTGGTAAGGATGATCCAGGCATCCCGAGTGGTTGTCTCCTGGCCAATGAGCGGCACCAAATGTAGGGTAAGGAAGCCGACAAGAGCTCCAAACAACAGTTTGTCTAGTCGCATCCATGGGAGGTAAGCCGGGTTAGGGCCTGCACATCATTAGTAGTGATGGTGGTTGGTGGACAAGGGAGGTGCCATCAACGAACTTGTACAGATCATACCTGATAAACATGGATTCAACTTGAAGTTTTCAAGTAAGATAGGTGGTGGGGGTAAGCTTCGTGATATTATGGTTGGAGATGTTGATGACTTGGTAGGTTTTGGTGGTGTCGATGGGGTCTTGGACAATGATGGTGTTGGAGGTCATGCTAAACCTAGGAAGGGAAGAAGGACGACATCCGGTTGTGAGGGGTGACAGTGGTGGTTTAGGGTTGCAGAAGTTTGGTGGTTTAGGGTTTAAAGAGTAGAAGCTTTGATACCATGTAGGAAATAATGAATTTATGAATAATATCATAAACCTTTCATTGATTGAAACACCTATTTGAATGGAGTTACAATTAGAGTTACACAAAGAGTAGAGTACAAGAAACCTAAACAAGGAAGGAGTTTTAATAAGGTAAGAACTATACAAGGAAAAAAACATATGTACGGTAGTTACAACTAAATAATAATTACAAGTAAATAAAAATATATTATTCTCTTATAGCTAGGTACTAGGTTGATGCGCGACTCCCGTAACAATTCTTTCGCGACTCCTGTAACTAGGGGTGAGCAGAAGTTTTTCGGAACCGGACCGGACCAATGGAACCGGACCGAACCAGTCAAAAATGGACCGGACCAATACTTTGGATTGGTCCTGGATCTGAATTTTTACAGAACCGGACAATTGGGTCGGTCCTCGGTTCAAAACCAAAAAAACCGGACCGAACCGGACCAATGTGTATTTATTATTATTTTATTATATATAATATACTAATATAGTATAATTAACATATATATATATATATATATATATATATATATATATATATATATATATGTATATAAATTGATAAGAAGATAATAAAAGGGATACAACTTACAACCTAAAGAAAATATATAATAATTTGATTCAATATTCAACCAAGTTTCCTTATTTGATTAAAGAGAAAATATGAGGAAAACATTGTTCTTCCCTATTAATTAATTTCATGCATCTTTTTGTGATTCCAAACATTATTAGTTTGAAGGATTGTTACATGTAAATTAATTAAATTAACCATAACGGGATCGGAGAGGAAGATGACTTGCAATAAATTTCCTTACAACTTTCTTTTCGTTTCTCTTTATTAATTTGGAAGTAATGATTTTTACATTTAGTTTATTTTCACAAGAATAACGAACCTAACAAAATGTTGTATGAAGGAAGAACATGATTTGAATATTGATCATTGTTTTTTAGAAAATCTAGTTATCCTCTTGATCAAAGATACACATCGTATTGGTCCGGTCCTGGTTCTCGTACGTCTTCAATTGGTTCTGGACCGGACCAATGTAATGGTTCTCAAACATATTGGGTTGGTCCTGGTTCTATATTTTTTAAGAACCGGACTATTGGTCTGGTCCTGGTTCTCTCAGTTTTTCCAAAAAAGTGGACCGAACCGGACCAAACTCATCCCTACCCGTAACAATTCTTTGGCTATATAATAAATGTAATCCCTTCCCTTACTAAGTTCCCATGCACCAACCATTTCACACAAGAGTTGAACCAAAAATCACATAAAATGAATTCAATTGTTATCTCCAACAAATTTCTTAATGAACACATGGCATTTATATGAACCTTTTTACTTATTTTTTTTGGAGGAAGAAAAAGAAGTGGACGTGACCACGTAGTGGGTCCACGTGAGCTAACCGGTGTTGAATTGGTAATGGCTCGAAGGATATTTGGCTTGACCTTCTCTAAAGGTGATAAATGATGCATTGTTGCAAGAATCAATGAAGAACGAATTGAAACATGTGATTAACGGTATAAATCTTTGGATAGGGAGTTGAGGGGGGGGGATCCTAACTTAAATCCTCCGGCGTGGTGTGAGAGTAAGTAATTAACAAGTCGGGGAATGTGGTTTCATAGCTTTCGAACTGAGAAAGCTACCGATGCCCGTGAAGTCAAAGGGAAGTGAGGGACAAAGTGGTGATATATGTTATGCAGAGAAAGAAAAGAGTCTAATAATTGGCCTAAGGTTCTTGAGATGTTAAAATTAGGGGATGCCTAGAAGAATGGAGAGATAGGCCAACCAAGAGGCCACGTCTGGGGACAAGGTAAAGGGGACGAGCTAAATCATGTCTGGCG
The DNA here is from genome assembly GCA_013146195.2 of Codonopsis lanceolata. Classification (NCBI taxonomy): domain Eukaryota; kingdom Viridiplantae; phylum Streptophyta; class Magnoliopsida; order Asterales; family Campanulaceae; genus Codonopsis; species Codonopsis lanceolata. The sequence continues at coordinate 40,230,154 of CM028383.1, forward strand.
TTAGGCTGCGGTTTTTTTGTCTTTGGGAATGTTGGAGGCTACTTATTGGTTTCGTACTTCTTGTTAGACCATTGGTGAATGGTGTATATCTCTCAGAATGAAGTCGAAGGGTGATTACATGTGTAACCGTGCAAGAGATGATGCTAAACGTACTCGCTTGGGTACCTACTCGGAGATGACCTAAGCTCTTGGTCGGTCACATTAATGATCAACAAGACCCTCGAGTTAGGGTTGTTGAGCCCCTAACTAATATCTTCAGAGTGGGGATTGAGTGAAGAGAATCCAATCGGGATGGGTCTTCGGTCAATACCCATGGTTAGGGTTTTTAGAAGTGGTCGATCATCATGTCGTTGCTTGGACGTTTTAGTGAAAAATCTATCGAATGTAATAGTGATAATTATTAATAACAAAGTTTCATCAATTAATTCAAAAAAATAGAATTATAATATTTATTAATGTAAATATCACAAGGCTATTCTTCAATTTCTTGTTTTCTGCATCAATAAAATTATTAATTTAATAATTTAGACAAATATGTACTCCCTCCGTCCCTAAATAATTGTCCTGCTTGACCCGGCGCACAGTTTAAGAAAAAGTAATTGATTTGATTATTTATATTAGTTTAATGTGTAGTTTCCTTTAATGTCCATGTATATGTGGCTCATAATTAAAGTAGAGTGAAAAAGTAAGGGTAAAGTGGTAAAAGTGATGTTCTAAAAAGGTAAGTTTTAAAGTTGACAATTATTTTGGGACGGACGAAAAAGGAAAGGAGGACGATAATTTAGGGACGGAGGGAGTAATACTTTAATCACATAATATATTAATATAGTGGTTGTGACTTGTGACTTGTGAGTTGTGACATGATATTATAAAGCTATCAATTTGATCAATAATTGAAAAGGACACTTGTTAACTCAGTAGGGGAAAAATTGGCTCCAATGAGTCCCCACTGATTCCACAGTCTCACTCCACAGTGTATTGTCACCTGCTGTAAAATACCAGCACAAATCACATCTCTCCAAAAGAAATGAAAGCAACAAACAACTCATCTCGATCTCCACCTTGCATTTTAGTCTGATCTGGCCGCCGTGACTACAAATTAAAGGCATTTGATTCCACTGGTATTAACTTCCTTTTTGGTCCTACTAACGACCTTCTACAGAACGTACATTCATGCACCAGGTCTTAACTAAAAGTTATGATTATGTTTACGTGGTGCACCCGTAAATCGATAGAGGCAAAATATTAAGTAATATAATTTTATTACTCTCTTTGTTTCTAAATTATTGTTTTAGTTGAACCGATATATAGATTAAAAAAATAATTAATTTAATTATTTATATTAGTTTTATGTTTAATTGTCTTTAAAGCTAATGCGTATATGACTTATAATTAAAGTAGAATGAAAAAGTAAGAGTAAAGTAGTAAAAGTGATGTTATAAAAAAGTAAGTTTCAAACTGGACAATTATTTTAGGACGGATCAAAAAGGAAATGAGAACGATAATTTAAGGACGGAGGGAGTAATAGTTTTTGTAAGATCGATTTTTTTTATCCGACCAATCGTGTTTTGGTGCGTTGTGCTATAATTAAAATACTAGGGCTATGTTTTACGAATTAACATCCTTAAAACAGATCTATTCTTCGATTGAAACTCAAAGAAGAAAAAGGTTAAATTCATACAATGAGCCCAAAAAAAATATACCCTGCTCTGTTCCAAAATCATTGTTCTGTTTAATTCGACATGCGGATTATAAAAAAAATAATTGACTTGATTTTTAATATTGATATAAAGTTTAGTTTTCTTTAGGACCATGTGCAATTAAAATATTTAAAAAAGTAAGAGTAAAATGATAAAAAAAAATTCTAGAAAAAAAGTTATAAACAAGATAATATTTTTGGAACGAATAAAAAAAAGTATGACAATAATTTGGTCTGGAGGGAGAAATAAATATATCCTACGTTTTATCAACACAATAAAATTAATTAAATTAGGGGATTGAGCACAGCTCAAATTTGATTGAACATGCAGCTAGGGTTCTAGAGCATGATTAATACTCCATCTGCTCCTATCAAATAGTTTATTATTTTATTTTATGATGTTTTATTTTAAAAAGTTCACCTTCAAATATTAAAATATAAGAATATCATTTTATTACTAATATATAATTAAAAATATCATTTTTTTAAAGTTTAATTTTCAACAGGGACGGTCCAGAACTCTTAGGGGGTCCAGAGAGAAGAAAATAAGTGGCCCTTAAAAAAATATATGCATAAAAATTTTAGACGAACAATTTATTTGATTTTTCATCATTTGAAATATTGAAAATGGATAATACCCAAACATATAAGAAAATAAGTATTAAATAATTACTGAAAACGGTTATTCTTCATTCGTTAAAATAATTTACAATAAAAAGAATATACTTAATCAAAAAATTTCGTGTATTTATGTTTTCACTTCTAGATGGATATTTTTGTGGTAACATGTATTGTGAAATAATTAAAAATGATAGTGACATAACAATAAATTTCGATTTTTGCTTGAAATATTGTCGATTTTTGCTTGAAATATTGAGATTATATGCTCAATCAATTGTTATTTTTTATGACTCAGATAAAAAATTTGATGGTCAACTAACTTTTTTTATCAGCAAATTTAGTGAACGCAAAATAAAATTAAGGTTGAATAATTCTACTAAAACTGAATACAAATTATTTATCCTTATATAATAATTCTTTATTCATTAGATTCCGGAGTAATTAAAACATATATAAGTAGATTTGAAGTTGATAATAATAATAAAAAAAACAACTTAACCACAATAATTATACTCACAATATAAGTGATGGATAAAGATGAAATATTGTGAAATTATGAGCATATTTTTTAAAAGTTGATTATTTACGTAAAGCCTATCAAAATAATATAGGGGACTATTTATCTAAATCAGGGGAGTATATGATATAATATGCATATAAACTAATACTAATAATAATAATTGACCGTATACCCAAAATAAAAAAAAAAACAAAAATGACAAGAAAAGAGCTTGAACCTTGGACTTCACTATTACACTCACCACATACACAATTTTACACAATCAATTGAATCAAAAGACAATTTGTTTACTATGATTACACTATTTATAATATATCTAAATAAAAATAACATACACATATATAAAATTAGGCCCTCTTACATTAGGCGTCCTGTTCTTTCGATCACTCTGAACCCCACAAAATCCGGCCTGATTTTTAACGTGGACTTATTACTAGGTACGGGGTAAGAAATGATCATTGCTCGATATGTAATATCCGTTGGCAATTAAACTACAGCCAGCCTTCTTCGTCGTGATATGCAAATGTGTTTGATATTCTTACTTGTAACTTGAATGACTTGAACGACTTGAACGAAGATGGCTTTTGTTAATTGGACCTCATATTCCATTGGCCATTTCTACCTATATTCCTAAGTCTTGCTAGACTTATCCCACAGTAAGAATCAGTCAAATATTTTGAAAATATTACGACCGATCAGTCCGTTGATATTAATAAAAATAATAAAATAAAATAAAAACCTTTATTTTTTCATATTGGGTACGTACTTTAAAAATAAGAGTAAGATTTTAATCATAATCCAAGCACCGCTTATATAAAAAAGATCTACACTGGAGGATAAAATTAAATTTTACTCATAAAAAATTAAATTTTCATACAACAGTGATAGAATCTTTTTTACACGAGTAGCTTTTGGAATGTGGACAACCATAATCTAGAAAAACTAAAACAAAAATTGGGATTGATACATGTCATTTCAAGGAGTCGCTTGTGTAAAAAATGTTTTACACCAGTTGATAAAAAAATTACTTATAAATAATTAGATTTTCATGCACCAGTCGTGTAAAATATTTACACAAACATCTTTTGGAATACGACAAACGACCAACTAAAATATAAAAAATTTAAGACAACAATTGTGATCGAAACATGTTATGCTCCAATAACTTATGTAAAAAATATTTTACCTCTTTTTTCTCAATAAGTAAAACTGCGGATGCACCAAAAGTATACCCCTAAAGTTATGGGTTATACCCATTCACGATAATTCAACCTTAAGCCAGCTACATATGTAAATAACATTCACCAGCTCATAAATAACTGTTATATCTGGACTAGTGGTTGTAAATTCTGTCCATGTCTATATATCTGTTTAAACCTCTCACTAATATATGAGCATGAAGATACTTAAATTTTAATCTGGACAAAAATAAACATGCCCATTTAGACCATTAAGTTTTATGGACATATATAATATGAGCACAAATGAGCACCCACATTTTCACCTCTCACTCTCACGATGAATTTTTTTTTTCTGTATACTTGATAATCCAAAGTTGTTTCTCTCTATATATTTACATTTCTATCAATAATCATTCATTAAGATAAATATAGAGTGGGGTAGTGCCCTCACGGGCTTAGCTCAGTTGGTTAAGAGCTGGTAGATTTGGGTACAGGACCAAGGATCGAGTCCTAGCAACCGCAGTGTGGGGGTTTCATCCTCTTGTGGGGATGACTCCTTGTAGGTACTAGGCACTGGTCCTCCTAGCTACTTAATCGCTGAGTTACCGTGATTTTCCCTCTCACATTCTCATGAGGCAGGGGTGTGGGGGCTCTCGGGGGGAGAGTTTCCCCTTTTGGGTACATAGAGTGGGGGTAGAGAGAGAAACTAGAGAGAGAGATGCATGGCTGCTACTTGTTTTTCGTGTTTGGTTTTCAGAACTAAAGAAATAGTCAGTTATGGTGGAAGTAAACGTTATTTTTTAAGAATAAAAAATTGACCCATTTTTTAAAAATTTTTTCGATATAATATTACTTTTTATATACGGTCAATTACGAATTTTCTGGTTATGAAATATATATATATATAATCGATTTGACGTAAAAATTAAGGAACCAAGGGAGTATTTTATTTCAATTAACATACGATAAAAGTAAAAATATGTTCTTGTTTTGATATTATTAGTGGTTTTACCAACACTAACACGTTATGTAAAGTTTTTGAGTTTTTTTTTAGAAATTTTGTTGTATTGGAAATGGTGACAGAGGTTAAAATGTTACAAAAAATGTTGGTTTTTTTTTCAATTATTGTGGTTGTAATTATATATGGCTAGTTGTAACTTTTGATAATTTTTTATAAAAGAAAATTTTTTTTTTTTGAATTTTTGTATTTATTTGATAAGTGTATGTTATTGAGTAAATGAACGCCCATGGCGCCCGTACTTATTTAATAACCGCCCATATATATTCATGTTAGTAAATGAACACTTATTTACCAGCCCATTTGAACCCACCGTCTATTTAGACCCACCCACGTTCGTCAATTTTCCACACCTCTAATCTTGACTTTCTATCGTTGTAAGACACGAGGCTACAATCCCTTTATTCTCTCGGCCTATTCACGGTGGTTTTAATTTTGGGGACTTATACAGAATCAAATATCCGAAGTCACCAAAAAAATTTAACTGATTACATACAATTAAATTACTTTGTTGAGACCGTGAGTGGATTTTTTTTTCGGTGATTGCACTCCCACACAACATAGTATACCACCACTAACATGAATATGCTCCCTACGTCCCTAAATTATCGTCCTCCTTTCTTTTTTCACCCGTCCTAAAATAATTATCAAGTTTGAAACTTATCTTTTTAGAACATCACTTTTATCACTTTATCATTACTTTTTCACATTACTTTAATTATGGGCTACAAGAAACTATATATTAAATTAATATAAATAATCAAGTTAATTGTTTTTTTTTAAACTGTACGCCAATTAAAACGATTATTTAGGAAGGAAGAGAGTATATTTTTTACTTGTCGGTAGATTCCAAAAAAAAGAAATGAAAACAACAAAATGGTAGTTTGACCTGGCCGCCATGCCCAAAAAGAGGTTTGACTCCACGTGCTTTAACTAACTTTTTTTTTTGGTCCCAGACAGGACATGAATCTATAATTTCAATTTTGAAGGACTAATTATATATTCCCTTCGTCTCTAGATTATCGTCCTCCTTTCTTTTTTCGTTCGTCCCAAAATAATTGTCCACTTTGAAATTTACCTTTTTAGAACATCACTTTTACCACTTTACCTTTACTTTTTCACTCTACTTTAATTATGAGCCACATATACATGGACATTAATGGAAACTACACATTAAACCAATATAAATAATCAAGTCAATTACTTTTTCTTAAACTGTGCGTCGGGTCAAGCAGACAATTATTTAGGGACGGAGGGAGTACTACTGTTTTTTTCAAACATCTTACAAAAAGTCTTTTCAATCAAATAATACATCCATCTTCGTCTGTCTGTCTCCATATATATATACATAAAGACCTAAAGCTTAACTTGTCCTAGCTAGAACATAAATTCATCCATCAATGGATCCCTCATTCTTCTTCTCATATCATGAATTTTCTCCCGCCGAATCTTCTTTCAGTTCTTCACCAGACCCTTCTTTACCATCGTTCCCCCAGCAATCTTCTTTTCCTGGATTCTCCCGGGAATCTTCTTTCAGTTCTCAAGAGTCTTTCTCATATATTCCTCATGACTTCTCCCGGGAATCTTCTTCTTTTAATTCCCAACAAGCGGTGCCACCATCGTTACTCCCTAACTTCTCCGGGGAATCTTCTTTCAACTCCCGAGAGTCTTTATCTTGTATTCCTCATGAATTCTCCCGGGAAACTTCTTTCAGTTCTCGAGAGTCTTTACCGTGTAGTAATAACTTGATTGATCCCAAGAACGAGTTCCTTCCTATCAATGAGAATGATTCTGAAGAGATGCTTCTCTATCGAATCCTTGCTGATCAGTCCAATGGAAACACAAACCAAGTGCATGTTAAAGAAGAAGAGGTGGTGTGTAATTCATACAATCATGAGCCCCAAAGAGGGATAAGCTATAGAGGTGTACGGAGCCGACCATGGGGGAAATATGCAGCGGAAATAAGAGATTCAACGAGGAACAGCGTTAGGGTTTGGTTGGGTACATTTGACACTGCTGAGGAGGCTGCTTTAGCTTACGACCAAGCCGCCTTTGTATTACGTGGCTCAATGGCTGTGCTCAATTTTCCTCAAGAATACGCTTACGAGTCGTTGCAGAAGATGAAGTTTGAATACGAGGAAGGGTATTCACCTATATTGGCTCTAAAGAAGTGTCATTCTATGAGGAGGAAAGCAATGCTTTTAAGACAAAGAAAAGAGAAACAACTCGAGTTCGAAAATATGGTGGTGCTGGAAGATTTAGGTGTTGATTACTTGGAAGAACTTCTCGGTCAATTCATTGGGGATTAGAGAGGCGTGGATTGCTTCGCGTGCGAGCCATGACAAGGAATGTGTGAATCAATCAGGTTATTTATCGCTGAAAAATACATTAAAGCTTTACTAATACCACAAGTTATGAGATTGATCACACCTCAAAAACTCTCAAAAGTTTAAAGAGATGAACCAATTTCGATAAGTAGTTAACGAATTCCAGCTAAGAATTTTTGTTGGCCGGGGATATAGATTAAGATACTACAGACCTAGCTAGGGTTCTTGACCATGATCAATATCTAATGAAAGAGGTTTCATGTATACTGTTTTTGTACGATCATATATATATATGGAGAGAGTGTTACTGTGTATAAGATGGAATTACGATAATTTTACTTCAATTTCTTAGCTAAATAAGGTCACGTTGTCTCTTCTTTTTTAAGGATCAATCATCATCTTCTCACAAAAGTATGTCTAAATTGTTTCATTTAAAACAAACGTCATGCACGTCTTCTTTTCTCAAATAAGTTGAAACTTGAGACAGATAGTAATTATACGGTATCATGGTAGTATTAATCTTCATCTTCTTCAAGCAAGAATGCTCTATTTTAATCCCATATCTTATGCTGCTATTTCCTGATTCGAGTTCAACATCTTCGGCTCAGCAGCCCACGAATGTAGCATATGAATGAGAAGCCGGTGAGGCCAGAACACAGAAAGTTAAATCATGAAAACCGGAAGAATTGCAGCTTGGTAAATCCAATAAACAAACTAGCAGTTCCCAATGAGGTCACGAATGTGCCCATACGTATTGGTGACCTTATAATTAGAATAGTGTGTGAAATAAAATACATAAAATAATCATTACAAAGTTTAAATCTTTTATCATCAAGTCCTACAAAAATTGGAAACAAAGAATACAATCTTTCCAAAATATATTTAATAAAACATCTTTCCAAAATATTAAATTAATTGTCTGTTTGACAAAGAAAAAACAATTGACTTGATTATTTATATTGGTTTAATGTATATCTTGTGGCCCATAATTAAAGTAGGGTATAATTTAATAAAAGGAAAGTTTCAAAATGGACAATTATTTTCCAAAATATTAGATGTTAGCGAATCAATTAAAAACTAATCACAAAGCTTTCCAAAACTACACTCTTTCGATTCTACAATGTAGGACACAACTGAGTAATTTTTCCAACCTAACACTCTTACCTAAATAAAACTTATCCATAAATTAATAAAATCCAACACAATTAAATAAAATTCAAAGAATATAAATAAGGTTAATGCCAAGAAAGGTGATACCTAATTTTAATAATTTGAAACCCATAATATTGAATAAATCAATATTCAACAAACACCAAAAATTTCTATGTTTTTGTTTCGCTTTGTTTCTCTTTCTTTTTTTATTTGAATTCGAAACAAAAACATGTTTCATAACTGTTTCTATTTCTACGAATGAGTTTTTGCATTAGTGTATACAGAAAACATATGGAGGAGACGAATTTATGGCTGATAAGTTTTTGTGACCAAAATTCGAAAGTTGGATCTCATTAGCTTGACATTCCCGTGTCTCGAACAAGAACCATTTTTTCTTCCATGGGAAAACAATTTTATTTTCATTTAAATTTTGAGGAAAAATGAGAAACATTTTTAGTTTTTCAGAAATAAAAATAGTTATCAAACGCATTTTTATTTTAAATTTTCACTAAAAATTAGAAATAGAAACTAAAATATTAGTAATGAAATAGTTACCAAATTAGCCCAAAATAATTAAACCTTTCTTGGAGAACAAACTTAGGCTCCGTTTGTCACGGAAAATGGTTTCTGGAAAATCAAAAGATTTCATTTTTAGGGGTTTGGAAAATCTTTTGAAAATATGCCGGAAAATATTTTCACTTGTTTAAAAAATATACAGAAAATATTACGGAAAACAATTTATGAATAAATACAAAAATATATTATAACATTAATGCCCTATTAGATATACATTGATTTTTAAGATATATTTTTTCTTTAGTAATCCCCCAATTTATCATTGGTGTTATCTAATCAATAAGGTCAATATTATTTCAATCTCGCAAATACGAGTAAAAAATTGATAATGGATATGAAGAAATCGCTTTAAAAAAGAAAATAGATAATGTTTTGAACATCCATAAATAATATAGTGGATACTAATGCTAGGATGTAGTGAGTATTTTTATTAAGATTGTAATTTATAAATAGTGTGCACAAATACAATAAAAAAACTCAATTTATATTTTTTAAAAAAATTATTTACTGAGTGTAATATTGCGTGTGTGTATATATGCAAATATGTGTAATTGTGGAAGAAAGAAGAAGATGCTTGAACATTTGGAAAATGACTTATGGAAAATGAATTCATAAGTCATTTTCTTAAAAAGTAGCCTTCATTTTTTGTTGATTCGGAATTTTTTTTACGTTATAATTAAATTTTCCAAAGGTTACCAAATATTGAAAAATGACTAAATGTATTCCAAAAGTCATTTTTCGTGACATAAACATAGTCTTACTAAGCCTTTTGTCCCAAAAGTATTATCTTGTTAGACTTTTTAAAGATAAATTAGATGTTTTTCAAATAAAATCTTGACGTACACATTTTTTATTTTATCTTTTCCAAAATCATAATACACTAAATTCGTGTAATTTAAAGATATTACAAATTACGTGCTTTATGATTAAAAAATAAATAAAAATATGGTCCAATTTTAACTTGAGAAACATTTAATTTGACAAAAAAAAATCAAATATGACAATAATTTTTGAACGGAGGAGACATGCATTTGATGTTAATTAAATTAAGGTGTGCACAAATTGCTATGAAACGTTATGTTAACAACCAAATGAAAAGGAAAATAAAATCATATACTTCTTCCTAAATAATAGTCCTTTTTGTTTTTTTGTGAGTTCCACATTAATTAATATCTAGTTTGGAAAATTCATTATTTTGAAAAGCTCTTTTACCAAAGATAAGTATTCATTTTATTTTGGAACTGTTTAAATTTAATGTTTTTTTTTGTAGACCAATTGTCTTATTTAGCAATTTTAATTGTGAGATTGAAAACAAAAACAGAAATTAGACAATTTTGGAAAAAAAAAACGCGAGTAATAATATTTTTTAAATGATCAAATACTTTCTTAAAGTTAATTAATGTAAAGTTAATTACCTCTTCCGCTTTTATACTATTGTCTCGCTGCCTCGTTGGCCCAACACACAAATTAAAGAAAAGATTTAACGTTATGAAGAGACCATTATTAAAATAATTAAAAAACATAAAAATAAAATGATAAAAATATTACTCATAGTAAAATGGAACAAACAAGACAAAGTTTTGGCACTAATTAAAAGGAAAAAAAAACACCACAAAATCCTAAGTAAAATATTTTATTTTGATAAGCATTTGAGTTTTTTTTTCTCATTTCGTTGTGTAGTGTACTTTTATCCGGCTCCTATAAAAGTTTAGATAAATATTAATTTATTTGTAAAATTGTCTGTTCTATATATTGATCAAATCTTATTAAAGATGTTAAAAGGGTCGAGGACCGCATGAACGACCCTGTTAAACCATAATCGGAAAGGGTTAGGTTTGAGAATATGTAACGCTATTAATTTAAGGGCTAATAGGACTAGCGCCTCGTAGGGTCAGAACCGTATAGGGCAAGGGTCTACCAAATTAACATATTTATCTAAAGATGTTAAAATGATCAAGGATCAAAGAATCAATCTTGTTAAATCGAAACCGAAAATGATTAATTGAAAAAATATGTCCCTATTAAATTTTGGACTATTAGGGTTAGCTCTAGAAGGTTATAACTCTATAAATTGACCCTATAATGTTAAGATTGTTAAGAAAGCATGTATGAACAGTAGCACTATATGGTAGGCTTGCAGGATAGCCTTGTAGACTCCTTGACAATTTGGGTATACCCCCACAGCCGGCTCAAGGGACCATCGCTCACCCTATATATACGATGCTATGGGGTTGATTGTTTCCTACCCCGAAAATCATTTCAGCTTACTGATTTCTCTCTCTCTCTCTCACTCTCTCTCTCTGATACACTTCAGTCTTAATTTGTGGTTACTTTATAACACGTTATCAGCACGATTGTTCTACTGTTAACAATCCCAATCGGTAAAATTTTCTACCAATATATTATTTATTTTATGTCTCTGTTTTACTTCAATATATATCGTATATCACCATTATTAAGAAAAGGTTGGCTGAGCCACCGTCGATAATATATGGTGAGATGACGAAATAATAATTTATTATTTAACGCATAATATATATGTTCGTTGATGCTTGTGCGGAAATAACCCCAAGCTATAAAGCTGAATATTTATATATATACATATATTTCAATTCTATATATATGAATAACTTTATATACATATATATTTATTCTTGACTTACAAACACCCACGAAAGGCTTAGAGTAGCGTGGCGTGAATATATATGTATGCTATATAATAGGCGTATAAAGTTGGATTGACAAATATTAATGCGGAGTTATTTTATTTATTGCTCCTAATAAGTTTTATATTTATTCATAATATAAATGCAATTCTATTAAATCAGATTTTTACATTTTACCCCTATCCTATAACGGCTAGTTAACGGCTATATAACGGCTAGTTCTTGATTTTTATTTATCTCCTCTAACGGTAATAAGCGGCTAGTTAACGGTCATAAACGGTCATTTTCTCTCCATATATACCGTAACATTTTAATAGATTACTCACATTTTTACTATCTCCTTACAAACTCTCAATATCATATATTCTTCTACAAAATGTTTCCTCAATGTTGATGATTATTATCATACTTGTTATTGCATGCCTTGCAATGGTTTTTGTTCTTGAATTCCTCCAAATGATTTTGAGATTTTTATTATCTTCTTTGTATCATGTATGTCACTGTTAGCAATTACAATAGCTTTCAACATACATTTTAACATGTCTTGATTGATTATCGTATGAATAAAATTTCCATGTCATCATTTTATTAATATATATATGTTTCATTTTTATAGTTTTTCTTCACAAATGGCAAACATTGCTAAGCTTGAATTTGAAAGGCTCGACATAGCTGGGAAAAACTATATGTCTTGGAAAATAGATGCGAAACCCACACGGCCGCGAAGCCTCGAAAATACTATCCAACAAAGTAATAGTGAATGGATAAGTAATCAACAACGGGCTCAAGCCATGATTTTCCTACGACACCACGTCCACGAAGACCTAAAGATGGAGTACCTCACGGTGAATGATCCACTCGTCTTTTGGGAGAGTTTGAGCGAAAGATATGACCATTTGAGAGCGGTCATTCTCCCAAAAGCACACTATGATTGGATTCATATCCGCCTACAAGATTTTAAAACCATTAATGAATATAGTTCAATGATGTATAGAATAACCTCACAGTTGAAATTATGTGGGGAAACCATCACTGAATATGATATGTTGGAGAAGACTTTCTCCACATTTCATGCCTCGAATATGCTCTGCGGCGGCAATATCGAGAGAAGGGTTTTAAAAGGTACTCGAATTGATCTCTTGCCTACTTGTAGGCTGAGCAGAATAATGAGATTCTAATGAAGAATCATGAATCTCGACCAAGTTCGGCCCATTCCTGGCGAATGGGACTATGTATGATGAAGGCCAGGCGTGGGCGTGGTAGTGGTCGTGGTCGCGGTCGTGGTCGAGGCCAAGGAAATCATGGACAAGGCCGGGGTCGTGGTCGAAATCAAGGCCGAGGAAGAGGCCGCGGACGAAATAACTTTTAAATCGCATCATCATCATCATCGTATAATGGAAATTCCTCTCGCCACGAAGTGGAACAGAGATGATGATAGAAACACCTCCTCGAGTACGCAAAATGTGCGTCCAAACAATGAAGAGAGTTCATGTTTTAGGTGTGGCATGACATGCCACTGGGCACGCACATGCCGAACGGCCAAACATCTAGTTGATCTTTATGAGAGATCACAAAAGGAAAGAATGTAGAGACAAATTTCCTTGAAAATGATCATGAAGATCTTCATTTTGATTTCGGTGATATGGCCAACGTCGACATGACCAATACCATTAGTGATGATATTGGTCATGAACAATAAATGAACATAGGAATGAAGCTATGGTCCGAGTTTAAGATAAAAGTTGTGGAATAAGTAACATGTTGTTATGTAGGAACATTATACGCTTTTCTATGTATACTAGCATGCTTACAATAAAGTTTATATATGCATTTTGCATTCAATGTGTTATCATATTTATTCATCTTATTTTACTTTCTCTCATATTGAAATAGATCACAAATATGTCTGAATCCAAAATCCAAGAAGGAGATTTATGTCTTGCAGACAGCGCTACTACGCATACCATACTTAAAAATAAGAAATATTTTTCTTATCTAAAAATTGACAATGCTAATGTCAACACTATATCTGGTAATGCCAAAATAATTGAAGGATTTGGCAAGGCAATTTTCTTAATGCCTGGAGGTACGAAATTTATGATAAATAATGCATTATTCTCTCCTAAGTCTCAAAGAAACTTGTTAAGTTTCAAAGACATTAAATGCGAATGGATATCATATTGAGACTATGAATAAAGGGAATGATGAATATCTTTGCATTACCTCAAACACTTAGGAAGCAAGTGTATATTGGAGAAATTGCCATCTCTATCATCGGATTGTATAGTACAATCATAAGAATATTTGAATCATATTCTGATAAACTTGAAGTTTCTTGAAACATTTAAAGCCTGGCATGATAGATTGGGGCATCCAGGATCAATAATGATGCGTAGAATTATAGAGAATTCTAGTGGTCATCCATTGAAAAACCAGAAGATTTTTCAATCTAATGAACTCCTTTGTGAGGCTTGTTCTCAAGGAAAGTTGATAATTAGACCATCACCAACTAAAGTTGGATATGAATCACCATCGTTTTTGGAGCAATTCGAGGGTGATATATGTGGACCTATCCATCCACTAAGTGGACCATTCCAATACTTTATGGTATTGATTGATGCTTCTAGCAAATGGTCGCACGTATGTCTATTATCAACTCGTATCGGCATTTGCCAAATTCCTTGCACAAATAATCAAGGCGAGAGCACAATTCCCAGATTATATGATCAAGAAAGTGAGACTTGATAATCTTTGGTGAATTTACATCTCAAGCATTCAATGATTATTGTATGGCAATAGGGGCGATGTTGAACATCCGGTAGCCCATGTTCATACACAAAATGGTTTGGTGAATCGTTGATCAAGCGTATTCAACTCATTGCGGACCATTAATGATGAGAACAAAGCGCCTACTTACGTATGGGGTCATCTTTGTTTTACATGCGGCTTGATTCGCCTCGAGGCCAAGTGCATATCATAAATACTCCCAATACGGTTGGCATTCGGGCGAGAGCGAATCTATCCCATCTAAGAGTTTTTGGTTGTGCGGTATATGTACCAATTGCTCCACCACAACGCACAAAGATGGGACCACAAAGGAGATTGGGAGTATATGTTGGGTATGAATCCCTTCTATAATAAAATATCTTGAACCAAAAGCGGGTGGCGTCTTTACGGCACGCTTTGCCGTGTCATTTTAATGAAGACAAGTTTCCACCTTTAGGTGAAGAGGAAACAAGTGGGAAGAGAGATCAAGTGGTGCACATCATCGTTATTGCACCTTGACCCTCCCACAAGGCAACGTGGTGGAAGTTCAAAAGATCATACATTTACAAAATGTAGCGAATCAATTGCGGATGCATTTATAGATACAAAGAGAGTGACAAAGTCACATGTAGGCTGCTATAAATGCTCTGCCCGAATGAAATACCAAAAAGGCGCCAAATGATAAAATGGCAAATGAATCTAAGACACGCTGAGCGTGGGCGACCCATTGGTTCAAAGGATAAAAATCCTCGCAAAAGGAAAGTGATTGAAAATCCCCAATCACATGAAAGTGTTCGAGAAGAAACACACGATCGTGAAATTGTTCGAGAAGAAACACACGATCATGCAAATCTAGTAAGCCTGCAGTAATGATAACCATGAGATTTCCATTAATTACATATGTAATGGAAAAATATGGAACGAGATGAAATGGAGAATATTGATGATATATTCTCTTATTCGGTATCCCAAGAAATTAATAGCGGGGCGATGATCGAACCAAAATCTGTATCGAATGTCAAAAGAGGCATGACAAGATCAAATGGATAGATGCCATGAAGGCTGAATTAAATTCGTTGAATAAGCGAAAAGTATTTGGATCTATCGTTCTCACACGGAAGGCTGTGAAACCCATTGGATCTGAGATGGATTTTTGTTCAGCGAAATGAGAAAAATGAGATT
Source organism: Codonopsis lanceolata (assembly GCA_013146195.2). Taxonomy (NCBI): domain Eukaryota; kingdom Viridiplantae; phylum Streptophyta; class Magnoliopsida; order Asterales; family Campanulaceae; genus Codonopsis; species Codonopsis lanceolata. The sequence continues at coordinate 40,245,862 of CM028383.1, forward strand.
GTGAGATACAAGGCTCGCCTTGTTGCACTGAGTTTTTCTCAGGCACAGGATTGATTATGAAGAAAGCGTATTCTCTGTAATGGATGCTATTACGTTCGGATATCTAATCGACCTATCGGTTTCGAAAAATCTAGATATGCATCTCATGGATGTTGTAGCGGCTTATTTATACGGATCATTAGATGCCGATATTTATATGAGAATTCTGATGGAATTAAAGTGCACGAAGCAAGCGAGCTCAAAGCCTAAAGAATTATGTGCAATTAAACTACAACGATCACTTGTATGGATTAAAACAATCCGGTCGCATGTGGTATAATTGCTTAAGTGAGCATTTGTTAAAAGAGCGGATATGTGAATGATCAATTATGTCGTGTGTTTTTATAAAAGAAAAGCAGTTGGATTTGCTATTATCATTGTCTATGTAGATGATCGAATATCATTGGAACTCCCAAGGAAATCAAAGCGAGTTGATTACCTAAAGGGAGAATTTGAAATGAAAGATCTTGGGCTAACCAAATCTTGTCTTGGTTTACAAATAGAACACTTTCATAGTGGAAAATTTGTACACCAATCAAATTACACAAAAAGGGTTTTGAAGCGTTTTTATATGGATAAGGCAAACCCTCTCACTAACCCCATGATTAATAGATCACTTAATGTTGAAAAAGATCCATTTCGTCCTTGTGAAGATAATGAAGAAATACTTGGTCTGAAGTACCATACTTAAGTGCTATTGGAGCTCTTATGTACCTTGCTAATTGTACCGGACCGGATATAGCATTTGCTACAAATCTATTGGCAAGATATAGTTCATCTCCATCACGGAGACACTTTGGAATGGTATCAAGCACATATTTCGTTATCTTGAGGACGATCGATTTGAGATTATTTTATCCCAAAGGATCAAGGATAAATTGATTGGTTTTGCGGATCGCGAGGTTATTTGTCGATCCTCATAAAGCGGATCCGAGGCCAGGCTATGTCTTCACGATGGGTGTGCTTGCAATTTCTGGCGTTCTCAAAAGCAAGCGCTAGTTGCTACATCGTCAAATCATCTTTGAGATGATCGCACTTCATGAAGCGATCGAGAGTGTGTATGGCTTCGATCTATGACTCGGCATATTCAAAATGCCGATGGACTACTATCACAAAACGGTATTATTTGAAGACAATGCGCATGTGTCGCCCAAAGTAAAGAGGATACATCAAAAGTGACAGTCCAAACATATCCCCGAAGCTCTTTTTATACACTCAGAGGAACTTGAAAAGAAGAAAGAGGTCGGCATCAATATGTTCGATCAAGTGATAATCTTTGCGATTTATTTCTGAAGGCACTTCCCACTACCTTGACCTTGAAAGCATGTTCACAATATTGGGATGCGAAATCTACGAGATTTACAAAGGTGACTTCTCTTGACCCTTGTCGGTTCGAGGGGAGCATATATGGCGTACTCTTTTTCCCTTTATCATGGTTTTTTCCTTTGGGTTTTCCATGAAAAGGTTTTTAACGAGGCGACCCATGCACACAATTGGTGGCCTAAGTTGTGTGCGTTTTCCTTATGTCAGATTTTTTTTCCCTCTTGGGTTTTTCGACTTAAAGGTTTTTAACGAGACACACTTAGCCAACTTACAATGCTATGTTCAAGGGGAGTGTTATGAAAAGTCTTAGCCTATTGTTAGGATAGGAATGGTAATGATGTCAATATAGCACTTAGCTATTAAATAGTTAATGTTGCGACGGTTTCTCCGGGTGTGTCTTTGATGCTTCGGTTATAAATACCCGAAGACACGATCATTAGGCAAAAAAGTTCTGAATAAAATTCTCTCTCTATCTATCTACCATACACTCTTACGTTATTATGTGGTTGCTTTTATAACTTCATTTGATTTTTTTCCATTTTTTCGTAACAAGTTTCATCTTTTTTTCCAACAAAAAAAAAAAAAAAGGATGACGCACATGGACCCAATTCCCTACTCGGTGAAAAAAAGTAGATAATGAAAAAACAAAGGAAAGAGGTGTCATTTTCTATCATTGTATAACTTTAAAAGTTAAAAAGAGTATCGGGGTGATGTTGATTTTCTATATTAAACTTATCAGACACTCCATCGGGGTGATGATGATTTTCTATATTAAACTTATCAGACACTCTATCCGTTTTGGATAAAAAACCCTTGTCTGTAAGTTAATTTTTTTAAAAAAATTAATATTTTTATAATTTATTAATAATAAAATAATATTTTTATATCTTAATTTTTAAAAATAATATTTTTAAATAAAATATCCTAAAATAAAATAATAGATTCTTTGCTTTGCATGTGTTGTGTTAATATGGCATCAACTTGTCTTGTCTTTGTGACTCTGGCAACTATGATTTCTTATCAGCATAACATCATATCAGATTATCAGTTACATATCATCCAGGCCACCTACAAAACCAGTAGATTAAATGAGCCAAATTTAGCTTTATTAATTTCAAACTCTCAACTCGTTTAAGCATTCTAATGGTAGTCAGTTTTATAGTTACAACTAGTTTTGTATCCTTACAAATAAAAGTATTTTTTAATTAAATAATATTTAAATAAAACAAAAAAATAAATATTATTATCAAAAGTTTAATATAATATTTTATGTTTATTTGAGTCAGTTTTTATTATTATTTCTCACTCTTACATTTACATCATAAAAAAATGCACATCATACTTACATTAAATGTAAGATTCATATATTCCCTTTTAACTTATTATATAAACAAAAATATTAATTAAAAAATTCAATTACATTTTGTGTAAAGTAGTAATCATAAGTTGCAATGTATTAAATATCATTATTTTTTATGATATCTTTATTATTATATTTTTAACTTATGAAAAATCAAATGTTTGACCAAAATATAAGGTATTATTTATTTAGTAAAAAAATAATATCATAAATTATTAAAAAAAAAAGATAAAACATGAATAACTTTGAATCTACTTAATAATAAAAATTAAAAGATGTAACAAACATAACAAAAATTTACATTGAGTAAGCGAGAGAGATCTATTTAAACTTTTTTTCTCGTTCGAAATGACAGTATGATTTGAACATTCTTCATGATTTGTTGAATCAACAATGGACGAAATACTTGAACTTGTGAAAGATGAGTATGTATAGAAATTACTCTTTTATGTATCATGTACTTGTGTAGTAGCTGAAAAAAAAATATGTAAGATTTTTAAAATATATAAAATAAAATATTTAATAAAATTAACTTTAAAATAGTATAATATATCGCCACATTCGTGATATCAATTAATGAAGAACTAAAGTTTGATGAGAAACATTTTGATTAAAACCTCCAATATTATATTACTGGGAAGTAACATTTTCTGTAACACAATTTATATAAAATTATTAAATTAAATAAATAAACACCAAAAAATATATCCAGGTGTACTATTATTTTCATCTCGTGGACTAAATAATTCAAAATACTTTAATACACCTCATTCAAAAGATTTCAACAAAATTATTGATGAATAATATTATTTTCTTATGACCATTTCTAAAATGAGAAATAAAAAACAATCTCCGTTGAAAAACACTAAAATACCTACTATTTATAAAGCTACAACAGAAAAATCTCAACTCCACCCTTAAGCTTCATGCCAAGTAAGTTGTCCATTTTAACCTATTATATATAAGCAATACACCACCTCAAAACCTATTATAACCGTACGATGCGAGGTTCGAATAATATTTTTGTTCGTTAACTATTTATAATAAAATTATATAACTATTTTAGTACTCTATCTGTTTTCAAATTATTGTCTTCTTTAACCCAGCACACTGTTTAAGAAAAAAGTAATTGAGTGTATTATAATTTTTTTTGTCTGTGTTATTTCATTTAAGGCTCTTAAACATGTGCATATAATTAAAATTAAAAAAATGTATAAGTAAAGTGGTAAACATAGTTTTTTAAAAGAGAAAGTTTTGAAAGAGGACAATAATTTTAGAACAGACGAAAATGAAAAGGTAGATTTTAATTTAAAAACGGAGGGAGTAATAGTTATAAATTGAAGATATCCATATATAATAATGTATATGAAAAATACAAATTTCATACTAATTAAAGTATCTTAACTTTCAATGTATAATTGAAAAATCACGTGTGAGTTTCATTTATAATAAGTAATTTAGATAGAAAAAATTACTACTATATATATGTATAGATTTTTTTTTTAACCAGGTTGAATTCTGATGTAGTAGTTCTGGTCCCTCATTGCTATTACCAGGAAAATCGCGGGATGTGCCCGAAATGATACAGAGTTTGAGAACATATCAACTAATAACACATACAAGGTCCAACCTCAGAAAAAAATAAATTACTTCCACTAAGTATCGAAATCACGCTGCATGCCTCTAGAATCTTATGCTCCCCTCCTTTTACCAATCGGCTATGCCCCGAGGACTATATATATATACTCCCTCCGTCCCTAAATAATCGTCGCAGTTGACCCGTAGCAGGTGGTTTAAGAAAAGTAATTGACTTGATTATTTATATTGGTTTAATGTGTAGTTTCCTTTAATGTCCATTTATATGTGGCCCATAATTAAAGTAATGTGAAAAAGTAAGGGTAAAGTGGTAAAAATGATGTTCTAAAAAAGTAAGTTTCAAAGTTGACAATTATTTTAAGACAGACAAAAAAGAAAAGGAAGATAATAATTTATGGACGGAGGGAGTAATATATATGTATAGATGTGGACACCACATAAGGAGAAAGGATGAGAATCACTGACGGTTGATTCTCAGCAGTAAAGACACTGTCACTGAATATTGGTAGGACTTACGAGTCACGACGACAACACAGCAAAAAGTGAGAAACACTGTTCAATTTCTTGCACCGCATTGCATTATTAAGCTGATGTTGATACCCTTCATTCTCATCTAAACTTTACTTCGAGTTGGTGCAAGCCAACCTGACATATGTTACCTGACCCAGCTGGATAACATTTTATTTTAACATTCTAAGGTGAACTATAGAATGAACCATATTCCATCAAAAATGAATTACGAAAGTGACCCACTGTAAGTCATGATCCAAAATGACACCTCAAATGTCCTTCACTTTCCAAACTGTTTGAAACTTGAAACAATATACTCTAACTCAATTGTTGAAATGATTATACTTGATTTGCTTAAAATTATTAAATTAGATAATTTTAGCATACTAAAATTTTAAAGTCTTACAGTTCTTTCAACTGGTAATTATCGATTGATACTTCTAAGATAACATTTAAAATTAATTTTTTTTTTTAAATTTGATCAAACATGATATTTCTAATATTTTCTTTATTTGTGTTAGGATAAAAATCACATGTCTTATATCCTACATAGAAGATCCCTAAGATCTTGTAAAAGTATTCTCTCATAAAATTGGATTAGATTTCAAATTCAAATCTTACCTTCAACGGTTTGAATCTCAAGCAACTCTATATAAAGACCTTGGAAGCAACGGTTTCAAGACAACCGAAGCATTCACTCTATTCTCTAAAGCAATCATTTACTTAAAGTGCTCCAACCTTTAACACCAACTAGATAGTCTCATAGTTTTATGTTCTTCTAGTTTGTGTTTAGACAACATTATTTAGTCATTCCTTACTTCTTTCGTATTCTTTAAGGAATCATTTGATTGTCACATGAGTGTTATTGTCTTTCAATAATATTTCCTAAACACCGGTCTTTGTTGTACACTGATCCATTAGTGATCACTTAGTTTATTAATAATATTAGTGCACTTCAAAATCCAAGTTTGACCAGCTTGGTAATGGACGTAACAGTTTATACTGTGAACCACTTCAACTGCTTTGTCTTTTACTCATTATCTCTTACAAACTGTAACACTTAATCAATCTTAATCTATTTAAGTGTCAGTCAGTTCATTACATAAATTGTTTACTTGTTTTTATAAATTGTCTTTCAGTTCTTTTCTTACAATTTGTGATCTTTTCAAAACATCAAACTGTGTCAGCCAGCTAACTTATTTTCTCCATCAGCCACCTGACACTATATTAGTTGACTGACAAAAGTTGTATTTTTCAATGCAACTTTTGAAGTTCTTCAAAACGACCCTCAAAGTTTTTAAAGGCTATTCACCCCCTTTAGCCTTATTTGTTGCCAACTGGACTTACAATTGGTATCAGAAGCTTACTTTTTGAAAATTATTATTTTCCAAGTTTAAAAACTTGAAAGTTCGATCATGGCAACTACAAAAGCTTTTCAATCAAGCAATGTTACTCAAGTACCTATTTTTGATAAAGATCACTTTAATATATGGAAATAAAGGATTACAAGATATATGAACAACATTGATAAACAATTGATGGAATGTGTAAGAAGTGGTCATATGCAACATATGAAAATCAATACTAAAGTTGGTAAATCATCTAATGCAAATGATGACAACATAAATCCTCTTGTTTCTGCTATTGAAAAATATGTCCTCAAACCTTAATCTGAATGGATTAAGGAGGACAAAATAATTGATTGGTTGGATGCTAGGGCTGCTCATATCCTATCAAATGTTGTTTTAGATAAATTATAAACAAATATACGTGTAAA
>CM028383.1:40252566-40277394 GCA_013146195.2 Codonopsis lanceolata
AGTTGTTTGAGAATGGAATGACTCTGATTAGGCGTAAAAGGCGTTGTCAGAAGTACAAGCGACGATCAATGATCACAGTGTGAAGGCGGCGCGTTTATTGTGACGTGAATAGGCGTCATGGAATAAGGCGACCGATCAACAATGATAATGATCATCTTGACGTATTGTGGCGCTAAACAAGCGTGTTTTGTGGGTTTTTCTTAATTAGGGTTTTTGGTTTTAAGATTTTGGTATTGTATCACATATATAGTAGCAACACTAACGATTTTAAAGGTTGACATAATAAAATTTCGATAGTACATTGGCCTTTTGATCTCTCTCTCTTCTCCCTTTGTGAATTATCTAAATGGTTTGTTTGCAAAGTCTTCTCTTGCACAACATTGTTTAACCCTATTTAAACAAGGTGTTCGATTGTAGATCAAGTTCTTGCCACAACCCACTCATACAAGTTACAAGAGACAAAGTACGGGCCAATGGTGAGCCTTCAACTAGCCGACCAAAGAACAAATTTGTCTCCACGATCCAGCCTCCTTTGGCTAGAGTACAAACCATGAGCTATAAATACCCAACCTTTAACCATTTTGCAAGTTACACTCTTCTTGCACTCTTCTGCTAACACACACTATTATATTTGACACCGTAACGTTAGGCTACGCCTAGTCCTCCTTGATCATTTACTAATTCTGTGCCGGAGGGTTTTAGCCGTGCTCACCATTCAGCCTCCCTAACGCTTTCTTTGGTCTCGCTGTGTCGCAAATATTTATTCATTTCTCTCATCGCTTTACCATGGCAACATCGAAGTTCATCTCCACGAAACCAAGTCCAAATATCCTATTCTTCTTCTTCACCTCAATAAGTCTCTTACGTGAACTTCCAGCATGGTCACACATTCTTGTGACGTGAACTTCTTGCGTGGTCACCCATTTATGTAGTTTATTTTAGTATTATTAAATTTTTCTCTATTGTCGAGAAAAGAAAAAAAGTGAATTATTCTGGTGGAACCCACATATAGCTAATATAATTGAAGTTAAATTTACATGCATAGCTATATAAAAAAAAATTGCTAACAAGTGTCCTTATGACATTCAGAAAACTTTCCAGATAAAGGGAGGAGAGGAATAGAGAAATGGCAAAATTGTAAAAGGATTCACCAGCTACTACAACTCTCAGATATACGCAGAAGTTCCTCCAAGTAGTCAGCACCTAAATCCTCCAAAACCACCACATTTTCCAACTTCTCTTCTTTCTCTTTACTCTGCCTTAACATAGCCTTCCTCTTCATAGAATGACACTTCTTGAGAGCCAATATTGGCGAACACCCCTCCTCGTATTCAAACTTCATCTTCTTCAACGACTCGTAAACAATTTCTTCGGGAAAATTGAGGACAGCCGTTGAACCACGTACCGAAAATGCAGCTTGATCATAAGCCAAAGCAGCTTCCTCAGCGGTCTCGAATGTTCCCAACCACACCCTAACACCGTTCATCGTAGAATCCCTTATCTCCGCAGCATATTTACCCCAAGGTCTCTTACGTACACCTCTATAGCTGATTTCCTTTTCGGGCTCTTGGTAAGAATAACTAACCTCTTCTTTGACGTGGTCGTATTGGATTGACTCAGCAAGAACTTCATAGAGAAGCATGTCTCCCGAGTCATTTTCATTGAGAGGAAGGTTGGAATCAGATAAGTATTGATCACATGGTGAACACTCATGGAAATTGAAAGAAGAAGGTTGTCGTGAGTAGACGTCGGAAAACATCGGTAAAGAGTACAGTTGGGCATCGAAGGAAGATTGCCTGGAGAATTGAGGAGATGGGTAAGGGAGAAATGATGGATTCATTGAGAATTAAGTTTAATCAAAAGGGGTTTTATGTTTTAATTAATTATGAGTTCATAAAGATTTGTAATGAGTGATATATATTTGATCAAATGGCAGAGTATAAGGCCTTTATATAGAGATGGAGAAGCAGACAAGGATGTATTATTGTAAGAAAATGATGAATAATTAAAAGAAAAAGATTTCCTTGTTGAAGAAAATAGTGGATTTGCCCCCTCCCCAACACACACAAAAAAAGGAGGATGAAAAGGAGATAGATAAGAAGAAATGATGATGCATGAAGACGTAGAATTTCAACTTACATGGTCGTTGTATAAAGGAGTTAATGCACGTGAGTCAAACTTCTGTGTTACCATGGCGGCGAAATCAGACTAAATATCAAAAATAATACTCCGTATTACATCCATCAAATAAGTACGAAATAATGTCATACTCCGTCCAACGTTTTATGATTAATGTTTCATCGGTTCTACTCTCTCCGTTCCGAATAAAAAATTTACTAATTTTTTTTATATTTTATTTAAAGAGTCAATTTTAAAAATTAAAGCATGAAAATGTTACTTTATTACTAATAAGTTACTAGTCATTTTCTTATAAATTTTTTTTTAAACGAGAACTCTTTGCTTGGATGAAGAGTATCTTTTTTAAATTATATGCCCTTGGTTACCAGCAAAGTTTCAACTATAATAATTTGGGTATTTGGGAATGTTTTACTTGAAAAATTCACTTTTGAAAATTGGCAAAAACTTCGAAAAGACCGTTCTACGGGTATTTTATTTGAAACAAACCTCCCTCATCTAACTTATTTTTTGTTGATCGACCCAACTGTAAGAACGTAAAACTTCATTTTACGAATTAACATAAGTAAGACGGTGTTATAGGAGACCTACTCTAAAAATTATACATATAGTTTCTGTAATCTTTAATCTATATAATTCACTTGTAATGTAAGTATATCAATGTTGTATTTAAATATTTTTATAATTATGATCAATTCTAATTATATTAATAAATAGCTTTACTAAGAAAATTTTCAAATGTATACTTTTTGAATGTAACGAGGAAGTATTAAATTATTACAAAGCTTGTAATAAAACTATTTTTTTGTGGAATAGACCAAAGAGGAAAGTGAGATTGTTTTTTTATTTAGTAGCGCGGAGGAAAGTGAGATTGTTTATTTAGTGGGCGGAAGTACTGTTTTAAAATACTTTGACGAGGTGTTCCAAGATAAATTGGGATTAAACCTAAACTATTTTTTACTTATTTAATTAAACTCCAAATTATTTTGGATCTATTTTGCATCGCGATTTTAGTGACTCTGGTTTTTCATTTTCTCTATAGATCATTTATTTCTCTTTTTTTCATCAAAAATATGAATATTATTTAATGTGATGCAAGACACTCTTTATCAAAAGCAATAACCTACAAAAATATCCAATAAAGAGTATACAACACCATAAATTATCCATACTTTAGTACAAAATGAGAATGACCCTAGCATTGTTTTTTCTCTATATCCGAATCCGATCCTACCAACTTTCCTTAATATTTCTCTCTGATTTTTCTTCAATAATTACAAATTAAAATACAAGACCATTTATTTAATAACCGTGGCATTTGTTTCTGGAGAGGTGGGTCTACTAGACAGTAGACACTTGGCTTCAGCGTTGGCACTTGGCTTCAGCGTTGGCACTTGGCAAACACTCTAGAGTCTAGAGTAAGAGTCCTTTTTTTTTTTTTTTTGAATTAATAGAGGGTACGTGGAGGAGCTATCATCCGCATAGCAAGTGTTGATTGGACTATCGAAGAGTCTTTATATTTATGACTTACCATAAGTTGTTTTGAGCGTTGATTTCACTCTATGGTAAGATAAGTCATAAGTCATGCATGCTCACGTAATTAAAGCGTGTAAGTTGGCAAAGCTAAGGGGCTGTTTGTTGTGGTGATGGGCATGATGACTTATAGATAAACTTTAAGGGCGATCAGATGATAAACTGTTTGTTCTGAGATGTTGAAAAGGCGATTATGAGTTGTTATATTTTTTTGTTAAAAAAAAAACCTTCAAAATTAGTATTCATATTTTTATGTATATTTCATAAAATGATGAAATGAGGATAATCAAATATTTATTAATGAATAGTTGTCTTTATCTTTAAAAAAAAAACCAAAAAAACTTAAAATTTTAGCTTTTTGGCTTTGGCTTTTCCATGCATAAAGGGTGTTGTACCTCACTTATTGGTTTTTGGCTTATAAGCTGAAACAAACACTCTAAATATGGCTTTTCAAAAGCCAAAAGCCAAAAGTCACTCCAAATAAGCTACAACAAACGAGCACTAAGCCTAGTGCTTAATTCTACTTTTCAAAAACATGTGAGTCATCTTCTTTATTGAAATTTTATATATTCCAAGATTATCCTTCTTAATAATAATAATAAAAACAAAAAGTAATAATAATTATTATTATTATAATAAATAATAATAATAAAAGGAATTATAATAATATTAATAAATAATAATATGAATAATGATAGTTGTTATAATAATAATAAAAATAATAAATATAGTATTAATAATGATAAATATAATAATAACAATAATAATAATAATAATAATAATAATAATAATACTAAAAAATAATATTAATAATAATATACTAAAAATAATTCTAGTAATAATAATAATAAAATTAATATTAATATCAATATTATAATGATAAAATATAATATTAATAATAATAAAATCAATAATAATAATAATATAAATAAAATTAATAATATTATTAATATAATAAAAAAATACTAAAATTAAAAAGTAATAATAATAATAAAATTAATATTAATGTTAATAAAATAATAGTAATAAAGGAAATAATAATGATAATAATAATAGTGATAAAATTTGTATTAATATTAATAAAATAATAAAAAAGTGATAAAAATAAAAATAAAAATAATAAAATAAATAATAATGATAATAATATGACTAAAATTATTATTATTATTATTAATAGTAATAAAAAATAATAGTAATAATAATAATAATAATAATAATAATAATAATAATAATAATAATAATAATAATAATAATAATAATAATAATAATAATAATATTAATAATATTAATATTAATATTATATTTGATTTCAGCACTATTTCAACGTATTAATCAAATACACACACTACCATATGGAAGCTAATCAACACTTTTAAAAAGCTAAATCAAACATCACCAGTTATTAGTCATCAGTCATAAGTCATAAGTAATAAGTTATCAGTCATAAGTAATAAGTCATCAGCATATATCAATAAGCTAAATCAAACAGACCCAATAAAGAAAGGTCGTAAAAATCTCTCAACCAAGTTTTAACGTAATCGTATTATCAAAACTCAAATCCGAGGTCTATGGATAAGCTATCTACGCACATCAAATGTTTAATTAAGAGATGTTCACTCATGATTAGTTTTACAATTGACTTTGTTAATATAAAGTATTCTCTCTGTACTTCAATTATTCACCTATATATTTAACCCCCGGTACATGGATTATGAATTAAGAAAAAATAATTTATTATAGTATTAATATAACTATAAAACATAGTGTTTTTTTAAAAGCTCATATACATGTAACTTAGGGGTGGCAAATCGATCGTCTTTGGTTATCGGCCTAAACGACGATATCTTCTGACACGATAAGCACGAACACGAACACGGCACGATAAGCTTATCGTGCCTAATAAAAACCCGAACACGACACGATAAAAACACAAAAGCACGGCGACGCGATAGGCAACGATAAGCACGATAAGCAAAAAACCACGATTTATTTAGTCGGGGCCGTTAAGCCCGTTAAGCCCAATAAACATTATAAAATATATAATTTTGATTTTTTAATACATATTTTGAAAATTTATCAATATAAATAGTCAAGTAGTTTAAAAATCATAAATTTTCAAATGATAAAACTATGAATAATCATGAAAATAGTTTGAAAAAAGTGAATAATCCCTAGTAAATTTTTTAAAATATATTTTTAAAACATATATATTTTAGTTATCGTGTCTTATCGTGCCTTACCGTGCTTATCAAGCCAGCCCATTAACAACCCATTTTTTATCGTGTCTTATTGTGTTGGCTGATGTAACCAATAATTAAAATAAGAAAAAAATGTGTAAAATGGTAAGTTTATTAAAGGAATAACTTCCGTCCCTTTGTATTTCCTGAACCCAGCATATATACATCACTCATGCCTAAGTTCTAGGAATAAGTTTAGCATCCTATACTCATTAGGATATCTTCCTAATATATACAAATATCTACAACAAAGGAAGAGATAAGGGAAATCTTTCCCCCTCTATTCTATCAGTCCCCCGCAGTCGAAGAGGGAGGTGGCCGAATGCTGAGACTGTCCCGAAAATCATCAAAAAGTACGCGCGGAAGCCCTTTAGTGAAAATGTCAGCTAATTGATACCGGGACAGAACATGAAGAACACGAATTTCCCCCTTCGCGACTTTCTCGCGAACAAACAGAATGTCCAACTCGATATGCTTGGTTCGCTGATGCTGCACTGGATTCCCGGACAAATAAATAGCACTGATATTATCGCAGTACACCAAAGTGGCCTTGGAAAGAGGAACATGTAATTCGAGTAAGAGATTCCGAAGCCAACATGATTCAGCGACGACATTAGCAACACCCCTATATTCGACCTCGGCACTCGATCGGGAAAGGGTAGGTTGTCGTTTAGAAGACCAAGATATTAAATTAGAACCCAAGAATACACAATAGCCGGAGGTAGAACGACGGTATCCAGCAACCACCCCAATCCGCATCTCAGTATAAGCGATGAGAAGTACAAGAAGACTTCGAAAGATACAATCCAAGAGTGAGCGTCCACGAATATACTGCGAGAATCCGTTTGAGAGCGAGCCATGTGTTCTGTCGAGGATCATGCATATGTAAAATCTATTGCATCTATTGACCGCATAAGCGATATCACAGGCGAGTAAAGGTGAGATACTGCAAGGCTCCGGCTAAACTACGATAAAAGGTAGGATCCTCATATGGTGAACTCGCCGAGCCACTGAGCTTGGCATTGGTGTCCACTGGCGTCAAGGATGGTTTACAAGAGAGCATACCTGCTCGATGTAAAATATTTTCAGCGTATTGGTGTTGACACAAAAATAGTCCCCCGTTGTCGTGTGTCACAGAAATACCCAAGAAAAAATTTAACCGCCCAAGGTCCTTCATTGCAAATTCGGACGCCAATGTACTCATAATGGAAACCCGAAGCCGGTCAGAGGATGTAGTAAGTATGATATCATCGACGTAAAGCAACAGATACGCCATATCAGAGCCCTTAGCATACACAAACAGAGAGTGGTCGGATTTACTGTGGATGAATCCCATAGTGAAAATAAAATCTACAAATCTCTTATACCATGCCGAGGAGCTTGCTTGAGGCCATCTGAAGATTTCTTCAACAGCACATAGTCGGGATGAATCGATCACGAAACCCAGAGGCGATGCATGTATCTTGTCTCATTTAAATTACCATGGAGAAAAGCGTTCTTGACATCCAACCGATGAATAGACCAAGACCGTGCAAGAGCCAAGCTAAGAACGATGCGGATCGTTCTTGGGCTTAACAACCGGACTAAAAGTCTCAGAACAATCCACTCCAACTTGTTGAGACCGGCCATCACCTACAAGACGAGCCTTATACCTTGCAAAAGATCCGTCAGAATTCTTTTTATGAGAAAAAATCCACATGCAACGAATAACATTAACATTAGACGGACGGGGTACAAGTTCCCACGTCTTATTTTGAATCAGAGCATCAAATTCATCAACCATAGCTGCTTTCCAGTTGGGGTCGGACAACGCATGTTTAGGATGTGAAGGAAGCGGGGAAAAAGAAGAAGAAAAAAGGTTGAAGTGATGCTTAGGTTTGACAATCCCACTCATGCTCCTAGTGGTCATGGGCCGAGGATGGGAGACGGGACCAGGGAGGCGGCAGACTCCACTGAAGGAGCAGGAATGGGGATGGAGAAAGAGTCGGGTTGGCCGGTAGGTTGGGGAGACCGAGAAGGAGAAGGAGCGGACTGGGCCTGGGATGGGGGATCACACAAGCCGTGGAGGAGAGGATTAATAGGCGGATCAAAAATAGAATAATCCCGGCTTGCGGTGGGTAAAGAAGTAGCCGAAGCAAAAGGAAAAATCTTTTCCTCAAACACCACATGACGAGAAAGAATAATCCGGTGAGTTTGAAGATCATAGCACTTAAATCCCCTATGGTCAGAAGGATACCCCAAAAAAACACACGGATGAGAGCGAGTGTGAAGTTTATGGATAGAAGTGGAGGGGATTAACGGAAAACATAAACACCCAAAAACCCGTAATTGAGAGTATGATGGGGCACGATGATGGAGAACTTGAGTAGGGGAGACATGATCAAGACCTTTTATGGGAAGGATATTAAGGAGATACGTTGCCATGGCTAGCATGATGCCAAAAAAGACGGCATGGATGAATGGGCAAGAAGTGTTCGAGCGCAGATTATTAATTGTGCGAATTTTCCTTTCTGCCTTGCCATTTTGGGAAGAGGTGTGGGGACAGGAGAAACGAAAACTCATACCATTAGCACGGAAAAAAGATTTGAATTGATTATTGTCAAATTCTCGTCCATTATCACATTGAAAACACTTAATTTGACGTTCAAATTGGGTGGAAATATATTTACTAAAAGAAAGAAAAATGTCAGGAACCTGAGTTTTATTTCCAACTGGAAACGTCCAAAGAAAATTGGAATAGTCATCTAAACATAAGAGATAATATTTATGTCAGGTACTTAAGATCGGAGAGGTCCACAAGTCACCGTGTGAATAATGTCAAAAGGTAAGAGGGTGGAAGAAGAAGAAGGATAAAATGGTAATTTGACATGCTTGCCAAGAACACATGAAGTATGATACTATTTAAAAGCGAGTCCGTGCATGGAATAAAATTATTATTGCAAAGGGAGGCGAAAGGGGGCTCAGGATGACCTAGTCTATTATGCCATAAATGGGAACAAATAGCGAGAAAAGGTAGATGCGAGAGGTGGACGAGGTGCGAGTTGTTGGTGGCGGATATAGATCCCGGAGCTATCACATCTCATTAAACGAACCCCGTTTGAATATCCTTCACAGAAAAACCAAAAGGATCAAATTCAATGCTAACATTATTATCAGTTGTAAATCGACGAACAGAGATCAAATTTTTAATCAATTGAGGTGCATGAAGAACATTAGACAATTTAAGGGGAGGAAATGGAGGAGAAAAGAGTTTGTTGTCCGTACCCACAAATAGGAATAGTAGTACCATCGCCGGCGGTAATAGATTTATTTTGATGACTCGATTAAAATAAGGCGAGCATACAGAAGAACCCGTCATATGAGAGGTGGCAGGTATCCATGTACAAATTGTCATCGGGAGCGTCTTGAGGGGACATAGTATGCATCGCAGACTCAATGTCCGTTGGCACAAATGAAGAAAAAGCGGCCCTGGTCCATGAGCGTGTAAGCTTTGAGTGTCGTTGGCCCAAGATCACTGTTGGCCTTGAGAAGGTGGGCGGGCCCAACCCGATGGTTGGGTATGGACATGGGGGAATGGCCCATGGAGGTGGTTGATAAGTAGATTGATAATTCCACCAAGGGGAGAGGTGCATTCTTTGCCAAGACCGGCCTTGTGCACGATTAGAAGACCACGACCACGACCCCTGGGATGAGCGTCGTCCCGTGCATCTGTTGCCGTCCATTTGTTAGGGTGCTGGTGACTACTCGGACCTTGGCATTGGGCGTCGACCACCACGGCCACCACCGATCTGTTCAGCGGTGATGATTCTTTGTCGGTTCAGTAGATTCCTTGCTATCCTCAACTCCATCAACTTCTTAGGTAGCAAGAAGGGCTGAATTTGTTGCATTGGACACCATGGTTGCTTGTTTGGCCTTGCGGGATTCCTCCATAACTAACTTCGAGCGAACTTCATAGAAAGAGGGAAGAGGGTCACTTTGTTGAATGATAGCTGCCACACTGTCATAGCTTTCATTCAACCCATCAATAGCTTGTAGAACCATGCGATTATTCGAAACCGGTGCATCAACATTGGCCAATTGATCTGCAAGATTCTTCAATTCCTTGCAATAGGCCGACACCCCTGGATAATTATCCAACAGAACACGAGAGAATTGATTCTCAAGTTGAGCGGCACGGGGAGGATGTTTGTTGTCTCGGAAAATGCCCGAAGAGCGTTCCCATGTGCAGCAGCCGTCGATCCCGGCTCGAGAATGGTCTGAAGTAAATCAGGGGAGATGGTTCCATAGATCCATTGAAGGACTAGGGAATCCAATTTCGCCCATAATTTTTTGTCAGATGTCTCCGCATTGGTCGTGTCCTCCGGTGAAGGATCGACGATATGATCGATAACATCAAATACCTTGCAATGGATGCGGAAAAGTTCCGCCCACGACATATATTTTCCTGATTCTGTCTCAAGAATTAGAGGAATCCAATTCTTAATGTTGCCGACCGTGAAAGCCAGATGCAACGACGGAGGAGCCATTAGGAGGCGACGAGAGAAGGAAAAACGGGGAAGAAGGTAGGCGGCTCGATACCATAAAGGAATAACTTCCGTCCCTTTGTATTTCCTGAACCCAGCATATATACATCACTCATGCCTAAGTTCTAGGAATAAGTTTAGCATCCTATACTCATTAGGATATCATCCTAATATATACAAATATCTACAACAAAGGAAGAGATAAGGGAAATCTTTCCCCCTCTATTCTATCATTTATTTCTTAAAATGGAAACTTTACAAGCCAACTTTTTAAATATAGACTACAACAAAACCATGATAATAATTTTGGAACGGAAGGAGTAAACTAACCCCCATTATTTTGCATACTCCCTCCTTTTCAAAATAATTACTTTTGTTCCTAAAAAATATTTTGTTTTATCTAGTATATAAATAAAAAAAGATAAATGCTCTATTATAAATATTATAATAATGTGTATAATATCGATGTGAAAATCGGGTCATCTAAAATGTGAAGTAAATCAAGGATAAAATTGTAAAAGAAACTTTTAAAAAGAGATTAGAAGGTTATCATTTTGTAAACATATTAAAATAATTTTTTTCTTTCATTTTTTAATTTTTTAAAAATAAATTGTTACTAATACCCTAATTAATTTGTGAGGTGTTAAAAAATGAGAGTCGCTAATTTGGCACCTAATCACGCCAAAAATGTTGGTGACTACGTGTCATGTCCATGATTGCAACCTCTGCCGAGGTGGAAAGGTGAGTAGGATGTGTGGTTTGGCTTTCGTGTTGGAGCTAGAGAAGTCTAATGCTTGCTAGAATCGACAGTGGAACGTTCATGTACCTATGAACCGAGACCAAGAAATAAACCATGAGGGGTTTGGGCGTGTTCCCAACCCTAAACCCTTTGGTGTGAGAGTAAGTATATGGTATAAAAAGGTAGTAACGATGCTGAAGTACTCAGTTGGCACGACCCACGTAAGACTGACGATGAGTGTGTGAGATATTGAAAGAGATACTCTAACCCCTTTACTTGGATGCACGTAAATTATTTATACCTCGAGGGAGGGGGGTCGGACTGAGTATGAGGGATCTTGTCCCCATTAATGCTGAGATAACAACAACCCAAGGTAGGTAAACCTCAACATATGTCCAGCGCCGTAGCAGGCGGCAGCGAGGATGTTCATTTGTTACCCGAAAATTAATAGCCTAGATGATTCTCACAATTTGATAGATAGCCTAGATGCTAGAAGCAACCTCGCACTAAGAGTTCAAGCTCATGGTCCGAGAGACCTACTTGGGGAATTAGTGGATGGTCCTTGAGTGGGTTGGGTACTGAAATCATGGTCGGGGTCAGACCAACTCCCATTGTTGCCCGGGCATGGTAGGGCCCAGGACAAGTAGGACACGTCAGGTTGGGTCCTTTCATGGCATGGTGGGACCCTTCCCTGGTAGGACACATCAAGCTCGGTCTCTTTAGTACCGCTAAGAAGTTTTGAGGAAATCTATGTATATCTATGTGTGTGTGTGTCTATATATATATATATATATATATAATTGGCGAGGAGTAATATGGTTGTGTCACCTTACTCACTTTAGATAAATATTGATTCTTAGACATTCATGTATGACGCTTTATCTTTCAACCATTACCCATTAATAATCAATTTGATACAAAATATTATCATATAAATATATATAACAATGAAGATCTTTACCTAAAGTCTTTTCTATAGTAAACAATAGTTAAGAACTTTAGCTACTAGGGGAAGGAGCCAAAAGGACTGCAATTAAGAACATTAACAATGGATTTAAAGAGTTGTATATTTTGTGTTTATGAATTCAGAGCATTAGGTTTCAAATAGAGGCACTAACCGAAATTCTTTCTTCTCCCAAGAAATACGTACTCATCATAGGCTCACTCTAAAACTAAATGGTCACACTTCAATGGGTTGAATATCACACTTCACCTACAAATGAATCAAAGACTATGAAAGAGATGACAAAAGTTTTAAATAATTTATTTATTGTATAAGCTTATTAAGGTTTTTTTATTCCTCTTTTCTTCTATTTCTTTTGAAAACCGACTCCTTAAAGTAAAAGGTAAAACTCTTCTAGCCAGATCTTTATAATTTTGGGTTGGTTTTCATTTTTTGGATAATACAAAGGTTTGGATTTCTCTCTTGGCATTGGTCTTCAAGATTTTTTTTCTTTTAATTTTTTACATTTGTTTTTCTAATGTTTTTGGTAATAGTTTTTTTTTAAATTTTAATTTTAGATATGATTTTAGTTTTAACTTTTTGTTATTTTTAATGTGATTGTGATTTTGTTTTTGGCTTTAGTTTTGACATTTTGATTTTTTTTTTATTTTGCTTATGTTTAAATGGAAATATATTTATTTTGACTAATTATATTTTTTGGTATTGGGTATTTTTTTACTTTAAGTTTTGATTTTTTTTAGTGTTTCTAATATTGGTTTTCATCTTTTGCTTATGGTTTTTATTTTGACCATTATTTTAGTTTTTATTTTGACTGTTATTTTAGTTTTTATTTATTCTTATTTCTTAAGTTATGATTTTGGTTATTTTATGTTCTTTTTTAAATTTCGTCATGATTCCAAATTTGAGATTTGCAACTCGATGTAATTTGGTTTTTATTTTAGTTTTGATTTTGACATTTGATTGTTTTTTCGGTTTTTTTTTTCAATTTCAATTTTGGTATCAAAAACTTTGAGAGTTTATTGTGTATTATTGATAAAAATAATTTTAATAAATAAAAAATATCTATGTATTGTTTAAATATTATTGCTTTCCAGTATTACTTCCAAATATATAGATTTCATATAAAATATTTACTTCAGAAATAACATGTATATATGCAATTTACAATTTACTATGAATATTTAATTAATAAACCGAGCGGAACACGACTTTACTACGAATAATTAGTCAAAAGAACATGTGTCGATGTATTTCAAGGAAGTTGTCACCTTTATTATGTATTTCATATTTTCTTTGTCTATACGATTTTTAAAATAAAAAAAATTAAGTGTGGGATTGTTGGTTTTTAAAAAGAGTATTTTAATCAAAATAATGCACCATTCATACCAAATTGGTTTGAAAATAAGGCTTTATAAGTTATTTAAGGTTATACCCCCTTATTACCCCCACACGTACATGTTAATAAACGTGGGTTAAATTTTCTTTCAACTTTCATTTTAAAAAAACTATTGGATTAGAAGATGTAAAGATTCATTAGATTTTAAATTGTTGAATAATATATGGTCAGTTTTCAATTTAGCCTTTAAAATCTTTAATTTCAATTAATTGTTCCTTACATTTTGTTTCATCTTTATTTTCGAAAACAATTAGAAGCTTTACTTTGTCTATTATAATTTATACATTACCACATATGTTAATAATTGTGCTTTTAATTTTACTTCGACCTTTATTTTCAAAAACTATTGAATTAGAAGTTGTACACAATTAATTGTAGATTAAAATTCATTGGATTTTAAATTGCAAATTCATCAACGATCAGTTTTCAATTTAGATATCATATAAAGTCTTTAATTTAAAATTAACTCTCTAGCATTTTTTTATTCAATTATGACACAATTTACTACAGTGAGTTGTAAGTTGTAACTCCTATTTTTTATACCAATAAACTGTGAATATTTTAAATGGTTGAACTTATTCTTATTAAAAGCAAGAAAACGTAAAACTCTCTATCTCTGCGTTGTTTTCATAATATTAGGCAAAGCAAAGTGTTACCCTTTAAAGGAAACCTTAAGAATGCAACTAAATATTTAATGTAACCATAAGAATTCTATTAAATTATTCATGTACATTTTATTTGAGTAAGGAAGTGAACATAAGTACTTACTTTTTAAATTGATCAACTTTTTAAACTTCGTTAAGTCAATTTGTAAGATTTTTGTACATGAGTTTCATATTAAGTTACGTTAGAAAAAAAAAAAACGCTATGTGCATAGCACGGGTTACACACTAGTTAAAAGAATAACATAACTTCAAATATTTTCTTAAGACTCGTGTAAGTTTAATAAGCAATAATTATTGTATAATGAAAAAAGTATTTCGGTTTTAATTAAAGATAGAAATAAGTGGGAAAAAATTGAAAATTATGAGAAGCCATGAAGTGTTGACCGGTAATTGTTCCAGAATATCCTCGTACTGTTTATAACTTTGACCATTCAACATATAAAGCGGTTATACGATAAAATTTGATCAAAATAATGTAGAAATCCAAACAAGACTATTTGATATGAAACTAGGAATAGGCAATGCTGAGGTATTTTTAATTTGTACTCAAAATAGGGAGCTCCTGGAAGTATGTATTAATTCCTAGTTCGTCATAGAGAGACTTCAGGTTCTGGAAGGAACCTTCCATGTAGAAGCATGCTGTACGGGAGAAATTTTTTGTCTGGAAGGGAACCATCCATGTAGGAACTTGATGTAATTATTGTCCCCTTCTAGAAAAACACCAATTATAGGCAGAAATTTTCCATATTTCGTTATATTTGGCATTTTTTCGTGTAGTTATCGACAGGCTTTCACGCGTTCATGATAACCGAAGTAATATATATCGATCGAATATTCGTGAGTAAACCAAAAATTATAATAAAATCGGACGGTTTTGAGTTACGTCAGTATTTCTATGTCGCCATTTTACTAACGGAGCTCCGTCGGTAATTACCGATTAGAAAACTTTTGTAACGACTCGAGCCCGAGAGCCCGATCAGTAACACACATGGCCCATTGACGCAAAGGTCATCGTGTAAAAGTCATGAATAATATTGGTATCAAGTAATAGCGTATGACTATCTTATAAATCAAACACAAGTTCCACATCTACCCGATGTGAGATTTGGGTATTACAACTTTCATAGCTGATTTGCTTGTCTATAGCAATGTATATAAATGTTTATTGTTTGATCGAGTATGTTAGAGTTCGCAAGAGCCGTGCTCCAAACCCTAATGTTTATTGTGCATCGAAATATACAAGCCAGGATGTACTATTGAATGCAGCAACATCAATGCATACACAAGTAGGTTGTTTCAAATAATTTTTTTTACACCCATTGTTTCAAGTAGATACTCCCTCCGTCCCTAATTTATTGTCCTGCTTGACTCGGCACATCGTTTAAGAAAATCTATTTGACTGGATTATTAATATTGCTTTAATGTGTAGTTTCCTTTAAAGCACATATATATGTGGCCCATAATTAAAGTAGGGTGAAAAAGTAAGAGTAAAATGGTAAAAGTGATGTTCTAAAAAGATAAGTTTCAAAGTTGATAATTATTTTAGGACGGACGAAAAAGGAAAGGAGGACGATAATTTAGGGACGGATGGAGTATCATTTTATTACAATTTGTTTCATCTTCACGATTCTCGAAATACTGTAATCCTTCCACTCAACTTTCTTACGTAGAGCCAACATTACAACTTTTGACCAATTCTCTTTTTATGAGGTCAGTAGTCTAAAGTCCTTTGAAAACTTCTGGACGTTTGGGGGCTGATAGGATTAAATCAATTTTTAAATCATTCATAATCAGCATTACAACTTAATGATGAACCACCTAATTATTTTCTAATTGACCAGCGGCTTAAGGAACAGCCCGGCCCCACCCAATCCTCCATCCTTTGAAATCACCACTCAAATAAGTTCATACTTACTTTACATATAACCATCAAGCTTTATAGATTATTACTTCTATGATGACCATCTTTTCAAGCCATCTCTGATCTCTCCCCTTGGTTCATTTTAGTTGACCCTAAAATAATACTCACTCCATTCCGTTCAGAGTAATGCTAAAGTCACTCAATAAATATTCAAATTTATGTATTAAATGATATGGTTTTTAATGTGTCATCTTATTTGACATTTTATGAGCTTCACTATAAGTTAAAAAGTTATATTAATAATATGACACATAAGATACCACATCATTTGCTACCAAAAATTAAGTGCTATTAAAGTGGCCCTAGCATTACCCGTTCCTAAATTATCATATTGATGAAGTTGGTGTATGGTTTAAGAAAACACATTTGATTATATTAGTGATTTACATAACAGTTCATGTGTATGTGACTCATAATTAAAATAGGATGAAAAGGTAAGAATAAAATGGTAAAAGTGTTTTCCTAAAAATAAAAGTTTAAATAAAATAATTATTTTAAAATTGACGAAAAAAGAAAGCAATATAATAATTTGGGGACGGAGAGAGTAGTCTTATTTGATCCAAGAAACAATTGGCTCAAATATTAATAGTTGTATTTTTTATAACTTTTTACTTTTATCCTTTTGATGATGATACCACTCCTACTAAACTTTTTGAAATATGTAATGACCGAATATTTTCCCAATAATCAGATTTTAAAATTTATAAGAATGGAATAATTATGGGGTCGGTCCCACTAATGAGTGAAAATTAAAAGAGTAAATTGGTACGTAAATATTGCTTCCTTGAAAGGAAAATTATGAACAAGATAATTAGGGCTTATTTGATAACCATTTCGTTTCTAATATTTTTGTTTTTGTTTTTAATTTTTTGTGAAAAATAGAAATAGAAATTTATTTGACAATCATTCATATTTCTAATAAACTAGAAACGTTTCTCATTATTCCTCAAAATTTAGAAATGAAAAAAAAATTGTTTCTTTTTTAAGAGAAATGATTCTTTTTCGAAACTTATAAGAGTTAAGGTCGATCAACTTAAATGAGGTCTAGTCTTCGAACTTTGATATATATATATATATATATCTGTGTGTGTGTGTGTATTAGGCCCGACAATTACAACCCTTAACTCGTTAACCCACCCGACCAAACCGAACCCGTTAATATTTTTGGATTGCACGTATAACATGTTTTGACCAAAAAAAATATATTAACGGGTCGGGTTAAAGCGGGTCGAATCAATTACCTATTTTGACCCAATAGCTTTTACTCTATAAAATTATGAAATTTTGGGAGAAAATCTGGATTAAAACGAGTCATCCCGTTTTAACACGTCACCTGTTTAAATCAGTTTGATATTTGTGTTCTAATAAGTTTGACCCATCACCTGTTCCAACCCAACCCAACGGATGAGAAGTTGGTTATCCATTTTTTTAATAGTAGATGAAATCATGTGAATTATTATTCTATCCATTCGAATTGGATATAATATACTATTATCAAAGTTGTAATGTGTTAATTTTTTTGAAAAAAAATATAACTTTGTGAAAGGAAATAAAAATGTTTGTCAAAAATGATTAGCTTTTGTTTCTTTTTCATAATAGGAATAGAAACGGCCATCAATCTTGTTTTTGTTTCTTGTCCAAAATAAAAAAGAAATAGAAACAAAGTGAAACAGAAACATATTAAACAAAAAAATAAATAGAAATGTTACCAAACACTACTTTACTTTCTTCACTCAAAGCAAAGAATTTGCGATACAATTTTAGGATGTTTGACTGTAATAGTCAACTTTTAAAAATTATGATTACGATTTTTATAACATTTTATTTTAATCATATATGTATACATTGTTTGTGCTTAAATAGTCATTAATATTATTTTTTTTAATAATTAGACTTTTTTAATTGGTACTCGATCTTTGGATGAAACAACGGAAATGTTTTTTAACTGACGAAAAGGAAAAAAAACAAGACGATTATTTAAGAAAAGAGATAATATATTTTTTTTAGCATCATAAAATACCCACACACAAAAAAAGGTCGTAAAAGGTGGCACACCGGTAGAAATAGGGTTTAATAGAGTATGAAGTCTGATGTGATCACTTTTGATGCCCAAAAATAAAGCAAAAATAAATAAATAAATTATTCACTTGATAGGATGAAGGAAGAATTTTAAAAAAATTAAAAAATTGAAAGTTATTTATTCACTTATTCTATGAGACTAATTCTCTATATCACTTATTCTAGAGAGTTATTTATTCACTTGATAGGGTGAAGGAAGAATTAAAAAAAAATGAAAACAAAAAATAAACTAATTAGATGCCACACTGCTTTTTTCAAATGCCGTGGCGTGGCGGCGTGGAGCAGATCGATGAGGACAATCAGAATCAGTGGTTCTCGTTTTCTCAAAATCAGTGGTTCTCATTTCTTCTTAAAACAAACTAGATTTTATGTAAGTCTATATCATACTGAGAGTACAAGACTTAGATATATTAATTGAATTGATCTTTGTTATAAAGTAGCAGAAATAAAATCGAGTAGAGAGAGAGAGAGAGAGAGAAATCAGGAAGCTGAAATGATTTTCGGGGTAGGAAACAATCAACCCCGTAGCATCGTATATATAGGGTGGCGATGGTCCCTTGAGAATTGTCAAGTGGGTATACCCAAATTGTCAGAGAGTCTACAAGGCTATCCCCGCAAGCCTACCATATAGTACATGCTTACATGCTTTTAACACTCCCCTCAACATAGCATTTAAAGTTGAATGTGTGTCTCGTTAAAAACCTTTAAGCCGAAAAACCCAAGAGGAAAAAAAATCGGACATAAGGAAAAACGTGCACATCACTTAGGCCACCAATGTGTGCATGGGTCTCGTTAAAAACCTTTTCATGGAAAACCCAAGAGGGAAAAAACCATGATAAAGGGAAAAGAGTCTGACCATATATGCTCCCCTTGAACCGACAAGGGTCAAGAGAAATCACCTTTGTAAATCTCGTAGATTTCGCATCCCAATATTGTGAACATGCTTTCTCAAGGTTGTAGTGGGAGTGCCTTCAGTAAATAAATCTGCAAAGATTATCACTTGATCGAACATATTGATGCCGACCTCTTTCTTCTTTTCAAGTTCTTGAGTGTATAAAAAGAGCTTAGGGGGATATGTTTCGACTGTCACTTTTGATGTATCCTCTTTACTTTGGGCGACACATGCGCATTGTCTTCAAATAATATTGTTGGGTCTTTGCGATAGGTAGTCCATCGGCATTTTGAATATGATGAGTCATAGATCGAAGCCATACACACTCTCGATCGGCTTCATGAAGTGCGATCATCTCAAAGATGATTTGACGATGTAGCAACTAGCGCTTGCTTTTGAGAACGCCAGAAATTGCAAGCATCACCCATCGTGAAGACATAGCCTGGCCTCGTGATCCGGCTTTATGAGGATCGACAAATAACTCGCATCCGCAAAACCAATCAATTCATCCCTAGATCCTTTGGGATAAAATAATCCCAAATCGATCGTCCCTTGAAGATAACGAAATATGTGCTTGATACCATTCCAAAGGTCTCCGTGATGGAGATGAACTATATCTTGCCAATAGATTTGTAGCAAATGCTATATCCGGTCTGGTACAATTAGCAAGGTACATAAGAGCTCCAATAGCACTTAAGTATGGTACTTCAGACCAAGTATTTCTTCATTATCTTCACAAGGACGAAATGGATCTTTTTCAATATTCAAGGATCTATTAATCATGGGGCTAGTGAGAGGGTTTGCCTTATCCATACAAAAACGCTTCAAAACCTTTTTGTGTAATTTGATTGGTGTACAAATTTTCCACTATGAAAGTGTTCTATTTGTAAACCAAGACAAGATTTGGTTAGCCCAAGATCTTTCATTTCAAATTCTCCCTTTAGGTAATCAACGCTTCTTTGATTTCCTGGGAGTTCCAATGATATTCGATCATCTACATAGACAATGATAATAGCAAATCCAACTGTCGCTTTTCTTTATAAAGACACACCGACATAATTGATCATTCACATATCCGTCTTTTTAACAAATGCTCACTTAAGCAATTATACCACATGCGACCGGATTGTTTTAATCCATACGGATCGTTGTAGTTTAATTGCACATAATTCTTTAGGCTTTGAGCTCGGTGCTTCAGCACTTTAATTCCATCAGAATTCTCATATAAATATCGGTATCTAATGATCCGTATAAATAAGCCGCTTACAACATCCATGAGATGCATATCTAGATTTTTCGAAACCGATAGGTCGATTAGATATCTCGAACGTAATAGCATCCATTACAGAGAATACGCTTTCTTCATAATCAATCCTGTGCCTGAGAAAAACCTTGTGCAACAAGGCGAGCCTTGTATCTCACAATCTCATTTTTCTCATTTCGCTTTGAACAAAAATCCATCTCAGATCCAATGGGTTTCACAGCCTGTGAGAACGATAGATCCAAATACTTTTCGCTTATTCAACGAATTTAATTCAGCCTTCATGGCATCTATCCATTTGATCTTGTCATGCCTCTTTTGACATTCGATACGATTTTGGCTTCGATCATCGCCCCGCCATTAATTTCTTGGGATACCGAATAAGAGAATATATCATCAATATTCTCCATTTCATCTCGTTCCATATTTTTCCATTACATATGTAATTAATGGAAATCTCATGGTTATCATTACCGCAGCTTACTAGATTTGCATGATCGTGTGTTTCTTCTCGAACAATTTCACGATCGTGTGTTTCTTCCGAACACTTTCATGTGATCGGGGATTTTCAATCACTTTCCTTTTATGCGTGATTTTTATCCTTTCAACTAATGGGTCGCCCACGCTCAAAGCGTGTCTTAGATTCATTTGCCATTTTATCATTTGGCGCCCTTTTGGTATTTCAAGGGCAGAGCATTTATAGCAGCCTACATGTGACTTTGTCACTCTCTTTGTATCTATAAATGCATCCGGCAACCGATTCGCTACATTTTGTAAATGTATGATCTTTGAACTTCCAGCCACGTTGCTTGGGGAGGGTCAAGGTGCAATAACGATGATGTGCACCACTTGATCTCTCTTCCCACTTGTTTCCCTCTTCACCTAAAGGTGGAAACTTGTCTTCATTAAAATGACATGCAAAGCGTGCAAAGACGCCACCCGCTTTTGGTTCAAGATATTTTATTATGAAGGGATTCATACCCAACATATACTCCCAATCTCCTCAGTGGTCCCATCTTTGCGTTGTGGAGCAATTGGTACATATACCGCACAACCAAAAACTCTTAGATGGGATAGATTCGCTCGCCCGAATGCCAACGTATTGGGAGTATTTATGATATGCACTTGGCCTCGAGGCGAATCAAGGCGGCCGCATGTAAAACAAAGATGACCCCATACGTAAGTAGGCAGCTTTGTTCTCATCATTAATGGTCTCGGCAATGAGTTGAATACGCTTGATCAACGATTCACCAAACCATTTTGTGTATGAACATGGGCTACCGGATGTTCAACATCGCCCTATTGCCATACAATAATCATTGAATGCTTGAGATGTAAATTCACCAAAGATTATCAAGTCTCACTTTCTTGATCATATAATCTGGGAATTGTGCTCTCGCCTTGATTATTTGTGCAAGGAATTTGGCAAATGCCGTATTACGAGTTGATAATAGACATACGTGCGACCATTTGCTAGAAGCATCAATCAATACCATAAAGTATTGGAATGGTCCACTTAGTGGATGGATAGGTCCACATATATCACCTCGAATTGCTCCAAAAACGATGGTGATTCATATCCAACTTTAGTTGGTGATGGTCTAATTATCAACTTTCCTTGAGAACAAGCCTCACAAAGGAGTTCATTAGATTGAAAAATCTTCCGGTTTTTCAATGGATGACCACTAGAATTCTCTATAATTCTACGCATCATTATTGATCCCGATGCCCCAATCTATCATGCCAAGCTTTAAATGTTTCAAGAACTTCAAAGCCATCAGAGAATATGATTCAAATATTCTTATGATTGTACTATACAATCCGATGATAGAGATGGCAATTTCTCCAATATACACTTGCTTCCTGAAGTGTTTGAGGTAATGCAAAGATATTCATCATTCCTTTATTCATAGTCTCAATATGATATCCATTCGCATTTAATGTCTTTGAAACTTAACAAGTTTCTTTGAGACTTGGAGAGAATAATGCATTATTTATCATAAATTTCGCACTCCGTGCATTAGAAAATTGCCTTGCCAAATCCTTCAATTATTTTGGCATTACTGATATAGTGTTGACATTAGCATTGTCAATTTTTAGATAAGAAAAATATTTCTTATTTTTAAGTATGGTATGCGTAGTAGCGCTGCCTCAAGACATAAATCTCCTCCTTGATTTTGGATTCGCACATATTTGTGATCTATTTCAATATGAGAGAAAGTAAAATAAGATGAATAAATATGATAACACATTGAATGCAAAATGCATATATAAACTTTATTGTAAGCATGCTAGTATACATAGAAAAGCGTATAATGTTCCTACATAACAACATGTTACTTATTTCCACAGCCTTTTATCTTAAACTCTGACCATAGCTTCATTCCTATGTTCATTTATTGTTCATGACCAATATCATCACTAATGGTATTGGTCATGTCGACGCTGGCCATATCACCGAAATCAAAATGAAGATCTTCGTGATCATTTTCAAGGAAATTTGTCTCTACATTCTTTCCTTTTTGTGATCTCTCATAAAGATCAACTAGATGTTTGTCGCTCTAAGATGCGTGCCTCCTGTCATGCCACACCTAAAACATGAACTCTCTTCATTGTTTGGACGCACATTTTGCCTACTCGAGGAGGTGTTTCTATCATCATCTCTGCTCCACTTCGTGGCGAGAGGAATTTCCATTATACTGATGATGATGATGGCGACGAAAAATTATTTCGTCCGCGCCTCTTCCTCGGCCTTGATTTCGACCACACGACCCCGCCTTGTCCATGATTTCCTTGGCCTCGACCACCACCGCGACCACACGACCACTACCACGCCCACGCCTGCCTTCATCATACATAGTCCCATTCGCTTGGAATGGGTCAACCAGCTTGGTCGAGATTCATGATTCTTCATTAGAATCTCATTATTCTGCTCAGCCTACAAGTAGGCAAGAGATCAATTCGTAGTACCTTTTAAAACCCTTCTCTCGATATTGCCGCCGCAGAGCATATTCGAGGCATGAAATGTGGAGAAAGTCTTCTCCAACATATCATATTCAAGTGATGGTTTCCCACATAATTTCAACTGTGAGGTTATTCTATACATCATTGAACTATATTCATTAATGGTTTTAAAATCTTGTAGGCGGATATGAATCCAATCATAGTGTGCTGGGAGAATGACCGCTCAAATGGTCATATCTTTCGCTCAAACTCTCCCAAAAGACGAGTGGATCATTCACCGTGAGGTACTCCATCTTTAGGTCCTCGTGGACGTGGTGTCGAGGGAAAATCATGGCTTGAGCCCGTTGTTGATTACTTATCCATTCACTATTACTTTGTTGGATAGTATTTTCGAGGCTTCGCGGCCGTGGGTTTCGCATCTATTTTCCAAGACATATAGTTTTTCCCAGTTATGTCGAGCCTTTCAAATTCAAGCTTAGCAATGTTTGCCATTTGTGAAGAAAAACTATAAAAATGAAACATATATATATTAATAAAATGATGACATGGAAATTTTATTCATACGATAATCAATCAAGACATGTTAAAATGTATGTTGAAAGCTATTGTAATTGCTAACAGACATACATGATACAAAGCAAGATAATAAAAATCTCAAAATCATTTGAGGGAATTCAACAACAAAAACCATTGCAAGGCATGCAATAACAAGTATGATAATAATCATCAACATTGAGGAAACATTTTGTAAGAAGAAGATATGATAATATGAGAGTTTGTAAGGAGATAGTAAAAATGTGAGTAATCTATTAAAATGTTACGGTATATATGGAGAGAAAAATGACCGTTTATGACCGTTAACTAGCCGCTTATTACCGTTAGAGGAGATAAATAAAAATCAAGAATTCAGCCGTTTATAGCCGTTAATAGCGTTATAGGATAGGGGTAAAATGTAAAAATTCTGATTTAATAGAATTGCATTTATATTATGAATAAATATAAAACTTATTAGAGCAATAAATAAAATAACTCCGCATTAATATTTGTCACCAACTTTATACGCCTATTATATAGCATACATATATATTCACGCCACGCTTACTCTAAGCAAGCTTTCTCAGGGTGTTTGTAAGTCAAGAATAAATATATATGTATATAAAGTTATTCATATATATAAAATTGAAATATATGTATATATATAAATATTCAGCTTTATAGCTTGGGGTTATTTCCGCACAAGCATCAACGAACATATATATTATGCTAAATAATAAATTATTATTTCGTCATTATCTCACCATATATTATCGACGGTGGCTCACCCAACCTTTTCTTAATAATGGTGATATACGATATATATT
Organism: Codonopsis lanceolata; assembly: GCA_013146195.2. NCBI lineage: Eukaryota > Viridiplantae > Streptophyta > Magnoliopsida > Asterales > Campanulaceae > Codonopsis > Codonopsis lanceolata. The sequence continues at coordinate 40,277,238 of CM028383.1, forward strand.
GAAGTAAAACAGACATAAAATAAATAATATATCGGTAGAAAATTTTACCGATTGGGATTGTTAACAGAGAACAATCGTGGCCGATAACGTTATAAAGTAACCACAAATTAAGACCGAAGTGTATGTAGAGAGAGAGAGAGAGAGAGAGAGAGAAATC
>CM028383.1:40277494-40303316 GCA_013146195.2 Codonopsis lanceolata
GCATCAGAGTTCGTAGAGTTCCTCGGCTTGGGTTCTTTCTTACGAGTTTTCTGCTCGCCGCTCTCCGTCTCCTCTATTCTCCAGGTGGTTTGGTTGTCTGAAAGGGTCGAGCCTTGTATAGTGGGCCACTCGACAATTGGCTTAACGAATCAAACCACGAATCAAACCCAACTTAATCTAGGATAAGTTCAACATGTATAAGGCTTGTTTAGACATGGTTATGGCTTGTATTCAAGGCCTAGAACTCAACCGAACATCTCTCGAGACGAAAAGAGGCAATACTGAAACAGATGAAAAATCACAAAACACAAGCGAAGCAACGAAGCTTCTAAACTTCCAACCAAGCACACAACAACTAAGATGAACATAATAAACCTTAGATGCAAAGTACTAAGACTCTCATGAGACTTATATAGGTGCTAACACGCTATGACGAACACTCGAAACATCAACAACAAGGCATGCAACGCATGGAAGACCATTACTCTATTATGACCTTAACCAACTCAATGGAAGCAATGATATGAATGAGACGAAGTCTCTAGCATCTTAAGACATACCATAAACATGCTATAATGATGTTATACATGTAAAGGGATTTGGGTTCTCACACTCACGCGAGAAAACTCTCAACCGTGTCAAGTAACGAACAAATTGCGTCGGATATGACTTGTAACTTTAACTAGTTAAAGTCTATGGAACATATGGAATTAAGGTATTGGCTCCTAGATAGCCTACCTACACAAATCAAAGTTCCTTCCTCAAGTTTAGTAAGTGAGGTCACGGTTAAAGCAAGCAAGCAAACGAGAAAGCCAAATACACGAAGGTTCGGGGTCTTACATCCTCACCACCTTAAAAGAATTGGTCCTCGAATTCAAAACTCGACAACAACCAAAGTTCAATACTGCCTGCACATGAAGTCGAGGTAACCGTCTAGGTATGCCTCAAAACACGAGGGAGAAATACTCAAATCTCAACTCCAATAAATTCCAAAATCGAGTCATCTTGACTCTTGGACGGAGTTCAAAGACATTAGCAAAGCTTACAAGTTCCAACAAACGTGGATATCAAGGTTTAAATGCCTCTCTATCAACTAATCAAGTAATTCATGCATGTGCAATAATTGCACCGAACTAACTAACTTCCCAACCAAGAATTTTTCTGGTCACCACGCAAATCTCTAGGGTCTAACGCCTTGCACTATAATCAAGTAGTCAATCATCATTATAGACCACATATTCACCCAACAAGGAAGACATTCAACACATGTAACTTATTCGATCAAGTCACAAGTTCATTTCATTCATAGCATGATCTCCATATACAAGTTGTAATATATTTGCACAAGCAAAACAAGATACCATTTTCAATTACATTTCGTTTGGTAACGGGTTCGGTCAATTCCTATCTCATATTATACCATTCTAGTTCTCCGACGAAGACCTCTTGATAATCAAGTCGAGGGGGCCCTCTTAAGTGACTTCAAAAGCTTTCGTCAGAACAGGATGTGGGGTGTTAAGTGAATCACATATCAACATCCTTTATATCGGTCTCAACAATAGCAATCATAAGCACATATAGGCATGACATCAACATCATGCAACATAGCATATTAATTTACTATGCATGTATACCAAGTATGGAATATTCATACTATTAACTACCTATTAATGGTAGATAAAACACATTATTCAAGGCTAATACTCTATCAATGTATTAGACCAATAACGAGACAATACAACACTTCACAAGTCACTAGGTAGCATATTCTTACTAACTAGTATACAACCAATCCTTATAAGTCAAACCAGATAATGGAATTCGACAACCGATCCGACCAATCATCATGTGATCACCTAAAATCGCCCATCACCAAGTTCCAACATATCATGAGGAAATTTCACCTTGATCAAGGTAGTCCCCAAATACCAAAACACAACCATCGGGAAAGGGTTCTCAAATTCCCAACACAAGTAATACAAGAACTGGTGATTAAATACTACCATAACTATATACACCTATATAGTAATCTATGAAATACTAATAGGTACCACGGGAGGCTTAACCACTCCGCTCTCGAAACGTATTACAACGAACTTTCGCCATAATGATTAACACGACGATCACCCTTGGGACCGATATTCTAGCTTCTCTCGATTCCTAAAAATGGAACAAGAAACAACAACTCTAATAAATGCAGCACCTACTCTTGGTATAACGCAAGAACTCATAAGCAATAAAGGAGAAATATAATACTCCTAGACACAAACCTTCACTCACGGCAATCTAGACCAAACGAACTTAGTACTCCAAGTCGGGTACTTGTACCAAAGAATATGCCAATAAGGCATTATAAACAACACTCGACGGTAAATACTCGACGAAAACCCAAACCCAAACCCAAACTAGGCCATGGAACCTATCCTGGCTTATAGCTAACATAAGCTCTGATACCAACTGTAACGACCCGACCCGGATTCCAACACGAAATCCCAAGGTCGTGCACTGGAACTAACTTAAGAAGAGGACAAGCACTTGTTAAAGCAAGTGCTAGTCAAACAATGAGCAAACTCGCTCTAAACATGAACATAACGCCGCACTAAACGGTATTTCAAAAATCGAATCAACGGAAGCAATATAAGAAAGAAGTCCCAAGCTATGAAGCTCGAAACCAACGACATGAAACCAAGAGAGACATTATCTCTCAAAGGAGGAAAACAAAACTCGTGTGCCGCAACATTGCAGACGCTAATCAAACCATCGGACTCCGGGCAGCCCAGCGCTTCAACAAAGAACCAACTTGATATAACAAATACCCAACGGCTAAAGCATACCGGGGTCAACCAACAACTATAAAAATTAGAATAAGGAAATTTCCCAAAGCTACTACGTGCCCGGGAGACAACCGGAATAAATACTAAAACCACAAACAAGGCACGCGACACAACACGCGCCCAAGAAATAATCAATACAAATACCCAAGTATTCTACCCGATCAAAGTCTAAATAACTTTACAAAATTTCGATCTCACAAGAATAGCAAAGTACATGGAATCAAAGACAATGCTAAAAAGGGACAAGACTCCACAAGTGCTACTCGGAAAAGTCGGTTTGCTACAACCACGAACCACACGATCTAACCTCGGTCTATCGACCGATTTGCGCCATGCTACGATCACGATCTACTCGACCTCGGCAATGATCGCCATCGCAACTAAAAACAAGTATGGGATGAGTCATAATGACCCAAGATGCGCTACCATAATATATATGCAACATATAATTATGTAACATAAACATAACCATGGTGTCATTTATAAATGACAGAAAAACCCGTGAAGAGGCGTCGTATCATTTCGATACTCCACAAGATATCCACTCCTTCTTACTTACTAAACCGTCCAAATGAACTGTGGTGTAATCCCTCTGCTCATACACAAATCAAATGAATTAGAAGGTAGTTCCCACAAAACATCATATGCAAGTATACATATCATAATATATACAAATCAAGCTATTCACATTGTTACCACGTGTAAAGGGTGCATGTTTATATATATACACATATATCAGTATGTATATCTCTAAATATACATATCAAATCTCCCATAAAATCATCATGCATAAGTGTGCATATCTATATATATACACATCAAGTCTTTCATATATATCTCATATACAAGTATGCATATATCTATATATACATATTAAATCTCTCATATATCATCACCAATACAAACATGGTCAATAAGATCTCATGTTCAACTAACACTTTGTTGTTATCACATAAGCCCATAGGAAGCCCATAGGGATAGAGATAAAGAAGCCACATAAGGATATCAGTATTGATACTAAATCAGTATTGCTCCTACAATCACAATCGTTAATCATATCGCGCAATGATACCGTGTTCGGTATCAAAGTACCGAGCTCTCTTCTCGGTGTCTCTACTCAGAAAATAGCTCCCTACTCGGAAAATAGCTCAATTGGTTACAATGTGCTCAATTGGTTACGACAAAGGGGCTACTTCCCCAGCTAGCAGGGAGGTGTGTGTGAAACCCGAATCTACGAGGTGTGGCGATACATACATTACAATCACGAATCCCATAATTCGTGAAGGCAATGCATCGCCCCACCATCATCATGAAAACTCAAGTAATGCCAATTGGGCTTATATGCAATACACAAGTAGATGTTTACTTGCTAATTCTCAAGTAGATATAATGACCTACTAAACTCATACGATTATGCACATTGTTACATAAATCACAAAACCACAATAGGAACTCATTTGAGTCTCTAAATCATAAGTGTCAAGTTTGTTCACTCTATTCAATTCAAGTCCCAAAAGCTAGTAATCTAGTCAAGTGGAATATAATTGTCATAGGATCTCACCACGATCCTCGTAAGGTTCAATTGTTCCTTAACTCGACTCTGTTGATTCTTTACTACAATTCCAACCAAATAGAGTTTGAACACTATATGTGTCCCAAGACTCTTTTCTATGTTCTCGTTGAGGCATAGCAAGGTTCTCATTCCATTTAGGAATCTTAGTTCAAGTCCCAAGTTGATTATTGTGAAATCAAGCTTAGTTCAAATTTTGATTCATAATTCCACTTAATAGTAGAATCCAAGTTCACCACAATTCATTAACTGTAGAACAGATCAGGCACGAAGGCAAATACATTCAATATGCTCATAAGTCATATCATAGAAACACATAGAAGAATCAATTCTTGACAAGGTAGGAAAATCATGCATTTAGTCATAATATAAAATATATACGATTCCATATTCACCTATGAAATTCAACGAGTCACAACTTAACCATCAGTCCATTAAGTACTATCCAAGACTACTCCGTTAGTCTCGGATCATGAAGTCATTTACTAAACTCTTCCTAGAGTAGTAACTCATTCAATAACACAAAAGTCGATGGTAGTCAAAGACTTAAGCAACACTAGAGCGGTAATAACCCGTAAGGTCAAACCATACCGGTAAGTCTTAGATAACAACATGGTCATCCTAGCGACTTATACAAGTAGACTCCATGTATAGAGTACTAAGAAAGCCTCAATCCAAATCTTCTCATAGAATAGTCCTCAAATTCATTATTCAACAAGTAGGTGTTTTTACTCTTTAAAGAATCAAGTAGGAATTCGACAAGAGCGAATTCAACCTGTCAAGTAGATACATCATTCTACAACACACTCTCAATTGTACATTTGTTTCACACAATCACATAAACCACATAAGAACTCGATTGAGTCTTATAATCACTCATATCAAACATGCCCTTCAATCCATCCCAAAGTCACGTAAGCTAATATATTAGTCTAACGCACTACAAACGTCGTAGGGATTGAATGTGGAGTCGGTATTGTTCAATAACTCCCTAATCTCAACTCCGGTGAGTTTTACTAAAACTCAACCAAATAGATCATTAATACTATATGCATCACATTGCCCTTTTCTAAGTTCTCCTTTCATTTAGAACTCGATAACTAGGCCGTTCATGATCTTAAACTAGCCTTAAACACAATCCCGAGTTTCAAACCCTAGAATCGGAGATTTTGATAAACATTGAATTGAAACATAATCTTTCACAAGAGTTGTTCCTAAGCTCATTATAAACAACATTCACGCTTTGCATAAAGTCAAAATCACAACTTCAATAAGAAGTCATAAAATCCTACTCATATTTCTTAGGTTGAATTGGAGGATTTGTCTTCACAAAAGATGTTCATAATCATCAATAGAGCAACTATAATGAATGGGTCATGTCATTTTATTGAACATGAAAATCTCAGGGAAAATTGTCAATGTACCTTAGTCCTAAGATTAATGGAGGAAAGGATGATCAAAGCAAGGATTGTTGTAGAGAAGATCAAGGTCTTCGATTTGGCGGTCGATCGGAGCACCGAAACTCCGGGAAATGATCTCTCAAGTTGGGGTGACCTCCATGGACGAAAATGGTGGATGAAGCTCTGATTCTCTGGTTCTTGTTGATCAAAAATGGCTGGAAGGGCTGAAAGTCTCTTTTATACCTTCCAACAAAACCCCAATCCATGTGAAGGTGGTTATTTGGCTTTCTATTGGCTATGGCTTGCAAGCCATTGATAAGGAATGATCTAAGGGATTAAAAGGGTCTTAGGAGAGTCAACAATGAGGGCTTTGAGTCACCAAGGACGGCCAAGGGCAAGGGTGCAAGGGTCAATAACCAAAACATTCAAGAAAAGATCACAAACCAGAATCTGGCATGATGCGGTCGCATCATGCCTTACCCATGCGACCGCAAGGGTCCTATTCCAGACTCTGCACATTTTTGCATGCTCTCAGCATCTCCACGCGAGGCAGCCTCCAAAAACCAATGCGACCGCGAGGTACACTACTCAAACTTGTTCTAAACATGTCCTAAATGATCTCAAACTCATTGGCAACAATCCCAAGGTGTAACCCAACTCAAAACAATTCGGAAACACACCCGAAACACATCCGAAACATGTTAAAACATGGCTGGAACCACTCGACAATTGGCCAACGAATCAAAAACGAATCAAACCCAACTTAATCTAGGATAAGTTCAACATGTATAAGGTTTGTTTAGACATGGTTATGGCTTGTATTCAAGGCCTAGAACTCAACCGAACATCTCTCTCGAGACGAAAAGAAGGCAATACAAGCAATGATGAAAAATCACAAAACACAAACGAAGCAACGAAGCTTCTAAACTTCCAACCAAGCACACAACAACTAAGATGAACATAATAAACTTTAGGTGCAATGTACTAAGACTCTCATGAGACTTATATAGGTGCTAACACACTATGATGAACACTCGAAACATCAACAACCGGGCATGCAACGCATGGAAGACCATTACTCTATTATGACCTTAACCAACACAATGCAAGCAAGATATGAATGAGACGAAGTCTCTAGCATCTTAAGACATACCATAAACATGTTATAATGATGTTATACATGTAAAGGGATTTGGGTTCTCACACTACGCGAGAAAACTCTCAACCGTGTCAAGTAACGAACAGCGTCGGTATACGACTTGTAACTTTAACTAGTTAAAGTCTATGGAACATATGGAATTAAGGTATTGGCTCCTAGATAGCCTACCTACACAAATCAAAGTTCCTTCCTCAAGTTTAGTAAGTGAGGTCATGGTTAAACGACAAGCAAAATGAGAAAGCCAAATACACAAAGGTTCAGGGTCTTACAGAGGGTATCTGAGCCTACAAGAGCACAGCCGAGGTCAATGATCGGTGACGGCGAGTCGTGTCCCTGAACACGGCGAGTGAATGCTCTTGTCTGTGGCTTTATTGATTTACTCTGTTCCTATTTACATTCTATTAGTTAGAAGTGTTAATGTTTACTGCCCTTTCTTTCTGTTGATGATATTCTGCTCCTGCTTTCTATTTTAATATTGCTCTGCATTTCAGTTGTAATATCTTCACAGTGTATATTTACTATCTGTTTGACCATAACAGATAGTGAATATACTTGGGACTGTGTTTCCAGATTAATAGTAATTTATTTACTGTTTTATTGACCCCAAGTGATTAAAATGTTACCCCCATCCCAGGTTGTAATGTTATCCGTTATATTTTAATCTGGATCTGTTATTCTGGTTAACTCTGTTTCTTGTATTGGAACAACTCCTGGCTATAGTTCGTGTATTGGTACAATCACCCAATAATTTTATCCAAATTATCCGATAACACCCAATTATCACCCTATTTAAGAGCCATATCACATCGTAATCTCTGATTTATATAGCAAACTCGTCGCCGGCCAGCCTTACCTGTGGATATAGCCTCTTTGATCGAGGGTTAAACTACGTAATTCCTTGTGTTGATTTTTCGTAAAACTTTTTGTTTTTGTTGTGTTTGTCGTAACTCGTAACAAAGTCAATTCACTTTCATCAACTATCTTTAGTACGTACTTGTGGACACTTGGTTTAATAAACACTTGGTATCTCTTTGTTTCCATAAAATACTGTTAAAAGTATAAGCCCAATTCAATGTAAGCCCATTTGGGCCCATTAGTTAGTTAGCTCATTAGTTTGTTTTTTAGATATAAATAAGTAATGTAATAGTGAGTTAGGATTAATCTTTTCATTAATCAATTCAATAATAACAGTTTTTCTTTCTTGCCTTATTGCCGTATTCAGCGATCTATCATCTTTCTCTCACCTCCGGCCACCACCGTCAATGGTGGTGGTCCGGCTACCCTATCACATCCCATCCAAATACCAAAATTAACATGGTATCAGAGCCTTGCAACTTTGATCCCTAATGAATCTGCTTCCGCTCTTATCTTCTGACCATTGCGAGGACGACTTCTCATTGACGATTTGCGAAACCATCGCGCCTTTTCGAGCCGACGCTGCAAGTTTCTGTATTGTGTCCGCCGGAATCGGACCACTACCACCAAGAAACCCATCTCCTACACATCTCCCTTTCAAAAACCATCAAACCAATTTCAATTAACCCATCTGAGTCTTTCGATTCAGATTTCAAAATTGTTCAAGATACTGAAAAACAAGAAAGAGAATTCAAGAAACTTGGTTGTGCAGGAAGACGAAGAAGATCCACAGAAGATTAAGAGAATAGCTGCGGCGGCGTCCCACATGGCTTCTCCAATGGCAAGATCCTCCCTACCCAAATCAAGAAAATTCAAGAAACCCCAAATCAAGCACACTTTATTGGCGGGTGGAGGAGCACCGAAGCCGCCTTCTATCTGCTCACACTATCTCAATTTTAGTGCGGCATTCTTGATGACAAGACTGGCAAGATCGCTGATGCTTGCTTCAAGACATTCGGTTGCGGCTCCGCCATCGCCTCTTCTTCTGTAGCTACTGAATGGGTCAAAGGAAAGCAAATGGAGGAGGTCCTGAGTATCAAGAATACGGAAATTGCAAAACACTTTTCTCTCCCACAATTCAAATCCCACAATTCAATTGGGACAAGGGGGTGGGAGAGAGATTGGAATTTCATATCTAGACGGGTCAACTCATCCTCTCTCTCTCTCTCTCTCTCTCTCTCTCTCATAAGATTCAATGAAATCACGGACATTGAGGAAATGATTCCTCCACCACGGCGACGTCAACGACGGGAATAAGCACGAGTCGTTAGACTCCTCCGGCGGTTCATGGTTGGATGATGATTTGAACGAACCTTTACTTGCTACCCATGACGACGACGGCGAAAATCAAGGCCGCGTTAATTAGGCACTCCCAGGTAAGAACTCTCGAAGAAATTTGGGACGATGATGATGAATAACGAAATCAAGAACCGATCAAAAGAGGCTTCTAATCTACTCAAAAGGTACTGTCAGGGTCAAGATACAGTCGGTCAACCAATATTCAGGAGATTTTATTCTTCAAGCATTTATCGGCCTTTTGTGGCTTCTATCAAGTGTCTTGAATTCTCTGTACTGATTCTATTGGAGTGTGTCCCGAGATTGGGACCTAAACTGCTTCACCCGTGATTGGGATCTAATTTGTTCAAGACTTACCATAATAGCCTTCTCTCTGCCCAGTAATTTGGAGGGGTAAATGAAAAGAGGATCCAAAAGACGAAGATCACGGGCTGGCAATGAGCAATGCCTCATCACTGTAGCCTTATCTAGCTCCAAAATCTTTGAGCTCCCACTCTGGTCAATCTTTATCCAAGAACAATTTCCATGACCAAGGCCTCTCTTCTTCAGGCCCAACAAAGCAGGCCCAAGTCAAATACTCTTGCATTGCCTGCTTCAAAATTTCATTCAGTTTGTACCGTAATAAATTTTTCGGTGCCAACTGATCATCAACTGAAAACTTTTAATCGATTATCTCACTGCCCTCTCCGAATTTTGTTAGCATTCTTCGGAGAATTCATTGCCGGCCAGCTCAATTTTATGGTTGGTCGAGTTTCTACAATCTGATTCTTTGGAAAATGTTCCATCCGAGTTTCTTTCCCACAAATTATCAAGGTTAAGAAACTCAATTACTCTTCTCATTGCCTTCTACGGGATGTTCTTGTTTGAAATTCTTTGATTGACCAAAGTCAAATGTTGACTTGGTTTTCACATCACTATGTGGTCGGTGTCCGATTCACATTATTGGATTAAGGATGTAATCTTTAGGACATAAAAGTTCGTTTTGGATACTCCTTTTTCTACTAGCCATTGATCGAGTAAGCTTTTCGGGGATTGGCTCCTGTTTGGGCTTCTCAACATCTACTACAAGTGTTCGGGGTGATCCGTTTTGTGGGCTCCGATCAACTTGTTCTACATCCACTACAAGTGTTCGAGGTGATCCGTTTGTGAGCTTCGATCAACTTGATTGACATCTTGATAAAGATTGTTACTACTCTGGCCCATAGAGGCTCATTTGCCATATAGGCCCATTTGCCGTAAAGGCCCATTTGCCGTATAGGCTCATTTGATTTGTATTGGCCCAAGAGGCCGGGTCCATTGAGACTCATTTGTTTGCACTTCTCCAACTCGACCATTTCACAATAGTTGCATGTTCGAGTTGAGGGGGTGTGTTAAAAGTATAAGCCCAATTCAATGTAAGCCCATTTGGGCCCATTAGTTAGTTAGCTCATTAGTTTGTTTTTTAGATATAAATAAGTAATGTAATAGTGAGTTAGGATTAATCTTTTCATTAATCAATTCAATAATAACAGTTTTTCTTTCTTGCCTTATTGCCGTATTCAGCGATCTATCATCTTTCTCTCACCTCCGGCCACCACCGTCAATGGTGGTGGTCCGGCTACCCTATCACATCCCATCCAAATACCAAAATTAACAAATACAAAGAAAAAAAACTGCATTAAACATCGGTTAGGGACGCCGGAAAAATAATTACTCCCTCCATCCTTAAATTATCGTCATCCTTTCATTTTTGTCCGTCACAAAATAATTGTCCAGTTTGAAACTTACGTTTTTAGAGTAACACTTTTACCACTTTACCCTTACTTTTTCACCCTACTTTAATTATGAGCCACATACACATGAGCTTTAAAGGAAACTACATATTAAACCAATATAAATAATCAAGTCAATTATTTTTTCTTAAACTATACGCCGGATCAACTAGGACGATTATTTAGGTACGAAGGGAGTAAAATAAATTAACTAGAATTATTATGAGATTAATTCGTTGCGTGCATAATGCTGCAGATTCGTATAACATTAGAGCTGATAATTACTCTAAAGAGATAAAGAACGAACGACAGCTTAGCCAGGGCCGATTTGCTACTTGCTTAATTCCTGAACATTATAAGGCTGCAACATGAGAAAACAAAGTTGATACCTTTGTCTTCATACAAAGGCAAGCATTATGAGCAGGGGAGCAGCATTTCTTCCTTCCCTCGATCTCTCTCTCTTCTGTTACTTTCATGCATGTGACAAGAAATAGAGCTCAAATACATTGGTTCCATGAATTAGTTCTTCAAGTCCATGTCTTTGTGCTAATTGAGCCCTTCTGACAAAGAACGATTAATCTGCCACTTCTCATGGTAGGGTTAATCAAATCTACCTATTTACATTGGTTTAAAACCACTTTTTTCCCTTCCATTTTCCTTATTCATCAAAAGCACAAGGAACCCAAGCTGTTGCATACACTGAGTTGTGACCTTTCCATGTTAGCACCAACATATGATCTTCCTCACTCTTCATTCCCCAACCACTAGCATGTTCATCTAGCAAGAACTTAACTATCCTAATTGTGTCTTCACTAAATGGGATGCTAAGAAACCCCACATTTCTCATTCTTTGAGAAAACTTAACTCCTGATTCTAATCTCTCTATTCTTTGACCTCCTTCGAACCCAATGATGTTTTCAATCTTATGGCCAATGTCAGCCTCAAACTCTACCCTTTGGACACTATCTTTAGGCAAGAAAGTCTCCAAGGCATCAAAGGGTATCCATAGAAAGTTGAAGCAAGTGGTGATCCTCATCGCGAGGCTTGATGATCCCAAATCTGAGTCCTCATCGACTATTGTTACAATTCGAGGGTTGAGGGCTTTGATTGTTTCGAGGAAAGTGTCACGCGAGGAAGGGTTGTGATAGTTATTCCCATTTTCTTCGTCGGACATATAGCGTAGCCAATTCTGGCAATTAATTACCAAAGCCTCATCATCCCTAAGATTAAGTGTAGTGGGATTCAGTTGACTTAAAAGTGAATCATAGTGAAAGCTTGAAGATTCTTTAAAGGAAGGTGATCCTTCAATCACATTGAATTCAAAAGGAACATCCCTAAACTTCGCGAAATTCGCCAATCGCTGCCCTACTTCTTCACACGATACATTGAGAAAAGGGGGAACTTGTGGTCTCCAAGAAGGGACTGAAATACGAAGACAAGGAGGCCCTTCAGGTCCCTTAGCCAATGCATCTATTAAAGTAGGCCATTGCATACAATGAGTGATGCTGAAATCTATAATATGAACTTTAGGGTACCCTTGAACCGCCTTAAAAATGGCGCTATTCGACGCGGAAAATCCAAACCTGTGCCAAGGAAGTAGATCAACGTACCCGGCAAGCTCAGTGACACTCATTAGCCTCCTTTGAAGGCTACTTCCGCCATTAAAATTCATCGGCGTTGGGGAAACCCTAGATGCCCTAGAGATAAGTGCCTTTAAGAACCAAGAAGTGAGCCGTTGGTTAGGGTCGCCGGAGGAAGAAGCGACGTTGTTGAGCACCCACATCACTTGTTGAGCCGAATTGATATCGCTGTTTTCTAGGGCACTCCCGCAGTGAAGAAGAAGCTTTTCTATGCAGGCGCCATCGAGACTACCGAGGCAGCCTTGGAAGATTGAATTTTGAGGTGAGCTGAAGAGGGCAGTTGGGTTTCGAAGTGAAATTGATGAAGTATTTCCTCTCACTTCTGCTTTCATAGTATCCATAAGTGAGTAAGGCTTATATCGTTATTTGGAAAGAAAAAAAATGAGATTGTTGCTGTCTCAACTTGCATGGAAGATGAATACCATCATAGATAGAAGGTAGCTCTGAGATGTGATGAGAGAGAGAGAGAGAAAGAGAGGAGAGAGAAATGTGAGTTACTATATATCTTGATACAAGTTAGAGTAGACCGTATATTTATACACACAGACTAAGACACGGTACTGACTAGGGGTCTAAGTGGTTCGATTTGGTTTGATTTATCCCAAAATTACAAACCAAACCGCCCCTACTGATTCAAAAAATCTCAAACCGAACCGAGTAAGACTTGAAACCGAATCGATATTTTTAAGCATAATGTTGAAAATTTATAGAGATTATAAGCATAATTCTTTAAAAAAAAACTCTAAATATTTTTTAAAAAATAAAATAATGATTTTTTTTTTTTTGGTCTGGAAGGGAGTAAATCAAAACTACTGTATATATTGTCTTGATTCTTGGTAAAGAATGAATTTGAACTACAATGAAAGTGATTTGGTACTGTCAACTGTTGCAGAACATTATTGGAGTACTTTTGTATTTTATTTTTCATTTATAGGAAAAAAGTTAACTATTCTGGGAATTAAATTATTCAATTTTAAAAGTAACTAAATTCACCTTCTCTATTCTGATTGCTTTCCTCAGTTTTTCTTAGCCCTCAATCTCATTTTTATTTTTTCATGCAGGGTTATTGCTTCCAATAATTTGTTCTTTGTTATGCAGTCATGTTACATCTTTGCAAAAGCTTGAATCATTGGAGGATATTATGTTTAACACTCATCGGTGTAGCCCGAAAAAAATTAAGACCACATTTGGTGAAGTAGTCATAAACAGAAAGACGTAAACCCTAATACTGAGTGATGCAGGCAGCCTCGCACTTGATTATCTCGATCGTTTGGACCAGGTGCGCAGAAAATGACATAACTTTTGACTCGGGTGGAGTTACGGGGCCCGCCGCATATCAAATCGAAACTCTCGGAAAGACGGACAAAATTAACGGAGCAAAGCTCGGTTATGAGCTATTTTTAAGGCCAAAAAACGTCATTTAAATAGGGTTACGGGCCTTTGAAATTTTTTTATTAGTTTCGGATTTTTTTGTAATTTCGCCAATTTATTGCTTTTAGGGCGTTTTGAGCATATTTAAACACTTTTAGGGTTGTTTGAGAGACAGTTTTGTCGTTTATGAATAATACATTTTTTTCTCAATCAACGCGAATTGATGCCTAGATCGTGGTAGGTTTGCGAACCTCAACAAGATTTAGAAGATCATTACTGGTAATGGTAGTGATGCGCGATCTCAACAGTTTTGATTTTATCGATTACTTTTAATTACCTTCCGCTACATCACTGAGCAAAACTACGACAAATACGATATTAAGTTACCAACCGGTTCTATCGATAACGAGTTTTTATGAACTAGATGTTCATTCACTTTGCTACTTTATGTTTGTTAATTAGAGATTCTTGGCTCTTTTATCATTATTGGCTCTTTTATATATGATTTAATTACAAGTAAACTTCTCACTTATCTTCTTACACATACGTATTAGTGATTATGGAGTTTCTGTATTTGGGGTGAATTAGGGTAAAGAGTAGGTCAAGGAGCTGTCTTAGCCGGCCGCTTTTTTGTCGAATTTGTGCACATGGAATGTCAATAAAGATAAAACAAAATATAATAAATTAAGCTAATTCAGATTAACTCATTAAGTTTAAGAGATTGATGGCAACCTTTCATTCCATAATTCAATATTTATTGAGATAAAAGAGATACTATTTTTGATCCGTAGTGTAATGTAATGCCACTAGAAAAGACAAATAGCAAGCCCTTCTTAAGGACAAGGACAAATAATTATAACTTTTTCTTTTCACTAAAGTTGTTACCTCGTGTACAAGTTGAAAGCCTTGGAATATTTGGACAAAACTTTCCAAGTTTTCTATCTTTTCCAATCAAAATTATTTGATTTATACAATTGATTGGTGTAGTGGAGAATATTTGAGGAATTAAGAGTTGCAAGAATGTGGCGAAACATGTTTGAATCAAATAGACCTCAGATTTTTGTTTCTTTGAAGGAAAAGGAAATCCTAAGCTTAGGTTTTCTACATGTCTATTAGGTTCATTAGCTTTTGTTAAAAGCAAATTGTTTTGGAAATCCTTAGAAATGCATGCATGTAAAAGAAATTCAAGAACTATTAAAAAGAATTATTTTTTAGGCTGTTTGTAGGTCTGGCAATTTGGTGGGTCGGGTCGTGTGTGGGTCGGGTCGAAACGAGTAATGAGTCGGAACAGATTGAAATTCATTATGACTCGAATATCAAATGGGTCGGAACGGGTCGCGTTGAATTGAAAACGAGCAGCGTGTTAGAACGGGTCGACCCGCCTTAATCTGGATCCCCCCTCCCCACAATATATATATTAGAATAAAAACTATCGGGTTAAAATGAGTAACAAGTTCGACCCGCTTTAACCCTATCCAACTCGTTAATATTTTTGTAACCTGTTTCAACTCAAAAATATTAACATGTCAGGTGGGTTAACGGGTCCTAATTGCTTGTATAAAAAAAGTAATTACATCGAGGATGTATCAAAATAGTGTTCTCTGTGTAGGCAAGAATCAACTGATCCCTAAAGGTTTAAATTAGAAGAACATCTCCTTATTTATTTTTTCATTTTCCTTTGCACAATCCATTCCATATACCCTAAGTAGTAAATCCAAAACAAATAGATCAATTTGTTTGCCCTAGCCGCGCGTCATCCTTTAATTTATAAACATAATATCACAATCTTCACAAAATACAAATATAATGTCACATAGAACTAACCGTTTTAAAATAATTGAAGAAAATATCTAGCCAAGATCACGAGCATACAAGCGGAGCATATAATTTGCTTTCTCGAGCTCGAGGTCAAGCTCTATTACACAATTGAGCCTGCCATAAAGCTCAAGCTTGATTCCTACTGAGCCCGAGCTTTCTCAGTTCTTTTAACAGCCCTGACTACATTGCAGCTGCAAAGCTCGATCGTATTCAATTCTGGCTCCATATCGGCAGTGGCGGACACAAGTATAGGGGTCTGGGGGTAGTTGCCGCCACTTGGTTTTTTTTTGTTGAAGAACTTTTTTTTAAAAAAAAATAATGCTTTGTAAATTTTAAAATTTGCCCCCATTTCTGTCAAATTTATACAAGTTGCCCCCATCTGAGAAAATCTCTGCGTCTGCTACTGCATATCGGTCATGCATGTCTTAAGAAATAAAATAAAAATTATGGCTCCGTCCGTGCATACAATACTTACATGTATAACGTACGTAGTATCGATAAATGAAGCTCTCACAAATATGCTCTTCTCCAACTAGATAGGAGACACAAAACTAACACAATGAAAACTCTTTGAACTTTCTTTTGTTTTTATGTAATTGTGATTTCAGGAAGCAAACAAAGCTAAACATTGTATGTTCCTTCCATGCATAAAATGCATTTGGAAAAGGACATTTCCACTTAAGATCAACTGCATGTTTTCATTTCATAAAAACAAATTAAACATCGTAGTTTTCACCAAAAAGTACTCTGATTCATACATTAGACCATTTCATAATTTTTTGTTCTTAATAAGAATTAATAATGTAAATGTCAAAAGAAAACAGAAAAAGGGTTTGACCTCTCACATCAAAGATTCACTAAATTCATTAGCTTATGGTTAAGATGAAGTGAATTCTAAGTTGCTGAATGGCTCTCATTTTTACTTAATATTTTCTTGGTGTTTGTCAAATCTAATTCACAATCCGAAAAATCCTTTCAAGATTCTATACAGCGATGTTTCGTGTAACCTGTCCTCGATCAACTGAGAAGGTCAAAGTAATTTTTGTTTTCCACAGAAACACACAATTCTTTTCAAGAAAGGGAAACTTAATATATTGTCAGGTCTTGATACAGTTGCTAGAGATATACTAGTGTGGTTGGCTATCTCCGAGTTCTTGCATTTTGATCTGATGTCTACATTAATTGGTTAATTAATTATGTATCGCTTAGCTAGTTTCTCGATCTATAGGATGATGATTCTAAGGCTGCGGCAAAGTCAAGTTCGTATTTGATGTAGAACAAGTAGTCGAGACGTACTTAAGCAAGGTATTTGGGAAGAGTTCGAAGTTCAGGGGGTCTAGCGGCAGTTTCTAAAAGTTGGGTCGGCGGGTTGTTTCGCAGTTTTCCGTTAAGCAATAGTAGAGAGCACCTAACGGTCGGCAAAACTTTAACGGAGTGTAACTTATGCGTCCGGATGAATTACGGGACCCGCCGCATATCAAATTGAAGCTCTCGACGAGATCTACAAGACTCACGGGGTGGAACCCGATGAGACGCTGTTTTGAAGCCCAAAAAACGATGTTTAGATGCTGTTTTGGCCCTCCAAAGTTTTAGGGTTTTTTCGTTTTTTTTTTTAATTCTTTTCCTTTTAGGGTTTGGATTGTCAGGGGATATAAATAACCCCTTAAACATTATTTTCGTCAGTTTTTAATAAAATTTGAGTTTTCTTGCTTTGTGCTTGAACCCTAAGCCGTCATAGGCTTGTTCTAAGGAATTTCTCGTTGAAAGAGTTCCTATTTGATTGTTTCGCTGCATCAGCATTCAATTAGCAAAGAGGTGAAAAGATACAAATTCTCAGCAAAATCATCCATATTCTATCAAAATGTGTTGAAACTCAATACTAATGTGAAAGAAATTTTCGGAAAGTAGATGGGGGTAAATTTTTCCATTATATCTTAATGTACTTCATCTCGAGTTTGGGGTTGCTCCTTTCATAGCCAATTTATACGTGAGCCGTGGAAGTTCCATGTGTATAAACCTTCTCTAGAAAAATTTGAACTTTTGACCAGTTTAGTAATACAAATAGAGCCCTAGTCGCATTGCAAAGAATTGGATACAAAGGCCCATTGCATTAGTACTTAGTCCTCGCTTGTTTCAATTGTTCAGCAATTCTAACGTATACGCCAATCGAAATGTTTTGATCATTGCATTGTAGAGATAGAGAATATTGAATGAAAACTAACTAACTAGTTGAGATGGTTTGGAGACATACGATATTATCAGAAAAGCTTTAGCGTTTTGGAACTGGTAATCGCAAATGTACAAAGACAACTACCATCGAGACGTTTAATTTCCTGTTTGGCTTTCATGAAGAAAGAGAAATTACACGCGCGCGCGCATATTCTACCAGAAATGGAAGGCCTGCAGAGAATTCTAGTTAAGATGAATAATGTCCGTTTGGATCAACTTGGAAAGGAGACGTGAAATAGGACACTTTAAAGAACTAACTAGATGTGGATATACTGGAAGTATATAACTATATATATACATTAAAGATTGTATATTACAGCACAACCCCTATGTTGTTGTATTTAAAAATTTCTAGTTCGAATGCATCATTTAATTATTGATATTTAAGTGAAATTTAGGTTGCTATCAATTAGGCATCGCTATGCATAAATTAAATTCTGCCACCAAATATATTGTGATCTATAAATTATTGAAAACTTAAGCAGATAGATAGTTAATAATGTGATATGTCCGGCCCAAACCCAGTCACGAGCAGAGCATGAGCCATCATCACGTGCCGGTCACAAGCACAAACCTTACAAGGCCCACAGCCCAGAAGAAGCGGCTAAACATCGAGCGAGCATGATATTCCCGACGAAACCTGGATGGGCACAGGCCCTGCCTGTCCGACCAGGGGCCATGCCCGGGAAATATACTCGCTCCAGCCCAAGCATTTATTACACAAGCGGAAGGTGGCCTGCACGCCCGCCCAATCCAAGCCGAGTAAAACATCAGTAGCTTGCCCGCCAAGATACTGTCAAAGATTACCATATGTGGGCAGGACACTTGCCTTATCTGTTCTTGATATCTCGCGGCCAGCCGCGTATCATGCCTAAAATCCAGGGATTCTCTCCTTGCTGAACCGGATAACTAAGGAAACCAGATCCTACACGAATTCAACCACAAAAGGGCCAATAAATACCCCTCCGCCAGACGTGACAAGGGACACACACTGGCATTCATACACTCATCCTCTTCCTTGAGTTTTGGCTTTCTGTCTTACACACGATACTTACTCTCACGCCAGAGGGGTTTCGCGAGACCCTGCCTTGCACTTCCACTCAGGTTTTCTTTGCTCTCAACCAGGTTCAAGGAAGTAGATTCAAGCCCAGATATCCTGCCCAAAGTGCAGACGGCCCAAGCTGAGGATTTGCCACATCAGTTTGGTTCTATTGCCGGGAAGTCAACATAAAAAACACCCCTTTTTTCTCAAAAGTTCTCCGGTACAAGTTTCCAACCCTTGCAATGGCTGGGTAAGGCAAAGAAGCACATGCATGCTACGCTGAGCAACAACTAGGCTGGTAGTCAACTGGCCGGTGACCTCCCACCAAAAGCACCCCAAGGGGTTCAGACAAGGAGCAAGAAGATGGCCGCATGGCAAGCAACCCATGGGAAGGACGTGCCCTATGTAGAGGAGCAACCATCTCAACGTGCTGGTCAGAGCCGGGCCAGCCAACGTGATGCCAGAGAAATCATCAATGAGTAGCGCAGTGCCCGCGCGGATGTTGTGGATCTCAGGACACAATTAAATCTCCAAAAGGAAAACGGCCAAGACAACCACGTGAATCCACCGGGGCAAGCCCCCGAACACCAGGCCGCTGCTCTCCAAGTCCAAGCAGACTATTATAGCAAGATGTACAAACTCAACCAAATAGCCTACTTGCCTTGGGCCATGCCCCTGGCCTCGGTGGGTCGATTTGGAATTGCCAACTCGTTGTCCTCGCTGCCGTTGGTGATGGCCACGCCTCAAAACATCTGCCCGCTCCAAGCAAGCGACTCCAATCTGTTATCTGCATACCATCAGAGAAGGCTGAAGAGGTAAAGCGAGCAGATGACCAGGTGGAAAGCAGATATAGCCGTCCAAATTTTTCACACAAACGTAGTCGCGGGCAAATTCATTATGCCCACAGTGAAAGTCACAGTCACCGCAGAGCTCGTGAACACGAGAAAGAGGCATACCGGCCTAAGCGTAGATCACGAATAGAAAAAGAGGTGGAAGCTTCTTGCTTGGCCGACCTTCGCCCACGCCCCCACGAGCATCGGTCAGATCATGCCCGTTCATCGGGTATCAACCTAGATGCTGAGAAGCGCTTGTCCGAACGCATGGAAGCTATGAAACGTGACATGGCAAAACAGATGGCTAACTTGGCTGTGGCCAAGCCCGGCTATGGTATCATTAAGCCGCTGGAAGGTAGCCCTTTCACCCCCGAAATCGAAAAAGCACCACCCGCGCAAGGTATCATATTCCCGCAATTTGAGAAATACTTCGGGAAAACACGGGCAAGTGACTGGCTCAAATCATTCGAGGCACAGATTCGAATGGTAACTGATATTGAGGCTCTAAAAATGCGAGCATTCGAGGGGGCCCTTCAGGGGAAAGCACAAGCGTGGTTAGGAAGGGTTCCCCGGGGATCCATAGGCAGTTGGGAAGTGCTAAGAGAGAAATTCCTAGAAGAATTTGGCACTGCCGGACCAACACCGAAAAACCGGTTCGATCTCGCTAAAGTCAAACAGGGCGAGCATGAGTCTTACGGAAGCTATTTGAAGAGGTTCGAGGAGATGCTCGACCAAGTGACCGCTACCAGTGACCCCGAAATAACTTTCTGCTATCTAAACAACATGAAAGTTGTGGCCACCGAAGACAATGTTAGCTGGCTATGAACCTGGGCGCCTCCAAGACCGAATCGCTAGCAAGTTTTCACCTCTTATCTTTCGGCATCGAGACCGCTTTCGAATGCACAAAAATAAGAGCAAAGACAAGGCTCAGGGGACAGCTCGGCCACGCCAATGACTGTGACCAGAGGGTAGAAACCGTCCGCGCAGAGACAGAAGGAGATCATCTACTCCAGGACAAAGATTATTCAGAGAAGCACAGTTTACCCCGCTAAACACAACGCGGGAAGAATCATGCTCCAAGTAGGCGATGCTCTGCCAGTTCCCTATCCTCTTGATCCCGAGCTCGCCCATACTAGGGACCCCAACAAATACTGCGACTACCATCACGGCACCGGACACACCACAGAGGAATGCGTAGTGTTGAAACGCGAAATATAGAAACTGATAAATGCGGGCAAATTGAATCGCTTTAAGAAAGACCAAGGCGACGGGAACAACGCGGATAATGACAGACAAGGGAGACCTCCAAGAGGAAGAGATGGCCAGGCCCCTCAGATTCGAGGAGTGGTCAACGTGATCCAGGAAGAGCTTCCGTCCAACACTCAGCTTGGGAAGCACATATTCTCGCTCTCTAGAGCGATAAATTTCCTCAGCATCTGGCGGGCATGCATGGAGCCTAACATCTTCTTTACCCGCAGCCTTGTGAGCTAGCAAGCACCCCCTTGGCCTCCAGAGCAACCATCGGTCATCTCCCGCTCGTAAATGAATGGCAAGTCCACAGTCCGCCGATCGGAGACGCAGAGATATCATGTATTATTCTGCTTCAAAGAGTTAGAACTAGCAGATGCCCTGGCCAAGCCTTACCTCGGGAAGCCGGAAGGGTTCACTAAACACCAAGTGAGCCAAAGGCACTATCGAACTCGAGGTTTTCATGGGAGACGGGGCGCAAACCCGAACAGAGATGATCACTTTCTTGGTGATCGACCTCAAATCAGCGTACAATTGCATCCTGGGCACGCCAGCCATGGCCAAGTTTCAGATGGTGACTTCGATACCCCATCAGAAGGCAAAATTTTACACCGAGGATGGAGTGGGCATACTGAATAGCAAACCCCGGGCAATGTGGGAGTATGTCCGAGACTCCCAAAAGAAAAAGCAAAGAATCAACCTGAAGGCGAGCTGGAAGAGATAATCATCAATCCCTCCTACCCCGAGCAAAGAATCAAAATTGGGAAGGTCATGCCTCCTGAAGCTCGAGAAAGGCTAATTGAGCTGCTAAAAAACAGTCTGGATGTATTTGCCTGGACTGTCGAAGATATGCAAGGAATCAGTGAAGACGTTGCACGCCATGACTTGAATGTTGATCCAACATTCCGACCTATCCAGCAGCGGCCAAGGCAATACTCCCCGGAGAAAAGTACAGCAATCCGGGCAGAAGTCGAAAAGCTTCTGAAGGCAGATATCATCGAGGAAATACAATACCCAACCTGGTTGGCAAACGTAGTAATGGTCAAGAAAGCCAATGACAAATGGCGGATGTGCGTCGACTTCACGAGCCTCAACAAAGCCTGCCCGAAAGACTGTTACCCTTTGCCGCGTATAGACATGCTCGTGGACTCCATCGCCGGTTTTGAAATGCTCACTTGACGCATACTCGGTACCACCAGTCGATGAACGAGCAAGATAAAGCAAAAACGGCACTTCCGGGCGGCAATGAGGCCCGTATCGCTACAAGATGATGCCGTTTGGCCTAAAGAATGCAGGGGCAACTTATCAGCGCATGGTTAACAAGGTCTTCGGTTCGCAGCTTGGGAGGAACATGGAAGCATACATAGATGGCATGGTCATCAAAACTAAAGGCCACGACCACACTCTAGACTTGGCAGAAACATTTGCCAATCTGCGAAGACATAACATGAAGTTGAATCCGGGCAAATGCGCTTTCGGGGTTCGAGCAGGAAAATTCCTCGGGTTTATGGTTAATCAGCGTGGTATAGAAGCAAACCCAGAAAAGATCCAGGCCATACTCGACATGAAACAGCCCTACTGCATCAAACACATACAACAATTGAATGGTATCATCGCCCTCGCCGCCATCTCCTCAATGGAGAAGTGTCTCCCGCTCTCTGAGTCCTACGCAACAAAGGCTTCGAATGGAATGCGGACGTGCCAAAGCCCTAGAGCAGGGGGAATATCTCGGCAAGCCGCCTCTCTTAGCGAGCCTCGTGCCCCGGTGAGCTCACAGATGCGAGTATCTATGCGCCACGGACCAGCCGGACGGGTCGCATTTGCCTTGGTTAGGGAAGAGCTAGACATCCAAAAACCTGTGTATTATGTATCCAAAGCCCTCAGTCCTGTTGAGGGTCGTTATTTCAATGCAGAAAAATTAGTTTATTCTCTTGTTATAGGCGCCGCCTCTAAACTAAGGGCTTATTTCTCTGCACATGTAATCATAGTATACACAGATGCACCTCTACGCAAGATTCTTCACAAGCCCGATTCATCGGGCAGACTACTCAACTGGGCGATAGAGCTCACTGAATTCCACATAGACTACCTGCCAAGACGAGCAATCAAGGCTCAAGCACTGGCCGATTTTCTGGTAGAAACAAGCTTCACCTAAAGAAGAAGAGCTCGAAACCCCAAGTCAAACGAGCCCGAGCAAGAGCAATTGCGCTACAACCCCGACCTCGCCTGTTGGAATTTATATGTTGATGGAGCAAAGCCAGCAAAGTCGAGCGAGCGGCATCCTCTCATAGCTCCCACAGTGTTGATGTAATTCGAGCTAGCATTACGATTTAAGTTCCCCGCCTCCAACAACGTTCTGGCCGAGTAATGGTAAGTAGTAATTGCCGGCCCGAACTAGCGGCGGGCATGGGAGTAGATACGATCACAAGCTGTACTCGGATTCACAACTGGTTGTAAACCAAGTCCAGGGGGAATACATGGTGCATCACCCCTCACTAGTCAAATACTGCGAACTTGTCAAAGGAATTTTGAAAATTTTCAAATTCTGGGAGATAATCAGAATTGACCGAGCGGACAACATGCGAGCAGATTATTTGTCTAAGATCGCTGAGGAAAGCTTATCACTTTTGAATCCTTCAAGAATGGTCGAGCACCTAGACACTCCCGGCATCGATAGACCATCGGAATGGACATTGAGCCAGCGACCAGAGCCGGATTGACGATTACAAGGACTACATCGAGCAAGGGATCCCCGCCTGCCAGACAAGATCAAGGCCACCACAAATGGAAGCCAAGATGCATGCGGTATTCGGTGAGTAGGGGAATTCTATATAAGCGATCTAAGGTCAGACCAATGCTTCGTTGCGTGCCCCCGGAATTGACTGAATGTGTCCTGTATGAAGTACACGAGGGAGAATGCGGCGGCCACCCGGGCACCCGCGCCCTAGCAGAAAGGGTACTACGCGCATGATACTACTGGATAACCCTCAGAAGGGATGCAGAGAGATATGTTTGTGAATGTGACAAATGCCAGAGGTACGTGGACATACCAAGACTACCATCCACCATGCAAACCCCAGTCGTTGCGGCCTGGCCCTTCAACATGTGGGGGATTGACTGATCGGCCCGCTTCCACTTGCACAAGGAAAATACAAATACGCGGTGGTCACCATTGATTACTTTACAAAATGGATAAGCAAAACCTCCGCCAAGATCACGTACAAATGTTATCAAGTTCGCTCACAATCACGTATGGTGTAGGTTCGGCCTTCCGCGGCAATCATATCGGATCATGGCACACGCTTCTGACAAGTTTATCGCATCGTGCTCGCTAGCGCCAAGCATTGGCGCAATATCCGTAGCTTACCATCAAGGGAACGGACAAGCGTAGTTTTAAACAAGCATCTCTTGCATGCGCTCAAAAGAAACTTAGAAAGGCGAGCAGGAAAATGGGCCGAGGAACTGCCATCAGCATTATGGGGGCGAGAACTATTTGCGGCGGTCCAATGGGAGACCCCATTCGCTCTCACTTACTCGGCCTGAGGCAATGATTCCAATTGAAATGGCTTTGCCTAGTTATCGAAGTCTCTCATTACAATGAGCGTAATAACCAACTTGCATAGCAATAGACCTTGACCTCTTAGAAGAAAGAAGACCTGGATGCTCGACTCAAAATGGTCAACTACAAGCATGCGGCGAAAGCTCATCATGACAAAAAGTCCGGCAAGTAGCCTTCATGGTTGGTGACTGGTGCTCGTAAAGATAGAGGTAACCGCCAATCCGCGTAACGGGAAAGCTATCACCCAACTTAGAAGGACCTTTCCGTGTTATGGTATAATTAGAGAGGCACTTACACACCCCGACTCGCCAAGGAAAAGACCTAAAACATCCATGGCACGCTAATCACTTGAAAAAATACTATCCTTATAATCGATCTTCAAGACATGAACGGCAAGACCCTCACTCGCTGAGGGTCACGAATTTTATTCAATGAAGGCAAGTTTTCTATGATGTACTTTAGCATCGATTGTTTACATTATATTTGAAAAAGCCGTTGCCTATAAGCCACTGTGGCCAAGCTCCGACCAATACTCAAAATACCCAAGTACCGTGAACTTAATTTCTCCGTGGTGAGAGGCGGCCCCGCCGGCTCACGTACTTAGAATGCCCGCCACGTAGAGGGCCACGCCCATCTGATAACTAAGCTACTCGGTTCCTATACGATCGAAAGCAACACTCGCTTAGTCGTATATCCTTACACCCACCGATATATCGACAACCGATCTCGGGTTACCCATTAATCGAACAACCCGCCACGCCTTACCGCCGAAGCCGGGCCACGCTCTAGTAATCATCTCAAGCTCGCCCAGCGATAGGGCCCTGCCCATTCAAAAGCCTCGCTCGTACTCAAGCTCCTCCGAGCAGAGAAACTATTGCACCATATGCCCGATGTGGACATCCGACAACACCGGCAAACGAACTAAAACTCATACTTGTAAGACATTAACCTTAAAAGATGTGTGTTTACTTTACTATCTCCAGGTTAACCTCTCGATACCACATGTTGCACTCGACATTTTAATCAATTATTATGCCCGATATGTTTTGGGGACTACCCCGCATACACCAGTGTTCGCACTAATAAACCCAGGAAAAATACAAACAAATACTCATCTGGGCAAAGATAATAAATAAACTCAAAGTACATCAGTCGAA
>CM028383.1:40303416-40343822 GCA_013146195.2 Codonopsis lanceolata
AGGAGAAGTGATCGGCCAGTAATCTCGAATAATTAGTCGGGGAAAATGACCGTGCATTCCATAAAATGATTGATCATAAGGAACTTCCGTGCACCGAGCCCGAACCAAGAGGAAATGCTCTTCTAGCCACATATGGACCAGAATGGGGCTACCGGTAGGGAATAGTTCATCACCAGTAAAGAAAGCAGTCAGGCCCGCGAAGGTCTTCGCCAAAATCACCGGAACAATGTTCAGCCGGCGATCCCGTGCCTGTAATGCCAGGTCCACGACCCGCGCATCGACAAATCCGGGTAGACCAACTATCAAATATCTCCCTACCAAGCAAAGAAAGAGTGCTGTCAATCTACGCCCCTGATAGTCCCCATCATCTTCCACATGTATTCGTGAAGACTCCAGTGAAGAACCATCAAATTAAAAGATTCTCCATCAAAGAATCCTCGGAGTAGCACCGCAGTAGAATTAAAGAGCTCCCTGATAGCCATATACGACGCCTGCTCCAGGGCTGTACCGCACCGACGAGTAGGTGCCACCCCAAAGATCGTCGCGTAACTCCTCAAATGTAGGACACATCTCGTTCATGCCAAAATTAAATAAGTGATCCTCAGGAGACCAAAACCTGGCGGCTCCCCTCAACATCTCCCAATTTATTATGGCATTCCGCCAGGACAGAAGGCACCTGAACTCGAAAAGATGTTCAAACCAATCCCTCTCGTCAGATCGCAAGGAAAGGATCCAAAATCCAGGCGTCTCAGAAATCTCAATTTCCGAACCGGTAGGAATACAAGGCCATTTATAAAAAGAGATGCGAGAAATTTTATGCGGCTTAGAAGAGCAAGGGCAGGCAGGACAGAAGCTGGTGAGTTTTGAAGGAAGGAACGAAGTGAATTGGTGAAGAACCGAGTTGGTTTTCGTCAGAATTTATACCGAGAATTAAGAAAACGGGCAGTTCAGTGCATAGTGCCCGAATAGTGAAGAAAATAGTGGCTGTATAAGGAAACTATGGCGCCACCAAAAAGGCTTCTTGGTGCCGCGCCATAGGTCCCTATTGGCCGCACCAGGAATTTCCACTGTGCTGTGAAATTTCTGCCTGGTATCCTGGTTTGATGATCCGACACTCCGCTGTTCCTGCGTCTGATCGCGAAAAGAAAAGAAAGCCTATGAAAGGTGGCTACGAGCACGGGCTCAATAGCCACAGGGCACCGAAATGATAAGAGATGCGACCGTTTTCCCGTTCCAATATCACCTGAAAAGCCCGCTCTAATTCATAGGTGTATTCTCATAAACCCCTTTCTTTAAAGTACAGCGTGCCGTTACCTTTTAGATGTCCGGTATAGCTTTATTTTCTGTGTGAATTTATTTTTGCATGTGTAATATATTGCATCATATACATTATATTGCATTATACCATAATATTTGTACAGGTTTCTTTCAAAAAATATATATATACAAAAAAATGAAGAAGAAAGATACTAATATTCGCAGGAATCCGAAGCTAATGTGCTCGGGACGACTGGCTTCTGTTAAGACCACCACCCATGACCCTGGGACCCGTTGTGCCACCGATTCTGAATCCCCGACCTCTGGCCCAGCCGCGGATCGACCCAATATCATCGTCATCATCATCATCTCGACGTCTAGGCCGCCGCACTGTGCTGCTCCCCCTGCAAGAAAATTCATCAGCCAATTTCGATACGCTTTGCCGATGCCGAAAAGCCTCAAGATAGCTTCTTATAAGTGGACACGTTCACCTACAAAAAAATAATAATAATAAAAAGAGTATATTAAAAAAAAGAGAAATGTGTTAGTCTCAAAAAGAAAAAAAAATAAAAAAATAATAAGTGTACATGTATAAAAAAATATAAATATAAAAAAAAAGAGTATAGAAAAGAGACAATAAAGGTGGATGTGTCTACCGAACGAGCCTGCTCCGGGACACGGCGCTCCTCCGGAATCTCGACATCAGGAAGAACCTGCTCTACCAAGCCACCACCCCACTCATACTGGAAAGTAGAGAAGACATCATCAGGTTCTGTAAACATCAGGTTCTCGTCGAGAAGTGAGGTAGACGACCCTGGCCTGGTAGAAGCATCAGAATGCCGCCTGGGCGCAACAAGAGCAGGAGGAGGGGGATGCAGCATTAATCTCAGGAAATCCTCATACGCCATCACTGGATAGTCTATCGCTGGCATGAGGTATTTCCCCAGGTACTGATACCTGTTGGGCAGTCGATCGGGCTCTATCACCCAGGAAGGAGGCCGAGGAGGCACCACTGGAGCTACTTGAAAAGACTGATGCTGATGGTTCACCCGCTCGCCCATATATAAAGAGTCCACCATGATGGAAAACATCAATATCCGGCAGCGGCTGAGCATCAAAGTAACAGAATAATGACCCTCCAGGCCCTCCCAAGGAAGGAAGTGCACCGTACCAGGACTCGAGCTAATAATTCGCTCCAGCACTCTTTCCCTCTCACTACAACAATTGTCCTCGCCCAGATCCACCCTGTTACTATCAACATACTGGGACAGGTATGGAGGCTGGTAAACTCGCCGAATGAGACGACCCGACGAAAATGTGAAAAATGAGAAGGCCCAGACCTGCGAAAAAATATGTTATAAAAATATGTATATGTTGTCAAAAAAAATATATATGTGCTGAAAAAAAAAGAATAATACAAAAAAATAAAAAAAGAAAGGGAGAGAAAAGCAGGAAAAGGCATGTACCTCCCACACCGGGGCAAACCCATTCAGAGTCGGCGAGTCATTCTGGCTGGCCCTATCCATAGAAGCATACAGTTCGGCCAAGCCTGCCTGTCCCCAATCATATAAAGGGATCCGATCAAAATCTGCCAGACAAGCCAGGACAAAAACTCTCAGGGTGACAGAGGAGTTGGCAAAGAGCGATGTGCCAAGAAAGAAAAATAGAAACGATCTTGCCACTCGAGTCACGGCAGCAACATCATCAGCCGGCACCGGCCAGGCATTACTAAGAAGCCATCTCCGTACGCTGCCAATAAAAATCTCCTCCGTCAATTTAAACTCCGGCTCGAAGCCCAGGAGGTCCACCACCTCCTCCCTACGCCGACGGAGAGTGAAATCAGGGGCCAGGATCTCTCCTATGCTGGTAGGAATGCCCGTGATTGCGGCAAAGTCGCACGGGGTCATGGTCGCCTCCCCCCAGCTGAAGTGGAAAGTATGGGTGGTGTCCCACCAGAAGTCCCTGAGCACATCAAAGATGGGTAAGTAGCTGGTGAAGTGGGTGAAGGAATGCATAAAGACACTAAAACCAGACTCCTCCACCAATAGCTGCGCCGCCTCAGGTAACATGGCGTAGATCTCAGCAACATTGGCACATGATGCCCGCACCCTCTGGAATTCCCTGCGAATTTAAAAAAAAAAAAAGAAGAGGAGAAGAGGTAAGCCCCCTATCCTTATGTTCTTCTCTGTACATTCTTTTAATAAATATAAATAATGAACATGTTGCATGCATTGTACTTCGTAAGTTCAAAATTGTAGCATGCTAAAAAAACAAAAACAAAAACCATGTTCATAATAAAAATATATATATAATATATATAAACAATTCTTTAAGTTAACACATACCATTTTCATACATGTACATAAATTTACATGTGAATAAACATTTATTAAATATCATTCTTTTACGCAAAATAAATAAAAATAAATAAATAAATAAAAACAGAGGAGTCTACATGCTGTACATACATACTGTATTCTTTTACATACAAAATAATAATAATAATAATATATTTGAAAAATGAAATAATAGTAAAATAAAACAATTTTTATGTGTACTTTATTTTGCATGTAAATAACCATTTTTGCTTCTTAAACATCATAAAATGCATGTTAGATTGCATTACCATGTGTATAATAAAGTATGAAAATAATCATGTATCATCTTATAGTTGTTCTACAATTGCATTTGTATCAAGTAGAGTAATTCATGCATCCATTATATGCATTTCATTGTCCAATAAGCTGCCATAGGGATACGCTTAAAAGAAGATAAAGTGCCACCAATCATCAAAATAAATATTTTTGTGGCATCTACTATGTCACTGGAGCAGTTGCATGCTTGAAAAATGAATTTAAGGGCATGACATATATCTGTTTTGTCTCATTTTTATCCAAAAATATGCCCGAAAATGCGTTTCGGAAAAATTTAAATTGTATTCCGAAAAGTCCGTCTCGTGATTCTATTGCATGCAAAAATATGTTTTAGTGTAAAAGATGCATCATATAGCCTCATTTGCATTTAGAATATAAATCATGCATAGTAGGGTCAAATAGTGACCACTAGTTCAAATCGTGCATCGCAAAAATAAATCATAAAAATTTCATGCATCATCACTTAATTACATCTTTAAGGCATAAATAGGACATGCATATGCATTACTAATAAAGTCAGGAGTGCTCCAAAAGTTCCAAACAGTGCAGAAATTTAGCAGATCTGAAATATAACCAGGAAGATTTCGGAAAAGAAAGAATCTTACAGTGGTGGGAGGAAGATTGGACACGTGAGTGTTCCGATCTTGCAAAATGTTGCCCCAATCATTGTTAGAGTACCGGTAGTTGAGCTTATTCCGGATCACGCGAGGAGGTTCTCTCCTCCTCTCGTCAGATTCTGGGTGCATGGGTGCCTTCCCTTTCTTGGATCGTGAAGAAGATGCCATCTGCTAAACAAAACACTGAAATTGGCTGAAGAAAATCGAGAAAAGGAGCAAAAATAAAGAAAATAAAAAAAAACGGAAAGCAGTATAAGAGAGAGCGAGATACATGGAAAGGAAAAAGAATGTTTTCCACTTCACAATTTTCGAAAATACTTGAAGAAAGTTTTCTTTGTCGTGCTCGACGACGGATTTTTATCTGTCGAGTGCAGTTTTCTGGAAATTTGAAAGTTTTCTGGTTATGTTTGGAAACAAGGTATTGACCAGCCAGACATAATTTTGAAAATTCTTCTTAACATGTTTCAATGACAAGGTATTGACCGGTTGAAATGTGGTTCCCGAAAAACATTCAAATCTTCATACCGTATTTGATAGCCGTTCTCGACTGTTGAATACGACTTTTTCGAAAAACACGAAAATCTTTTTCCTGTTGTATTCTCGATCGGGCTTGACCCGAAGAACATGACATCCTCACTTGGTTGTAGTTTAGGTTTTTGGCCTGAACTACGTTTGGTCTGATTTCCTTTAATAAGGAATACGTAGGTAGCCTACATTAGTAGGTCCGACCATCATAGCACTTTAAATTCATATCTGCTTAAAAACTACGATAACCTTTTATAACTGACTAAAAATGTCTAGGTTATGGAGTTTGGATAGCATGATAACTGTGCATTATAACTGCTACCAATTGCATTTCTCTCCCGTTTTAAAATGAACGAAATTGGAGAGTCTATTGTTTATCAACGATGTTCGTCTACTCAGTAAGCCTTGGGTTATCCGTAGACTCCATCGTTGAGGGGCTCTGTAGACACCCCAATTTCGTACCCCTGGTATGTGACTCTGACATATGATATCAAGAACTGTTAAAACTTAACCAATGTCAAGTTACAGGAGTTAAAAATGCAAAAGGCAAAGCATGATGCGCAAAACAGTGAATTGCGAGGGGTGAAAGTGTCAAAATGAAAGTTGAATAGTGGCCTTGGTACCGCCACAAGCTGCTACGGGTGCCGCGCCAGGAGGGCCAATTGGCCGCACCATGTGTTTTACTGTAGCTTGTCTCAGTTAACGCAAAGTGCAGGTTTTGAAGCCCGCGGTACCACTGATCGATGCGGCTGAGAGAAATTCCAAAATGCCGGCTGAGTCCCCACTCTTCAAGTATAAATAGAAGGCCCCGGCTCCTCATTTTAGTGCTCAATGTTCGCGATAAAAATTACAACGAAGCTTTGTCTCTCTGTTATTCTATCAAAATATTAGAACGAGAGGTGTGAGATAGGTGAGCGAAGCCCCTAAAAGTCTCCAAACCCTGTCCAAACTCCGCCAAAATAAATACCCATAGGTTATAAGTGATCCCTAGCCTAGTTGTTAGGTATCCACCTCACTTCCCCAGCCCAAAACTCCCAAAGTAAGCCGTTACTCTGCCCGAGTAATGAGCTGAAAAACCAGAAAACTAAGCCGTTATTCCGCCCAACCAAAAAGGCCAAAACCTACCAAATTAAGCTGTCACTCTGCCCGAGTAGACAAGCCAAAAGTCTCCGAAATAAGTAGTCACTCTGCCCAAATC
This sequence comes from Codonopsis lanceolata, assembly GCA_013146195.2. NCBI lineage: Eukaryota > Viridiplantae > Streptophyta > Magnoliopsida > Asterales > Campanulaceae > Codonopsis > Codonopsis lanceolata. The sequence continues at coordinate 40,309,668 of CM028383.1, forward strand.
AAAACAACAACCACACAACAAACAACAAAAAAAGACTCCCTCTCCCTTAAGGACAGAGCGAGCAAACTAACGCTCTAAAAGGTAAAGCCTTTAAGGGCGTTATTTATTTTATTTATTTACTTTTCTGTCTTTTATTATTTTTAAAGTTGTTATTTAAATCCGGCACAATGTAGTCAATATAAGACGTTGTGCTACCCGGATTAGAGTAGGAAATATTATGTAAAAGAGCCGTTATAATGGCCAAATATTTTTAAACACATTTGTAATTATTGTAAGGAAATGGTTGCGAGTCCGTAAATAATGTAGCCATAGATGTATTTGTTTTAATTTCATATCTTTTAATGCTTTATTTATTTGCTAAATAAATATAACAATAAGCATACTTCAGCCAAAAAGCACTTTTGAGACCGAAAGGGCGAGTTGGGTGCCTAGCACCTTCCCAACTCGTAACTTAGCCTCCGAACCCTTTTCTTTTTCTCTGGTTTATTTTTCTTTTCTTTGGTTTTGCTTTATTTTGCCTTAAAATAAAGATGGCGACTCTAAAACTTTCAGATCCAGTGGGGCCTCGCAACACTCCTTCTTTGCACTTTTCCTTTCTCCCCTAAAAAAGGGAGAATGAGAATGGAAGGGTGATGTATTCCCATATCCTGATATCCCCTAAAAAAGGTATAACTTGATGCGGGAAACCCAAAGCTCCCATAGTGATCTGAAACGGGCCATAAAGCTATTTTTAATAAAATCCATAGTGTGGGCGTCGCAATATCCTTTTTTGCACTTTTCCGTTTTCCCCTAAAAAAGGGAAAATGGGAATGAAAGGGTAATGCATTCCCATATCCTGGTATCCCTTAAAAAAGGGATAACTTGATGCCGGAAACCATAAGTTCCCATATTGGATACAAAATCCACTAAAAGCAACCGAGGCACATTCCAACGTGCTAACATAGACAGCACTCCTCTCGCACTTTTGATTTCGTCTTCCCCTAAACAAGGGAGGGTGGAACGAGAGCAGTGGTGTCCCGCATCCGCACGTACACGCACCCCTATCCAAGGGCGCGCGGGGCGCGGGTCGCACCCCGGGAACCTCACAATAGGTTAACGGCAAATGATGAAGCCTAACCCCAACAGCCACACGGGTATTATCCTTACAAAAAGCGAAATCCGGTGACCACAAAAAGGAATGATACATGCAGGACTGCATCATATGTGACTCCTTGGATAAGGCTAACACCAAGTCCTCCGCCGACGATAACCGAACCATCACATGACGTGGATCCAAAAGACCAACAGTAAACAGGCCATTGAGTTTCCATGACCATGCAATGTCCTCTTGTATAGCAAAAACGGAAGGCCTTCCAGCAAAAAACTTAAGAACGATTGTATTGGTGAATTGCTTATCGAAGTCTTTGATTTCCATAGTCAAAAATAGGCAACCAGGTTCACCATTGAAAAGGGAGGACTGCCTTGGCACTAAAGGAATAGCATGGAGCACTAGTGCTCCCGTACCCACAAAAGGCTTAGGAGTACCAACCACGTTAACGTAGGATACAACTTTTGGGATGGCATAATGGTGAGTAGGAACCTGCGGTGGCACACCAGGATTCGTGCCCAATCCATCTGGTGGAAAATCAGCAAAGGTTGCCGCAGCAGCCATAATGGGCGAGAAACCCCAATCAGCCAAACCCTAGAGAGAAATCCGATGAAAAACTACACAACCATCCAAAATTTTAGCTCTTTGGTTTTTTCAAATTTTAGTCTTTTTCATTCTTTTTTTTATTTTTTATTTTTCTTATGCTCTAATTTTTGCCTAGGCCGCCCTTTCGGGTTTTCAACCTAGCGAGCCCTTGTTTCTCCTTTTTGCTTTTTTTTATTTGCTCTAAATTTTGCCTAGGCCGCCGTTTCGGGTTTTCAGCCAAGCGAGCTGGAGAGGGAAGCAACTGCCAGATAGAACGGCTCAAGCATAATACCTTTTGAGCTTGTCAAGATTGAAAGGCTGAACGAGATCTTCCCCTTCTTGGTTCGTGAGAAGTACAACACCTCCTGATCGGATTTCTTTGACAATATATGGTCCCATCCACAGAGACTTCCATTTTCCCCTAGTATCAACATAACTAGGGGGTTTTTCTCGAAGCACAAGGTCCCCGACTTGGATGTCGCGGCCTTTGACTTTTTTATTGAAGGCTCTGGCTATCCGCCTTTGATATGCCAGGGTATGCTCCATGGATAGCAAGCGCCGTTCGTCGATTAGGGATAATTCTTCATATCGTCCTTTGACCCAATCGACTTTTGATATGCTAGATTCCATCATCACTCTTAGTGATGGAATTTCAACTTCTATTGGCAATACCGCCTTCGTGCCATATGCTAGAGAGTAGGGGGTAGCTCCAGTGGGTGTGCGGACTGAAGTGCGATAGCCCCATAGGGCTAACGGTAATTTTTCAAGCCAGTCTCTTCCTGTGTCAGCCATTTTTCTAATAATATTTTCCAGTGTTTTGTTGGTTGCTTCAACGACACCATTGGCTTGCGGCCGATAAGGGGATGATTTATGCCTTTCGATCTTGAATTCGTCGAGCAGACGATTCACGTCCCCTTCAAAATGCGTGCCGTTGTCGGAGATTATCTCGAAAGGCACTCCGTAGCGATATATGATATTGGTCCGAATGAATTCAGACACCTTTCGGGCATTCAGGATTTTATAGGAAGAGGCTTCCACCCACTTCGTGAAGTAATCGACGGCTACTAGAACATATTCGTGGCCATGGGATCCCTTCGGGTGAATTTGGCCTATAACGTCGATTCCCCATGTTGAGAAGGGCCAGGGGCTGTGGAGTTATATAAGACGTGCGTAGGCACGTGCTGCAGATTTTCAAAGCGTTGGCACTTGTCGCAATGTCGCACCCACCGAATACAATCGGTTTCAAGTGTACTCCAATAGTACCCCTGTCGGATAATTTTTCTTGGATAACATATTGCCACTCATGTGGGGCCCGCAGGTACCACCATGAAGCTGGTCCATGATTTGCTCAGCTTTGGCCTGATCGACGCATAATAAGTTTAGTCCTTGATAATGCCTTTTATATAAGCTACCACCGTTGAATACAAATTGTGATGCCCACCTCCGCAGGGAGACTTTCCCTCTTTTGTCTAGGCCCGGAGGATAGATCCCTTTCTGAAGTAGATTTAGGATATCAGAATGCCAGGGGTCGTGATCTGCTTCAAGGGCTGCATTAATTTTGAAGCAGTATACCGGAGTGACCTTTTTCCCGACTACGAATAGCTGAACATTAGTTTCTGTGGGAATTTGGACTAGCGATGCCAGAGTGGCTAGGGCATCGGCAAATTGATTTCTATTTTGTGGCAGATAGTGGAATGAGATAGAATCAAATCGGGCAGTAAGTGCTGTTAGTTTGTCATGATAGAGCTGCAGCCGGGGATCTTGGGTTTTCCATTTCCCTTCGACTTGGTTTATGATCGAGGCAGAGTCTCCATATACTTCAAGATCTTTGGCTCCCCTTATGAGAGTTTCTTCTTGGCCAGCAATACAGGCTTCGTACTCAGCTGTATTGTTTGAGCACTCGAACTCCAACCTTATGGCTAGTGGAGTGTGGGAATATGTGGGGTCAATTAGCAAAATTCCTATGCTGAAACCTATTTTATTCGTGGCTCCGTCAAAGAACATTTGCCAGCTGGTGTCGTGGTTAGTAACTTCCAGGACACCTTCGTTTGGGAAGCTAGGCTCAGTCGCATCTTCGGCTTTTAAAGGCAGATTGTCTAAGTGGTCTGCAACTACGCTGCCTTTGATAGATTTGAGTGTGGCATAAGTTATGTCAAACTCATTGAGAAGAAAGGACCACTTGGCCAGTCGCTGGAAAGTGATGGCTTGCCGAAGATGTACTTTATAGGATCCATTCAGGAGATGAGCTTGATGGATCGTCCTTGCAGGTAGGTCTTGAGCCTTTACGTGGCCCAGACTAGGATGGTGTAGCTTTTCTCTAGCGCTGAATAGTTTAGCTCACTTCCTTGCAGCTTCCTACTTATGAAGTAGATAGCATTTTCAACGTAGGAATCTTCTTTTTCTTGGGCGAACATAGCCTCTACTGACGTGTCTGTGACGGTTAAATATATGAGGAGAGGTTTACGTGTATGGGGCGGAGCTAGCATAGGTGGATTGGTAAGGTAGGCTTTTATTTTTTCGAAGGCTAGCTGGCATTTTTCGTTCCAGACTTGGTCAGTATTTTTCTTTAGGAGTTTGAATAGGGGCTCACATGTGGGTGTCAGCTGTCGGATGAAACGACTGATATACTGCAATCGGCCTAGGAAGCCTTTAACTTCAACTGGGGTCTTTGCCCGCGGCATTTCTATAATGGCTTTTATTTTGGCCGGCTCGATTTCGATGCCTTGCTCGGTCACCAAGAATCCCAGGATCTTGCCTTTGGTAACCCCAAATGTGCATTTGGTGGGGTTAAGCTTCATTTGGTGTTTTCTTAACCTTTTGAAGAATTTTCGAAGGTCTTTGATATGGACACCGCTGGCATCGCTGGGGTGCACGATCATGTCGTCAACATAGACCTCCATTTTTTTATGGATCATGTCGTGGAAGAGGGTGGTGGCGGATTTCTTTATGGATCATGTCGTGGAAGAGGGTGGTGGCAGATCAAGAACATAACTATTTTATCTCTCTAGGTTTCCTTTGTCTGTGCTTCCCTTTAATTAGGGTTTGGTCTAGGGTTTTGGTGCGGCCATGCCGCCTCATTCTCCCCGGTAGTGATTTCACCCACAGTTCCGGTGACGAGTAATGTCCCCCCTACTGTTCCATTGGCTCCTAACACTCCACCGAATTCTTCCATGTCCTATGCGTCGGCTCTCGCACAGCCTACTTCCATACAGTGTATCCACCCTCATCTTACTCCCACACTCCAAGATATTCCACTTGCCCCTAAGCTGTCCGTTATGGTGGAGAATGAGTTAGGGTGTCTATTCTCGCCCATGGAAATCGAAGCTGCAGAGAGGCAGTTTGCGAATACGGTTATTCTGAAGTTTTCAGTTGGACGGCCTTCTTTGCATGTGCTTCGTGAGCATATCAACACAACTTGGAAGCTGAAAGGAGCGTTTGTGGTAGGTCTCTTGGATCCCAGACACGTTATGGTTCACTTAGCATCTTCGGAGGACTTGGTTAGGGCATTATCGATAGAATCTCATATGATCAATAATTATATGTTCCGATCTTTTCGATGGTCTCCATCCTTTGCTTTCAGAAAAGATAGTACGTGTGTGGCAGTTTGGGTTTGACTTCATCATCTTCCACTCCCCTTTTTTACACCTTTGTATTTTAAACGAATTGGAAACACCTTTGGGAATTACCTTCGAGCAGATGACAAAACCCTTGCCCTATCGCATCCTATGTATGCTAGGGTGTGTGTTGAGATTGATGTTGCTCAGGAACATCCATCACGAATCTGGATTGGGTTTTCGAAGGAATAGGGTTTTTGGCAGTCTTTGGAATTTGAGGGTAACATCCGTTTTTGTACCGGGTGTGGCCTTCTTGGCCACTCTGCTATGGTGTGTAGGAAAATTCAATTCTGTGGCCTGGTGACTCACGGTGTCCCTGCAAAGCCAACAAATGAAAAACGGATGCCTATGGAGGCGCCGAAGGTTGATCAGAAGGGTCCTAAGTCTGCTCAAACTAAACCGGCTAGTGATCAAGGGGTGCATATCGCTACTCAAGAGTGGCGACCTGTTACGGGACAAACTTTAGCATCATCTTCTCATTCGAAAGATATGCATGGGAATCCTATTTCGGTTGAAGTCATTGACATTGTGGATATTGTGGTTAAAACAGATGATAGGGGGAAGGCTAAGGTGTCACAACATCCGGTTGTTTTGCCTTGGCCAACTGATAGTCCCAGCAATCCTAGTTTTGTTAATTCAGGAGTTCAACAAACCTCTCTACCGATTGGTACAGATAACTGTCCAAAGGTAGATGTGCCCCCCGTGGTGATATCCCCGGAGGCCTTTGTTGAAGGTACGACCATTCATAATCCTTTTGAAGTATTGGCTGATTTGGAGGAAGTGGATTTGATGGCTGCTACTTTGGAAGCTTTGTCTGCCCCCAAGTCTCATTTGGTTAAACCCCTTTCTCGCACGACTTCGCTTAACAGGATGGATCTTCCCTCAACAAAACATAAACTGTCTAGATGCAAATTAGTTGATGACCTTCGTGATTTTCCTCCTTCTAAAAATGTGATTCAAGCGTTTCGTAATCAGTGTATGAATATACACAAAAAGGTTAAAACACATGTGTTTATGAAGAAGAACAAAAGGGTCACTAGAGCATCTGTTCATGCTCACTCTACCAAACATTGATTGTGTTTTTATGGCTGTCTTATTTTGGAATGCCCGAGGGGTTGGTAATAAAGATACTCGAGATTATCTGAAGTTGCTTAAAGATCAACATGGTATTATTTATATGGTTATTCTGGAACCAAAACTTAATGGAGATCGTATTGGTAAGTTAGCTAAGAGGCTGAAGTTTAACCATAGCATGCATAGTAATCCTACTAACTTTCATATTTGGTTATTATGGACCGATAGAATAGATATTTCTCTGGTTTCCACTTCTGATCAACAAGTTACTGTTTGCTGCAATATGGAGAATACTTTCAAGGTTTTAGTTTCTTGTGTCTATGCTAAGTGTGATAGGGTGGATAGAAAGGAGTTATGGGATAACTTGGTTGGTATTTCTAATCAAAACGCAGACCCTTGGATAGTCGGTGGGGACTTCAATATCATCTCGCATTCATCGAAAAAGCTTGGTGGAGGTGGTTGTGACTATCAGGGAATATGTGATTTTAATTCCTTCCAAACTTCGGCAGGTCTTTGTGATGCAGGCTTTGAAGGAAGTCTTTATACTTGGTGTAATAATCAAGAAGGAAGGCACCGTATTTGGCAAAGGCTAGACAGAATTCTAGTTAATGGTGTTTATAAGGCTGCTTATCCAGATTTTTCAGTGCTCCATTTGAGTAGGATACACTCTGATCATTCCCCCCTTTTGATTAGTTTTCCTTTTATCAAAAAGCCAATGGGAGTTTTCCGTTTCCAACGTATGTGGCTTGATCATAGTGACTTCCAAGATTTCGTGAAGGTGCAATGGGATAGGCCAGTGACTGGTTCGGCGTTGGAAAGGCTTCATAGAAAGTTTTTATTGCTTCGTCGTGCTCTTAAAGAGTGGAACTGGAATGTCTTTGGACATGTCCAACGAATTTTAGCTCTCAAACAGATGAGGTTATTCAAGTTGAATTCGATCTTCAGCTCTCTTGGTCGAATTCTACTTTGGACAAACTGAATAAGGTTAGGGAAGAGGTCCGTCAACTTATTAAATGGGACTCGGAGCTTTTGCAGCAAAAGACCCGTCAATTATGGTTGAAGGATGGATATCGCAATTCTTCCTTTTTTCATGCTAGTCTAAAAGATCAGGCGAAAAATAATTTGATTCGTCTTAAAATGGAGGATGGCAGTTGGTGCACTGATCAGTCTGTGCTTGGGGGTAATGCGGTGACTTATTTTTCTTCTTTATTTTCTACATCCCCTCATGCTGTTACAGAGGATTTATTTAATGGCATTTCCAGTTCTGTTACTAGGTAGGATAATGATATGCTCATTAGTTCTCCCATCGAAGAGGAAATTTTGACTGCGATTAAGGCTCTTAACCCCAATAGTGCTCTGGGTCCGGATGGTTTTACTGGTTATTTTTATCAGGGCTGCTGGAATATTATCAAATCTGATGTGGTTTTGGCTGTTAAAGAATTTTTTGCTAATACTGTTGTGCCTAGGGGGATTGCGGCTACCACTCTTGTTCTCATTCATAAAGTTCAGAATCCTTCTAATCTTTCAGACCTTCGGCCCATTAGTTTATGTAACTTCTCCAGTAAAATTATTTATAAAATTCTGGCATCTCGGTTGGCTAGCATTTTGTCTAAGGTAATTTCCAGGGAGCAATCAGGCTTTGTTAGGGGCAGGAGTATTCAAGAAAACATTGCTTTGGCTCAAGAGCTTATTCATAGGATTGGTCATAAGGTGAGGGGAGGTAATGTGGCTTTTAAACTTGATATGTCAAAAGCATATGATCGGTTGGAATGGGATTTTTTTAATTCGATCTTTAACTGCCTTTGGCTTTAATGATGATTTCTGTAATTGCATTAAGGCTTTGTTGGGCAACATCTGGTACTCCATCCGCATAAACGGGGAGAATTTTGGTTTTTTCCAATCTTCTCGAGGAGTTCGGCAAGGGGATCCTCTCTCTCCTTTATTGTTTATCCTAGCTCAAGAAGTTTTGTCGCACAATTTACATCGAGCTGTTTCAGACCAAGTGATTTCTCCTTATAGTCATGGTCGTAGAGGCACTATTATTTCGCATTTATTTTATGCGGATGACATGTTGCTTTTTTGCAACGGTTCCAAAAAATCGGTCTTGGCTCTTCGGAATATCATTGGTGCTTATGAAAGAGGTTCGGGGCAGATGGTCAACCTATCAAAGAGTGGTTTTTACACTGCTAAGTCTTGTTCTCGTCAGAAGCTCAATCGTATCTCGTTATGGTCTAGCTGCATTCCTAAACATTTCCCTCTTCGTTATCTTGGTATCCCCATTGCTCTAGGTCGTGTTAAAAGTTGCTATTTTGAAGATCTAGAACAAAAGATTTTGCTTCGTATTTCTGGTTGAAAAGCGAGATTACTTTCCATGGGTGGTAAAATTACCCTTTTAAAATCTGTTCTCAGCAGTATCCCTATTTATTGTCTATCTGCCATCCGGGTTCCTTTACGGGTTTTGAGACGTATCGAATCTAATATGGCTAACTTTTTTTGGAGCTCTATGGGGGATCACTATACTCATTGGGTTGCTTGGGAGAACATTTGTCGGCCTTTACATGAAGGGGGGCTTGGTCTTCGCTCGCTTTAGCACGTTATCCATTCTTTACATGCGAAAATGGCCTGGAATGCTCTTCAAGGTTCTGGTCTTTGGGCAAATTTCGTGCATGGCAAGTATCATAATCCTGATGGTTTCTTCTGCCCTTTAACAACCTCTCCTCAATGGAAAGAAATTATGGTGCAGCTTCAGTTAGTTCGGCAATCTTGTCGCTGGGTGATTGGTAAGGGAAATGTTTCCTTTTGGCTTGATAATTGGTGTGGGGAAATTTTGGAAGGGCCCTCTCCAGTGGATGCTCGTCTCTCTCTTTGTGATGTTTTGCCTGTGGTTGATCAGTTTTTAACTCTCATTCCTCAACACTTGCATCCGGAGATTAGACGGATCTCTTGTGACCCTCGGCTTCCTGATAAATTAGTGTATTGTTATTCTAATTCTGGTGTGATGCGTGCGTCAGATTTCTGGAATTTAATCAGGAATCAGTCTCCGTCTATCCCGTGGGCTGCTAAGATTTGGAAACCATGGATTCCTCTAAAGATTAGTGGATTTATGTAGAAGTTGTTTAATGGAGCTATTCCCGTGGATTGCCAACTCCATAAGCTTCGTATCCTTATTGTTTCTAAAAGTAGATGTTGTATGCAGTCAGACTGTGAAACCATCTCTCACTCATTTCTTCATTCGGATATAGCCAAATATGTTTGGAGCTTTTTTGTTTGGCCTTTCCTCAAGATAAGCTCTTATGTTTCCATTCAGCATTTATTTGATGTTTGGTGTGCAAATGTTTCTATGCGAAGTTAGCTTGGGGCATGTTTCCTTGGCATTGTGCTCTTTTCTTGCTGGGAGTTATGGAAGGATAGGTGTCAGTCGGTTTTGAAGATGTGCCGATGCAAGCTCATCGCGTTATTCAGTGTATTAAGGCCGATCTCCTTGAATCTTCTCATTTGTTCATCCCTAAAACTTTCACTGATCATTTCGGTCGTTTGGGTATTGAGCGTATTGGGCATCGTGTTGTTGCTCCTAGATGTCGAGATGGTTTGTGGGTTCGGTGGCTTCCTCCTTCTAGTGGTTTTTATAAATTAAACACAGACGGGTCCTCCATCAATGGTATATGCTCCGGTGGAGGGGTTATTCGAGACTCTAGGGGTTGTCTTATTACTGCATTTTCTGCTTTCTATGGTTCGGGGTCAAATACAAAGGCTGAAATTATGGCTTTAAGACATGGTCTTCGACTTTGTCGCAATCTTAATTTTCTTCGGTTGATTGTGGAATATGATTCTTTGATTGTTGTTTCTGATGTTTCTAGAAAGCACAATACTCAATGAAGGTATGAATATGAGTTACGGGAGTGTAGTCAGCTGTTGGGAGATCTTCCTTTGTTCCATGTTAATAGAGAGAAAAATTTTGTTGCGAATGGTTTGGCTGGCTTTGGTCATGTGCATCGCGGTTTCCAAAGTTATAATTCTTCATCGGATCTTCCTCAATCTGCTAGATTAGCTTTAATTCATGATAGTTTGGGTCTGTATAACTTTCGAAAGAGAGTCTAGTTTTCCCTTTTTCGAGGTCAGGCTCCTTTGTCCTCCCATCTATAAGGGCAAGGCTGGTTGTCCCCCTCATGTTTGTATTTTTTCCTTGATCTATATATTCTCGCAGGGTGCTGCCCCTTCTTCCTCCAAGAAAAAAAAAAGAGGGTGGTGGCAGCCCTTTGATAAGTAGCCCCGACATTTTTCAGCCCAAACGGCATGACATTGTAGAAGTAGGTCCCCCAAGGAGTAGTAAATGAGGTCTTCTCTTGGTCCTCTGCTACCATTTTAATTTGATTGTAGCCTAACATGCCGTCGACGAAGGATCTGATTTTATGAGTAGCGACGGCGTCTACCACAATATCAATATTGGGTAGAGGGAAGTCATCTTTGGGCGACGCCTTGTTGAGGTCGCTGAAATCTACGCAGATCCGAACCTTCCCGTTGGGCTTGGGAACGGTCACTATATTGGACAGCCAGATCGGGTATTCTACTACCCGAATGAAATTGATGTGCAGCTGCTTCATGATTTCTTCTTTGACTTGTAGTGACCATTCTGGCTTAATTCCGCGAAGCTTTTGCTTAACTGGCCGAGCATCCGGATATATAGGGATCCGGTGTTCAACAATGGCTGGGTCCAGCCCCGACATATCTTCATAGGACCAGATGAATATATCTATGAACTCTTTGAGGAGATCAATGAGTGCTACCCTTTTAGAGCCTTGCAGGTAGCTGCCGATTTTGATTTCTTTTGTTTTGATTTTTTAGCCCCAGATTGATAGTGCACAAGTCTTCAGTTGCTACTGATGAATGATGTTGTTCCTGGTGCTCAACTGACTTTACAAGCTCAAGGAAATATTTTTTATCTTTTGGGTCCATTTCATTAAATGACTCATTATTATTATTATTATTTAATGCATCTTTTAATGTAGGTGCAACTAAGGAATAATCAAAGACATTTAGATTATCATTAATAGCAAAATGTACAGGGTTATTTACATTATTGAGGACCTGGGGTTTGAGATCCTCAACATTAGGGAGCGGATCGGTAGATGACCAATCCGTAAAGCTAGGGGAAGGAAGGAGAATTGTATATCCGAAGCGGTGCACCAGGTCTGCGGGAGTCAAGAGCGGGCCGGTCGTATTATACCAGTTCTGCAGAAGCTTATCAGTAATAAGCTCAAACTCAGCAGAGAGCTTTTCATAATCAGTGTCTCCGTCTATCATACCCAAAAAGCTATCTCCCAGACTTTTATTAGAAACTCCTTGGTTTAGAACTTTGAGCATCATGCTTTTCAAATCTTCCATGTCAGCCTCCATTTTGGTGGTAGGGGGAGTTGGCCTTTGGTATATGCTGGCAGGCTTAGGGAAGGCTGGGTTAATTTCTGGCTACGGTGTCTAGTAAGGATTTTAGGCTGGATAGGGATCTTGATAAGGATTTTGGGCAGGATAGGGATTTTGGGCTGGATAGGGATTGTGGATAGGATTTTGGGCAAGATCGATGTTGAGATTGTTGGAATATGCTTCTTGATAATTTAGTTATCACCTTGCATATTCTATATATGTTGATTTGCTTGCCCCCATTACAAGTGAGTCTTCACGAGTGGCTAAAAGGTCTGTGTACCGGTTAGCGTGGCAACTCGTGTTGATATCACATAGGTCTTAGATTAGGTTCAACCTGATCAAGTCCTACCTTCCTATATGATGATTAAAACAGACCAGCACTTCAGATGCACTCGGCACCGGACGACATGCAGCTATGTCAAAAAAGCCTTCAGTGATAGATCAGAATATCCTTATGACTCACCACCGGCAGACAAGCTACAAGTTAAACTGCTCGCACCAACAGACATAAATTCTCCTGAAACGGAAGACTTGTTTCCACTGGCTCGAAGCATTCCACCGGCAGACTTTAAAATCTGCACGTGCTATAAAGAAAAGTCAAGAAGCTGCACAAATCAAGACAAATATGTCCATGCCTCAAAAAGCCTGACATACTTAAAGCTACAAGACTTTCTCTCACTCAAGTAGTCTGTTAAAGTCAAAAAGCAACTACTTTATTGAACAGACCACCTGACAATGCAACAGACATCAGACCTACTCTTCAGAGACTTATCAACATGGTCTGACAGACAACAAGTTCCAAGATCTACAAGACTAAAATCTCTGCTCCAAACAGTCGAAGATCTTATGGACAAAGATCTTTATCCGATAGTCTTCAACCACTACATCTCCAACGAATAGAAAACTTCAAGTCTTCATCTCTCAACGAACATATTGACTCTCGCCTATATAAATCCTCTTGCTCAATCTCAGTGTGACAGTGCGTGAGCTACAACTAAGATCATAAAGCGATACATTGTGAGTAACGAGTAACTCAATCTACTCAAGAACTTCATAGAAAAGAAATCTTCAAAGAGATCGTCTTCACCAACGCATCTCTGATTTCTACACAGATTGTAGTGAACTCATCCAGCTCTTAGCAAAACACTTTTAGTGAATTGCTAGGAAGAAAAGCTTGGAGAAGAGAAGAGACTGATCAGAAACTTTGATAGACAGAGATCAAGATCTGAAGATTGATGTTAGATAATGTCTGAAGAAAATGAAGAGCTGTCTGTAGATATTGCATTCATATCTTCAAATTTGTATTTGATCGATGTATTTTATACCTCGATTTCCTATACTTCTAAGACTTAAATTATGCTATTTCACGAGGCTTTTGGCTACTGATATGTGTTTTCAGTGAGTTTGGTGAGTTTCAGGGTTTTTAGTGAAAATATACAAATTATAAGGCCTTTATACGCAAAATCCAAGAAGGGAATGAAAAGCTGAAGAAGAAAAGAAGAAAATCACGCTGGAAACCTTGCGGTCACAATGTGTTCCAGACCTTGCCTCCGCAAGGTGGACAGTAACATCAAGAAATCAAGACCCCAGATTTTAGAGGACCTTGCGGCCGCAAGGTGCTCCATACCTTGCGACCGCAAGGTGGTCAGAACGCGAAAAGTTAAGTTTTCACTGGAGATTCGATTGAAAAACAACTCCTCGGTATAAATAGGAGTCGGTTGCCAAAGCCTAGAACGACTAGAAACGGCTGGACACAGTTTTGTATAGTTTTAGAATAGATTTTAGGTTGTATAACATATTTAGTTATTGTAATTACAAGTATTGAAGATCAAATCATGTCTCCTATCATCTCCATGTGCTGTTCATCGTCAAAGATGAACTAAATCATCATTAATCTAGGAGGTGGGAGGTAACTTCTATCGAATCTATGATTTAATTCATATTTATGTTCATTCAATTCTTGTTGATTGTGGTGTTTATCAATCCCTCTATTATTTTGCTTTGAACAAATGAATATAATCGCAAATAATAAAGGCCTAGAGGTGCGGATAACTGCATGACCAATGTGCATATGTCGTACACTGGCTTACCATCACAATAAATTGGACCTATCGATGCACGAGAGTGATAAGTTAAGGCCAGGTTCATACATGACCTAGGTGACAGATATATCATATGTTCTTGTGCTTAGGATATAGAATGGATGAATGATGCGGGGATGGAGGCTGAACCAATAATTCAACAGACTATATCTATCTTTTGTGAACGAACCCAAGAAATTGAATGATAATTATTTTGAATTAAACATAAAGGAGATACAAGTGAAACCCTAATCCTAGATTGCCATCCGCCATAAGATCTTCATAACCTGTAATTCCTGCTAATTAGTTAAACACCTAAATAATAACAGTAGTTTAGAATAGAATAAATATAAAAACCCCCTTAGATTAAAAATTTGCTATCAATAAATTGCACTATCTGTGATCTCTTGTCTCTGTGGGTTCGACCCTTGCTTCCAAAACTATTCTCCAATAGTCTTGTCCACTTGCAAGGAAATAATTAAAATAAGACATCGATCAGTATTCCAATACAAATGATGTTGATTGTGCAATAATCAATCATCATGGAAGGAAGAGTGCTTTGCACTCAATCGTTCAAATATATTTTTTATATCTGAACGACCTTGAAAATCCTCTTCTCATAACAGTTTCTCGTTCTGGTCTCCTATTTCCCTTTGCTGCTTAAAGATTCTTGAATGGATAATTAAGTAAGGATTTTGGCTTTAGTAGACAAAACCAGAAACTGTACATAGATTATTTAGACTTCATTACAATAAGATATGCTCAAGAATATGATGCATAGCCATTCGAACATGATTGTTGCATTAAATTGTAACTTAGGGTCAATTGCATGATAGTTAGATCGCTTGGATTTTTCTCATTTATATATCTCAAGCACACTTTCGAACCGTGTCTGCATGTTAGTCTCAATTGTCCCTACCATCTGTCGTAGCGAATGCTTATGTAAAATTCAGTGATGCTAAACATTCAACCCCACAATTCCCATAGTTGATATGATATTTTGTGTGTCTTACTTGCTTTAAAAAACTACATGAGCATTTGGCATTAAGAAATGACTTAGGCCATCTTTGGATCGTTAGAGCCTAAATATTCCCTGACCTTTACTAAAAATATCCCTGGTGTCCCCTTTGAGCCTATTTAAAAAGAATGGTGTGTGCTAAGCACACTATTAAAGCCCCATTCGTCATCGTTTCTATTACCCACATTAACTTAACCCTAAAAGCCTATACACTTTTAGCCTACCCTTTGAGAGAGTAGGATGTGGGTGGGAAATTGATTATAGAGGACCATTTTTTTCAGTTAGGCTATTTTTCTGAAGACTTCTTCTTTCCGTCATCGAAAAAAAAATAAAAAAATAATAGAAAAAGAAAAGAAAAAAAATGTGTATCGATGAAAAATGAAATGGAAGAAGAAGAGTGCAAGAAGATTCAAATAAAAGCATAGCTTTCGAAAGAAAATATGTTAGAAAAATAGTGCTGAGAAGAATGATGTGATATTTTTAGAAGTATATATTGCCCAAAACAAGTTTGGGGGGAGGGGAAAGAATAAAACTGAAAAGTAACAGAAAACACCCCCCTACTTGTAGTCTTTGCCGGTCCTAGCCTAAATAGGGAAAACTTCCTTTTGCTTGGAAGTATGAGGGATAAAGGGTAGTTTTGCTCTCTCACTTTGAATTCCAATCCCTTTCCATCAAATCCCCCAACACCTTGGCCTTACATTACAAGCTAATAAAGACCTAATGATCTTCTTGCCAATGCTTGGGCATATTTCTCTGCTAAGTAAGTCATATAGAATTGATCAAATACTTCATGTTCATATTATTCACCTAAAAGCTCACTGTGTTAGCATAATCTTAGCTATTACAAGTAATTGGGATAGGAGAGCATTGTATGTCATACATAGAAGTGCATGGGATGGATGTATAAGTTTTTGAAATCCTTGGCGACCTCTCTTTCTGTAATAGACCGGGTTTGGATGGTAGACCTCATATTATATAATGCATGGTTTTCAATTAAACTTTGATTTTCATATGAATGTGGTGCTTAGCTTATTAAAACTATTTTAGTTAAGATATTCTCTAAGACTGGTGATCACACACACACGGAGAAATTAAGGGTTGTAGCAGCTTTAAGAAAAGATCAGTTGGTTTTATGTGATTAAGCTTGCATATATGTGGTGAGCATCGAACTGAGACTGCTTTGTATGCCATGCTATTATAACTTGAGGTTGAATCCAAAAAGATTGTAGTGTTATTCTAGTATAATTTTATTTGTCTCTATTTTTATCTGCTTTTGTAGTTATATGCATAGTCGAGTCACTCGAAAGAGTCTCCTTGAGTTTGTGGGTTTATAGAGAAGTGTAGATAGTGTCACCCTCCAAAAAGATTTTCACTTTTGTTATTTTTGTTAATTAATTATTTTTGTATTTATAAGTATTGTTTACTCGTGGACGAGCAAAGTTTAAGTTTGGGTGTATTTGATCGATGTATTTTATACGTCGATTTCCTATACTTCTAAGACTTAAATTATCCTATTTCACGAGACTTTTGGCTACTGATATGTGTCTTCAGTGAGTTTTGTGAGTTTCAGGGTTTTTAGTGAAAATATACAAATTATAAGGCCTTTATACAAACCAATTTATATGCGACCAAAATGACTAATATCTTCTACTATTAGTACTCTCTAGCGGCTTTCTCCTTTAGGGTTTTGGCCGTTCACCATGTCTGACCCGGCTATGCCGGCCCCAACTCCTCCTATTCCGCCGGCCGCTCCGACGTTTGCCTCCGTTCTATCTTCTTCTCCTCCTTGTTCGACTTCTAACCCCCTTGCCTTCCTAATTCCTCCTTCTTCTTTCAAAGGGGAACCTGCATTGAAACTTTCTGATGAGGTTGTTCTTCATCTTTCACAGCCCTTCAAACATACTCTCATTGGTAAGTTTTCTCATGGCCGTCCTTCCATGGAATCTACGCGTAAATTATTTCATACTTTTGATCTCAAAGCTGCCTTCACAGTAGGTCATCTCGACTCTAAACACATCCTCATTCAAGTCAATCATGATGAGGACTACCAACGTCTCTGGATCAAAGACCAATGGTATTTAGGAAGATTTCCTATGCGCGTCTTTAAATGGACTCCTGATTTCCATCCTGATACTGAGAGCTCAATTGTCCCAGTTTGGTTTTCGATTCCTAATCTCCCGATCCATCTATTTCACAAAACTGCTCTATTCTCCGTTGCTAATCTCTTTGGTAAGCCTTTAATGCTTGATCAAGCCACCATGAATCTTTCCCGACCGAGTGTCGCTAGAATATGTGTGGAGATTGACCTGTTAAAACCTGTCCCTAAGCGGATCTGGATTGAAAGTGGTACTCAATCTTCTGGTTTCTGGCAAGTTCTGGAAGCTGAGAATCTGCCTCACTATTGCAGTTTCTGTAATCGTCAAGGCCATTCCATTCTCTCATGCAAGGTGAAACACCAGGCTGCTGGCCCAATGAATCAACAACCTCAACCCCCCACAGATAACACCACTGCTCATAATCCCTCTAAACCTCAATCTGGCATTAATACCCAATGGGTTCCTAAAAATCTTGATAAGGGAAAGGCAATTCAGACTGATTCTAACCCTTCTACGGTTCTTCCCCAAGCCCCTCCTGCTTCTCCAAACCCTAATGTCGTTCCTAGCCCCGCTTTAAACCCTACCAATATCTCGAAACCTAATGATTTGCCAAACCCTAATTTAGGTTCGACTCCTTTAGGAGCCCCTTTGAACACATCCACTTCGGCGCATCAACCAAACCCTTCTGATGCGGACAAGCCTTCTCATCCCTCCAATAACGATGCTATTAATGATCATGCCACAAACACTATGCATGAACCACTTGATGCATTAAATAAAGAGGACTTTCCTTCTTCAACCAATAATGATTTACCAAAGTCAACAAGCTCCACAGATTCCCCCAGACATGTTGAAGTTCAATCCGATGATGAGGAGGATCACAATATTATCTCGCCTAACCGATTTGTGGTCCTTCAATCCTTTGAAGAAGAATTACCAAACCTGAATAATCCCAACATTGAAGCTCTCAATATTGATGTTCCTGGAAAGAAGAAAAAAGGAAGGAAACCGCAGCATATTCCTCCTTCTGATCGAGCTACCAGATCGCATGTGCAAGCCAAAACCCAAGGTTCCATGGATACTTCTGTCTCCCATGACGATTAATTGTCTTTTTTGGAATTTACGGGGTGTGGGCAATGAGTCCACTGTGATCTCTGCTTGAAAAGTTGATCAAGCTCCATCAGATTTCTTTGATCTCTGTCTGCGAACCTATGCTCGATAAGTCTAAAATTCAGTTTATTGCTTCTCGTCTTAAATTCCGTTTTTGCTACCATAATGTTGCTAACAAGATATGGATTTTTGTTAAATCAGCCTTCACATGTCAGGTTGTCTTAAACTCTATACAACATCTCACAATCAAAATTCAGCATTATTCTTGGACTGAAGCAGTTTACATCACCTCAGTTTATGCTAAATGCTCTAGCGTTGAACGACAGGCCCTATGGAACGATTTAATTGACCTGAATATTTCTTCTTCTCCTTGGTTAATTGGTGGAGACTTTAACATTATTCTCGCAGCTCATGAAAAAGCTGGAGGTTCTGGATGGGATAGACAAGGAGCGTTGGATTTTCAAGCTTGCCTTAATGCCTTAGGCCTTTCTGATCTGGGTTTTATTGGTAGCAAATTTACTTGGTGTAACCATCGGGATGGCCAAGCTACAATCTTTCAACCCTTAGACAGATTAGCTTGCAATCATTCTTGGTCCAATTTTTTCTCGGCATCCTCAGTCGAACACCTCAATCGGACATGCTCGGACCACTCTCCCTTATTACTTAAAATTTCCTCTCATCAGGATGTTCGCAGATCTCAATTTCGTTTCCTTAATGTATGGACTTCTCATCATACATTCTTGGACGTTGTAAACGATGCTTGGCAGATTACCCAATGGGGTCGGCCTATGGTGAGGTTTTCTAACAAACTTAAAGCAGTTCGTTCGGCCTTAAAGTCCTGGAATAAGAATACGTTTGGGAACATTTTTCAAGCTGTAAAAGTGGCTGAAGATAACGTGCTCGAAAAGGAGCTTCTGTTTGAGAATGATAGCAGCGGTTCCAATCGGGAAGCTCTCCATCTTGCTCAAGCTACTTTGAAACGTACTCTTAAGATTGAAGAAGATTTTTGGAGGCAAAAATCTCATCTCCGTTGGCTTAAAGATGGCGATGGAAACACCAAACTTTTCCATTCTTCGGTGAATCAGACTCGTAGTAAGTTGCACATCCATAGAATTATTGACATGCACGGTAATAGTCTCTCCTCAGATGATGCCATTAAATTGGCGGCAGTGGAGTTTTTTAAAGATCAACTTTCTGCTTATCCTACCTTTGAGGAGGATATTTTTAATGTCATTCCTAATTTGGTCACCTCTGATCATAATGTCATTTTATCTGAGCCGCCTTCTATTGATGAAATAAAGGCCATTGTGTTTTCTATGAGCGGTGACAGCGCGGCAGGTCCTGATGGCTTCACCGGGAAATTTTACACTACGTGTTGGGACATCATTAGTTCAGATCTCTTTTTGGCCATATCGGAATTTTTCTCTGGTTTTGAAATGCCGAAATCATGGACTAGCACCACTATTATTACTATCCCCAAGTCGGATAATGTCTCTACATTTAAAGATCTCCGACCCATAAGCCTTTGCAACTTCTGCAACAAGATCATTTCCAAACTTCTTGCAGCAAGGTTAGCTAATCTCCTTCCTTTCATTATATCCGATAATCAGAGCGCTTTTGTCAAAGGTCGGGTAATTCAAGACAGTTTACTTTTAGCCCAGGAATTAACCCAGCACTTAAAAAAGAAGGTGAATGGCTCAAATGTTCTTATCAAGCTTGATATGGCAAAAGCTTTTGACAGAATTTCTTGGCAGTTCCTCATTAAAGTGCTCCGTAAATTTGGATTTGGGGAAATTTTCATTGACATGATTTGGCGCTCTATCTCAAGTAATTGGTTTTCAATTTTGATTAATGGTGACTCGGTTGGGTTCTTTCAGTCTTCTCGAGGTTTACGGCAAGGAGACCCTCTCTCTCCCAGCCTCTTTATCATTGCAGCTGAAGTCCTTAGCCGTGGTCTTAACGATCTTCACCACTCTCAGCCTCATCTTGCTTTCTCCTCATCCAGTGGCTGCCCAATTGTTTCCCACCTTGCCTTTGCCGATGACGTTATGATTTTCTGCAACGGAAACAAACATTCCTTATCTCGTCATAAACTTTTGCTTTCCAAATATGAGCGGTGTTCGGGTCAACTTATTAATGCTTCTAAAAGTTGCTTCCTTTTATCCAGCCGTGCTCCTGATTCCAGAGTATCTTCCATTTCGCGCCATTTGGGATTTCGTCCGTGCTCTTTTCCCATTACCTATCTGGGATGCCCTCTCTTTGAAGGCCGAAAGAAGAAGAGCTTGTTTGATCCTCTCTTGGAAAAACTGCAAAGCAAGGTGAACTCTTGGTTTGGTGCCTTCCTTAATAAAGCTGGTAAAACTACTTTGATCAACTCAGTTCTTCAGTCGATCGTCATGTATCAATTTGCTATTCTTGATCCCCCGGTTTCTATTATCAAACTTATCAATAGAATTCTTTCTAACTTTTTCTGGGGATCCATCAATAGTAAGAGCAAACTTCACTGGATAGCTTGGGATCTTTGCTGCCGCCCCACGTCTGAAGGTGGGCTTGGCATCAGAAATATTGAAGATGTGGTGAAAGCTTTCTCTATGCAGATATGGTGGAGATTCAGGTCCTCCAAGAGTCTCTGGACTTCATTTATGATGCAAAAATATTGTTCTTCCTCTCATCCGACCCAAGCCTATTGTCTAGGCTCTCCCATTTGGAGGCGGATGTGCTCCATTCGCAACTTGACTGAACCTCATATTTCTTGGGTCATTGGTCGGGGAGAGTGCTCCATTTGGCATGATAACTGGTCTCTTGATGGTTGCATTACCAGGCCCTCTAATACTTCCCTTACTCAAGTCCGAGATCTGTTCGTTTCTACCTCCCAGCTTTCCGATGTGGCACAGACTGTCCTTGGTCCAAGTGTTATTTCTTCCATTCATAGTAATGGTATATGCCTCTCTGATAATTCGGATGCTGTTATCTGGAATAAGTCTGCTTCGGGTCGGTTCTCTTTTTCTTCGGCGTGGCAGCTATCCAGATCAGTTTGGCCTCTGTCTGCTTCCTCGGGCTTCATCTGGCACAAAGTTATTCCCCGCCACATTAGTGTCTTCATGTGGCGGTTGTGGTCTCATCGGCTTCCCCTGGATGAAAGTGTTATCAGCAAAGGTGTTCAGATGGCCTCGAGATGTTCTTGTTGCTCTATAGGTCATTCTGAAACCTATTCTCATGTCTTTCTTGACAGTTCAATAGCATCTCAAATATGGGCTGAATTTAGCCAACTGGGCGCTGTTCAGGCATCTCATAGTTCTCTTGCCCAAATCTGCTTTTCTTGGTGGTTCTCTTCCAACAATTCTACGCTCCACATCATTACTCCAATCATCATTTTATGGGAATTGTGGAATTTTCGTAATCGGGCTTTATTTGACGGAATTTCGTTGGCCTGTGCGAACTCTCTCCAACCGGATTAAACATTTGATCTCTTCTATTCTCCAAATAAATGGGCTATCCTTCTCTTCTAATGACTGGAATATTTTCCCTCGTATTGGGCGTACTGTTTTGAGATCTGTTCGTTCTCTTTCATGGCTGAAGCCTCCTATGGGTTCCCTCAAACTTAATTCCGACGGTGCCAGCCGGGGCAATCCGGGTCCTAGTTCTGGGGGCGGCATTATTCGTAATGATAGTGGTGACTTGGTGTATGCTTTTTCTTCCTTTTATGGAGACTCTTCCAGCTTTATCGCAGAATGTAAAGCTCTATTACAAGGTATGCTTTGGTTACAAGCCCAGGGTGCTTCGGGCTCCTTTATAGAAATTGATTCAAAAATGCTTCTGGATTGTATTATGGATCGGCTCTCTCCTCCTTGGTGTAGCATATACTTCATCCGTGCTATCAAGTCTATTATTAATTCCCTGGGCTGCTCTCTGACTCATTGTTATCGTGAGGCCAATGCGGTTGCTGATTCCCTTGCAAACTTTGGTTGTGATCAAGGATGTGATTGTTCTTTCACTGTTGATTCTGAGCTGCCTAACCGTACTCGAGGCCTTATGCTTCTTGACAAGACTGCTACTCCGTACTTAAGGATTTCTTAAATGTTTTTAGTTTCCTTTCTTTATCTGTCTTTGTTTAGTATAAATCTTTCCTTTTCGAGGTTAGGCTCCTCCGTCCTCCCTCTTATAAGGGCAAGGCTGGTTGTCCCCCTCAAGTTTGTTTCCATTTTCTTTAATTTATAAAATCCCGCAGGGTACCGCCCCTGTTTCATAAAAAAAAAATAAAAATAAAAATAAAAAAATAAGGCCTTTATACGCAAAATCAAAGAAGGGGCCACAATGTAAAGCTAAAGAAGAAAAGAAGAAAATCACGCTGGAGACCTTGCGGTCGCAAGGTGTTCCAGACCTTGCCTCCGCAAGGTGGACAGTAACATCAAGAAAACAAGACCCCGGATTTTAGAGGACCTTGCGGCCGCAAGGTGCTCCATACCTTGCGATCATAAGGTGGTCAGAATGCGAAAAGTTGCGTTTTCACTAGAGATTCGATTGAAATACAACTCCTCGGTATAAATATGAGTCGGTTGCCAAAGCCTAGAACAACTAGAAACGGCTGGAAACAGTTTTGTATAGTTTTAGAATAGATTTTAGGTTGTATAACATATTTAGTTATTGTAATTACAAGTATTGAAGATCAAATCATGTCTCCTATCATCTCCATGTGCTGTTCATCGTCAAGGATGAACTAAATCATCATTAATCTAGGAGGTGGGAGGTAACTTGTATCGAATCTATGATTTAATTCATATTTATGTTCATTCAATTCTTGTTGATTGTGGTGTTTATCAATCCCTCTATTATTTTGCTTTGAACAAATGAATGTAATCGCAAATAATAAAGGCCTAGAGGTGCGGATAACTGCATGACCAATGTGCATATGTCGTACACTGGCTCACCATCATAATAAATTGGACCTATCGATGTACGAGAGTGATAAGTTAGGGCCAGGTTCATATATGACCTAGGTGACAGATAGATCATATGTTCTTGTGCTTAGGATATAGAATGGATGAATGATGCGGGGATGGAGGCTGAACCAATAATATAACAGACTATATCTATCTTTTGTGAACGAACCCAAGAAATTGAATGATAATTATTTTGAATTACACATAAAGGAGATACAAGTGAAACCTTAATCCTAGATTGTCACCCACCATAAAATCTTCATAACCTGTAATTGCTGCTAATTAGTTAAACACCTAAATAATAACAGTAGTTTAGAATAGAATAAATATAAAAACCCCCTTAGATTAATAATTTGTTATCAATAAATTGCACTATCTGTGATCTCTTGTCTCTGTGGGTTCGACCCTTGCTTCCAAAACTATTCTCCAATAGTCTTGGCCACTTGCAAGGAAATAATTAAAATAAGACATCGATCAGTATTCCAATACAAATGTTGTTGATTGTGCAATAATCAATCATCATGGAAGGAAGAGTGTTTTGCACTCAATCGTTCAAATATATTTTATATCTGAACGACCTTGAAAATCCTCTTCTCATAACAGTTTCTCGTTCTGGTCTCCTATTTCCCTTTGTTGCTTAAAGATTCTTGAATGGATAATTAAGTAAGGATTGTGGCTTGGGTAGACAAAACCAGAAACTGTACATAGATTATTTAGACTGATGTAATATGTAATTTATCTTTGAATAAATTCATATGTTCTTAAATACTTTATCTCTCAGTCCTTAAATGTCTATGAGATTTTTGTAAATGATTTATCTTTAGAAAAGCCCTTCTCTAATTGATTTCCTAAACCTGCATTTGAAAGAAGTAATAAGTGTGCTGTTGTTCTGAACATATATTCGTGTACAGCCACTTAAGACTTCTCCAAATCATAGTCTCTTTATCTTTCGCTATCCAAACCTTTTTAATAGGCTTTTGATTTGATTAGCAGTTTACCGACAAAGTTGATACTTTTGTTTAGAGCAAGTCTAACGATAGCCTCTACCGGCAGACATGCTCTACTCGATAAACTGCAATTGCCACTTAAACTATACTTTATTTATTACCAAGAGAAATTTTTTTTAAATTGGCATTATAGGCTATTCACCCCCCTCCCCCTCTAGCCTATTTGAACATTATTGTGGACCAACAATTGGTATCAGAGCAAGGCTCTTCTAGCTATATGTTACGACTAACCTCCTGAAAGTTGCAATCCTTGAATGCTCGGTTCAAATGCATGTCAAAAGAAAATTTGTTTTATTCTTTAAAAACTTTTGACAAGGATTTTAGTTTGAGATAATTTTTTTTTTAAATTATACTTATTTTGAAATTTTTTTTTTGTTTTCGAAAATTTTATGAGATAGAAGATTACTATGATGATTGTGAGATATTTATTCATAAGAAAGATATCTATATCAATTGACACTATGAATAACTATCTCCAGATGAAAAATTCTCAGATGGATGCTACAATTAAAAGAATTTCTGATTCAAGTTCTCTTGACATAAGGATAACGATTGAAATCAATATAACACCTTCTCGAGAGAAATTTATTTTCTGAAACTCTTTTATGAAAGAATTTTAAAAGGACTCCTATCTATTCTCTTGAAAAAGTTTAAGAGTCAAAAACGTTATATCATGAAACATTGATTGATCCCTCTGTTATATGATATTTAGTTTTTGGGAACTTGGCCTATATTTCAAAGAATTATTTGAATCCAAGAAAATATGAATCAAAATCTTACGAATTGTTTGCAAAGGAAATCTACTCTTTAGACAACATCTACTACAGATTTATCAGCTCAGATTCAAAACGACATCGTCTGAAGAACGTCTACCTCGATCCAGATAACTGTCATAAAGGTACATCCTTTGTATTTTGCCCCTTCTCTTTAATCTTTATCTTTGCACAAAAAAACCAAGGGAGAATGAGAAATTCAAGATCCAGTCTTTCCTTCTCACTGATCTTCTTGAAATACTTGTTCCAGTATTTAGATTTTTCTGCAGCTTCCTAAAGCTCATAAAATGTTGCTAATGATCTTCTTGATTCTTATTCATGAATGTATTTTCTCTCAAAGATCTACAAGCACATTTTATTATCTCTCTTCCAACTCTAAAAGTCTTTGCTCGACTGAAAGTACATGACCCTATTCACCTGATTCAGTCTTCTTCCTTCTGGATTACGATATATATAATTGATTTTCGTTTATGATTCCCTGCTAATTATGATCATGAATATATCATCTCTTCATAGCTTTATATTTGCTTGTTCTATTCTTGTCTATTCTTTTCTAAAAGCAATATATATAGCTAGAGTGATTTCTCCTATCATACTTTGTTTTTTTTTTAGTATGATCTATGAATTACTCATCTGGTTTGATGACTCATTTTCTCTAGAAAATTTCTTTGTCATTGTTGATTCTTTTGTTAGATTTATATATGTTCAAATCATTACATTAGTTTTATATTTCAGTGGCTAATCGGGCTGCGTATCGATTAGCGTGGCAACTGTGTATAGAACTTTGCCTTGTATAGTTTTTGTAGGACTTCACAGGTTCAGCGGAAGACCTCTCCACAAGCTTCATCGGAAGACCTGCTTTCAGCTTGCAAAATGGCAGACCTCGTGTCCACCAAGTCTTCTATGACGTGTCCTAATCCCGCAAAGATTAATTGGATTAATTCAATCTTATCCTAATCATTATTTGATTTAATCCAAAACATTCTCTGACATATCAAGCCGCCGAAAGCAACCTTTTCCGAAAAGCAGGAAGACTTTTCGTCCTAAACAGTGAAAGCAGGAAAAGCAGACTGTCCCTTAGTCTCTGCAACAACTCTCAGATCTGACACCTAAATCGCCAACCTTTTTGAAGATCTCAGAAATCATTTCCTGCTCTAGATATCTGTGAAGACGAAAATTCTTGACTGACAGCCCCATGCATTTAATGCATTGATGAAAAGAGCTGTTGAAGTATTCGTCTTCTCCAACGGATCTTTTGAAAGTGCACCTGCTATAAATACTGCCATTGAAGACTAGAACAAAAGAAAAACAACCAAAGAATCAATCGAACACTTAAAGGATTGCTCTGAAACTTCATAACTCCAAGTCCTTCAGCTCAGTGCAATCAAGAGATCCTCAACAGATCTAGAAGTCCTCGTCAACAACAAGAAGCTGCTCATCAACACTTATTGTTTTCTCTTCTTGTTGTTTACATTCATTAACTATACTTCTGCACGAATTAAATATCCTGTTTTTACAGATATTTAATTCCCTAGACCCCAAACACAAGTCAATATTTTGTACACGATCCATTAGGGATATTCCTTTTAATTGATCTAGTGGAAAACATAGTGCACAATTTAAATCCAAGGTTGACTGCCTTGGTGGTGGACGTAGCACTCATTATAGTGTGAACCATCCCAAAATACTTGTGTTGTTTCATATTTGTTTGTCTGTTATTTGATCTGTTCTTTTCCGTAATTATCTTTATCCTTTTACAACAGAACTTTAAGTATCTTGTAAAGGTCTACCGGTAATCCTTATCGGCAGACCTGGAACAATTACTTTGAAGGTCTTCCGCTACTTGAATCTTTTCGATAGATTGCAAGTATCTTTCAAAGCATTTACCAAAAAGTTTTAAGTGTTTAATAAGCTATTCAACCCCCCCCCTTCTAGCTTATTATTGTGCCCATTGGGACCCACAATTGGTATCAGAGCCTTACTCTTTGAAAACAAGTTTTTCCAAGATTAAACTCTTGAGAGATACGATATAATGGCACAAACACACTACATGCTGCCTATATCTAATGCTAACCACGTCCCAATATTGGACGAAGGACATTTTGATGTATGGAAGGATAAAGTAATGAGATTTATGAACTCTATTGACAACAGATTATGGAAATGTGTTACTGCAGGTCAACATGTACCTAAAGAAGAATCTGAATGGACAGAGGATGACAGAAAGCTGGTAGAACTTGACAGTAAAGCAATCAACATAATCACCAGCTCTCTAGACACAAGCACATACCAGCAAGTGATTCGATGTACAACTGCAAAAGAGATGTGGGAAGCTCTTGTGGAATACTTGGAAGGAGACCAAGACACAAGAGACAATGTAAAATATACATACATCCAAATAGCTTTGATTCTTTCAAAAAGGATCCTAAGGAAACCTTGAGACAAGCATACGATCGCTTCAGTGAGGTAATTAATAGTTGCTTTTCTCTAGGTAAAACGTATGACAAAAAGGAAATGAACATGAGGTTTTTAGGCTCTCTAGGTAGCTTATGGCATGTTAAGACCACGGCTATGAAAGAATCAAAGAACTTAAACGAGATAACTCTTCGTAGTCTCTACGCAAGTTTGAAGGTTTATGAACTTGAAGTTAATCAAGCCCTAGAGCAAGACAAACAGTTCAGAACTGTGTCTTTGCCAGCCATGGTCCAAGAAGAAATCACTGTTGAAAACAAACCTTCCACTTCTTCCTGTGAAAATGATTTTTTATTAGACGAACAATTTGCCATGTTTGTAAAACGTTTTCAAAAATTTGCAAAATATGGAAGAAAGAACACACACCAACAACCTTTTTATGAAGAATGGTGAAAGCTCATCTAAGGAAGAGCTTGTGTGTTACAACTGTAGAAAACTTGGCCATTTTGCCTCAAAATGTCATAAGCCAAAATTTGAAGCATACCGAAAACCCTCTTTTAGAAAATTTCAAAAACAAAAGGGTATGTTGGCTGAAGACATAGAAGACAAACAGGTTGCTACATGGTTTGAGACTGATTCAGAGGAGGAGGAAGAGGATTGTGAGCAAGCTAACATATGCTTAATAGCTCATGATTCAGGTCCTACCTATGACTTTGAAAATGAAGTTGTAGTTTCACCTAGTCCTTTGGACAAAAATGAAACCAACAAAGGATGACTTCAAGAAGGAAGAACTTCTCAAGGATAATCGGGATATGCTTGAAGAATTTAATTCCTTTAGAGTAGCCTATGTTAAACCGGCCAAGAATCGTGAGAAACTTACATACCGAGAAATCTATGATGGCAAATGAGATTCAAACTCTCAATAGCCGCCAACAAGAGAGTATCAAGTCAAGGAAGAAAACAAATTCCTTTATGACAAAATTGATTGTCTATCCGAGCACATCAAAGGACTTGACCTAGAGAAAATTGCCTTGCAAAAGACAATTGACTCCTGAACAGCCTCCAAGGATGCATTCAAGAAATCCTTTCAAGCCAAAAAATCTAGTAATGATAAACCGGCATAGGATATTCAGATGTGCCTCTTCCGACAATCTCTTCACCATAGAGAAAGGTGAATCCTCCGAGATCAAGTAATGATATTTCCTCTCTAAACGTACATTTGGAAATATAGGGAAACAAGGCCTTGGTTATTCAAGTGTCCCTTACGCTTACCCCAAAGTTCGAAAGGAAAAGCCAAAATGATCGACTCAAATGAGAAACCCGATAAGGTAATCTGAGAAAGTGAAGTCTCGCCAAGAACAAACTATGCCAAGGCAAAGTCCGGCGGTAGACCTCTAAACCTCTAGGTAACTATCAAGTTTGTCTATGAAACAGTAAGGCTCCTTTACTGTTGAAGGTAAACTTAAAGGTATTCTACCGAATCCTTCGAAAAGGTAATCAACG
The DNA here is from genome assembly GCA_013146195.2 of Codonopsis lanceolata. Classification (NCBI taxonomy): domain Eukaryota; kingdom Viridiplantae; phylum Streptophyta; class Magnoliopsida; order Asterales; family Campanulaceae; genus Codonopsis; species Codonopsis lanceolata. The sequence continues at coordinate 40,338,386 of CM028383.1, forward strand.
TAAAAGCTAAAGCTAAGTCCGTTGGTAACCTACCTAGAAAGATTCGAAAGAAACCAATTAAGTCTACCATCAACAAACAAGCCGAACCAAGAATGGATGTCAAGAAAAGGAATAATCATAAGTACTCTTCGCTGAAGTTTCACTAACATTCTCTATGGACTTTCCATTTATGTCACTCTTGCAATTGCCTAGGCCATCTAGCACCGTGCTCGCTAAGGTTCACTCCAAGATCCGAGAGACCTAGTTCTCTCAAGGTCAAGGTGTATGGGTTCCAAAAGGTTGCTAATCCTTAGGACCCGAAAGAAAATAAAGGGTACCTTGTTTGCTTTAATTTCTTTTTCGTGAATGCTTCATGGCTATAGAATCAAAAACAAAGACATCCGGTACCTAGACAAGGGTCGCCAAGACACATGACTGGAACGTAAATCTTCTTACGTATATAGTCAAGCCAAAGGACCCACCGTTATTTTCGGAGATAATGCAAGAGGAAAAACAATTGGATATGGCTCAATTACTAGAGGAAGTCTCTCCATCAACAAAGTTTCTCTAGTAAGTGGTTTAAAGCACAATCTTCTCGAGCATATCCCACCTCGCGACAAAGGACTTCTATGCCAATTCAACTCCAACCAAGCCTCATCAAAGATAGTGAATCCCGCTTCTACAATACCGACCGGCAATAGACAAGGAAACGCCTATGTCGTGGACTTAAATCTTCTAGGAGATTCTCAAACCTCGTGTCTAGTAGCCAACAATGTTCGTGACAACAAATGGCTATGGCACAAGCTGCCTCACCACCTCAACTTCAAGCACCTCTCCAAGCTCTCCAAAATGGGCTTGTCAAAGGTCTACCTACGGTGTCCGCCGACCATGACGTGTTGTAAAGCTTGTCAACTAGGAAAACTTTCCAAGTCTTCCTTCAAAAGAAAGTCCGTATTGTCTACAAACGCACCTCTTCAACTTCTGCATATGGATCTCTTTGGACCTATCACAACACCAAGATTTCGAGACAAGTACACACTTGTAGTAGTCGATGACTACTCTAGATTCACTTGGATTGAAACTATGACATCTAAAGATGAAACGTATGATCTAGTCAGCACTTTTCGTAAGACTTCAAACTCAAAAGCTTGAAGACATGTTTACATAAGATCGAAACAATGGCACCGAATTCAAGAACAATGGTGTAGAAAAATACCGCGATGACCACGGGATCGCCACAACTTCTCTGGCCGGTACTCCTCAACAAAATGGTGTAGCGAATCCGAAGAAGTAACACCGATTGAAGCAAAGAAGAACAATGTTGGCGTAAGCTAAACTTCCGAAGTATTTTTGGGCGTAAGCGATAACACCGCATGTTTTACCCAAAATAGATCCCCGGTAAACAAGTTTCATAACAAAACTCCATATGAAATATGGAGAGGAAGATCCCCAAACATAGGATTTCTTAAAATCTTCGGTAAATGTTTTATTCTTTATAATGGAAAAGAATATAGAGGAAAATTTGATGCAAAATCGATTAAGGAATTTTTCTGGGTATTCCAAACATTCAAAAGCATTTTGGATTTTTCAAAATCTAATTTAAAAATCTTAGAATCGGCATGTTTCTTTTGATGAATATGACTTGTTAGAGCCTAGAAAGGCTCCGAACGTTGCTAATGATTCGATAATGATGAGACAAGTACAAATACAAAGATCTACTTCCACTCCTCATCGAAAAGCGCACTCCTCAAGTACCGCTTAACCCTCCACCCAGACGATAACTCGCTCTGCCGATAACAACTCTTCTGTTGACCGAACCCATCTCTTCTCTTTACCCCAAGCACCTTCTCATCACTCATCCTTCTTGTTCACGTAAAATGAAAGTTTTGAAGATCCTATTTCTTGAACCGATTTTGGTGAATCTCCTTCTCAACCTACTCCGAAATTCTTAAGGGAAGAACCCACTGTAAGTGATCTTCCTCCAAGCTCGTTATTGAAGCAAGAGATCATCCCATTTCTCAAATCATTGGTGATCTCAACACAGAGTTCGAAATGCGAGAAATAAAGTTCGAGAAGAAACTATGTTTGCTTATGCATTTGTATCGGAACTCGAACCAAAGAAGATTGATGAAGCTATCGAAGATCATAAGCTGGATTGAAGCTATGCAAGAAGAGCTGAACCGGTTTGAAAGATGTAAGGTGTGGAGCTTAGTTCAAAGACCGACCGATCATCCAGTCATCGGCACCAAGTGGGTTTTCGAAAACAAAAGAGATGAAGAAGGAAATGTCACGAGAAATAAAGCTAGGCTGGTTGCACAGGCTACCGAGCGGGAAAGAAGGAATTGACTTTGATGAAACTTTTGCTCCCTGTTGCTAGACTAGAGGCAATCGAGACTCTTTTCTAGCTTATGCCTCGTTCATGGACTTCAAAGTGTATCGGATGGATGTAAAGAGTGCCTTTCCGAATGGTGATCTTCAAGAAGCGTATACGTGGAATGCCTCCGTGATTTGTCATTTCGGACATAAGCGGATCACGTCCTACTGACTCAAGAAAGCTCTCTGGCTCAAGCAAGCTCCTAGAGCTTGGTATGAAACTCTATCCAAGTTCTTAATAGAACAAGGATTCGTGAGAGGAAGAATAGACACTACTTTATTCATCCTCAAGCACAAAGGCCATTCTCTTCGTACAAATCTATGTGACTACATCATCTTTGGATCAACTAACCAAAGCCCGTAAAAGATTCGAGAAGCGATGCAAAGCAAGTTCGAGATGAGCATGATGGGTGAACTTACCTACTTTCTAGGGCTGCCGAGATACAACAGACTTCCGATGGAATCTTCATCACCAAACCAAATATGCAAAGGAACTAATCAAGAAGTTCGGTCTTGATTCGACTAAAGGATTCGAAACTCCAATGTCTACCGACCGCCATCTTGACAAAGATGAGAAGGGAAAGCAAGAGAACATGACCAAGTACCGAGGAATCATAGGTTCACTTCTTTACCTTACCGCTAGTAGACCCGACATTATGTTTTTTGTTTGTGTTTGTGCTAGATTTCGAGGCGGATCCAAAGGAGTCACATTTGCTTGCTTTAAGCGTATCATCGAGATATGTTTCAAAAACAACAAATCTAGGCATCGGTATTCCAAATCCAATAATTTCAATCTAGTTGGATACTCGGATCTGAGATTATGCGACACTGCAAAGTGAGCGAGAAGAAGCACGGTGGGACTTGTCAATTCCTTGGAAATAGACTTGTCTCATGGTCTTGCAAACAAGGATCGGTTGCAAATTCAACCACGACGAGAATACATTCTTTGGCATTTGTTGCTCTCAACTCCTATGGATGAAGCAACAACTAGTGGACTACAACATCAAGGCGCAAGCGCCCAATCATGTGTGACAACACATCGGCAATTCGGTCTCAAAATCGATGATGCACTCCAAGACAAAGCACATTGATATTCGTTATCACTTCCTCAAGATCATGTGGAAAAAGGTAACATCGGTTTGGAATATGTTCCAAGCGAGCATCAATTGGCGACATTCTCACAAAACCAGCTTGGATGCCACCGGGTTTGCTTATTTAAGGAGAAATCTTGGTATGATTGATCCTCTTGCTTAATTTCAACATTTTGTTAATGTTTCTTTCATAGGTAGACCTAGTTTTAAGACTAATCGGAAGGCGTAAGTTCTCCTTTAGGAAGACTTAAGGTTAGTACTCTTACTTAGTCTATTTTTTGCTAAAGAGGTTTCTAAAGCAATAAAGGGGTCAAGGATAAAATTTGGTACTTAAGAAAATATCTTAAGTTCCGCTTTTTCAACTAAAATTTTTCTCGCCTTTAAATAGTCCTTGAACCGTCATTTGCAAAACTTCTGAAACCCTTTGACAAAATATTTCTCTCTCTCTCTCTCTCTCTCTCTCTGTAACTACTTTACGCAAATCCAAATCCTTCTTGTTTCTTCTTCTCATCATCAACAATGATAATGTGCGCTCTCTCCTACTTGAAACTTACTACGTTCTTTCTTGCATTTCATTTCATAACCTAAAATTGTTTTGGAATTCAAGCGGTCATTTTTCGAGTTTATACAGTATTCGCCATTGTTGTTCTTACAAACCTTGAATACTAACAGTCGTTTATGTATATTCATCGTTTATTCTTATGAAAAACTTCTGTTTTACATTTCTCGGGTGTGGTTACTCTAAACAGTCTAGGGTTTCAAGTTTTCGCTTCGAAAATTTCAATTATTTCAGGAAACCTTGAAATTCCTACTTGTTTAGTTGTTATGATGAAAAGCCCTAAATTTTTGTTTGTATTTCTTTCAGGCAAGAACTTCAAAATCAAAGCGAGACAGCGGAAAGAGATTGAACCCGGAAACTGACATTCCTCCCAGTACGGATGTCAACCTTCCTGGATACCCCACCTTTCCCGCCTCTCATGACATCATTGTCACTCTGGACCCAGAAGCTATATATTCGAGGAATGTGCATTGACCTTCACCAATCAACACTATAACGCCGGCGCCAAAGCTTGGGACATGGACGCCTCGATTCTACCCTCTTCTCGCCTCAACGACAAAAATTACAAAGATCTTCTCGCGTAAGAATTCTATCAGAGAATGGAGCTCTTGAACAAGACCGCTCTTCGAGGGTGGATTCGAGGCCGTCCCATCTCCATTACCGCTAAGTCAATCTCCACTATCATCTACAAGCATTACCACAGTAGCTCTTGCAAAGAACTATGGCCGAGGCAGACATGCCCTGAAGCCATGAGGGGAGTAGACACTCGTGGAGCCTCAGGGAAAATGCTCAAATTGCTCCTCTCGACGCTCATCGCACCCACCTTATAGACAAGTGGGCTTTATTCAAGAGTGGAGCACATGACATGTTTATCCCAAAGAAATCAACTTGACTAGTTGCTGTGATTTCTTCAAATTTCAAACTCAGTGAGGGGTCATCATCTTGATGAGTTAAAGCGATGGGTGGAGAAAGCCAAGAACAACCCAGCTTACAAGCGCCCTTTTTGATTAATGCCCTTCAAGGGATGATGCTAATGTCGACTCTTCTTTGAAAGAAGATGAGTTGTTTCACGATGGCGGAGAAGCAACTCAGCGACCTCGTTCTTGGTAAGTATCTTGAATACGAGAACAAGCGGCAGCTGCGAAGGGTCTGGCCGTCACTCGACAAAGTGGCAACACCTTTTATCTTGGTCACCGGCTTCAATATGGAAGCACATAGCGGCTAGCGGGACCCATGAGGCCTGCTGCAAAATCGACGATCAAGTGGCGCGTCCCTCCATCAGGCAGGCTTGGGCGATGAGGCGAGCATTTGCTAAGGACCAAGATGGCGACCAAGGGCAAAGCAAAGACAAGGCGGAAGAGGCAACTCAAGCGAAGGCGAGGCCATTTAGGAAGGAGATGAAGGAAGCCCGAGCAAGGCACCGGGCCATCCATTT
>CM028383.1:40343922-40369040 GCA_013146195.2 Codonopsis lanceolata
ATAATGCAATATAATGTATACGATGCAAGATGTTACACATGCAAAATAAATTCACATTTAAAATAAAACTATGCCAAACATCTAAAATGTAATAGCACGTTGTACTTTGCGTAAAGGGTTTTTTGAGAATACACCTTTGATAAAGAGCTTTTGGGTGATATTTGACGGAAAGATGGTTAATCTCTTATTCTTTCTGCAGTATCATACGTTTAGTCCGTGGCCGTAGCTTCCTCAGTGGTTTTCTTTTTTGCGATCGACGCAGCGCATAGATGATGGTGGAGCCAAATATCATGGTACCAAAGATCTCTATCCCGATAACGGGGACATTGATGATGATGGATGATACTGGGCTCTCTATGCCGATGAGTCTAGGGTTTCCTCTTCGCCTCGAAGGAGTATATAGGCCTGCCGGTGGACGCCGCAGTAATCGATGGACTCTGGCTATGGGTCGCAAAAAGATTGTTTCGGAAAACAAGGGGTATGCATAATAGATATGTACATGCCATTAATGCATAATCTAAATTTTTTTGCAATTATTCACAGATCCGTATTATATTTTAGTATTTTATTGTGAGCTTATGTCGTTTTTTTCTTTTTCTTCCGTCCGAGCCTCTTTGCTGCCAAGACTGAGATAGGATGTCGAGGTTTCAAAGAGTGTTTCCTCTCCTTATTCTCCGATATATATTTTTTATTTGTTTGGCTCTAACTTTTGCCTAGGCCGCCTTTCGGTTTTCAACCCAGCAGCTTTATTTCTTTTTTTTTTTTTATGTTCTTTTTTTGCTCTAGGCCGCCTCTTTCTCGGGTTTCTGTTCTAGCTAGCCCTTATTTCTCCTTCTTATTTTTCTTTATTTTTTTTTTTTTTTTTTTGCCTCTAACTTTTCGCTTAGACCGCCTTTTCAGTTTCTCAAATTTAGCGGTCGGAGAGGGGCACTTGTTGGATAGAACGGATCAAGCACCATACCTTTTGAGCTTGTTGAAATTGAGGTGAACAAGTGTCTTCTTTCTTGCCTGAAGGGTACGACATCTCCCGACGATCCTATAAAGACATCGGAAGCAGAGAGAAGAAATTTTATGAGTAGCCTCCATTTTTTTTTTAGTCCGCACATGATAGCAGCAGGTTGCCCCAAAGGTGGTGAATGAGGTCTTTTCGTCTTCTGTCGCCTTTTGATTTGACTATAGCTCCAGATGTCGTTGTTGATTTGAATGGTCATTTTTGGACGCATCTGCATTTTTTTATTTCTTTTTTTTTTTTATTTTTTTTTTTGTATTTTTTTATTCTTTTGTATATATATTTTTTTTTTTTTTTTTTTTTACCCGAATGAAGTTGACGCTTTTGTTCAGCTTTTCTTCTTTTACTTGTAGTGACCATTCCTCGCTTGACGCGGCTGAGCTTTTGTCCGATTATCGAGCATTCTGACATATGAGGGTCCTGTTTAATCATGGCTGGGTCTACCCTTGACACATCTTTATAGGACCAGGTAAGTATGTCCACGAACTCGTTGATGAGATCCATGAGTGTTATCCTTGCGGTGTAGTTGCTCGATTCCGACTTCTTTGATTTCGTCTGCACCTGATTGATAGTGGATCGGGCCTCGCTTGTCGTTGATGATGTCTCGGCTCTACCGACTTTACAAGCTCAAGCAAAATTTTTATCTTTTGGGTCCTTTTAAATGACTCATTATTTTAATTATTTAATGTGTCTTTTTAATGCAGTAACTAAGAAATAAGCAAAGACGTTTAGATTATTATTAAAAGCACAACTGGTTTGTTTGAGATCCTCACTGGGAGCGGATTGGTAGATGACCAAACCGTAAGGCTAGGGAAAGGAATGGGTACTCATTTAGGAGCGGATTGGTAGATGACCAAACTGTAAGGCTAGGAAAGGAATAGGGGTAATATATCCGGGGCGGCTCACTGGACTGCTGGCGCCAAAAGTGGGCTCTGCCGTAGTATACTAGTTCAAGCAGAGGTTTATTGTAGTTAGTAATCCAAACTCAACAGAGCCCTCAAAACGTTGTCCTCGCCTATCATACCTGTGAAGTTGCCCCATTTTCATTAGAAACTCCCCTGTTTAGCTTTGGCAACATGGTTTTCACATCTTCGATGTCGCCTCCAATTTGGCATTTTGAAAGTTGGGTTTTGGTATATGTTGGCCTGGACGGGGAAAGCCGGGTTATTTCGGTCAGGGTGTCCGTAAGGATTTTGAGCAGATAAGGATACTGGCCGGATATGGATATTGGATGGATATGGATATTGGGCGTGATATGGATTTTCGGGGGTCGGATATGGATATTGATTGGATATGATTCCCGGGTAGATAAGGATATTGATTCGATGGTTTCTAATGTATAGGATATTGATTGGATAAGAATTTGGATTGATATGATTTTTGGACAAGATAGTGGACCATGAGTTGGTGGAATTCCTGGGCATTATGCGGTTCAGAGTTGGTGGGTTGGTGTTTGGTCGGGAGGTTGATTGGCGGTTGATGCTTCGGGATTGCTCTTCGCCGCCATAATGCTCGATTTTTTCAACACCCTCTTTGTCCGACATGATAGTGATACTCCTCTGCTCTGATTTCATTGTTTTCCTTATCAATCGACCAAGACTATTTTTGCTTTCCAAATTGGGCCGTTTGTGAGGAAAGTGGGTTTGGAGGTATCGAGGTCGGATGGAGGCTTTTTGGGCTTGAAGTACAGCGTGCCTTTTTATTAATATTTTATTATTATTTATTTTCATGTTCCCTACAATTGACCGGATAAGCACTGCTTTTATTTTGACAGCCCCGTGACTTTTCCTCGAAAAGGATTCTTTCTCCAGTAGGACCAACGTATTCCACCTCGCCGACCCCCGGGATCGGATCGTCCTGTGGGCGGTGGCCTATACTCTTTCCAGATCCACCATCCAAAATGGTCTAGTCGAGCATCCGAGAATTATAAATCGCCCCCCTGTTTGTTATTTATTGTCTATATTATTATTTTTTGTGCGCACTTATTATTTTTTTCGAACTTGCGGATTTTTTTTTTTTTGACATGTATATTTTTTCGATTTGATTTTTTTTTTTGATTTTTTTTATGATTTTTTTTGACTGTGGGCCGACCCATAATTCAAAAATGCAAACCTATGGCCCGTGAAGTGTCCCGAAAAACTATATGCATTCTAACGTTGGCTTATGCAGGGGTATCGGCCATGGTGTAGGGTAACAGTTCGGAATATATTTACATGCGTGCACGTGTGTGCGGTATCTAGAAAGCAGTAAAGCCTTTATTTATTTTACAGATATAGAAAATAAAACAAATTTGGCCTGTCTTGCTGTTTGTGTGGATTTTCTCGGCTTTTTTAGTTTGAGCGCGAGCAAGCAAGCACATCACATTAAGAAATAGAAAGAAAAGTGGGGAAACTATCTATCCCTATTAATTACAAATTTTGGTCCTATGCCCCCAAAATAAAATGACATAATGAATGCTGAGATGTACAAATATACAGATTTACAGAATAAAGTGAAAAAGAAAAAATGTACTGAAAGAAATAAATGAAAGAAAATAGAGCCGGAAGTAAAGCCCCAGCTTTTTTTTTTTTTTTTTTTTTCCTGATTTTTTTGAAATAAAAATTTTTTTCATATATATATATAATAGTGTTTCAAGGCTTTGATCGCCAAGTACGCTATGTTCGGCCGATACCACACCCTATTCGAACGCTTTTGTATCAATGGAGTTTCCAAATTAATATATTTAGACCGCCTTATATATATATATATTTTTTATATATTTGCTTTTTTTAAATTTTTTATTATATTTATATATTTTTTTTTTATTTCGAACATGCCTCAGAATGTATATCTGAACGAGATCATGCCAGATGGAGGATCATATCCACAAATATAAACACGTCGTAATGGAACACTTTATTGAAATGCGAATTAATATAACGCATATTGCACCCAAAACAAAGAAAAGCCAAAAAAGGTTTTATTTTATGAGTCTAAGCCTCCATTTTATTAAAAAATAAACGACATCCCCAAAGCAGTCGCCACTGTGAGGTTCCCGGAATGTGCTCCTCGCGCCCGCGCCTCTTGATAGGGGTGCGCAGACGCAGTGATGCGGGACACCATCGCCCCTGCTCCACCCTCCCTTGTTTAGGGAGGACGAAATCAAAAGTGCGGGAGGAGTGCCGGCTTAATAGCGTTGGAATGCGCCTCTGCTTGCCTTTTGTGGATTTATTATAAAATAGCCTTATGGCTCAAGCTTCGCATCACTATGAGTGCCTTAGGTTTTCTATGTCCAGCTTATCCATTATTTCGGGATACCAAGACATAGAACTACATCACCTTCCATTCCCATTCTTCCTTGTTTAGAGGAGAACGTGAAAGTGCAAAGAAGAAAGATGTTGCGTGGCCCCACCGGATCTGAAAGTTTTAGAGTCGCCACCTTTATTTTAAGGCAAAAATAAAGGAAAACCGTAAGAGAAAACCGTAGATTTTAGAAAACGGGTTCGGGGCTAAGTTACGAGTTGGGAAGGTGCTAGGCACCCAACTCGCCTTTCGGTCTCAAAGCGTTTTTGGCTGAAATATGCTCATTGTTATATTAATCTAGCAAATAAATAAGGTCTTATTTTGACAAGGGAAAATTAAACAGATATACATTCGTGGCTACATTATTTACTTGACTCAGCCGCCTCCTTCCAATAATTACAAACACATTTAAGAATATTTGGCCATTATAACGGCTCTTTTACATAATTTTTCCTAATCTAATCCGGCAAAGACAACGGCTTATATTGGCTACATTGTGCCGGATTTAAAATACAACTTTTTGAAAATAAATAAAAGAAAGAAAATATAAATGAAATAAAAATACGCCCTTAAAGGTATTACCTTTTAGAGCGGTGGTGTGCTCGCCTGTCTCTCGGGAGAGGAGTCTTTTTTGTTTTGAATTGAACTGACCGAATTGAACCGATTTGAACCGGATTTGAACCGAATTGAACTGATTTGAACTGATTTGAGATCGGGCTAGTCAACTCGAGGCTGCAGTGACTTTATTTGGGTAGGTTTTGGCCTTTTCGGTTAGGCGGAACCTAGACTTAAGTTTTGATTTTTTAGCTCGTTAAGCGAGTAACGGCTTATTTTGGGATTTTTGGACTGGGGTTTTAAGGTGGATACCTAACAACTAGGCTAGGGATCACTTATAACCTATGGGTTTTTGATTTGGCAGAGTTTGGCTGGGGTTTGGAGATTTTAGGGGCTTCCACTCACCTATCTCGCACCTCTCGTACTAAGTTATCGAGAAACGCAGAAGCCGCGATCTAAAAATCGCGAAGTGAAATTGTGTTTAGAAGCTGGGAGCCGGCATGTCTATTTATACTTGAGGAGCAGGACATCGATGGAATTCTTCAATTTCTCTCCGTGCATTGACAGCTTGTACCGTGCGCATAAAAACTTGTACTTATTCTTTGTGAGATAGGCTGAATAGGAACTCCTTGGTGCGGCCAAGCCCATGCTTGGTGCGGCACCAAGGCTTCTTGAGGTGGCACCAAATGCTTTTTTGAAGTTTCAAATTTTGACACTTTCCTCCCCCTGCTTCACATTTCGCATCTCGCTTTTTCTTTCGCATTTTTGACTTCTGCAACTTGACATTTGTTAAGTTTTAACAGTCCTTGATATTTTATGTCAGTTACATACCAGGGGTACGAAATTGGGGTGTCTACACACGCCCTTAAGCGAAATCTTGAAGATAAGGTAGGAAGATGGGTGGATGAGTTACCATCAGCTTTATGGGTGGTCAGAACAACAGTAAGAGGGCCCACGGGTGAGACAACTTTTTCTCTTGCTTATGGATCTGAAGCCATGGCACCGGTGGAGATGTACTTGCCAAATCATAGAGTATCTCATTATGATACATAATCCAACATTGTAGCTCGGGCAGCTGATCTTGATTTGGTGGAGGAGAAGCGGTTGGAATCTAAGATGCGAATGGCCAACTATAAGCAACGAGCAAAGGCCCATCATGACAAAAGGGTTCGTGGTCGGTCATTTGCTGTTGGCGATTGGGTTTTTCGTAAAATTGAGGTAACATGCCATCGAGCAGAATGGGGGAAGCTATCTCCTAATTGGGAAGGACCTTTTCAAGTAGTTAGAATTGTCAAAGAGGGGACCTATATGTGGCAGACTGAGGAAGGCGTCGAGCTTAAACGTCCATGGCAAGCAGATCACTTGAAGAAATATTATTGTTGATTGGTAGTGTGCAAGATGTTTATCTTTTTCTCCTGTTTTGTAAGATGGGATAACATGAATGAGCATACATTGGCCTTCATATTTCGATTACCTCGCTTACGACATTTAGTGCAAACTCGATTATACTTTTGGCAAGCAGGGGAGCTTCCATGCCCGATGTGAAAGTTGTTGTTCGAGTGGTGTTTAGCGTTATCTCGATTATTCTGTTATACTGGCAAGAAAATATCTTGCTTGGCAAGGGTTGGTGTTCGAGGGCTCTGCATTTTTTATTTTCATCAAGCTTGGAAAGTGCTTGCTCGATTTAAAAGATGGGTTCTTAAATGGTTGAACCATTATCGTGGGAATACATGCATTAATATTAAGTGCAGAAATGTCAATATTACATGCAAGAAATTATAAAATGTTTTGCTGGAAATGTAGCAAATATATTGTGGCACGTAGGCCGGAAAAGAAGTTTAAGCATCTGGGGGAACAATTTGAGTGGTTTGGCCGGTGATTGCTACTTCCTCGTTTGTAGTCTCACCAATGACGACCACATCACTATTATCCCCGTCGTCATGTGCGGCTACGGTTTCTGTTTCCTGAGTCTGAGCAATCTAAATTTGCGTCATCAGCTCGTTCACTGTAACTTGGGCAGCTTCAGGTGGGGTCCAGGGGGATAGCCCTCGTTGAGCATCTGCTTCGGCAAAAGATTCCAATTCGTCTTCGGTGTAACGAACCAAGGCATGTCCAAGACGAGCAGAAGGGCAAAATGGTGGGTTAGTGCCCCATTCAGCGAGCAACTCCGACTTGATATCTAGGCCGCTGCACGCTATTTGTCTCAGCACATGGTTAACTCCTTGAAGGAAGAAGGGGTAGGCCTCATTCTCGACATAAGCAACGAAGTCAGCAGAGTTTTTGTAATCACCGATGATGACCTGCTTATGCTCTTCATTCAGGTTGGCCAATTCTTCCCTTAGCTTATTTTTTTGCTCGGCAGTAACGACCTTGGCCTCTTCCAGCTGGTTCAGGGTAGCCCGAAGCTCCTTCCTGACCGAGGAGATATTTTTTAGGGCTGTTTCCTCGGATTTTTTGGAGAAATCCAGTTGCGACTCCAAGGCCCTATTCTCTTCCTCGATTTTTGAAAGTTTTGTCACCTTAGCGGTGATAGTCTCCTCACTTAATTTCAGCTCGGAGCGGAGAGAGTTGACGCTTTCTTCTAGTTGATTTTTCTCCTTGGTCAGTAAGCATTTGAATTAACATTATCAATTAGCCGGTCGTACACCAGCTCAGCCTTCGTGGCTATCTGCAAATCAATTCATGGTCAGTGTTTACCGTATATTAAAGGAGAAACAGACTACGTAGCTAAGAAGGATAGTTACCTCAGCCATACACATTCCAATTTCTCCTACCAGCACAGAGCTTGAGTGCTCGGCACTCCTCTTCCGGACCCCGCCATGTCACAGCGTCCTCATTATGCCAAGCCCAACAGTGGCAGGATACCCGCTGCGTTTGTAGATGTTAATCTTGTCGAGATCGGGCACGTCTGCTAATTCAGTAATAAAGGCCCCTGCTTTTTCTCGAGTTTCGGGCATGAGGAAGTTCTCTTAATGCCATGAGGGAGTTGGTGGGCTGGAGTCTCCCTGTGCGGACTTTTCTATTCGCGGTTTCTCCTTTTTTCCTGAGGGAGGTCAGAGTGAGGCCTTTTGCTGGGAGTTGGGGAAACGGTATAAGTTATGGGGGCGGGGTTGGTACTCAGGTTAGTGGGTTCAACTGTTGTTTGGGTAGGAGGTATCACGGGGGCAAGTGTGGTGGCTCGGCTTGATTCTGAATGACCTTGGTTGGTTCCTTGCCCTTTTGTGGTAGTAGGAACAGTTGGTAGAGGGACATGACTCTGTGCTGCCACCTGCGTGTTCCTCTTCGTAGCACCTCTCTTCGCAGCCTGAAGAAACTTGCTCGCGTCATTCAATTGCTTCATGTCTGCAAGTATCAAAAGCAAGAATGAAGAAAGGTGTGGGTGGGCATAGTGATTACACTAAATATACAACAATTGGAAAGAGAGTCATGCAGTCAGACCGTTAGATGAGAAAACAGGTGTGCAATTTCTTCCAAGTCGTGCACAGTCAGGGCACTCGTTGGGAAACTTCCCTCCATGGCATTTACCCCATTAGGGATGTGGTTTTTCAACCTCGAGGGTAACTCGTGGTTCAACTCCTTCCACCGGCCAGCCCATGATGCCGGCTAGGCGAAGTAAGGTTAAGTCAGACGTAAGGGCCTGCCAATCAAGTACCCAATCCTGTCCAGCTCTTCCATCTTTTACCCCGAGCAGAGATCTGAATGCCCGGGCTATTGGGGGCTCACCAGCTCGGAAAGCGGCTTTGTCATACTTAGGGAGTCCAAAGTCGTGTAGATAGGGGCGAATGGCCATCCTACTCGTGATTACTAGCAAGGCTTTTCCATCCCAGGCATCTACTTTGTTGGGTCCATCATTTAATAGTTTGAAGTAATTGGGGTTAAAACGTCCTGTGATGCGCCCAGACTTTTTGTCCAGAGAAAATAAGAAGAATTTCCTAAATAAAGTCATTTCAGGCTCAAACCCGAGTAACCTACATGCGACGGTGTATGTGACCAGAAACCTCACTGTTGTAAGGGTTAGGTCGCAGGGGAGATAGTTGGTCAGGTTAAGGAATTCTACAACAAAGGGATCTAGTGGAAGACGAAGGCCTACTAAGAAGAAGTCAAAGTAAAACACCATTCGATCTCCCTGGTAATTGTGGCCTTTCTTATCGATGTCCAGATCAAAGGCTCGTACTCGGTAATTTTTAGGGTCCATACCCAGTGAATAGAACCAGGCGGAAACATCGTCTTCCTAGGTCAAGTTATCCCATTTGAGTTGGGGGGAAACGTCGGTGGTGATTTGTTTGCCTTTAAAAGCGTATTTTTTCTTTTTTGCTCGGGGAATGCTCGAGCGGGGGAGGTTATCTTCAGCCTGTTCATCTTCCTCGGGAATGGTTTACCCATCTTGGATCATTTTATCCTCCATTGTATTTAAAGGATCTAAGGTTTTTTATGTAAAGTAGTTGGGCTCTCGAAGGACTAACGAAATCTCTTCCAGCTGGCCCTCGTAACGGAAGATCCCGCTCGAGCTCTCCTCGCCGGGATTCATGATCGTAGCTACGGCCTTCGATTTCAGAATGAGTGTCGTCGCTAGAAGACATCCTACAGGAAACAAGAATCGAAGAATGCGTGTTAATCCTTGCTCGTAAAAGTAAGCAAGAACAGGGAAGTAAGAACCCTTGGTTACGGATTATTTCAGGACTGATGAACGGGGCACCAGTCAGCTATTTCTCGATTCCCATTTATAGTTGGGTTTCTTATGAAACGGTTAGACCTTTAGAGATGGTCATGACATTGTGTGAATATTTGGGAGCAGACAATTCAAGATGGCTAGAAGGGAAGCAGAGTATCAGACGTTCTAGTTTATGACAGATTGGTTATTCAGATCGTAACAGAATTCATTATGTACCCAAAAGGCATCATCGAACCCTAAAATGTGGATTCTACCAGCGAAGAAATGAAATCACAGCAAGGACTAACATTGAAGATTTAAGAAATACCTATTAAACATTGGGGGAATAACTTGGAGAAGATCTTGAGAATCTTGTTCGCGCGTCTGAATGCAGAGATGAGAAGTGTTTCTGGTTTTGATTTTACACAAATGTGGGGAAGGTTTAAAATGGAGAGGGACTTGAGTTTTTATACAAAGAGAAACCGCCGGTTAGGGTCGTCCCAAGAGTTCTGTCATCATTAGGGCACGAAAACCGAAGCATTGCATTTAATGATCCCTTGGGGAATGAGCTCGCGTGAGGGTATAAGGCGGCTAGTGACGGCTCGTCCCTTCAAAAAATCCTTTTGGGCTGGCATCCACTCATAATGGCATCCACTCATAACATTTGGCTGAGGACAATCCTTGATGAATTCATGAAAAGATTCATCTTATAAACGATCAGGTCTTGGGAATTCAAGATACTTATCCTCGCTCCGAGCATAGATACTCGACAGACAAAGAGCAGGGGCTACTGAACTGCCTGGCCCAATAGGCCCAAGCCTAAGTCACGTGCCCGACACATTTCCTGCTACCATGAGCAGAACACGAGTATTCTGAAACCCGTTTACAGAGCGAGCAGCGGACAGACATTGTTCATTATAAATGCACATTCAGAATCCGGGTGCTAGATGCCAAGGATACAGCGAGTTGGGGATTCACCCAGCGAGCAAGTGATCAGCGAGCTGGGAGAACCATCCAATGGGCAGATGTTAATAGAACTCTTTCAACACTTTTGAGGTCCATACTGTCCAAAAACATTAAGGCTTGGGAGGAGTGTTTACCACACATTGAATTTGCATATAATCGTAGTTTACATTCAGCAACTCAATTTTCTCCGTTTGAATTGGTTTATGGTTTTAATCCTCTAACGCCTTTGGATTTATCTCCATTACCTGTTTCTGAGTTTGTTAATGTAGATGGCGAAAGGAAGGATGAATTTGTGAAGAAATTACATGAGAAGGCCAGGCTCAATGTTGAGCGAAGGAACGAGCAATATGTGCGACAAGCCAACAAAGGTTGCAAACATGTCACCTTTGAACCAGGGGATTGGGTATGGTTGCACATGCGCAAAGAGAGGTTTCCGGACCAAAGGAAATCAAAATTGATGCCAAGAGGAGATGGCCCGTTTCAAGTCCTTGCAAGGGTCAACGATAATGCATACAAATTGGACCTTCCCGGTGAGTATAAAGTCAATGCTACTTTCAATGTTGCTGATCTAAGTCCTTATGATGTAGGTGACTATTTGAGGACAAATCGCTTCCAAGAGAGAGGGGATGATGAGGCCCAAGTCACCAAGGAGCCCAATGAAGAGGTCCAAGTCACCTGGGAATCAAATGAAGAGGCCCAAATCATCAAGGATCCACCAACAATGCATGGACCAATAACAAGGGCTCGGGCTAAGAAAATTCAAAATGAAGTCCTCAATTTATCCCGTGAGACATTTGACGTAGAAGCCCAAATTATGGCACGCAACGGAGGAGTCAAAGCGGGTCAAGGAAAATGGGTGAACACCTTAATACTTGCGGATGAAGGAGGGCACAATGAGCTGAATTTGGGCGCCCCAAACAAGCCTTATGGCAGCAATGAAGGAAGGATCTAGAAGGCTGATGACTCACCATGTTTCTCTAACTAAATGCCGCCCTAGTGTAGGACAAACAAAGGGAATATTCCCCATTTATGCTGCCTAGTCATAGGATCTTATCCTTATTAGATAGTTTGTTAGATCTTATCCTTTAGTTGGTTAGATCTTATCTTTATTTGTAGCCAATGGCAGCCTAGAATTCTTAGGTATATATGGCTGTTATTCTTATCTTGTAATCAGATTTTGATGAAATGAAAAGTGAGTTTCCTTCCCAACCTTGAGTATTCAAGACTATTGAGCGATCGGGGGTTACCCGAGTACTCACGAACCTATCAATCATCCCTCCATAACGATTGTGTCGTTCTTCACTATCCTTTGATTGCCGGTTTCGTCATACGAAGGTTAAGGGCTGATTACCCGTTGATTGTCGTGTGCGTGAACCCGAGGTCAAGGTTCCACTTCCATCTATCGCTGCCCAGCTCGTTTTTCACTTTGATTGCTGCATTTTTATGAGTTTTCCCCAAGAAGGCTCATATCATTTTCCATGCTCCGTTATGAAAGTAACGGTCAACCCGAATGTGGGTAGTTATTCCCGAAGAACTCGTTCCCACATTCATGACATGACCGTTACGATAAACATGGCAGTTAATACACCCGCCATGCACACCACCACACTAAAAGGGAAGTTATTCAGTTTCCCATACAGACTATAAAGACCCTTCGAAACAATGGATGGAGGTACGTGATTTCTATACTAAGGCAAAACTCTGTCAATTTGCTTACTCAGTTAAGTGTTAAGCAAATTCTCACGTCGGAGGGCTTTTGTAGGGAGAGCCCCTGCCTAGTTTACGGTTGTTGATTGCATTACAGGATTGGGCCTTGAAGATTAATGATAGAATTGAAAGCCAGATATCCAAGTTATCAAGCCCAGTGTGTCCTTGAATTACTTTGGACGCATCAACCCCTTTTCTGTACAATCTGTTGTGTGGTATTTTTGTTTCGTTTCAATTTATATTAAAGTTTCTAAAATTAATTGTTGATTTCAAAAGATAATATTAAAAAAAAAACGCTGCAGCTAGTAGGACTCCAACAAAGGTTACCGGAGAAATGGTGAGGTTGGTTTTTCCATGAAGTGTTAATTTTGAAACTAAAGGTGGTTTGAAGTTTGAACTATGGTTGCTGGAATCTTGTTTGTTACAAAATTCATAATTGTTATACTTGACCACTACAACTTATTGTTAATTTATTTTACAAAATTAAATATTAATTTTGATAAAATGCTGGTGTCGTGCAATGCTAAGGAAATTCAACCCATGGTTGTCATGCTTCACTACAGGACTTCCTTGCTACTACATGTTGATGCAATTCTATTTTTATGTTTTATTCAGTTTTTAAAAATTAAGTCTTATTTTGAAATTGATAAAAAAATGTTTTATCTTTATTTTCATTATTATTATATTTTATCCCAAAGTTAAATCAACACACAAAATTGGTAAATTTATATGTTTTGAATTTCCTTATTGGGTTTTATTATATATTTGTTTTTACTCGTTTTATTCAATTGCATTTGATTGCAATTTTAATTATATGATGAATATAATTGCATGGTGCGTGGATATAGCCCAAGTTTTCTTTATACGATAGTTGATGATTGGTTTATTTTATTTATTTAAAATACGACATGCTTGTCGTGCCTCTACCTATACATTCTGAATGTAAATTCTTCTCTCATCCAAATCCCCTCGTATGTTAAAATGAGGTTTCTAAATTTTGTAATTTATTTTAAGAAAACGGAGACCATAGAAAGCAAAGGAGAACTTGAAGACAACAGAAGCACTTGGAGAAGTTCTTCGTTTTTTCTCGATTCAACGCTTTTGTTCAACTTCTCACTTGCTTGAGAAAATCGTTAGATTAGGGGTCATATCCATGCCACGTTATTGTTATATGATGTATATATGTGATGCATGATATAATTGTGTAGCTTTATTTTATGAGATCAAATAATAATATTTAATGGGATCAAATAACTTTAAAATCCCTCTTTAAAATATAAAGTTTGTCTTCCAAATATGTGACACTCGTCATGGTCAAGATTATTCAATGGTAGGTCTGCCAAAGCATGAGTGCCTTGATTTATCTTAGATAAGACGCGATGGAATAAGTTAGTAATATTCAACTGTCACATAATTGGGTTTAACTTAACTAAGCTAAAGCAATTCGATTGTAAGTTTAGAGTCATGTAATTGAAATTTAATCTATAAGATAGACTAAAATAAAGAGTTATTCACCCAATTGATCTAAGAGTTACATGGTGATGTAATTGAAAATTATTTTCTATCTAAATAATCAAATCTTGGGTGATCAGCCAAAGCTGACTTGAGATGAGATGAAATATGGATCTTGGCTCATTAGAAAAATATTTGAAATTTTTTCGAATTAATGGTGGTCATTAATTTAATATAAAATAGTGAGAACTATATTCATAAAGTCCTTAAATATAGTTTGTATTTAATGATACTTATTTCTGCATATTTTGTGATAGATATCCATGGTGGCTAATACTCAAACTCAAACTTTATCGTTGCGATCGGTCCTTGAGAAGGACAAGTTGTCTCAGAATAACTTTCTAGATTGGTACAGAAACTTGAGAATTGTTCTCAAAAAGGAAAAAGAAGATGTATGTGCTTAAGAAGCAATACCTCAAAGAGTTAAAAAGCAATATGGGAAACAGGGTTTCCACTTCATGTATTTTTGTTATAGAAATCAATTTTTCTACTTTTTCATAATGGGTATTGGATATCGGTTGTGGCTCGCACATTTGTACAAATTTCCATGAACTAAAGAAAAGTAGAAGATTGTTGAGGGGCGAGGTGGACCTAAATGTTGGACATAGAGCAAAAGTTGCCACATTACCTGTAGGAACTTATTGTTTGACCTTGCCCTCTGGGGTTGTGATAGAATTAAACAATTGCTACTACGTCCCTGCTATTAGCAGAAATATTATTTCGGTTTTTTGTTTGGGCAAGAAAGACTTTTCATTTATTATTAAGAACAATAGTTGTTCTATTATGTTAGTGCAAAATTGTCAAATGGACTTTATGTTCTTGATCTTGATACCTCTATCTATAACATAAATTCCAAGAGGTTTAAATAGAATGATTTGAACCCGACATACCTTTGGCACTATCGTTTAGGCCATATAAATGAAAATTCGTATTTCAAGACTCCATGAGGCTGGATTTTTGGACTCGTTTGATTTTGAGTCTTATGAGATATGCGAAGCTTGTTTATTGGTCAAGATGACTAAATCCCCATTCACCTGTCAAGGTGAAAGGGCTAGTAATCTTTTGGGTCTTGTACATACAGATGTATGTGGCCCACTAAACACAAGTGCAAGAGGTGGTTGGCATTACTTCATCATATTTACTAATGATCTCAATAAATATGGATTTGTTTATCTTATGAAACACAAATCAGAATCCTTTGAAATGTTCAAGGAATTCAAGAAAGAAGTACAAAACCAGCTTGGTAAAAGTATAAAAGCACTTCGATCTAATCGAGGGGTTGAATACTTGAGCCAGTTTGATGATCATCTAAGAGAGTGTGGGATTCTATCCTAACTCACTCCACCTGGAATGCCACAATGGAATGATGTGTCTGAAAGGATGAATCAAACTTTGTTAGACTTGCTTTTATCTATGATAAGTCATGTAACACCCCGCTCCTTCGTTAGCTCGGTTTGCGTGCTATACTTGCACTTCTTCCTTTGTTGACTGTATGTTTGGTCTGCGAGAGGGTCTAGATATGTATGAGAGACCACGTTAAGACCAAAATATTATTAAGAGACTCCATATAGTTGTTGACTTGCTAAAGTCACAAGTCGTGACTCGACGATAGTCGGAATGCGACGCGATTGAGGGTTTGCTTGCGTTTTGTGTTCGTGACCTCGGTTTGGTCCTAGACCTCTATATGAAGGTTTATTAACATGTTTAGATGCATTAGACTTCAAGTTGGAGGTGTTCCTTAAGTCTATCGATGATTTGGAAGCTTTGGAGATAGCGTTCGTCTCTATCGCGTAGTTCGGGGATTGAGTCGCGTAATCGTATCTCCTTTGGAATTCTTATTTCCCTAGTTGTTATTCAACTTTATAGAAGTATTTAAGCTTCTTCATTAGCCCTTAGACTTGCCTTAAAAGTCTCCTTTCATTGCTCGTTCGATTACGTGAAGTTCATTCGCCGCTTCCTGGTTGCACGTTGTTGCACCTCTTTCCCGCTTTCGCCCGAAGTTGTTTCGGAGTTGTTCGGTGTGTTTCCGACTTGTTTTGAGTTGGGTTAGACCTTAGAATGGTTGCCCATAAGTTTGGGGACCATTTAGGACATGTTTAGACCAAGTTCAAGGGTTAAACGAGGCGCCGCACGATTTTGATCACTAGCCCGCCTCAAGAGCTGAGAGCATTGCAAAAATGAATTCAGCCCCAGCATCTGAGGCGCCCGCCTGGGCTTTGGTGAGGCGCCCGCCTCAACATCAGGTATCACCTACGGGATTTTTCCCCTATTTTGTGTTTTGACGTGTAATACCTATCCTACTGTTGATTCCTATGATTAGATTTGGTTGAGTCATCTTCTGATTCTATTGTACAAGAGGGCTAAAAGGTCTCAAGGCATCGAGTGTGGCAACTGCCTTAGAATCACTGTGTTTAGAATAGTTTCTAAGTGTTAGTTCTTAGGCGCCTTACAAACAAGCTTCTACAATGTCCTTAAGCCAGACTTTGAAGTCTCGCTCAAAGTCCTAAAAATCAAATTTGGCCAAAATCAAGAAACAATGACACGTATACACCTATTTAGATATTTTCGAAAATATCTAGTCATTATGTCTTCAACTGATTATTTTTCAAGAAGTCAACTCGCATGATGACAACCGCCCGCATCAGATCCTCGAAATCAAGATCAAGACATTACCCGCTTTTGGCTAAGAAGACTTTCCAAGCTGCAAAGCCTGCACTCTGAAACATTACTCTGTTTAGTAATGTCTTCTCTGCACACTGCATCTCTGATGACTGTGGCTGTTCCTTCTCCCAAAGCGCCGAATTGCATTCAATGCAAAGGAACGTTGGACACAATTATCTCTGAATTCAGACCAACGGTCAAAAGATCTCTTCCTGGTATATATTTAGGTTTTGAAGATCTGAAGACAAAACTCTTGCGCAATTAACTCTCAAGCTTCATCTTCAATACTCAAGCATTCAAGAGATCAAAGGACAAGGACTAACACTTCACCAAACTTTCTGAAGCTGCAGATCTGCCATCTTAAATTGCTTTTCGCTTCATTCATTTAGTTTGTCTTTAAACTGTTTCTTTAATTCGCACGTGAAGAGAACAATTATTCATTGATTGTCTCTCTCACCTTTATACACTTGGTTAAAAACTCATTTTGTACACGATCCATTAGAGATCTAAATCATAAACCTAGTGGATAAACAAGTGCACTTTTAAAATCCAAAGCTAACCACTTTGGTAGTGGATGTAGTACTATTCACAAGCATTTAACCACTTCAAATCTCGGTGTCAGTCGAATCGTTTATTACTCCACTTAATCGCTTGTGTTTAACGCCATTCAAGACTACCTTAACAAAGAGCCTCCGCTAATTCTTAATATATTTTGTTTCCGCGCCTAAACTCTTCTTTTTAATCCTCTCTTAGAAATCTTTAAGAAGAGTTTACGAAAAAGTTTTATAAAAACATATCTAGGCTATTCAACCCCCCCCCTTCTAGCCTAGATTGAGCCTACTTCGGGACCAACAATTGGTATCAGAGCTTGATTCTTTGAAAACTTATTTTTCCAAGCTTAACATCTTGAGAATAGATCCTATGGCTCACTATATGCTGCCTACTTCAAATACCAGCCACGTCCCAATATTGGACGAAGGCCACTTTGAAGTATGGAAAGATAAGGTTATGAGATATATGAACTCTATTGACAATCGGTTGTGGCAATGTGTTCTCAGTCCTTATATTCCAATGAAACCCAACCTACTTGTCAAGTAGCTGGTCCTCCCGAGATACCTAAATCTATGAACGAATGGACGACGAAGAAAGGAGGCTTGTTGAACTCGACAAAGAAGGTTATTCATATTATATCCAACTTGCTCGACACAAAGACATATCAACAGATCATCGATGCAAACCGCCAAGGAAATGTGGGAAGCCCCGTAGAATATCTTGAAGGAGACCTACCCACCAGAGACAACAGAAGTACAACTATATTCAACAGCGACTCGATTCGAAAAGATCCTAAAGAGACTTTACCAAGCCTACGATGCATTTTGTGAGGTAGTAAATAGTTGTTACTCTTTAGAAAAGAATATAGTGTTAAAGAAGTGAATATGAGATTTTTAGCTTCTTTAGGAAGTTTGTGGCATGTAAAACCATCGCAATAAAAGAGTCCAAAGACTTGAACTCCATGCACCTCGTAAGTTTGTATGCGAAGTTTAATGCCTATGAGCAAGAATTACTTCAAGCTCAAGAACGTGACAAACATTTTAAACTTCCTTCTTTTTCTGCTATCTCTCAGGAAATTCCTGCTCAAGAAAGTAAACCATCTACTTCTTCTTCAAATGAGAATGAAATTCTCTCTGACGAGCAATTTGCTATGTTCGTTAAGAAGTTTCAAAAGTTCTCAAAATTTAACAAAAAGAAAGAAGCAAATCAGCAGACTTTCGTAAAGACCGAAAACTCACACAATAATGAGTTAGTTTGCTACAATTGCAGGAAACCTGGTCACTTTGCTTCTAAATGTCCTAAGCCTAAATATGAAGCCTATAAAAGGAGACCTTCTAAATCATTCTCTAAACATAGAGGTCTTCTGGCTGAGGATTTAGAAGAGAACCATGTAGCCACTTGGTTTGAAACTGATTCTGACGAGGATGATAGTGATGACTCACCTGAGCAAGCACACATTTGTCTTGTTGCTCTAGAGTCACCTCCCACCTATGACTCAGACAGTGAAGTTAAGTACTCTCCCTTTCAAGCTAACATAGAACAATCTTCTGAAGAGCCTTCAAAAGAAGAAATCCTCAAGGATGCTCAAGACATGCTAGAGGAATTCAATGAATTTAGGAAGGCCTATGTTAAGTTAGCTAAAAGTCATGAGAAGCTGGGAACTGAGAAATCCATGCCGAAACCGAGTTAAAAACTCTCCATGGAATCCAAAGCAGGAAAATATCAAGTTAAAAGAAGAGAACAAGTTTCTCAATGAAAAGGTTGCTTGTCTTATTGATCATGCCAAAGAGTTATCTCGCCGAGAAAGAAGAGTTGCAAAAACCATTAACTCATGGAATAACTCAACGGCAGCTTTGATCAAATTCTTGGAGATCGAAGCCCTCAACATGATAAATCTGGCTAGATTCTCTAATGACATCTCTCGATGCAACCTCTCGAACAAGAAAATGAACATTTTACAAAGCTGAATAGTAATATTCCCGCACAATATCGTAAACCTAACAAGGGTAAAGAAGGAATTGGTTATATCGCTACTCCTTATAAATACCCTAAGGTTCAAATTAACAAACAAGGAAGCTTTGAAAGCAAAGCAATCATCCGCTGGAGATAAATCAAAGGAGGTGCAGATTTACAACAGCCTCCACCAAAGACTTCGTGAAAGCAAAGGTCGCTGCTTCTGTGGCCTATGAAAAGTCCGCTTCAAACCTATCGATTCATCAACAAGCATTACAGATGGTGCCACGCTACAATGTATGTTGATACCAAGCTTAAAGGAAAAATGCATGAGGCATCAAAGTCTACTACCAAAGAAACATTCTTTTGCTAAAGCAAAGACGCCAGATACGCACTCAAGAAGCCTCATACGTAAGCCTCTAAGCCCGCCGTTAACAAGACTACTAACTCAAAAGTCGCCGTTAAGAAAAATGTTCAAAAACCTTCAAATATCCAAAGATAATCATGTAGACTCTGTAATTTTCATCACTGTACATTTTGTAAGTGTTTCGCCACTTGGTCCATGAATGTCCGCCGAAATCCATCATGAAGCCTCGCTGATCCCCTATTCCAAAAATCAAGTATGGGTTCCAAAAATACGCTAACCATTTGGACCCATAAGAAAAATAAAAGGGGACCATGATTTTCTTATCCTTACATCTCGTGTGCTTCAGAGCTAACTCAAATTCGAGAAGAAAGATGTGTGGTATCTAGATACGGCCGCCAAGACACATGACCGGAAATCCCGCCTTCTCTAATATTTCAAGCGTAAGGCCCTCCAGCCATCTTCTGAGACAATGCTAAAGGAAGAACAATTGGCTATGGATCCATCATTCGAGGAAATCTCTCCATTGAAAAGTCTCTAGTAGAAGGCTTGAAACATAATCTCCCGAGTATTTCACCTCGTGACAAAGGGCTTATATGTCAATTCTCCTCAAACGATGTGATATCAAGGATCCGCCCTTGCTCAACCTTGTTACCGGTCATAGACAAGGGAATGTCTATGTGATAGATTTGAATGCCTACTAAGGTCGCTTAATCTATGTCTTGTGGCAAACTCGCCAAGACAAAAGTCGGGTTGTGGCATAAAAGACTCACCATTTGAACTTCAAATATCTAGCCAAGCTATCTAAAGAAGGTCTAGTCAAAGGATTGCCAAAGGTCTCACGACCATGATCGCTCGTGCAAAGCGTGCCAACTTGAAAGCTCTCAAAAACGCTATTCAAAAGCAAACCAGACTCTCAACGACAAGACCTCTACAACCGCTACACATGGATCTTTCTCGACCAGCCACTACTATTAGCTATGGTGGTTTCAGTATACACGCTAGTAGTAGTGGATGATTATACAAGATACACTTGACGTAGATGATGTCTTCTAAAGACCACACATACGATCTTCTTACAAAGACTATTCGTAAGATTGCAAACGCAAAAACTCGATGAAATCTGACGCTCGACGACAATGGCACCGAAGTTCACCAATAATGGAATAGCAAAGTATCCGTGATGATCACGCATTGGGCACAACTTCTCGGCAGAAGAACACCACAAAAAACGGCCGAAAGGAAAAACGTAACACTTATCGAAGTCGCTAAAACTATGCTTGTGTCAAGCAAAGTTGCCCAAACACTTCTCGGGCGTAAGCCGTCAATACAGCCGCTTCACCTCGTAACGCATCATTGATCAACAAATTTCACTGCAAAAACACCCTATGAACTTTGGAGAGGTAAAACCCCAAACATTGATTTTTCAAAATCTTCTACTGTAAATGCTTTGTAGTCTACAATGGTAATGATTACGTACAAATTTGATCATAAAGCCGATGAAGGTGTATTTTTGGGTTATGCCTCACACTCCAAAGCTTCACGTGGTTGGGAAAATAAACCCATTAGAGGTGGGTCAAACGCGTATTACCCGCCATATACTAGTTTCAAATAACCAAGTCATAAGTTTGAAATAATTAGTTTAAATCATTTTTTCAAAATGTAAGATTGTTTTTTATATCTGAAATATTCCTAAAAGATTTTGAATTCATTCAAAAAATGACACTTATAACAACTAAAGATGAATAAGGTATATTAACCACAATATTTATAGAAAAAATAATTATAAGAACATACAAAAATAGTAATGATTAAATAGTTTCTTAATTCTATTTTTTTTCTCATTTTATACTATAAATATTAGAGAAAGTTGTTAGAAAACACTATTAAAAATATAATAGTAGAAAATATACTTTTTTTAATGAATTGTGATATTTTTTTGTGTTATTTATGATTATTTTTATTATTTAGATTAATTGGGAAAGGCGGGTCGTCTGCTTAACCCACAACCCAAGATGTTGCCAATTTCCGACCACACATGGGTTGGCCCGCCCGCCCGCCTGGTGGGTTATACGTGTTGAACCCACCTTGACACTCCAAAGCATGTGGTTTTCAACAAACGCTTATTAAAAATAGTTGAATCATGTCTCATTTGATGAATTTGATTTATTAGAGCCACGTGGCTCCAAATATGATTTCTTGATGTCCAGTACATCCCAACCATCAACCTCTAGTATACCTAATCCATCACCAGTAACTCAATCAAACATTCCTGACCATCATTTTCTATCAAACGAGTCACCAGAAGACTTCAACCCTGCTCAAGAAAATCCGAATCAAGAACC
Organism: Codonopsis lanceolata; assembly: GCA_013146195.2. Taxonomy (NCBI): domain Eukaryota; kingdom Viridiplantae; phylum Streptophyta; class Magnoliopsida; order Asterales; family Campanulaceae; genus Codonopsis; species Codonopsis lanceolata. Next base: position 40,365,480 of record CM028383.1, read on the forward strand.
CTTTGTTTCTCATCCTGAAAATCCTATTCCTCAACTCACTTATGAACCAAATTCTGAACATAACTCTCATCAAGACACAAATGATCTTCCCTTATAGCCCTCCTTCTTCGAACCTCGTCATGAAGAAACAAAGAACAACTCATCATATTCCTCGCTGGCCACAAGAACATGTAAAGATCATCCAATCTCTCAAATCATAGTGACATTCATGTTGGAGTACGCACTGTAAGATCCTCCAAGAATGAATGTATGTTCTGCGGCCGCATTCGCTTCGTAAGAAGAGCCAAAGAAGATCGAAGAAGCTCTTCAAGATCCAAGTTGGCCGGAAGCCATGCAAGAAGAACTTCAGAATTTGAACGATGCCAAGTATGGAAGCTAGTCCCAAAGCCCGCCGATCATACCTGGCCATTGGCACAAAATGGGTGTTCGAAACAAGAAGGATGAGGATGGAAACATAGTGAGAAACAAAGCAAGACTTGTTGCACAAGGATATCGCCAAGAAGAAGGGATCGACTATGATGAAACATTCGCCTCCTAGCAAGATTGGAAGCTATCGTAATCTTCTTAGCCTATGCTACATACAAGGACTTTGTGTCAGTATCAAATGGATGTCAAGAGCGCATTTCTTAATGGAGATCTTCAAGAAACTGGTTTACGTTGCTCAACCTCCGTGCTTTGTAGAGAAAGGGAAAGAAACTCATGTTTACAAGCTTAAGAAGGCTCTCTACGGTCTTAAGCAAGCTCCTCCGAGCCTCGGTATGAAACCTTATCCAAATTCTTGGTTGAACAAGGATTCGCATGCGAGGAAGATTGACACCACTCTCTTCATTCTCAAGCACAAAGGACATTCTCGGCTGGTACAAATTTACATTGATGACATCATTTTCTGATCCACAAATGAGAAGTCGTAAGTAAGCGATTTGAAACGCTTATGACCGCAAGTTTCAAATGAGTATGATGGGAGAACTCACATTCTTCTTGGTCTTCAAATTCAACAAATTCAACAAAGGAATATTCATCACCAATCCAAGTATGCTAAAGATCTTGTCAAAAATTTGATTGGAAACAAAGAAACACATTTGATACTCCAATGGTCGCTAAATGCAAACTTACAAAAGACCTACAAGGGAAGAAAGTTGATATCACCCACTATGTGGGGGATAATCGGATCTCGCTTACCTCACCGCCGCCAGACCGATATAGTGTTGCCGAGTGTGTGTGCTAGATTTCGCTGCATCCGTGAGTCACATCTTCTTGCAGCCAAAAGAATCATTAAATACGACACGTAACCACTAACTTAGGTATCCGGTATCCAAGGGAATCCTTTCAACTTGGTAGGATACTCGACGCAGACTATGCCGGGTTGCCGATTGACGTAAAAAGCACTAGTGGAACTTGTCAATTTCTAGGAGATGCACTGCCTCGGGCTAGCAAGAAACAAGCATCCGCCTCAAATTCCACCACCGAAGCAGAGTACATACCGCCGGTAGTCAGCCGTCGCCGCTGCCAACCTTTGGATCAAACAAATTGGTGGACTACAACATCAAAGTAGCCGATCGCCAATCATGTGTGATAACACCTCAAAGAATCTCCATCACCTACAACTCGTGATGCACTCAAGACAAAGCATATCGATGTTCGATATCACTTTCTAAGGGACAATGTTGAAAAGAGAAACATTAGCATGAAGTATATTTCAACCGACCATCAACCGCGTACATCTTCACCAAAGCTCTGAAGCGCATGTGTTTGCTTATCTAAGGGAGAGCTTGGTATGCTTGACCCGATCGCTTAAATCTAATCTAAAATTAATTTTTTCATTATAATATTTTAGAAATTTCAAAATTATTGTTTTTAAGGCATCGTTAAAATTTTTTTCTGCTGCATTTGAAATTTTTTTAAGCTGACTTGAAAATTTCTCTTAAGCACTTATTATTTTAAAAATCTAGCTTTTATAAAGTCACTAGGAGAAAAATGTAAGCTTTCTAAGCTTTAAAGTTTTAGAGGGACGTTTATGAAAATTGTGAGGGACTAATTTCAAATTTGGTTGAGTTAAATTATGAAAAGGCATTTTTTCAACCGTCATTCTTTAAGTCTTGTCATCAAAAGGCGCTCGACTTAATGACTTTTCACAAATATCTATGACCTGACAAAGACGCCCTTTCACTTATAAACCCTCAACCGCCAAAAATTTCATTTCACAAGACGTTTCTCTTGATATTCTCTCTCTAAAAACTTTCTTCTCTCCAAAAATTTCTCGCCTTCGCCTCTGCCTCGTTAGTTGATTCTCGCAGATTCGCTTCACTTTCGCCTTCCTTCCGCAAATCTTCGCAAATGGTAAGAAATTTCGAACCCTAACTCAAGAATCTCAGTAAGTTAATGTTATGCTCTCTCATCTCAGATTCTACACCATTATTGATCTGTTCATGTGACTGTTAGCTTCATATTTTTTCAAATCTTCAAATTATGATGTTCATTACTGATAATATCTTCTTATGAGTGCTTTTAAACAATCAATTTTAAGTATTTCAAGTTACATTTGACCTGGATGTGGTACTTCATGTCTTATTTGGAAATTTCTAGGCTTAATGCTTCGCTTTGCTTTCGAGTTCTTGAGTTCTGCCCTAATTTTCGCAACACTTTTAGGCCGGAACCTCCTTCCTGGCTGTTCCTCGAACAGCCGCAAGTCCTCCTCTCGTTGACTTTCCAAATCGCCTCCACCATGATCACCAGTGATTGCAGACGATTTAACCATCTGCTTCGCTATGCCTCCTCCTGGAGTCAAGATTGTGGGACTGAATCCGCCTCCGGCATTCTCGCCACTGCTATGCCGGAGGATGAGGACTTCAGCTATACGCTTAGCCGGAATTCTGTAAGGCTACCGTAATGACTCTGCCTTCTATCATGGTCGCTTGTCCGAATCGTCACCATTACTATCAATGCCTCCCGAATTGCCAAGATTATTGGCGTGGAGTTCGATGGCCCTACCTCTCTTAAAGACCTCCGAAAGGCCATCGGCTCGTCCTATATGCGTGGCGCGAATACTCCCTAAGGAAGTCGCCGCTAAAATGAAGAGAACTTTGTTTGAAGACGACGCCTACTATCGCCCACTTATTTGACAAAAGTCTCGATCTTCAAAAACGCACCCACCGACATTATGACCTCGCACTGCCTGAGTATACATCCGCCGCCGTTTCAACATCGACTCAACCGGCTCGTGATCCTCTGAGCCGCCAGTGATGCCGCCGGCGGGGGCCAAGGTCAGCGTAAGAGGCCTTTGTCGCTTATAAACACTCTTCTTTCAAAACACCAAACTTCATACCCACATATTCGCTTTTGAGAAGAAGAAGGTTCAGAAATCAATCCAGTTTACCAGGACCTTCATCGTCAACTATCAGAAACTGAAGAACGAGAAACGAGTTCAGCAGGGTCTTCACCCGCTAGTCATTGACATGCCTCAAGCCTCCTCCACTTAAAGTCATCGTGATCAATCCTCGAGACAACCGTGGACTCCTTCATAGCTGCAAGCTGAAAGCAAGAAGCTTCCCTAAAGAAGCCGCC
>CM028383.1:40369140-40404494 GCA_013146195.2 Codonopsis lanceolata
TAGTTGAATAGTTGAATTTCATGTCTCGTTTGATGAATTTGATTTATTAGAGCCACATGTGGCTCGAATATTCTTGATGATTTTGTTGATGTTGAGGCAGGTACATCCCAACAATCAACCTCTAGTATACCTAATCCGTCACCGGTAACTCAATCGAGCATTCGACCATCATTTTATCAAGCGGGTCACCGAGAAGACTTGACCTGCCGAAAGCGAATCAAGAACCTTTTGTTTACGGCACGAAAATCTATTCCTCAACTCACTTATGAACCAAATGCAGAACATAACTCTCATCAAGAACACGGTGATCTTCCTATAGCCCTCCTTGAACCTCGTCATGAAGAAATGCAACTGTGACTCATCATATTCCTATGTCACAGAACATGTAAAGATCATCAATCTCTCAAATCATAGGTGACATTCATGTTTAGATGCGCACGGAAGATCCTCAAGAATGAATGTATGTACGTAATCTTTGCTTGCATTCGTTTGAAGAAGAGAAGAAGAAGATCGAAGAAGCTCTTGAGATCCAAGTTAATTTGGTAAAGCCATGCAAGAAGAACCTTGGCAATTTGAGCGATGCCAAGTATGGAAGCTAGTCCCAGCTTGGCGATCATACGGTCATTGGCACAAAATGGGTGTTCGAGAAACAAGAAGGATGAGGATGGAAACATAGTGAAAACAAAGCAAGACTTGTTGCACAAGGATATCGCCAAGAAGAAGGGATCGACTATGATGAAACATTCGCTCTGTAGCAAGATTGGAAGCTATCGAGAATCTTCTTAGCCTATGCTACATACAAGGACTTTGTCTTTGTATCAAATGGATGTCAAGCGCATTTCTTAATGGAGATCTTCAAGAAGCGGTTTCGTTGCTCAACCTCAGGGCTTTGTAGAAAGGGAAAAGAAACTCATGTTTACAAGCTTAGAAGGCTCTACGGTCTTAAGCAAGCTCCTCGAGCACTGGTATGAAACCTTATCCAAATTCTTGGTTGAACAAGGATTCGTGCGAGGAAGATTGACACCACTCTCTTCATTCTCAAGCACTGAAAGGACATCTCTGGTACAAATTTACGTTGATGACATCATTTTCGGATCCACAAATGAGAAGGCTGTGTAAGCGATTTGAAAGCGCTTATGGCAAGTTTCAAATGAGTATGATGGGAGAACTCACATTCTTCTTGGGTCTTCAAATTCAACGATCCAACAAAGGAATATTCATCGGCCAATCCAAGTATGCTAAAGATCTTGTCAAAAATTTGGATTGGAAAGCTTGACAAACACATTTGATACTCGATGGGCGCTAAATGCAAACTTACAAAAGACCTGAGGGAAGAAAGTTGATATCACCTACTATAGGGGGATAATCGGATCTCTGCTTTACCTCGCCGCCGGACGATATAGTGTATCTTTGTTGGAGTGTGTGCTAGATTTCAAGCGGATCCTCGTGAGTCACATCTTCTTGCAGCCAAAGAATCATTAAATACGTTTCGGACACCACGAACTTAGGTATCACGGTATCGAGGAATCCTCTTTCAACTTGGTAGGATACTCGAGGCGAGACTATCTTTGGTTGCCAAATTGAGGAAAAAGCACTAGTGGAACTTGTCAATTTCTAGGAGGCAGACTTGTCTCTTGGGCTAGCAAGAAACAAGCATCCGTCTCAAATTCCACCAGGCGAGTACATAGCTGGCTGGTAGGCTGCCCAGCTGCTTTGGATCAAACAACAGTTGGTGGACTACAACATCAAAGTAGCTGACTGCTCAATCATGTGTGATAACACCTCAGCAATCTCCATCACCTACAATCCTGTGATGCACTCGAAGACAAAGCATATCGATGTTCGATATCACTTTCTAAGGGACAATGTTGAAAAGAGAAACATTAGCATGAAGTATATTTCAAGCGACCATCAAGCGCGGAACATCTTCACCAAAGCTCTAGAAGCAGACAGGTTTGCTTATCTAAGGGGAGAGCTTGGTATGCTTGACCCGACTGCTTAAATCTAATCTAAAATTAATTTTTTCATTATAATATTTTAGAAATTTCAAAATTATTGTTTTTAAGCAGACCAGAAAATTTTTCTAAGCAGACTTGAAATTTTTTTAAGCAGACTTGAAAATTTCTCTTAAGCAGACTTATTATTTTAAAAATCTAGCTTTTATAAAGTCACTAGGAGAAAAATGTAAGCTTTCTAAGCTTTAAAGTTTTAGAGGGACGTTTATGAAAATTGTGAGGGACTAATTTCAAATTTGGTTGAGTTAAATTATGAAAAGGCATTTTTTCAACCGTCATTCTTTAAGTCTTGTCATCAAAAGGCGTCTGACTTAATGACTTTTCACAAATATCTATGACTGACAGCACGTCCTTTCACTTATAAACCCTCAACCGCCAAAAATTTCATTTCACAAGACTGTCTCTTGATATTCTCTCTCTCTAAAAACTTTCTTCTCTCCAAAAATTTACGCTTCCTTCGCCATTCGTTAGTTGATTACGCGATTAAGCTTCACTTTCGTCTTCCTCTTCTGCAAATCTTCGCAAATGGTAAGAAATTTCGAACCCTAACTCAGTAATCTCAGTGTAAGTTAATGTTATGCTCTCTCATCTGTATCTACACCATTATTGACTGTTCATGTGACTGTTAGCTTCATATTTTTCAAATCTTCAAATTATGATGTTCATTACTGATAATATCTTCTTATGAGTGCTTTTAAACAGTCAATTTTAAGTATTTCAAGTTACATTTGACCTGGATGTGGTACTTCATGTCTTATTTGGAAATTTCTAGGGCTTAATGCTTCGTTTTGCTTTCGAGTTCTTGAGTTCTTGCCCTAATTTTCTGCAACACTTTTAGGCTGGAACCTCCTGCGCCTGCGTTCTGAGCAGTGCAAGTCCTCTGTTGACTTTCCAAATCGCCCCTGACCATGTATCACCCGAGGGATGTGCATCGACGAACCATGCATTCGTGCTTATGCCTCTGAGTCAAGATTGTGGGCGACTGAACGGAACCATTACGCCCTTGTTTATCTTTGGAGGATGAGGACTTGACTATATGCTAGGCGAAGAATTCTATCGAAGGCTACGTAAATGACTCTCGGTCTTCTATCACGGTTGTCCGGCTGTCACCATTACTATCACTTGCCTCCCGAATTGCCAAGATTATTGGCGTGGAGTTCGATGGCCCTACCTCTCTTAAAGACTCAGAAAAGGCCACTGCCTGGTCCTATATGCGTGGCGCGAATACTCCCAAGGAAGCTGCTGCTAAAATGAAGAGAACTTTGTTTGAAGACGACGTCTACTTCATCAGCCACTTATTTGACAAAAGTCGATCTTCAAGCGGCACCACGACATTATGACCTCGGACCGGTGGAGTATACATCCATTGTCGTTCTCAACATCGAACTCAAGCTGGCTCGGATCCTCTTTGGCTGGCGTGTGATGCCGTCGAAGCGATCAAGGCTTACGAGCGAGAAGAGCCTTTTGTCGGGCTTATAAACACTCTTCTTCAAACACCAAACTTCATACCCACATATTCGCCTTTGAGAAGAAGAAGGTTCGAAATCAATCCGGTTTACCAAAGCACCTTCATCATCAACTATCGAAGCGAAGAGCAGCTTGAGTTCGGCGGGGTCTTCACCCGTAGTCATTGTACATGCTCGAAGCCTCCTCCACTTAAAGTCATCGGGATCAATCACGAGACAACCGTGGACTCCTTCATAGCCAAGCGGTGAGCAAGCTCTCTAAAGAAGGCTGGCTGGCGAGAGCTCAAGCAAGGCTGCTGATCCTGCTCTCTCCACTCACAAAAAGAAAAAGAAGCTCTCATCTGCTGAGGAGGAGCCGGCCCCCAAAAAGAGGAAAGTTGCTTCCTCTTCCGATCTTCTTCTGCTTCTTTGCTCATCTGTTGGCCCACAATCTAAAAAGAGAAAGAAGGCTATTCCATCTGCTCTACTCTCGTGCTGAAGAGGCTCTTGAACGACATTTGCTTCCCTTCGTCCCAGCGTAAAACCAAAGCGCGAACCCCGAACCCTTCATCCCATTCATTCCACCTTCCTCTCCAATTACTTCTTCCTCCCCTTCCCTTTCATCTTCAATGACCCATTTGTTGGGGAGGAGCCCACTTTGAGCCATCTTACGCCGCTTCTTCTCCCCTATCCTCTTCAACCCTGCATTTGTTGAGGAGGAGCCTTCTTCCCCGCTCCTAAGAAGAAGACACGCGAGACTTCGTAAGAAGTGCGTGGCTCCAACATCCTCTCCACCTCAAGACTCTATCCCTTCTCCAGCACCTTCACCTGAACCCATCTCCACCATTCATACAGACCACTCCCTAGCCATTGTACCAGTTCTTTCCAACTCTGCTCCCTCTACTTCTTCCCCTTCCTTCTCTATGCGACCACTTCTCTCATCTTGCCCTCACATCTCTACTCTTCTTTATCAAACCGCTTTTCTACGAGATCTTCCCTCCTATTTCTCAATACCTTACCCCTATCTCTATCTCTTCGACCTTTACGGATTCTCTTTCCTTCCATCTCTTACGCTACCCATTCCTTTACGTTTGACTTCTCTTCTATTTCTGACCTCCTCTACCCTTCTACTTCCCCTCCTAACTTTGTCCTTCTACCCGATTATCCCTTTCCTTCTTACCTCTTAGAAGCATCCTCTTCCTCTTCTGCTTCTCACTTCTCTATCAGCAGCTTAGCCACTGACATTGAGGTTGACTCCAAACCCTCTTCTCCTCCACCTTCTACCTCGCTAATCACCTGCTTCATCGCCTCTTCTCCAAACCCCCGCTCATCATCCTTCCACGGCCATATCTCCATTAACCTTAACCCTTCTCTCTACCACGCTCGATCACGCCATTCTCGAGCTTCTTCGAGCAAACAACGACCGGCTCGCCCCACAGGACAGTTTCTTCTATGGCCCAGCAGATTGATGTGATCAACTACGGCCTCAATGCTACTCATGCCACCATTTTTGACATCGGGAAGATCGTTGATCAACTAGTGAACGACACTGCTCAGGCCTTCACCACTCACAGGTTCCTAGTTCAAGATCAACAAGTCGCCTCGATCGGGATCTTTGCACTCTCAACAAATCGGCATTCGTGGTCTCTTCAATGAGCTCAAAACCGGCATGGCTCGAGCAATTCTTAGCCCGAGAAGTTGCCTTGATTTCACCAATCTTCGCCTCGTCGAAGAAGCCGATGCAAGAGGCTGCTGGCGAGCAGCGTAGGGTTGGTGCCATCGGGGAGAGAGCTACTCACTTCTTGAATCAAGCCACGATTGAGGAAGCGTAACCGGCCGAGAACGCTTAAAGCAGAATCAGAATCTGGGTTGGAGATTACTTAGAACGAAGACGCACTCAACCCAACCTATTCTGAATCTATTGGTATTTTGTTCTGTATCTCTGTTGTTAAACTATCTTTGTTTTTTGCCAAAACTTGGCTGTTTAAAGCGACTTGTTTAATCACAGATGTCTTAAGTTTCTTTCAAAGTTTAAATTGCTTCATCTTGATATATCGCTCAATTTAAACTTCGGCGTTTAAATCTTTATATCTGCATGCATACTTATCTCATAGATTTAAACCTTGCTTTTCTTAGTACTTTATCTTAATGCTTTTATCCTGTAAGTACTTAGTCTAGCTATCTCTCTACTAAGACTTCTGCTTCGAGAGGTATGTCTGCTCTTAATAAAATTTCCTTAAGACATACTATTATCTCGGTGCATGATTCAAAGAATGCGCTCGTAGGCGAGATGATGACATCAACCAAATAGGAGGAGATTGTTGATTCCTATGATTAGATTTGGTTGAGTCATCTTCGATTCTATTATCTGAGGCTAAAAGTCTGCGTGCCGATTAGTGTGGCAACTGCTGTCTTAGAATCACTGTGTTTAGAATAGTTTCTAAGTGTTAGTTCTTAGGCGCCTTCTGACAAGCTTCTGGCGGTCCTTAAGAACCAGCAGACTTTGAAGTCTGCTCAAAGTCCGGAAAATCAAATTTGGCCAAAATCAAGAAACAATGACACGTATACACCTATTTAGATATTTTCGAAAATATCTAGTCATTATGTCTTCACCAGATTATTTTTCAAGAAGTCAACTCTGCATGATGACAAGCTGTCGGGTATCTGAAATCGAAGATCGAAGACATTACCCGTTTTGGCTAAGAAGACTTTCCAAGGCTGCAAAGCTGCACTCGAAACATTACTACGTTTAGTAATGTCTTCTCTGCACACTGCATCTCTGATGAATGTGGCTGTTCCTTCTCCCAAAGCGCCGAATTGCATTCAATGCAAAGGAACGTTGGACACAATTATCTCTGAATTCAGACCAACGGTCAAAAGATCTCTTCCTGGTATATATTTAGGTTTTGAAGATCTGAAGACATAACTCTTGCGCAATTAACTCTCAAGCTTCATCTTCAATACTCAAGCATTCAAGAGATCAAAGGACAAGGACTAACACTTCACCAAACTTTCTGAAGCTGCAGATCTGCCATCTTAAATTCGTTTTCAGCTTCATTTAGTTTGTCTTTAAACTGTTCTTTAACTCTGCACGTGAAGAGAACAATTATTCATTGATTGTCTCTCTCACCTTTATACACTTGGTTAAAAACTCATTTTGTACACGATCCATTAGAGATCTAAATCATAAACCTAGTGGATAAACAAGTGCACTTTTAAAATCCAAAGCTAACCACTTTGGTAGTGGATGTAGTACTATTCACAGTACGAACCACTTCAAATCTCAATGTGTTTATCTGTTCTTATTACTCCACTTAACTGCTTGTGTTTAACAGTTACAGTTTCTGCACTACCTTAACAGCAGTCCTGCTAATTCTTAATATATTTTGTTTCCGCTGCCTAAACTCTTCTTTTTAATCCTCTCTTAGAAATCTTTAAGAAGAGTTTATGAAAAAGTTTTATAAAAACATATCTAGGCTATTCAACCCCCCCCCCCTTCTAGCCTAGATTGAGCCTACTTCGGGACCAACACCTACCCTCATTAAACCCCCTCTAAACCCTTCCTAACCACCCATACTTAACCCTAATCATGTCCTAACATTAGTTGGAAGTTAATTAAGGTTAGATTAGGGATTGATTAATCCTAATCTCTACTAATTGTACCAAGGAATTCCCTGTTTTGCCCTCATTACTTGGGAAGTATAAATAGCCTAACCTCTTCACAAATTCAGCCAAACCTCTTCATTTCTCCTTCTAAAATCAGACGTATGAGAGAGAGAGAGAGAGACTCCATGGGAGATTCAAGCCCTAGCCTTTTTCTCTCTTCGATCCAAGACGATCCAACCGTCCGATTGCCTTCAAACTTCGGAATCTTGAAGCCCTCGACGAGTAGAACAAGTTCACCGATCGGATTTGCGTTCTTTGGAGTTTTCATCCGAGCTAGGTAAGTTACTTCCTTTTGATTTTGGTTCATTGGCCCTAAGGAAAACAACCTATATGCTATTTGTGGGCAATTAACACTTGATATGCTTTGTATGCCCAATTTGGGGATTTTTGGAAGTATGAACTTGTTAGGAGCATTGGTAGAATGACTTCTATGATTGTTGAATATGTGATTACTCTTCATTTTGTGTTTCTAGGCCTATGAGCATGCTAGAAACCATGACTATATGTTATTTGGGTTTATTGTGGAAATATGCCTATGATTGGGGCTTTGGTTATATGAACTCACTAGAAATTATGAGTAGGAACATTTAATTGAAATAATGTGATTTATGAAATGGGTTTTGATTTATGTTGGGTTTTGTTGTGAATTTTAGGGCTTGAGAATCAAGCCCGAATTATTGGATATATTGTTGTTAAATAAAGTGGGTATTAATGTTGAAATTGATGAAGTGCGTAAATGATGAAACTTAGTATTTAGACTCAACGGAGTCTTAATAAGTTCAACAATGTGTGAATGAACTTGGGTTGAAGTCCTACGACAATTGGGTTTCGTTTGACTATGATTATGTTGAGTTCTTGGATTTTTAGGCTTGGGAAACAAGCCCGGATCATTTTGGGAGAATTTCTATAAACTTGAATGATGTGTTAATTTTGGGATTTATGAAATGTGTATTTAATAAAATGCGATATTAAGGCTCATGGAGTCATTTTAGGTTCAATAAGATGTTAGTGAGCCTTAGGTTGAAATCCTACGATGTTTGGGCTTGGTTGGTTTTGATGATGAGTACCCGAGCATCTCGAATTGTGTCCCATTTATGACACCCATGATATAGAGTCTTATTGGGGATTTATTTAGAGCGTGCTCGTAGAGCACGGAGCATTGGAGATCAATCAATGATCTCGTGTATCCTTAAGAAATGATTATTTGAATGAGATTTCCTTTAGGAAATTCAGATGAGCGTTTTACATGGAAAACTTGCGGGTCTTGGACTACGGTGTAGTCTTGTCATTCATGAGAATGGTTTGGAGGATGTCGATTATGTACGACGGTTAGGACTATGGTTGAGTCCGGTATGCCTTTATGTATAGACTAAAATGCTAAGTCTTGATTTATAATTGTTCTTAGACTAAATAATAGTCTTTGGTTTAATCCCAAGTAGAGGACTATGGTAGACCTCATGTTCTGATTTCTTGAGCTTATATGCTACTTTTGATTGGGTGATAACTTGAGGATTATGAGTACCTCAATATGTGGTCCTTGACTAAACTTATAAGTTGGTTGGATTTGTTAAGTATGTGCAAATATGTGCAATGTTAAATTGGTGTGTAGAGCTTTATGTCCTACTTGATTTGATAAGCCCGCTATGGTCGGTCTTGATTCTTGTTTGAGCATGCGAGTAAATATCTACTTGTGCATTGCATAAAAGTCCAGCTGGCATTATTTGGATTGGTTTTATACGTCGCCGTAGGGCGATACATCGCCTATACGAATCATAAGATTCGTATTCGCTATGGATCGCCGTGCACTGGACCTCACACACCCCTCCATTGTTGGCCGCAATGGGGAAGTAGCCCCCTTGCCGTAACAATACGTGCGACATTGGCTGCTAGCTAAATCGAGTAGGTTCTCGATGAAAGTCGATGACATCACAGAGCATCGATGTTGCACGATACAGTATAACATTGTGTATTGGAGGAGCAACACAACGGCGCCATTTGGGTATCTTCTCTATCCCTTATGTGGTTTACTATAAGCACTTATATGAAAGATAACGTGCTTTGTGGTTTATGAAGTTTATGTTACTTGGTGACTTAATACAAGTTTATTGTTGGTATACGATTAAGATGCCATGATTTTATACACGTTTGTGCATTATGCCATGCCACGCCATGCTATGCCATACAATTGCATGTAGTAACTTACTGGATCATTATGACTCATTTCGTGTGTTTGTTTTCCTTAGTTTGTGCAGTGAGCTCGTTAGTGCGCGTTGCAGCTTCGGGTGCATGTTCGATAACAGGTGGTCTTCCGGGCAATAGCTTGGGGTTATTAGTATTGTTGTATTTATTATTTTGTCAGACGCGAATGTAAAGTTATGTAGACTTTACTTGGGTAGTATGTTAGTATCTTATTATTGTTTTATTTTGGGAGTCGACTGGTTCGGTCGAGCTGTTGTATTTATTTAGAAGTTATTATGTCATCTTCCCGAGCAAGGTTTTAGCTCGCTTATTCTAGTATTGTGTTATGGTTATTTCTATCTCCGACAATTTTAGTCGTGAGTCCTTGGTTCAGTTGTTAGTATTTGAATCTCTTATTCTTTTAGTTGATTTATTCCTCCGGCATGTTATAGTCGTAGAGTTGTTGTTTATCAGGTTGGGTTCTTGTTGCTTCGCCGGCCTTAGGTTGCCGATGGTTTGTTGTCCGTGCGCAATGTTGCGTCACGCGAGTCGTAGATTTGTCGAGAGATAGTCGTCTCTCAGCCTTGTATTCCTTAGTTTATAATTATAGGCTTTGGTCCCACTTATGATTCACTTCCGCAGACGTTGGTTTTTATTATTCCGTATCGCCGTTATGGCTTTACATTCCTGTTTGAGCTTTATGGTTCAACACTTGACTCGTACCATGATGCTTAGCAGGTGCTTGTCCATCGTTTAGCTTTTCTTGATGGCACGACCTTGGGATTTCGCATTGGAGTCCGGGTCGGGCTGTCACAAGTCATGCTGCTCTTACACACTCTTTTTGATAATATGCACTACTTACAACTATTTTTATCGTTAATCGTGTTTCCCTATTCAAAAGACACCAAGTGAGATGTAGACTGGGAAATGTCTCAGTATGCCTTTACTAGAAATTTAGGGCTGTGAAGCTTATGTAAAACGTTTACAATCTGATAAGCTCGACCCTAAATAAGATAAATGTTATTTTGTGGGGTATCCTATGGAAACAAAAGGATGTCATTTATACAATCTAGTTGAGAACAAAGAGTTTGTTGCTCGAATTGGTGTATTCCTAAAAAGGAGAGTTTATCTCTAAAAGAACAAGAGAGAGAAATTATAAACCTTGTACTTACAAAAATATTAGTTGGAGCTTAGTAATATATTTGGTCTTGTATGTAGAAGACATACTATACATTGGAAATGATATCCATACTTTGCAATTTGTTAAAGGTTGGCTACGAAAATATTTTTCAATGAAGGATTTAGAATAAGCATCCTATATTAGATTTATATAGATGGATCGAGAAGGTTGTTTGACCAGATTTATTGTATACTTTTAGAATGACTAGCTGAACACGTACTAGTCAGATCAAGTTCGTGGAAAGTTACGTTTGGTCATCAATTATCAACCACTCAATCACTTCTTGGCAGATGATAAGTTTCCTCTACCACAGAAGAAGTCCTTGTTCTAGTCCATATGTTTCCCAATTCCTACAGACCCTTTCCCACCATGACAACCCTTCCTCGTCCCCCTTTATTGGACCAGTGGTTGATCCATCCTCTTCACAAATAGATGAAGAATTCGATCCCACAGAAGCCTTTGAACATCTGTTCATGACCGAACCGAAGCCAACGGTCCATAACCCTCCAGAAAATGATCCATAGGAATCTACATCTCAGACCACACCGCATTTCTAAGTGATGGTCATTGGATTACTATCAAAAATATCCTAAAGTACTTGAGAAGGACTAAGGATACATTTTTTTTTTATGGAGACGATGAAGAACTCATTGTAAAGGGTTACATTGATGCTAGCTTTCTGATCAATAAAGAAGATTATCAATCGTAGTTAAGGGTTTGTATTTTGCCTTTGTAAGAGGATTTTTCCTATTGCTCAGCGGAAGCATGATAATCACAATAGATATGTGGGCATTAAAGATGCTCTAGATTGACTCTAGTGCAAGTGGGAGATTGTTGGTTTATGCCGTAGAGACAAATTTATTTCTCCATATATCATTATTTATTGAAGCATTTATTTATTATGTATTATTTGTTTATTCATAGTAATGCATTATAAAGCCTTTAAAATAAATATATTATTCTAAATATCTCTGGTCGAGTATTATTATTAATAAGGGCAATAATAATACACGGAGACTAGTATGTGTTGAGACTCATATAGCTGATATCAGTTTATACACATAGGTGTGTGTTTGGTGTAACGACGTACTGGATTGACCCGCATGAGAATGCTACGTGGATCGTTACATGAATGTTATAGGCGATCCTCATAGTGACAAATGCGTTTGTTGTCCTTTGACTTAAAGTCATTATATACCCTAGATGAGGAGTCGTATATTTTGATATCGATAAACGTCATTCTGTAACAAGATAATTATAAAGTCAGATGCTAGATATGCCATGAATTATACTGAGGGATATGAACTATGTAGATATAATTTGTCCCTCCTACATAACGTGAATATAATATTTATAGGCCCTCTTGATGAGTGAGACTTAAGTAAATGAATGACCATGCTCAAATAAATCAATATGAGATATTGAGTTTATTTGTTTATTATATAAGTCTACTCGGAGATCAAGAAATATAGATTAAATTCTATAACAAGGATGACGCGTTCCATGCTTGTGTTTAATCAAATATTTGGTAACAATGATGTATTGTTAGATGCCGCTCATTCTTTATAATTAATTATATATTTGATATAGTAATTAATTATTGCAACGTAATTTAGGAACCTATTAGGTCACATTCTTAGAATGAGTTGGACTGTAATTAATTTGAGTCATTAATTGGATTAATGTGCTTAAATGGAATAATATAAAGGGACCAAAACATAGCCCTAATTTGACTAGGACTATGTTTAACCGCTTACTCTCCATATATATATATGGGGGATCCTTTAGTTGGGAATACCATTTTAAATTGGAGAAATATTTGACTAACGACGTTATAATCACCAACCAAGTTTTACTTGCAATGTCACCGTTATAATATAAACCAATCAACTTCTGTCAATATCGGGCCAAGAAATTGCCATAGAAGGACGATATTGACAGAAGTTGGTTGGTTAATTTGGTCTTTATGAAACGGTGAGGACGACATTGTAACCAAATTAAAAGTTGGTTGGTTAATTAGGTCGTTATGAAATGTCGTTGGTCAAATTGGATTTCTCCAATTTGTACGGTGGTCAAAAAGGTGGTATTCCCTTTAGTTGGTAAAGGAGAGAATTATTATTGACTTCCTAACAAACAAATTTAGTGTTTGGTGAAACACTAAATTTGTAGGGAGCAAAAATTAGGGATTAGTTTTTTGTTAGACGAAGGGTTTCCTACTTTGATTCAACAATTGTCTAGCACAGAATTATTGGATTAATCCTATCCAATTCATTCGTGTGGATCTCATAGATAAGTCGTGCAAATCGTTTGTTGCGGTAATCGTGATTCAAACATGATTCTATTGAAGCTTCATCGTTCCAATATTCGAGTATGTATCCTAAATCTAATTTATATTAATTTGCATAGATCTTGGGATAGTTTTGAAAATAAAGTTTTGTTATTCCGCCTTGTTAATTTCGATTAAAATCCCAACAATATCAATAACATGCTCAAATTTAGAGATCTATATTAGCAAAAGGTCCTCTCCCCCTTCTATTGACATTGATTTTTGTCAACTTAAATACACAATATCATACTCTTCAAATTCTTGATCCAATTAGTTAGAGTTTTTAGCAAAGGTTGTTGTGAAGAAACCTTTAGTTAAAAAACTTAAACCAATATATATATTTATATCATAATACCTCTTATTATATTATTTATTACTAAGAATTATTATTAGTTAATGACTAGAATACAAAAAGTCTTCATTAAATCAAGAGTCATGTCCTCACAATTGAGATTTAATAAAAGAGGATGATGTGTCACAACTATAGTGCTCCTCAATAACTTTATATATATATATATATATATATATATATATATATATATATATATATATATATATATATATATATATATATATATATATATTATAAAACAGCTAGGTAATTGACTAGAGCTATTCAGAGGTTGAAATTAAATTATCTTAAAAAATTTAACGGTTGAGATTCACCCTCGCATTCACATGTGTGAGTAGTTATCAATTTTTAACTCCCTATTTTTTATTTCCTTATTACTAGTCACCCCCTACAATTAATATTATGAGCAGTCACTATTTTTTCTTCTCCCTATGTTTTATCTTCATATTACAAAGTCACACCATGCGATTAATTTTCTGAACAATCACCCCTTATAAAACATCAATCCCTCAACTTTCACTTGAAGCAATGTATCCTTCAACTGTAATTTCTTTTAAAATCGTTCATTTTATTTAGGTACTGTCATTTCAATTGACGAAATCAGATATACTGGCATTGTGCCATAGGCACGAGCATGAAAATCTAGTATATATATTTGAACTAGTCCAAAACCTTCTTTCAATTTCACAAAGCAGTCACAATCTTACGAAGTCCGAGTGAAATTCCAAGGGCCGGATCAGGGATCCCTACCCAAGAACATATGGCAAAAACGATAAGATGTAAATAATTTCTTCTTGAAAACATAATTTCCAAGCCAAGAAGAGAGTGAAGACCATAAGAGGTGTAGTCGGAAATTGACCTACTAACTTTTCTCCCTATCTCCTCTTCGATCCCCTTGGTCAACCAATCGTATTTCGGGGACTGAAGCTAAGTTAGTTCATTTGACGAATAGGAGGTTCTTTCTACTATATGCTTAGACTTCCTTTTTTCATTTGAAATGAATTCGAAAATTGTTCAAGAGAGGCTTTGCGAACGATAAAGAGTTTTGTTCAAGAGAGGCTTTGAAGTAGGTTCATTCCTTCACAACACTGAAAAGGGGAGTACAGAAAGAAATAAATAACATTTTATCTTTAACGCAAAAAAAAGAAGAGAAAACATGGGAAAGTTATGGAAGTTTGATTTTAAGTAAGAAGGACCTTACTACACATTCGATGCACAAATTGGATTAGTGATGCATAAATTGGATAATTGCGATGCACAAATTGGATTAGAACCGCGATGTAAAATTTTGGAATTGCGATGCATCAATTTGGAATTAGTAAATTCCGATGCACAAATTGAAATTGCGATGCAGCGCTCCCGTAATCCAATTTCTTAAAGGGTATACTCGTCATTTTGTTCCAAAAGTATCATTTACTGGTTAAAATAACATATAGGAGATCGTAGAGGTTGAAAATATTACAAAAGGGATTGGCCCGGTTCTCACCCTTCATTTTTTTTCTTTTTCGCTACTTATTTCGATAAATGAAGTTTAAGTACCTTTTGATCAATAACTAAGTCTTTTTGTGATTAATATTATTGAAGTTAGTCTTAATTACAAAAATACTTAATGATTCAATATCCACCAATCAAGAACGTTAGTGTTGTTCAGCGTTGTTAAATGTTGGTATATAAATCTGTAGTTAGTGTGGCCATCACCTACAGATTTCGTGTAACTTAATACATAAATATTTTACTCTATCTATTGCACCCAAAAAGTTCATATTTGAAAAGTCTAATTGACAAAAGATATATTAATGTCATTAAGTTAGTCATAATTACAAAAATAATTAAACACAAAAAATGTGTTTACAATTCAAGTAGAGGGTAAATTAAGATGAAAGTTTATACAAATTGTAAGCATAATTTTTTAAAATAGACTCTCAAAGTGAAACATTCTAAAATAGTATAGTAGATTATTAAGCAGATCTTTCGTAAGACGGTCTTACGAATCTCAACTCGTACGATGGAGTCTCAGTCTCTCACATATCAATCCACTAACACAGAGTGAGTCGGGTAAAAATGATCCGTTTTAAAACAATATATACGTAAGACTATCTTACCTATGTTTTTATCTAGATTATTTGTGAGAAATGGAGGAGGGAGTAATTAGTAGAAGAGGTGGTATCATGTAAGACGGTTTTACGGATCCTTATCCGTAAGACGGATCTATTCAGGTTAAATTGGGTAAAATTCAGAAATCTCAAAGCAACCCCTTAGTTTTAAAAAATTACAACGCCACCCCTCATGTTTATACATGCAGAGTATCACTTTTTACTATTAACATTGTCACTTTATAGTATAAAATGTGTCACTTTTGGCCTTAGAAGTGTCACTTTGCATTTTTCATGAAAATTATAATTTTTTCCCAAAAAAAGTGTTACTTTTTGGGCTTAAATATGTCACTTTTAGTCTTAAATGTGTTACTTTCACTTTTGTATAAATGAAAATCATTACGTTTGACATTAAAGTGTTACTTTATAACATTAAAAGTATCATTTTTTTAGTATTAAATGTGTTATTTTTTAGTACTAAGAGTATCACTTTTTAGTATTAAAAGTGTTACTTTGTATTTTAATGAGAATTATAATAAATTTCCCTTTATAGTGTCACTTTCAACCTTAAAATGTGTCACTTTTGCCTTTTAAATGTGTCATTTAACATTTCGTTAAAGTCTGTTAGGGTCCGTCAAGTATCCCAAGGCAATTGATGCTAACGGATGGCTAACGGAACTGACAAAAGATTAAACTGTAAGGAGTGAGAAGAATAAGAATTTCGGCGACAAACCTTAAAAGTGCAAGGGCACCGAAGCAAAATGACACATCTTGGAAATAAAACTTAAAAACAACGCACTTATTTCTAAACCTTAAAAGTTTCACTGTAGACCAACTCGACTAATTTATTTTTGTGACTTCTTGTTAAATATTATTTATTTATTATAATCCACAAATTTCTAAATGAGGCTCTATTTTTCGGATTTAGGATCCTTAAGATTGTTCTACACAAGTTTTTGTCTTAATAAAAACTAGATGGCTGGTGCCCGTGCCTATGGCACAATTCGAGTATATCGTATAATTACGTCAATTGAAACGATAATGTCTAAATAGAAGGTGTGATATAAGAAAAAGTTATAGTCGAGGAGTATTTAAGAAAATGTTATAGTTGAGGGTGTATATTGCTTCAAGTGTCAGTTGAGGGGGGGGGGCAATTCAAACTTGAATTATAATTGAAGGTGGTTTATAAGAGATTATTTGTAATTGACCCATGTCCGTTTGATCTTGTGAAAAGATTCAATCTCATCCGTCGAATAGCCTCTATCAATAGACCCATGACTATTGTAATATAGACTTGATAATCGTGCCCGTGCCTATGGCACGGTGCCAGTAGGGGTGGCAATTCGTGCTATCGTATCGTGTTCGTGCCTCATTATCGTGTTTTCATATTATCTATCTTATTTGATTATAAATATAGCAATAAATATTATTTTGAATATATCTACAATTTCGTGTCTTTAGTGTCGTGTTTCGTGTTGTGTCGTGTCGTGCTAGGCTAATCGTGTCATTTGTCTCTGTAATCGTGTTTTATAATCGTGTCGTGCTGGTTCGTGCTATCGTGTCTTGCCAGTTATTGTCATCCCTAGGTGCAAGTATATCTAATTTCGTCAATTCAAACGTCAATGTCTAAATAGAAAGTGCGATTTTAAAAAATGTTACAGTTGAGGGGTATATTACTTCAAGTAGTAATTGAGCTCTATTGTGAAATTATATTAATGTAAGGTTAATGTTTGGTAAGTGGTAATGGTTTAGATAATTAATCTCAGGGTGTGACTGCTCATAATATTAATTGTAGGGGATAACTTTGTAACAGGGTAAGAGAAAATAAAGAGTTAGAAGTAGATAATTACTCTCACACATGTGAATCTGAGAGTGAATCCCAACCATTAAATTTTTTAAGATAATTTAATCTCAACCTCTGAATAGCTTTAGTTAATTGTACATGTGTTAGAATGAGTTCTACTATAATATAGATAATACTCCTACCATTCCAATATTATTACATGTACGGAAGATATTTTTATTTCTCTATCTTCTCATTCTCTCTCTCTCTCTCTCTCTCTCTCTACGCATCCATCTAACTCCTTGTTCTCTCTCTCTCTCTCACTCTCTCTCTTTTTCTCTACTTTTTTTCAAGGTTCTAAAAATCGTTAGGCGGCCACTAGGCGGCACACTAGCGCCTAGAGGACTAGTCGGGGCGTAATCGGGACCTAGACAAGGCCTAGAATTAAGACATAATTACCATTTTTTTGATAATTTTCATCAAAGATCAAACACATTGACTACAAATTTTATTTTTTTTATATTTGTCATTTTATCAAACACTTGTTTATATTTGTAAAATGAACAAAAATATATAAGAAAAAATTACAAGTCGGTATATCTTTTAAAACATGTTTTCAAATGAATCCAGCTATTTTTTGGACATATCTTTTAGGTACAATTTTGAGACGAAATTACGTCACGACCCTTTATGTCTTATTGAGGATGTTGCTTCCCCAATTTCACTCTTGTTCCTTTTCAACGAGTTCGTCAAATCCACCCCAAGTCATCACTCTCTCTCAAATACAAACCCAATAAATTGCCTTCGTCATTCTTGTTATTTCGTGAGCTGTCTGTCTTCCTATGAAATTACTCCTCCACCTGTTTTCAAGAGATTTCGCAGGTTGATTAGCTTGAAATTTGAAAATGTTGACTTAGTTTCTGATTCATTCAAACACTTCCACAATTGCCTTCGTTTTCCTTGGTGAGGTGTCAAGTCTTTATAGAGGCAAAACCCGATCATTCATTTTCAGGTTTTGTATGAAAACTTTCAGGTTTTGTTTTCCTGATCAGTAATAACTTCTTTCTTATTCCATTACACTATTTTCAATTGATATATTTATCTCATAGTGTAATGGAAACTCTTATCTCTTAATTACATATTTAATGGATCGAGTCACCATATTTTTGTTGGAGTGTTACTATAAGTGTATATGAGAAAAGGATACTTTTAATTTTTTATTTTTTTTATTTTGATGTTTAGTCTTGGCATCAATATTTTTTTTATTTTTTTTTGCTTCAATAAATTGTCAAAACAGTGTTGATACCAAGCCTTGGCATCAGTTTTTTTTGAATTTTTTTAGTATTGCCAAAAACTGTCAAAACAGTGCTGATGACAAGCCTTGACATCAGCTTTTTTGAATTTTTTTTGGCTTGAATAAACTGTCAAAACAGTGCTGATGCCAAGCCTTGGCATCAGCATTTTTTGAATTTTTTTGGCTTGAATAAATTGTCAAAACAGTGATGATGCCAAGCCTTGGCATCAGTTTTTTTGAATTTTTTTTGGTCTTGCAAAACTGTCAAAACAGTGCTGATGCCAAGCCTTGGTATCAACTTTTTTGAATTTTTTTGGCTTGAATAAACTGTCAAAACAGTGCTAATGCCAAGGCTTGGCATCAGCATTTTTTATTTTTTTTCCTTGAATAAACTGTCAAAACAGTGCTGATGTCAAGCCTTAGGCCCCTCTCTACCACCGCGACTTTCTTAGTCGCCGCCTAATCGACCAAGTCGGCGTCTACGCCAAATCTCGCCGACCTTAATTTATTTTTGTAGATTTGATTTTGTGGCATGCGGTGATTAGAGAAGGAAGGGGGGACAAACTGGAGAAGGAAGGGGGAGTGGTAATGGTGAGGCAGAGAGGGAGGTAGAAAGAAAAGGGTTTGATTTTGTGGATATTTAGTGAGATGCGAGAAAGGATAGATTAAAGGGTTAGATCTAGGAGAAAAGAGATTGGAGGATGAAAAAATGAGGAGATTGCCGGTCTGCCAGATAGATAGAATAAAGAAGAAGAAAAAAAGATAAAGAAGAAGGAGGATGTCTTGAGACTCAGAATTTATAATGAGATGGGATTAGAGAGGATATGTTAGACTGTGCGTTGTAGGGGCAGTAGGTAGATGGAGTAATATTTTTTTTGGTTTTAGTTCTAAACTTGGTTGGTTAATTTATTACTTTGGGGTTGTTGAAAATTGTGATTAATGGTATGTTTGTATATTTTTGTTCATTTTACAAATATAGACAAGTGTTTGATAAAATGACAAACATAAAAAAAAAAAATTTGTAGTCAATGTGTTTGATCTTTGATGTAAATTATCAAAAAAAATTGGCAATTATGCCATAATTCTAGCCCCTGATTATACCCCGACTAGTCCCCTAGACGCTAGGCGCTAGTGTGCCGTCTAACGGCCACCTAACGATTTTGGTTTTTTTTAGGCCGGATTAGATTTGTCTTCATTAATGACATTTTTGCCATTTAGTAACCAATTTTGTAGTAGTTATATGAAATGTCCAAAAAATTAATGGTCGTGGATGAAAACATGTTTTTAAAATTGTACCTACTTGAAATTTGCCCAATATACAAACCTACCATTAATCTCAATTCTCAACAATCCCAAAACAATAAACCAGCCAAGTTTAGAACTAAAAACAAAAAAATATTACTCCACCTACCTACTGCCCTACAACCCGCAGTCTAACATATCCTCCTAATATCTTCTCATTCTAAATTATGAGTCACGAGACAACCCCCTTCTTCTTCATCTTTTTTTCTTCTTCTTTCTTCTATCTATCTAGCAGACCGGTAACCATTTTTTCTTTCTTTCTTTTTTTTTCTTCTCTCTCTCTCTCTCTCTCTCCGGCATACCGACTTTCCTCAATTTTTAATCAACCAATCTATTTTCTCCTAGATCTAACCCTTTAATCTATCTCATCTCTCATCCCACCGAATATCCACAAAATCAAACCCCTTTTCTTTCTACCTCTCTTTCTGCCTCACCATTACCACTCCCCCTTCCTTCTCGAGTTTGCCCCCCATTTCTTCTCCTGTCACTGCATGTCACAAAATCAAAGTTACAAAAATAAATTAAGGTCAGCGAGGTTTGGCGTAGATGCTGACTTGGTCGATTAGATGATAACTAAAAAAATCGTGATGATAAAGAGGAGCCTAGCACCTAAATGGAACTTAGGCGAAACTAAACGAGAAATTTTAGAACATTGTTTTTTTCAAATTTAAAATCCTTTATTGTCTCTTCCCACTTTAATAGTCCCGTTCTTTTCCATATCCCTTCTATTCGCCATGTGGCAGTGGCCACCTTAATCATTGAGGACATAAACCGCCTACGAACTTATTGGCCTTTGGGATTGGGAAAGCTAATTCATTACATTAATTATCATCGTTACTAGATCTTTATATCCATGTCTATGACACGTTATTAGTATATCTACTTTTATCAATTGAATTAACAGTATCTAAATAAAATATGCGATTTTTAAAAAATGTTATAGTTGAGGGGTATATTGATTCAAGTGATAGTTGAGGGATTGATGTTTTATAAATGATGACTATTCAAAAGATTAATCGTAGGGTGTGATATTGTAATATGAAGATAAAACATAGGGAGAAGAAAAATTGATGACTGACTCATAATATTATTTGTAGGGAGTGACTTGTAATAGGGAAAGAAAAAATAAAGAGTTAAAAATGGATAACTACTCATACATGTGAATGTTAGGGTGAATCTCAACCGTTAAATTTTTAAATATAATTTAATCTCAACCTCTGAATAGCTCTAGTCAATTACCTAGCTGTTTTATAATATAGACTAGATTCTGAGCCTGTGCCTATAGCACGACGCCAGTTTGGAACTTGATCGATATATGGAGCAAACAATGTTGTAATAAATTAATATTTATTTAGAATTTTGTAGGAGTTGAATAAATGTACACTACACAACGAAAATGAGAGAAAACCCAAATACCTAACAAAATAAAACATTTTACTTGGGCATTTAATTTAATTTATAAAAAAAATAGACATGTAAAAAGAACATTTTATTGTTTTCTCAATAACAAAAACTCAGTCTTATTCTAAGGGCTCTTGCTTCACAACAATGTCTGATTTAGAAACATGAGATGCAATAACTTTATACATTATTTCCACCTACACATGAGACAAATAAAATTCAAACCAATTAGTTAACCATATTTTATGTATTATAGTCGTTTAATTAAAATATAAAAAAAAGAACTTACTGCTTCATCTACAAAACTCAAATCCTCCCACATATCATCAAACAATATTGTGGGTATATGTCCTGCTGCAACTTGATATGTAGGTAGAGGGGGTGTCGGAGATGCAGGTGGAGTTGGAGGTGGGGTTGAAGGGACCTATTTGAAACAATGGATAAGATAGAAATTATGTAAATGTAATAATTGTATCAAATGTAATTATTAACGATTATCTAAAAAAAAGTAGTGTTTACAAATTCTTCTACAAAATCAGAATCATAAGAATCAAGTGGAGGGGGAGGTGGTGTTGAAGGTGGCGTGTCAAATGGAGTTGCGGGGACCTATTTGAAAGCGTGTGTTAGTTAAAAAAAACTATATAAATTTTAAATTTGAGTCAAATGTAAAAACGAACAATTTCTTAAAAATAAGTTATAGTTAGATTCAAGAAAATTTTGTAACTTTAAGATAGGATTTTATACATGTTGTAAAAGTATTATAGAAGAACTTCCGGATAAACTATATTTGTTGTCAAAGTCTCTTCTTCTGATGGCAAGAGGATTGTTATTCTACTGAATGTGGTACATTGAGATAATGCAACGTATAATTAACCATGAGTAAACACTGGCGTTCGAAGGTCAATGCCGACAAATTTAACAGATTGGCCTTGTGATTTATTTATAGTCATTGCAAAGGCTAACCTAATTGGAAATTGTCGTCTTGTAATTGGAATAGTAAGTTCAAAAACAGAAGACGTAAGAGAAATTCTTAGTATAAATATCAAATTGCTAGCTTTATCCCCAGTTAAGATTTCATCTTCAATAATGCGATGCGCACATCTAACTATTCTCAGTCTTGTTCCATTGCAAAGACCATCTTTTAGGGGAAGATTCCTAAGCAAAATAACGGGACAACCGACTTTCAATTGGAGGTCTGAAGCGGGGAGACGAGCAGGATTCAATGAGTTCAAATATTCGACCTGGTATCGATTTTCCATGATTAGATCACTTGCATCAACTTCTACATTTTTGTCTGCTGATAAATAACTAATGAAATTTCCCGGGAATATATTCAGTACTTCAAAATTTATTTTATTAACATCATTATTACGTGCAGAAAGAATAGTATGATCAGTTAAGAATTTTGATATAGAAGTCCCCGCTATATGTAGATGTAGATATACTTCTCTTATTAGTTCAAGTAGGTCTTTACACTTTCGAATTGATGAAGGTAAATCGATGAGTTCATTTGGATTGGATCCCACCTAGTGATTGAAATTAAATAAATGTCAATTATAAAATGTTTATTAATGATTCAATGGATTCTTTATTTTTTCCCCTTTTTTTGGTTTCAATGTTTAATTGAATATATAGCATGCAGATTACAGAGTTGTTGTCTCTTGCTTACTGCGTAACTTTAGACTCTTCCTAGATCCCGCAATCAATGGCTTGAGCCTCATACACTTGGGGTCTTTTCCTTTCCATATTTATTTTTCACTTTTTGGTTGGAGCATATTTTCTTATAATTATCTTGCATCTAAGTTAAAATAACATTAATACTTTTGGGAAATCTGAGATTGTGGAAGTTAGGAGAGCCTGTAAGACATGAGTTGTTGATCTTGATTTTACATATTTAGGTGTAATATCAGTGAGCCATCATGTATTGTGTAGTTTGTTTGATACCATGTTGATGTCAAACAAAGACTTTGTTTTGGTTACCCCTTGAAAGATGTCATGGACTCATGGAACCAATAAATGGGTTAAAGTTTTAAGTTTGATGTTTGCCTCATTTTATATCAAAATTAGATAGTACAAAGCACATGCAAACCTTTAAACAAAGCCGAAAGGTGGTTGCATTGACATATCTCCTTCCATTGATTATTGTTGCCAAATGCTCTTCCCCTTTCTAGCCGCCTACTCCTAGAAATGGGCAACACTGCATTTTTCTCCTTCTTTACTATTGCCAGTTGGGTCTCTATCTTAATGTATCTTCTAGTTGGCCTAAACTGCATATCTCCAAACTTTTTATCATTTGAAAGCAGTTAGTATAAGTGCTTTGTGTATGAATAAAATAAACTCTTAAAGTTTTATAGGAGTATTACTTAGGCTTGGCAATCTTGATCCGTTACCCACAAACCCGAACAACCCAACCCATTAATTTCACGGGTTAAGATAGGTTACCCATGATAACCCAACAAATTTCCCGGGTTACCCATGATAACCCAACAGATTCCATTGAGGAGGGAAAATTTTCATTCTCGATTTAGTGTATTATTATTTATTACTGTGAATGAAGAGAGAAAATCAAAGTGAGGATGAGAAGGAAAAACAAATCCCAAAAACAATACAACCATGCAAAGGATTTATCACTGTTGAGTTCCAATTAATAGAGATCGAAAAGAATTTTTTTTAAACAAAATATGGATTAACATAGGAGAGACGAAAGGATCTTGTGGACATCAATTAAGAGCTTGGGTTATTAACAAACCGGAGGGGATAAAAAAACAGAGAAAGAAAGCTTAAAAGCTGATGAAAATAAAAAAAATAATTACCTGAACTTAAAGAGGGTATAACAGAAAGGGCTGGAAAGAGAGAAACTGGGGAAGGAAAAATTTGTTTGAAGCCACAATAGAAATCTACCACTGTCTGGGACACCAATTAAGAGCTTGTGTTATTAATAAATCAGAGGGGAGAAGAAAACAGATAAAGAAAGCTTAAAAGCTGATGAAAATAAAAAATTAATTACCTGAACTTATAGAGAGTATAACATCAAGGGCTGGAAAGAGAGACCGAGGAAGTAAAAAAAAAAGGAACAAAATATGGATTAACATAGGAGAGATGAAAGGATCTTGTGGACATAAATAAAGAGCTTGGGTTATCAACAAACCGGAGGGGATAAGAAAACAGAGAAAGAAAACTTAAAAGCTGATGAAAATAAAAAAATAATTACCTGAACTTAAAGAGGGTATAACAGAAAGGGCTGGAAAGAGAGAAACAGGGGAAGAAAAAATTTGTTTAAAGCCACAATAGAAATCTGCCACTGCCTGGGACATCAATTAAGAGCTTGTGTTATTAACAAATCAGATGGGAGAAGAAAACAGAGAAAGAAAGCTTAAAAGCTGATCAAAATTAAAATATTAATTACCTGAACTTAAAGAGAGTATAACATCAAAGGCTGGAAAGAGAGACCGAGGAAGTAAAAAAAAAAGGGATCCAGACCTAATTCTAACAGTATAAGGAAACCAAGAAAAGGAGGTTACCCAAATAAATGACAGCCGTAGGATGATAGTAAAAAAAATTAAATCCTGACCTCTGAATAGCCCTAGTCAATTACCTAGCTTCTTTATAATATAGATTAGGATTAATTGCACAATTGGTCCCTTGACTTTGAGTCATTCTCAGTATTAGTCTATTAATAATTTGTTGTCAAAATTGGGTCATAAGAATATGAAATTTTCATAGTAATCCTCTTGATGAATGCCGTTTAGAGCTACCAAAATGGACTAACGGGATGGGGCAGACCAACCCACATAATAGTGGATGGACTGGAAATATTTTGATACAAGCCAACCCACCTTGGATTGCGGGGCACGACGAACCAACCCACCAAGATAGGAAATGCTTGACCAAAAATAGAAATGATTGACAAGCAAGCACAAGCACAAGCACTTATCTTAAATTCTTAGTAACTAAGGCTTGGTAGAATCAAGCCAGGAACATCACCCTTTCAATGTGAAATACTCCATCAGTTTCGGAAAAATAGTTCCCGTTTGAAAGTATTTTTTTAAGAAAATGATATTTTTAGTAACTCATTAATAATAAAATAACACTTTTATGTCCTAATTTTTTAAAGTGAACTTTTTAAATGAAACATCCAAAAATGAAATAATATGCTCTTTGCCCGAAATAAAGAGAGTATAAAAATATAACTAACACTTTGTAATGAAAATTGAAAACATATAAATTATGTATTCCAACAACCTTGGCACCTTGTGAAGCATAGGGGTGGCAATTTGAGGCACGACACGATTGGACGATACGAACACGTCATGAAATTATAAGGTTTGGGTTGGGGCTTATCGAGTTCGGGTCATTATAAGGCCAACACGATAAGGCACGATAAAAAATTGGTTGTTATCGAGCTGACTTGATAAGCACGGTAAGACACAAAAACTAAAATATATATGTTTTTAAAATATATTTTTAAAATTTTACTAGGGGTTGTTCACTTCTTTCGAACTATTTTTATGATTATTTCATAGTTTTATCATTTGAACATTTATGACTTTTAAACTACTTGACTATTTATATTGATAAATTTTCAAAATATGTATTAAAAAATCAAAATTATATATTTTATAATGTTTATTGGGGTTAACGTGCTTAACGGGCCTAGGCCTGACTAAATAAATAGTATTTTTTTTCTTATCGTGTCTATTGTGTCATGCCGTGCTTTTCGTGTTTTTATCGTGTTGTGTTCGAGTTTTAATATTAGACATGATAAGCTTATCGTGTCGTGTTTGTGTTCGTACTTATCGTGTCGTGCTGTTATCGTGCTGGCCCGATAACGGCACAGCACGACCGATTTGCCACCCCTAGTGAAGCATATAAACTCTGTATTCTAACAACGAAGCAGTGCAAATCAATCGAGATCTTTTCTAAAAACAAGCCAGATCTTTCATTACATATGCAAAGAAACCTAGATCTTTCCTCAAAATGAAGATGTTATCCATGTTTGTGAGAGCAGTGGTGGTTTGGCCGAATCACGTAGGTCGAAGGATGTAGAGAGAGTGAGAAAGAAAGAAATCAACGATGGACTGAGAGAGAGTCAGAGAGATTGACGACGATGACTGATTCTGAGAGAGAGAGAGATCGAGGATGCTGGGGGATTTCCTTTTACTTTTTTAAAAAGAGAGAGAGTGAGTTTTTTTAGAGGCTTTCTGAGAGAGAAATATAGTTGTTTGGTAGGTATTGTTTTCTTTGTGATATGAAAAGATTTTCAACTTTTTACCTTCTCCAAAAATCCCTAGATTTTGCCTAATTAGTAATTAATAATTTGCAAACAAAGTTGTGGGTCACCTGCCCCCGCCTAAATCTGTGACCTCCACGGACCAAACATGTTAAACCTGCTTCCTAGCAGGGTTGTATTTTTGAAACCCTATCCACCTTTCTTAAGTGGTAGGACGGACCAACCCAGTAGGTTTGGCCCATTTTGATAGCTCTGATGCCGTTAAAGAAGTATCGCTAAGTTGTCCTCGTCAAGGCCGAATCGTACCCCGAGCGATGCAAGATTCAGGAGGTGGCTTGTACGGGCATCAAGAGGTGGCTCCAACCTCCCATGGTGTAGCACTTTGGCCTACACAACACTTTGTTCCCATATTTCTGGTCGGGACCCACTTTGATACCATTTGTAACGCCGAGTGCCCGAAAGCCCAGTCCGCTACGTGTAGCCCACACACTAGCCCGCTGAGCACGTAGCACCTTGGGTCATCAGGCCCACCACAAGCTGACCCAAAAGTCCATAGATGATGTTGGTACCCAGAGGTAGTGTGTGGATACCTTATAAATCGAACACAATTCCCATGCCTACCCAATGTGGGATGGGGTATTACAATCTCCCCAACTTAAATCCTTGACGTCCTCGTCAAGGCCGAATCGTAAGCCGGACGATGCAAGATTCAAGAGGTGGCTCGTACGGGGATTAAGAGGTGGCTCCAACCTTTTGTGGTGTAGCACTTTGTTCCCATATTTCCGACTGAGACCCACTCTGATACCATTTGTAACACCTCGAGCCCAAAAGCCCGGTCCGCTACGTGTAGCCCACACACTTGCCCACTGAGCACGCAGCTCCTTGGGTCATCAGGCCCACCACAAGCCAACCCAAAAGTCCATAGATGATGTTAGTACCCAGTAGTAGAGTGTGGCCACCTTATAAATTGTACACAATTCCCACACCTACCCAATGTGGGACGAGGGTATTACAGAACCCATGGTCGTTTGTCAAGGGTTTTTTTTTTTTTTTTTTTTCTGGAATGGCCCAATGGAAACAATTGAAATTGAATCTCATTCCTAAAAGGGTGATCGAGAGGTATTCCGGTCGTCAAGCCTAAAAAATGTTGCTACTTATTTCTTTCTTGAGGATATGTATAATGCATTCATGGTAGTCAAGGAAGACAGAGAAACAGAACAATTGGGTCTAAAAGAAGTGCAAGAATGTTTGGCTACCTGGAGTATGAGCACCCGGAAAAAGAAATTCTGAGCTCTTCACAAGAAAAGAATGACTCACCACAACAAACTAATGTGGAGAAAGACCTATAATTGCGACAGAACGTTTGGAATTAGAAAGATAAGGATGGAATAAATTGAGCTTTCTAGAACATGCCATTGAGGAGTTGATAGTATTAGATAGGGCTGGCGATTGGGTGGGTTGGGTCGAAACGGGTTGTGAACCGTTATAACCCAAATTTAAACGGGTTGAATCGAGTCGGAATGAGTAATGGATCAGAACGGGTCGACTCGTTTTGATCCACAAATCTCCATTAAAAAAAACCTACATTTATATAGTTAAAAATAACAGGTCGAAATGAGTAACAGGCTCGACCCACTTTAATACGACCCAAATCAACCCGTTATTTTTTTTGGGTCGAAATGGGTAACCCGTTATAACTCAATTTAATAAAAAAAATTATTTCTCACAAAAGAGAAATGAATGTTATCCAAAACACGGAAGGTAGAGTTGGCAATGGATTGGATCGACCCGATCTAAATCCAATGGGACAACATATTTTTGGATGGATTGGACTGTCCCGAAAGTCGATGGGCCTATGAAAAACAAGTCATGTCCAGCCTTGTCTTGGGCCTGTGGGTGACATGTTTTTTTCAGCTGAAATGAAATCAATCATAAAATTATAAAAATTCAATGTTGTAAAAGTCGCTAGGTAGATGCTAAGCGCTACACCAGCGCCTAGTGTCTAGAGGACTAGTCGGAGCCTAGAAATAAAAACATAATTATAATATTTTTTTATTTTTTAAGATAAATTATAACATTATTAATTAATAAACATTTAAAAATTTACATGTACTAATTGATAAATCTAAAAATATCTGAATATGACAACAATAATAATTAAATAGTAAATTACTAATATTAGTCAATGGTATAGAAAGAAAAGGCAAAAAAATACCTAATCTAACCTATTTGGTATCTATTACCATTGCCAGCCCACACATACAAGTTGATACAACTATACAAGCCACCACACTGTCCACACACGTCATGATCGATCACATCCGACTTTTTTTTTTTTTACTTTCTCCCTCTTTCTTTCTTTACTTTCACTTTCTCTTTCGGTTCCTTATTTTTCAATTTCTTCTTCTTCTTCTTCCCAGTTCCCTCCCTCCCTCCTTGCATCTCCTTCGTTCTCCTTGTCACCATCGTTAATTTTTTTTTCATTTCTGCCGAGGACATTAATTTGATGTTTTGGCTGCTTGTTGATATTTAAATCCACTTGTAGGAGTAAGTATTTTCAAAGGATCATTAAGGACTGGTTCAACCTCCCCACTAGTTCACCAAACCAAATTCAAATTTTTCAGACCTAATAATTCAAGTAATCGAATAGAAATCAGATGTGTGGAAGCAAGGGAGAGAGCCTACCAAGGTCGGACAATGGTGGCGATGAGGTGGTAGAGGCAGATCTCGACAGTAGCGCGATGGAGATTCTTGTGAACGCCGGAGAAAAGGGATTTCTTAGGCTAAACAAGTTTAGCGCTGGATCCGGAAGGAGTGATCGGAGATAGAGCTTGGCTAGAGAGGGAGACAGAGACGAAGAGGGAGAGAAAAGGAAAAGGGAGACGGAAAGAAGAGGAAGAGGGAGACGGATGGGAGAGAGAGGGATCTAGAATGACGAGAACGACGGGCTTGGAAACTGAAAATGGATGGTGCTAATATATAAGCAACAAAGACACCAAATACTCTCAGGTTAAAGTTAAGGGGTCTGATCGATGTATTTTATATGTCGATTTCCT
This sequence comes from Codonopsis lanceolata, assembly GCA_013146195.2. Classification (NCBI taxonomy): domain Eukaryota; kingdom Viridiplantae; phylum Streptophyta; class Magnoliopsida; order Asterales; family Campanulaceae; genus Codonopsis; species Codonopsis lanceolata. Next base: position 40,398,462 of record CM028383.1, read on the forward strand.
ATACTTCTATGACTTAAATTATGCTATTTCACGAGGCTTTTGGCTACTGATATACGTTATTTTGTGAGTTACATGTGTTTTAAGTGACCTTGCAAATTCAAGGCAAGAAGGGGCAAATTTCCGCGAAGGTGTTTCTGCACCGCAAGGTCAAGGTCGATCCTCAAACCTTGCCAAGGACCTTGCGATCGCAAGTTGCCACCGCAAGTGTAGTCGAGATTTCGGCGTTTTCACTAGAGATTCGATTGTAATACAACTCCCTTGTATAAATAGAGATCGGTTGCCAAAGCCAAAGGCGACGAGAAACGGCTGGAAACATTTTTTATATAGCTTTATAATAGATTTTAGGTTGTATAACATATTTAGTTATTGTAATTACAAGTATTGAAGATCAAATCATGTCTCCTATCATCTCCATGCGTTGTTCATCTTCAAGGATGAACTAAATCATCATTAATCTAGGAGGTGGGAGGTAACTTGTATCGAATTTATGTTTTAATTCATATTTATGTTCATTCAATTCTTGTTGATTGTGGTGATTATCAATCCCTCTATTATTTCGCTTTGAACAAATGAATGTAATCGCAAATAATAAAGGCCTAGAGGTGCGGATAACTGCATGATCAATGTGCATATGTCGTACACTGGCTCACCATCACAATAAATTGGACCTATCGATGCACGTGTGGCGACCCGACCCGGGCCCGAGGTGGAACCGAGGGTCGGACCGCCCAAATAGGGGGAAAACAAGTGAACAATAAACATGCAAGGACTCATTTTAAGAAAACGACGTGACGCAACATTAGAGACGTAACACGCCTCGGCCCTAAAAGGCCGGTATTTTTAAAACCTTACAAACCTGATAAAACAGTTAAGCAAATAAACCAAGTCATCGGCGACACTACATGCCGAAACCCAAGCTAACAGTTTAAGGACAAGAATTAAGTAAGAGCTAATAGCATGCTCGGCGGAAGTCTTATACGTAGTGAACTATAATACAAGATAACCAAAACTCGGCTTACACAATGCCGGCATAAAGAGGTTATAAGTACTACAAGAGTTAAACTACAAGTAGCTATATAAAGCATCGAGATCAAGTTCTATACAAATTCCCAAGCATAGTCTAATTGACTTGCTTTAACCCATCGTCCTTGCAAAATAACAAAAGGAAAGAAGAGGACATCTAGACCACCTCTTCAAACTGCAACGGTTGACAAAAGGAGGAACAAAGCACGAACACCGCAATCCTCAACGAGAGGGACCTGTCTTGCTAGGATCTAAAGCAGTAAAGGGGAATGGGTAAGTCATAAAGACTTGTAAGCTATTAATCATGCATGTCATGGCATATGCAACATACAAGGCAAGTTATAGTCACATAAGCATAGAGATCATATATCCAAGATGCACATTGTTTCACATAGGTGCTTGAAATTAAATCACATAGGATAAGGATATATGGAGAGCCGGGCCGCTACGTAGTTCCTGCATACAAGCGTTATCTTGAGCGTGCATGTGTCAGATGCGTGTAAGTACATCGACCTTCCGAGGGAAAGCCCGGGATAGACACCAATGATGCTCGTATTGATTACAGCAAGGGAGCTACTTCCCCACTGTGGCCACAGTGGAGGCGTGTGTGAACAAGGACAGGATGCCAGCTGGACTCATGCAAATGTCAAGTAGTGTCTACTTAACAAATTCTCAAGTAAGGAACGAGGTCGACAAGAGCGATCTCGTTCATGACAATAAATGTTCTCATCAATAATCAAAGCGAGATTGAGTTCGACAAGAGCGAACTCAACATGTCAAATAGGTATTCTATTACATGACATCAAGAATCAAGCATGGTAATCAATCCAATTCAATAGTCTAGAATTATCATTCTTAGAGAAACGTGTTTAGAACGTCGTAGGGATTGATCATTGAGCCGGTATTGTTCAATGGCTCACTTAAGTTAACTCCGTTGAGTCGTCTCTAACAATTCATCCAAGAGAGTTAAGATGCTAGATGCATCCAAAACCCTTTTCTAAGTTCTCGTGTCGAGTAACTAGGCCGTTAATCCACTTAACAACCATAGTCAAGAATTATCAAGTTCAACATTTCGTAATTCAAGGGAACTTTAGAATCATAATTTCAAAAGTTATCAAAAGCCAATAGTCCAAGAACATTAGTTAATCCTAGAAAGGCATAGAACACATTTGCTTCTAAGCATAGGACCCAATCAAGAAGATGAACAATTCATAGCATGTGAAACCCTAGAATTCATAATCTCATAGAGTTATCAAACATCATTGGTCCAAGAACATTAGTTGTTCCTAAGGAGGCATAGAACATATTTACTTCTAGGCATAGGACCAAAAGATCAAGATGGACATATCATTAAAAATCCTTACAAGCTCAATTCATCAAGAAGCATGGCATGGACATGGTAGGAGCATGGGGAACATGAGAAGAGGGGAACATGGCAAGACTAACATACTTCCTAAGGGGAATCAATAGCTTACCTTTCACCAAGGAAGAAGATAGGAAGAGCACAAACAAATTGGTTGAACACTCGCTCAACACTTCAAGCTCTACACTTTTAATGAAGGGGCTTGAGCAAAAGATGAGAGGATGATGGAGGACCAAGAGATCACCTTCAAGGAGCCATGGGAGACTTGGGAGAAGAAGGAATTTCGTTCATGGAGAGTGGAGGTGAAGAGTGAGGGTCAACAAGCCAGATTGTGGCTTAAATTGGTATCAAAATTCCCGAGTGGGACAAGTGTCACCCTCTTGTGGTGCAATAATATCCTGATTTGGTTTGCTTAATGATCACTAATGGTTGGTTAATCCAATCTTAAAACATGTTAGGTAATGTTAGGACCTAAGAAAGGGTGTTAGGAAGGTTTTAGAAGAGGTTTGGAAAGAGGTTTGAGTGCCATAAGTCGTACACAAAGAAAAAGCAGGGAAAAAATCCCGTAATGGCTCTCAGAAGATGAGGCGGGCGCCTCACAAGAAGCGAGGCGGGCGCCTGGGAAGCTGAGGCTGGAAGCTGAAATTGAAATGCTCCCAGAATTTGAGGCGGGCGCCTCACTAAAAGTCGCGGGCGCCTCACTAAGTTCAAGACCATTTTTTGAAAAGTTACTGGACAGTCAATCTTGTAAAATCGACCATAAATCGCTCACAACTCCAAATGAGGTGATTTTTGATTTTTCTGAAACTAGACTCATTAAATTATATTTTAGAATTTTAAATTACTCCATTTGGACTTATATTCATCAAGATATGGTTACAACAAAAATCAAGTACAGAAGTTGTTTTCCTGAAAACTGAATTCTGGCACAGCCGTAAGTCAAGACCTAATTGAGGTACTTAGACACCTTGGAAAATTACCAAATTTTACAGAGAGTATCCTAACATATGTAGGTAAAACATACTAAATTTTTAGAAAATTCTATTCAGTGGATTAGTACCAGAATTTTCCCGAAGTTTGCCCAAAAACATGGCCAGTGCGTGAAGGAATAAATTGGTCATCTCATAACCAAATGCAACAAGTCTATGAACAATGATTGCAAGAATGATAAATACTAGTACACTTGGTCTAGAACTCAAATGAACTTCTCACAAGTTGAAAACACAAAGAATACAAGCAACGAAGGAAATCCTGAGAAACCCTAAGGCTCAAACGAAGCAATCAAATCGGCGATTCAACAAGTAAGCTTACATGATTCTAAACATGTTAAGAGCTTCATGAATGACTTAAGAATGTTTCTAAATCATATATATAGACTAGGTAAACATGCTCATAATCAACGAGAAATCATGAAGGCAAGCACACAATACACATGCAAGAATCCGGGGTGTTACATTCTCCCCTCCTTTAGGAATTTAGTCCCTAAATTCTTACCAAGATCATCGAACAGGAAAGGGTATCTCTCTCTCATATCAAGCTCGGTCTCCCACGTGGCTTCCTCAATGTTATGATTCTTCCACAAGACCTTCACTAATGGAATCTTCTTTGTTCTCAACACTTGTTCTTTCGTATCAAGAATCCTCACCGGCTTCTCATCATAAGAAAGGTCAGGTTCAATGGAAATCTCCTCATAAGTAAGGACATGAGAATCGTCCTTCAAGTACTTGCGTAGCATCGAGACATGAAAGACGTCATGAACATCCGATATAGAAGGTGGCAATGCCAACCGATACGCCAAAGCTCCAATCCTCTCTAGGATCTCGAATGGTCCAATAAATCTAGGAGAAAGCTTACCTTTCTTCCCAAATCGCTTAGTACCTCGTCTAGGCGATACTTTCAAGAATACGAAGTCACCAACCTGAAACTCTAAATCACGTCTCCGGTTGTCTGCGTAGCTTTTCTGTCTACTCTGAGCTGTAAGCAATCTATCTCTAATAAGCTTCACGTTCTCAGTTGACTGTTGTACCATCTCTGAACCCCAAAGCTTAGCTTCACCAACTTCATCCCAGCAAATCGGTGAACGACACTTACACCCATATAAAGCCTCATATGGCGCCATCGCAATACTAGATTGGTAGCTGTTATTATAAGCAAATTCAGCTAATGGCAAATGAGAATCCCAACTGCCCTTGAAATCCATGGCACAAGCACGCAATAAATCCTCCATACGAATCAATCTCTCTCCGTGACCATCAGTTGTGGGTGAAAAGCCGTACTAAAATTCAACCGTACCCAAAGCTTCTACGCAAGAATTCCAAAATCTAGAAGTGAACCTGGGGTCTCTATAAGAAACAATGCTAACTGGAATACCATGCAACCTCACAATATCTTGGATATACAACGTTGCCAACTGACTCAAACTATAAGTCATCGCAATAGGAATGAAATGTGAAGATTTTGTCAACCTATCCACAACAACCCAAACTGCATCAAAACCTCGGCGTGGCAACCTGTCACAAAATCCATGGTGATATGCTCCCATTTCCACTCCAGGTATCTCAAGTGGGTGAAGTAAACCTGGCAAGGCGAGGTCTCACGGTGTTCGGCTTTTAACTGGCGACATGTCAAACATCTAGATACATACTACGCTATATCTCTCTTCATCCCATTCCACCAAAGCTGTCTCTTCAAGTCCCTATACATTTTGGTACTCACGGATGTATAGTATACTTGGCCTTGTGAGCCTCATCAAGAACCAAACGCCTAACTCCATCGGTAGAAGGAACACAAACTCTACCTCGAAAAGTTAAAATACCATCACTATTAACAGCAAACTCCGGTGCCTTACCATCACCCAATCCATCAATAACCTTCCTCAATTCAGAATCAGAAACTTGAGCCTTCTTAATCAACTCAAACAATGCAGGCGTAGCACGCACACTAGCAAAGATAACCTTATGCCCACTCCTGACAGGACTCCACTCGGACATCCTCAAGCATCTTCCATTCCCTCATCATCAAGCAAGACATAAAAGCTTTCCTACTCAAGGCATCCGCAACAACATTAGCTTTTCCGGATGGTATAAAATAGTGCGATCATGATCCTTAAGTTTCTCCATCCATCGTCTCTGTCGCATATTCAACTCTTTTTGCGAAAAGAGATACTTCAAACTCTTATGATCAGTGAATATTTCAAACTTAGCCCCATAAAGATAATGCTTCCACTTGTGAAGCGCAAAGATAATAGCTGCCAACTCTAGATCGTGTGTCGGATAATTATGCTCATAAGGTGATAACTTCAGAAGCATAGCGATAACTCTCCCATTCTCGCATAAGCACGCAACCCAAGCCTTCTAACGAGGCATCGCTATAAATCACAAAGTTCTCGAACCACTAGGCAATGCTAAGATAGGAGCCGTGAGTCAACCTCCTCTTCAACTCACGAAAACTAGCCTCACACTTATCACTCCATATAAAGAAGACTTCTTAAGTCAAATTAGTCATCGGATGCGATTTTGAAAACCCCTCAATGAACCTACGGTAATAACACGCCAAGCCCAGAAACTACGGACTTCGGTTACAGTACTAGGCGTCTTCCACTTAGTAATCGCCTCGATCTTGGATGGATCCACATGGCCACCATCACG
>CM028383.1:40404594-40449740 GCA_013146195.2 Codonopsis lanceolata
CGAGGTCTTGCATCTTGGATTTGGTAGTTTTGCCATTAGAGACTTCGACGTGATTCTGTGCATGGATTGGCTATGTGTACATCATGCTTTAGTTGATTGCCGTCAGAAGAAAGTGACCTTTGCCATGCCCTAGATTCGGAGTTTGTTTTGGTGATCATGCCATGAATGGGGTTCATATTATTTCAAGGGCTAGACAACTTTTATCACGTGGTGTACGGGTATTTAGCTATGCATTTGATACTAGCATGTCTTCTCGCTAAGTTAGAAGATATTCCTAGTAGTTAATGAGTTCCCCGATGTCTTTTCTACCGAGTATGCTTTACCTCCCGACCGAGAGTTAGAGTTCTCAGATTGAACTATTGCCGTGAACTTCGCCTATTTTAGGGCAATCGTATGGCCCGCGGAGTCGCTGAGTTGAAAGATCAGCCGTGAACTTCTAGATAGGAGTTCATTAAACCGAGTGTATCTCCTGGGTGCACCTGTTTGTAAGGAAGAAGGATGGTAGTTTACGCCTTGATAGACTATCGACATTGAACCAAAGCACTATCAAAAATAGGTATCCTCACACATTGATGATCTTTGATCAACTTCGGGTTCAAGGTATATTCTAAGTTTGACTTGAGAAGTGGCTATCACCGGTTGAGGGTTCGGGCGGAGGATGTCGAAGACGCCTTAAAATGCAGCGTAAGTATGGTCACTACGAGTTTGTTGTTATGCCGTTTGGGTTGACCAACGCACCTGCAGTTTATGGACTTGATGAATAGAGTTTTTCATGATTATCTCGATTGCTTTGTGGTGATATTTATTGATGACATTCTTGTGTACTCCAAGTCACGAGAGGAACATAAGAATCATTTGAGAGAAGTTCTTTCTATCTTGCGGAAGAAGCAACTTTATGCGAAATTTAGTAAGTGTGCTTTCTGGCTAGAGCAAGTTTCTTTTCTAGGAGCACGTAACGGTGTCTAGTGATGGTATTGCGGTGGATCCATCCAAGATTGAGGCGATTACTAAGTGGAAGACGCCTAGAAGTGCGGTAACCGAGTCCGTAGTTTCTTGGGCTTGGCAAAAGTTATTACCGTAGGTTCATTGAGGGTTTTCGAAAATCGCTACTCAGATGACTAATTTGACTCGAGAAGAAGTCTTCTTTATATGGAGTGATAAGTGTGAGGCTAGTTTTCAGGAGTTGAAGAGGAGGTTGACTACGGCTCCTATCTTAGCATTGCCTAGTGGTTCGGAGAACTTTGTGATTTATAGCGATGCCTCGTTAGAAGGCTTGGGTTGCGTGCTTATGCAGAATGGGAGAGTTATGGCTATGCTTCTCGAAGTTATCACCTTATGAGCATAATTATCCGACACACGATCTAGAGTTGGCGGCAATTATTATCTTTGCGCTTCACAAGTGGAAGCATTATCTTTATGGGGCTAAGTTTGAAATATTCACTGATCATAAGAGTTTGAAGTATCTCTTTTCGCAAAAAGAGTTGAATATGCGACAGAGACGATGGATGGAGAAACTTAAGGATCATGACTGTACTATTTTTTTACCATCCAGGAAAAGCTAATGTAGTTGCGGATGCCTTGAGTAGGAAAGCTTTTATGTCTTGCTTGATGATGAGGGAATGGAAGATGCTTGAGGATGTCAGTGAGTGGAGTCTGTTGTGAGTGGGCATAAGGTTATCTTTGCTTGGTGTGCGTGCTACGCTGCATTGTTTGAGTTGATTAAGAAGGCTCAAGCTTCGATTACGAGTTGAGGAAGGTTATTGATGGATTGGGTGATGGTAAGACACAGGAGTTTCTTTGTTAAGTGATGGTATTTTAACTTTTCGAGGTAGAGTTTGTGTTCCTTCTACCGATGGAGTTAGGCGTTTGGTTCTTGATGAGGCTCACAAGGCCAAGTATACTATACATCCAGGGAGTACCAAAATGTATAGGGACTTGAAGAGACAGTTTTGGTGGAATGGGATGAAGAGAGATATAGCAGAGTATGTATCTAGATGTTTGAGATGTCGCAGTTAAGTGAACACCGAGACCTGCCGGTTTACTTGACCACTTGAGATACTGGGAGTGGAAATGGGAGCATATCACCATGGATTTTGTGACGGGGTTGCCACGTACTCGTGGAGGTTTTGATGCGAGGTTTGGGTTGTTGTGGATAGGTTGACAAAATCTTCACATTTTATTCCTATTGCGATGACTTATAGTTTGAGTCGGTTAGCGTTGTATATTCGGATATTGTGAGGTTGCATGGTATTCCGATTAGCATTGTTTCGATAGAGACCCGTGTTCACTTCTAGATTTTGGAATTCCTTGCGAGGAAGCTTTGGAGTGCAGTTGAATTTTAGTACTGACTTTTCACCCCAATCGATGGTCAGTCGGAGAGATTGATTCAGGTATTGGAGGATTTATTGCGTGCTTGTGCCATGGATTTCAAGGGCAGTTGGGATTCTCATTTGCCATTAGCTGAATTTGCTTATAATAACAGCTACCAGTCTAGTATTGCGATGGCGCCATATGAGGCTTTATATGGGCGTAAGTGTCGTTCACTTAGATTTCTTTGGGATGAAGTTGGTGAAGCTAAGCTTTGGGGTTCGAGAGATGGTACAACGATCGGTGAGAGTGTGAAACTTATTAGAGATAGATTGCTTACATTTCGAGTAGGCAGAAAAAGCTACGCGGACAACCGGAGGCGTGATTTAGAGTTTGGGTTGGTGACTTTGTATTCTTGAAAGTATCGCCTAGCAGTACTAAGCGATTTGGGAAGAAAGGTAAGCTTTCTCCTAGATTTATTGGACCATTCGAGATCCTAGAGAGGATTGGAGCTTTGGCGTATCGGTTGGCATTGCCACCTTCTATATCGGATGTTCATGACGTCTTTCATGTCTCGATGCTACGCAAGTACTTGGGCGATTCTCATGTCCTTACTTATGAGGAGATTTCCATTGAACCTGACCTTTCTTATGATGAGAAGCCGGTGAGGATTCTTGATACTAAGGAACAAGTCTTGAGAACAAAGAGGATTCCATTAGTGAAGGTCTTGTGGAAGAATCATAACATTGAGGAAGCCACGTGGGAGACCGAGCTTGATATGAGAGAGAGATACCCTTTCCTGTTCGATGATCTTGGTAAGAATTTAGGGACTAAATTCCTAAAGGAGGGGAGAATGTAACAACCCGGATTCTTGCATGTGTATTGTGTGCTTGCCTTCATGATTTCTCGTTGATTATGAGCATGTTTACCTAGTCTATATATATGATTTAGAAACATTCTTAAGTCATTCATGAAGCTCTTAACATGTTTAGAATCATGTAAGCTTACTTGTTGAATCGCCGATTTGATTGCTTCGTTTGAGCCTTAGGGTTTCTCGGGATTTCCTTCGTTGCTTGTATTCTTTGTGTTTTCAACTTGTGAGAAGTTCATTTGAGTTCTAGACCAAGTGTACTAGTATTTATCATTCTTGCAATCATTGTTCATAGACTTGTTGCATTTGGTTATGAGATGACCAATTTATTCCTTCACAGACCAGTCATGTTTTGGGCAAACTTCGGGAAAATTCTGGTACTAATCCACTGAATAGAATTTTCTAAAAATTTAGTATGTTTTACCTACATATGTTAGGATACTCTCTGTAAAATTTGGTAATTTTCCAAGGTGTCTAAGTACCTCAATTAGGTCTTGACTTACGGCTGTGCCAGAATTCAGTTTTCAGGAAAACAACTTCTGTACTTGATTTTTGTTGTAACCATATCTTGATGAATATAAGTCCAAATGGAGTAATTTAAAATTCTAAAATATAATTTAATGAGTCTAGTTTCAGAAAAATCAAAAATCACCTCATTTGGAGTTGTGAGCGATTTAAGGTCGATTTTACAAGATTGACTGTCCAGTAACTTTTCAAAAAAATGGCCTCGACTTTAGTGAGGCGCCCGCCTCAACTTCTGGGAGCATTTCAATTTCAGCTTCCAGCCTCAGCTTCCCAGGCGCCCGCCTCGCTTCTTGTGAGGCGCCCGCCTCATCTTCTGAGAGCTGTTACGGGATTTTTTCCCTGTTTTCCTGTGTACGACTTATGGCACTCAAACCTCTTTCCAAACCTCTTCTAAAACCTTCCTAACACCCTTTCTTAGGTCCTAACATTACCTAACATGTTTTAAGATTGGATTAACCAACCATTAGTGATCATTAAGCAAACCAAATCAGATATTATTGCACCACAAGAGGGTGACACTTGTCCCCAACTCGTGTTTTCGACCAATTTAAGCCACAACTCGGCTTGTTGACCCTCACTCTTCACCTCCACTCTCCATGAACGAAATTCCTTCTCTCCCAAGTCTCCCATGGCTCCTTGAAGGTGATCTCTTGGTCCTCCATCATCCTCTCATCTTTTGCTCAAGCCCCCTTCATTAAAAGTGCAGAGCTTGAAGTGTTGAGCAGTTTCAACCAATTTGTTTGTGCTCTTCCTATCTTCTTCCTTGGTGAAAGGTAAGCTATTGATTCCCCTTAGGAAGTATGTTAGTCTTGCCATGTTCCCCTCTTCTCATGTTCCCCATGCTCCTACCATGTCCATGCCATGCTTCTTGATGAATTGAGCTTGTAAGGATTTTTAATGATATGTCCATCTTGATCTTTTGGTCCTATGCCTAGAAGTAAATATGTTCTATGCCTCCTTAGGAACAACTAATGTTCTTGGACCAATGATGTTTGATAACTCTATGAGATTATGAATTCTAGGGTTTCACATGCTATGAATTGTTCATCTTCTTGATTGGGTCCTATGCTTAGAAGCAAATGTGTTCTATGCCTTTCTAGGATTAACTAATGTTCTTGGACTATTGGCTTTTGATAACTTTTGAAATTATGATTCTAAAGTTCCCTTGAATTATGAAATGTTGAACTTGATAATTCTTGACTATGGTTGTTAAGTGGATTAACGGCCTAGTTACTCGACACGAGAACTTAGAAAAGGGTTTTGGATGCATCTAGTATCTTAACTCTCTTGGATGAATTGTTAGAGACGACTCAACGGAGTTAACTTAAGTGAGCCATTGAACAATACCGGCTCAATGATCAATCCCCTGACGTTCTAAACATGTTTCTCTAAGAATGATAATTCTAGACTATTGAATTGGATTGATTACCATGCTTGATTCTTGATGTCATGTAATAGAATACCTATTTGACATGTTGAGTTCGCTCTTGTCGAACTCAATCCTGCTTGATTATTGATGAGAACATTTACTTGTCATGAACGAGATCGCTCTTGTCGACCTCGTTCCTTACTTGAGAATTTGTTAAGTAGACACTACTTGACATTTGCATGAGTCGGTGGCATCTGTCCTTGTTCACACACGCCTCCTGGCCACGGTGGGAAGTAGCTCCCTTGCTGTAATCAATACGAGCATCATTGGTGTCTATCCCGGGCATTCCCTCGGAAGGTCGATGTACTTACACGCATCTGACACATGCACGCTCAAGATAACGCTTGTATGCAGGAACTACTGGCGGCCGGCTCTCCATATATCCTTATCCTATGTGATTTAATTTCAAGCACCTATGTGAAACAATGTGCATCTTGGATATATGATCTCTATGCTTATGTGACTATAACTTGCCTTGTATGTTGCATATGCCATGACATGCATGATTGATAGCTTACAAGTCTTTATGACTTACCCATTCCCCTTTACTGCTTTAGATCCTAGCAAGACAGGTCCCTCTCGTTGAGGATTGCGGTGTTCGTGCTTTGTTCCTCCTTTTGTCAGCCGTTGCAGTTTGAAGAGGTGGTCTAGATGTCCTCTTCTTTCCTTTTGTTATTTTGCAAGGACGATGGGTTAAAGCAAGTCAATTAGACTATGCTTGGGAATTTGTATAGAACTTGATCTCGATGCTTTATATAGCTACTTGTAGTTTAACTCTGTAGTACTTATAACCTCTTTATGCCCAAGGCATTGTGTAAGCCAGAGTTTTGGTTATCTTGTATTATAGTTCACTACGTATAAGACTTCCGCCGAGCATGCTATTAGCTCTTACTTAATTCTTGTCCTTAAACTGTTAGCTTGGGTTCCGGCATGTGGTGTCGCCGATGACTTGGTTTATTTGCTTAACTGTTTTATCAGGTTTGTAAGGTTTTAAAAATACCGGCCTTTTAGGGCCGAGGCGTGTTACGTCTCTAATGTTGCGTCACGTCGTTTTCTTAAAATGAGTCCTTGCATGTTTATTGTTCACTTGTTTTCCCCCTATTTGGGCGGTCCGACCCTCGGTTCCTCCTCGGGTCCGGGTCGGGTCGCCATGATAAGCGCGAGGGACTTTTTGATCTTCTTTTTTGGCACTTAGGCCCGCATTTCACTTGTTACGCATCACGCTTTTCTTTTGTACTTTTAACCCTGTAACTTGACATTTGTTAGTTTTTAACATGTTTTGATATTTCATGTCATGTCACATACCATGCGTACAAAATTGAGGTGTCTACAGAGCCCCTCAACGATGGAGTTTACGGGTAAACCGAAACTTACCAAGTAAACGAACATCGTTGATAAGAAATAGACTCTTGAATTTCATGAAAATTATAATAGGGAGTAATGCAATAGGTAGCAGTTATAATGCAATAGTTTAGGGTGCAGTCCAAATCTCACATACCCTAGACATATTTAGTCGGTTATAGCAAGTTATCATGGTTTTTAAGCAAATGTGCAATAAAATGCTCTAATGGTCGCACCTACCGAAATAGGCTGCCTACGTATCCCTTTTCAGGAATCAGACCAACGTAGTTTGGCCTCATGCAAACAAACAACACTGGATGGGATGGATGGGATCCTAATAATTCCACGTCCCGGGGTATGCACCCCTTGAGGAGATGATCCAACTCAAACTGGATGGGATACCTGATTATTCCACGTCCCGAGGTTTGCACTCCTCGAGGAGATAATCCAACACAAACTGGATGGGATTTGATCATTTTCACGTCCCGGGGTTATGCTCCTTGAGGAAGATGATCCTACTGCTACTCCTAGAAAACAGGAAATTTGATTATTCCACGTCCCGGGGTTTGCACCCCTCGAGGATATATCCTACTGCTACTCCTAAAAAACAGGAAATTTGATTATTCCACGTCCCGAGGTTTGCACCCCTTGAGGAGATAATCCCACAACAACTTTCAGATATAATGCAAGCAACTGATTATTCCACGTTCCGGGGTTTGCACCCCTTGAGGAGATAATCTCACAACAACTTTCAGATATAATGCAAGAAACAGGTAAAATGTAAGCACTTTACCTTTCTCTTTACCTTTCTTTGCTCTGCTTTCATTTTTTTTCTTTGGTGTATTTTTTTCTTTTGTTGCATTCTTTTCCTTTGCTGCATTTTGCTGAGGATCTGAATGACATAATTTCTGCTTTTCTGGCTTTCTTGCGGCTATTCTGCTGGGGATATGAACCTTTTCTTGACTTTTGATGGATGGCCATCACTTTTCGTTAACAAAGCTAACTTTGTTAACTTTCCGTTAAAGCTTCAGGGCCATTTTGCAATTTCAGCAAACTTGAGGTTTTAAGTGCTGCATTTGAACTTTGGAGGGGGAAAGTGAAACTTCCCAATTTATTTCCTTCTTATTACGAGATGGAAGCAGAAGCAGCAGCAGCAAACATTTCTTTCTTCTTCCTTCGTTCCTTTTCCTCCATTTCTGCCGACGGAGATTTCTCTTTCATTTCTTCACCTTTTCTCAATTTTCTTTCGCCAAATCGATTGTTTTTCTTGACAGATGGCTTCCTCTTCAAGATCTCGGAAGGGAAAGGCACCGATGCATTCATAATCGGGCGAGGAACACCTGGAATTTCCTCCTTTAAGTCGGAATTTTATCAAGTATTGGTATTCGAAGGATGACTGGGGCAACATCCTTCGCGATCGATGTACCCATGTCTCAAATCTTCAAAATCCTGCTGTAAGTTTCCTTTTTTTCGCAAATCTATTTGGTTGATTTTTCAGATATGTTGGATTTCTTGCTGTTTTGGGCTTTTTGAGCATACATGTTCTTAATTTTGATGCTTATGCATGCAATTTTTATGCTAAAATGATGCAATTTGACAATTATAACATACCATAAATATGAAATTTGTGCTATTTAATTTTATGATGCATATCTATACAATTGTCACTATTTGATTCTGCGATGCATATTTTATGTAACTGATTTATTTTTACTATATGATGCATGCTTGGGCTAAAAATATTTTTAGATGATGCGTGCTTATGCGATATATTATTTAGACATATGGTGCATTTTTTCAGATATACATTTTTTTTTCGGGTACATGCATATGGTGCAAGTATATTGTATGCAAAATGCAATATTTATGCTTTTTAGGATATATACAAAATGCAACATTTATTCATGCATGCAACATCATTTTTTTTCATTTTTTTTCTTTTGGATATGTGCACATGCTGCGATTATATTTTCAATTATGCAAAATGCAACGAAAATATATATTTCTAAATGAAATATATGCAAATGCAACTTTTATTTGTGAATACATGCAAAATGCAACATAAATATTATTTCATACAGAATGCAACATATATTATTTATTGTATGCAAAAATGCAACATAAATATGCAAATGGGGGCATGACATTTTTTTAAATGCAAAATACAACATAGATGCTTTATTTTGAATGCGACATGATATATATATTTTTTGTTTTTGGTTTGCATAGTAAGAATGACATAACATTATGGCATGCATGAGGGGCTTAATAAAAAGGATAAGAATTTTACCTCCTCATTCTTTCTGATTCTGAGATGCTGCTTTTTTTTCTTTTCAGGCACGTAGGACTCTTACCAGAGTGGAGGCCAGTTGTGACAAGGTTGTTGTTATTTATAATTCCATGCCTTTGAAGGCACAACTCTTAGTGGAATATACTGGCTTCAGAATATTCCTGCGGGCTTTTCGCCCTATCCACAGCTATATGTCCATTTTTGAGGTTTTGAGGGATTATTGGTGGAACACCACCCATACTTTGCACTTTAGCTGGGGAGAAGCGACTTTGACACTCTGTGATTTTGCCGCAATCACAAGTATTCTTACTGGCATCGGTAGGCCTTTGGAGCCAGATTACACTCTCAGGCATCAGCATGACGTGGTTGAGGACCTTTTGGGCTTCGAACCAGAGTACAAAACTGCTGATGAAATCCGTATTGGTAGCGTCAAAAGTTGGCTGGAACAACATGCCGGGCAAGTGGATAATGATGATGATGAGGCCGTAGCTCGTGTTTCCAGGGCATTTTTGTTTTTCTTTTTGGGGATGTCTTTATTTGCCAACTCATCCACCACTCTACGGGTTTCTGTCTTGGGATGCCTCAGAGATTTAGACCGTGTTGCCGAGTATGACTGGGGGCAGGCAGGCTTAGCTAAGCTGTACGCTTCTATGGATCGGGCCAGTCGTAACGATTCTCCGGTCCTTAACGGTTTTGCTCCTGCTTGGGAGGTATCTCTTTTATTTTCCTGCCTTTTGATTTCTGCTAGTATTTCTTTTCTTCTCTTTTTTTTTTCTCTTTTTCCTTTTCTTTTTTTTAACAGGTTTGGGCCTACTCCGTCTTTACTTTTTCGCCTGGCCCATTGCACAAGTCGCATTCACGAGTCGCCATTTGTGGTTGAGTTCGTGAATACCAACCGGGTTGAGGAGGACAGAGAGGGCCGCTTTTTGACCACGGTGATGCTGCGGGATCAGATTACGAGCTCGAGCTTGAGTACTGTGCACTTATTTCCCTTGAGGGCTTTGGCTGGGCCATATCTGATTTCTCTGGAGATGAGCAGCCGCCGGATCTTGATGGTGTCGATTATGGTCGACTCTTTGTATATGGGTGAGCGGGTTAATCGCCAATATTTCCTTTATCCAGTGACACCTCCTACGCCACCAGCTTGGGTGATTGTATCAGATTTCTTGGAAAACCGGTATCAGTATCTATCCAGGCACATTGTTCCTCGTGAGGAGTATCCCGTCATGGCTTACGAGGAATTTTTGAGGATGGTGCTCCATCATGCTCCTGTAGCGGCTAGGCGTGCATCAGATGTTTCTGATAGGCCGAGGCCTTCCCGTTTGGTTCCTGATGCGCATTTGGACTTTTTCGTGCCTGCCGAGGACTTTTTCACCTTCGAGTATCAGCGTGATGGAAGACTTGTGGAGGAAGTTTTACCCGATTGATGTGCACAAAATACAACTCGGGCAAGATTACCCAGTCGTATCAAGTAATAAAGTGTACCTAAGTACGAGTTATCGATCCCACTGGGAATCTCACTCCAACTAAGTACCAAAATTAGGCTAACTAATTATATTTGAGCGAAAAGAAAATGAATTAAAATATAAAAATATAAACAACCTAGAACGCAATTAAATATAAACTACTGCGGAGGTGGTTTGACAACAACAAATCAAGATAAAAATATAGGAGTACATTATTTCTAGTCTAGCCGGTATTTAATTTAATCCTCTTTTTACTTTTCTTTAACTAAAGTCTTGGTAGTCGGGCGCGCTGTAATATTCGCTACGGGCTCTCGTAGCGTATAGCAAATCTAGCTACAACTCCTAGCTACGGGCTCTCTCTTCTTATAACATAGGAGAAAATAGCCGCATGTCAAACCATACACCCAATGACTATCTACGCATGATCTCTTCTCGGTCTCACGTAACGTAAACAATTAATGTGATTTTCGGAATTAATAGGACGACTCTCGCATCTTATCCTATAATTTCTAGTGATCATCTAATGGTTCGTTACGCCATTAAAAGCATTAAGAGCACACAATAATAACCAAACACATGGGTAATACTTCGCAAAAAGAAATTCTCTATATTTTTCTACAAGTCATGTTGGTAGCCGAGACAAATAAAATTGGTTAACTACGGTCTCTCGCATCTTATAGCCAACCCTAACCTCCCCGACCTCGTGAATGACTAATGTGGTTCGATCGCGTGTCAAACCTAGTCTCATTTTGGCTATCGGCATGTGTCACAAAACACCAATTATTAAATTGTTTGGTCCGAAATATAAAGATAGCTCTCACGGATCCTAAATATTTCTAAAATCATTTAATTATTGACCAATTAATTAAAAGCATTAATTTCACAAAATAATAACCAACATGATTGTGTACTAAATAAAGAGATAAATTAAATTAAAACACTACATTGGACATAGAAAAATAATTGCATTCCATAAATATTTTAAGCACAAAGCAATTCCACATTTACAAGTTTAATCAACCCAATAAATTATAATAACTATCAAAAATAGAGGTAGGAAGAATTAAACCGAAGAAATCGCGTTCCGGGGTTGAAATCATTTGTAAATGCATCCTTGGCTCTTGATTTGAAGCTCCAAACCTTCAATGGTGATCAAACATCAGAGATTTGGTGAGAAAATTGGGTGAAATGGGGCTGGTGCCCTATTTTGGGATCAAAGTCCCGAAATGGGGACTTGGTATTTTACAAATGAAGGCTGCTTGGAATAAAAGGAAGAAGGCCACAAAGGGAGCAATGAAGGCATGGGTAAAATGGGCAGCACAAAGGAGAGCCGGTGGCAAAAAGGGGAGAAAAAATGAGGGTGGGCACGGCTTGGATCAGGGCAGACCCAGACAGGAGCTTGCGGGTCAACCCAGGATAAAACGGGCCGCGGTTGAGAGAGGAAGTGGGTTAAATGGTGGGCAGGGACGCGGGTCAGGAAAGGTGATGGGCCGGGTGGACTTGGGTCCAATAAGGGAGACCGCGGGTCATAGCCTTAGCTGGGAGTTGGTGAGCGCGACACGTGGCTCCACTGGCAGTGCGACTACGCGCAAGGGATTTCGTGAAATGCGCTGGCCTCCCATGCAATAATGAAGTTTGCTCCGGTACCCCTTAAGTTCCATGAGTTGGCGCCGCCTTCCTGCCCACTTCCAGCTCTTCAGAATGGTCCTCAGTTAGCTCCATTTGCCTCCGTTAGCCTGATTTTGCCTTGGATCTCTTAACGGACTTAACGGAATTTCACCAAATAAATTTCAATTCAACTTTTAAGCTCGGAATTGTCTCGAACTTCGTGCTAAACTCCGTATAAAAGCTCGATTATGCATGGAAACCTACATTAAGCACAAAAACACAAATAATAATATTTCCAAAGCATAATTAGCTCAAAAATAGCACAAAATAGAAGAAAATTCCCGGGAAAATTAGTGGAAATCTTGGGCTCATCACACCCCCAAACTTAAGCTTTGATCGTCAAAATTAGTGGAAATCTTGGGCTCATCACACCCCCAAACTTAAGCTTTGATCGTCCCGAGCAAAGAAAATGAATTATGAAAATGCTCGAGAACAACATGAAATGATGGCGACGCTCAATTAAGATCCCACAAGCATTACCATTTAAGAGATCAATCCAAGATTATAAACATGCATAATAGAGGAATGAATTGATTCATATGCTAGCAAACAATCCTCAAACAATTATTCATACCATAAAACATTTTTTTCTATACCCAAAAGTAGCAATGCTCTAGCTTAGATTGAACGGTCAATCGAGATATCAAATGTAAGTCAAACCGAACGAGTCATCAACTAATTTTTTTTTTCACAAGACAAGGCAAGAACACACGATATGACAACATCAATAGGACTTTATAAAGCTTGTAAAGTTCGGCCAAGGTATGGGCTACAAGCGAAGGATAGGATAACAAGTCAAGAGAGCAAAGAATTTGAAGTCTTCACATATCGACTAGCTTCATGAAAGCACAATTATTCAAATACCGTAACCTCACTTCAACAACCCCTTAAACGTTAAACTTTGGGTTGAAAAAGAATGTCTCATCTACCACAAACAATTAAGCTTCACCCATATATCTCCTTGAGAAAATTGGAGAACAATGACATTTTTTTCTTTTGATTTTTCTTTTCATTGCTTTCCAAGGGGGCTCTTTTCTTTTTCATTTCATTTTTTTTCACCACCATTCAACAACAATTTTCAAATTCCCAACGTCAACAACAATAAGAACAAAACCTTCATGAAGCACACACTTCCCAACAAGATTACAAAAATAAAATAATTCATTCCAAACCATGCTCTTTTGAAGGGCGACAGCAAAAGTGTATAGGTTCACGGGATAAGATAATGTGGGTGTAAGAAATGAAGTCGAATGAGGGTCATTGTGTGCTCTAGGCACACGCCATTCTTTAAATGAGCTCAACGGAGACACTAGGGATTTTTGTGAGATAAATGGGTAGGATAGAGAAAGTCACAAACTGTCCAAAGATGGCCTATATCATGCTCTTGTCATATACACATGCCCAAACCAAGCTTTTAATCATCAAAATATAACTCTCGGTATTTAGACTCACAATATGGTACTCTTAGACATGCACAACCATCGCTAAAACAAAGTATAAAAATATTTCCATCATCAACTTGGGCATTATCTATCATGAATGAGGTGATGCTACCACATGAATCACAAACATATCCTCAACTATGCATATAGTAATTTCAAAATTGACTCCAAGAAAATAATTCAAGTACAACTCAAAGAACGCCAAAAATGGAGAGACGAGTGATCAAAGCATAAATAATTTGGGGCGTATAAAGCACATGGATTTTCAGAATTTTCAAAGTTCACTAACCAAACCATACTCCCTAAACTTAAATTAAAAGGAGAAGGAAAGGGAAGAAAACTCCCTAAAAGTTGATTTCGTATGAAGTCCGGGCCGAAAAGATCCACTCCAAGAATCTCTACAAGCAACCTCAACAATAAAAGCACTAAACCCCTGCATCAAATCAAACTCAAAAGAAAAGAGAGTAAAAATGCAATTATGGAAATAAAAAAAAGAAACTAAAATATTTTTTGTGCGGGGAGACTATTTAGACCTCCCTACAAACCCACAAACTCGGGAGGGCTTCGAAAAGCGACTCAATATACAAAACATATAAATACAAAAGCAAGTAAACTAATTAAAAAAAACATGCTCAAAATACAATTAGCTTTGCTTGGTATCGATATTAGCATATAGGAGAAAAAATTAAATCATTCCCCGGCAACGGTCCCAAAAACTTGATGTGCGCAAAACGCAACTTGGGCAAGATTACCCGGCCGTATCAAGTAATAAAGTGTACCTAAGTACGAGTTATCGATCCCACTGGGAATGCGCGTAATTCTCACTCCAATAAAGTACCAAAATTATGCTAACTAATTATATTTGAACGAAAAGAAAATGAATTAAAATCTAAAAATATAAACACCCTAGAAAGCAATTAAATCTAAACTACCGCGGAGGTGGTTTGACAACAACAAATCAAGATAAAAATATAGGAGTGCATTATTTCTAGTTTAGTCGGTATTTAATTTAATAATCTTTTTACTTTTCTTTAACTCAAGTCTTGGTAGTCGGGTGCGCTGTAATATTCGCTACGGGCTCTCGCAATGTATAACAAATCTAGCTACAACTCCTAGCTACGGGCTCTCGCTACTTATAACATAGGAGAAAATAGCTGCATGCCAAACTAAGCACCCAATGACTATCTATGCACGATCTCCTCTCAGTCTCACGTAACGTAAACAATTAATGTGATTTTCGGAATTAATAGGACGGGCTCCCGCATCTTATCCTATAAGTGTATAAGGGCTTTCTGGAAATGCGCTGGCCTCCCATGCAATAATGAAGTTTGCTCCGGTACCCCTCAAGTTCCATGAGTTGGCGTCGCCTTCCTGCCCACTTCCAACTCTTCAGAATGGTCCTCAGCTAGCTTCATTTGCCTCCGTTAGCCTGATTTTGCTTTGGATCTCTTAACGGACTTAACTGAATTTCACCAAATAAATTCCAATTCAACTTTTAAGCCCGGAATTATCTCGAACTTCGTGCTAAACTCCGTATAAAAGCTCGATTATGCATGGAAACCTACATTAAGCACAAAAACACAAATAATAATATTTCCAAAGCATAATTAACTCGAAAATAGCACAAAATAGAAGAAAATTCCTGAGAAAATTAGTGGAAATCTTGGGCTCATCACCGATGTCGAGGTTCCCGAGCGATTTTAGATTCCAGAGCGGACTTGCGCGGTATATTTCTTTGCTTTTTCATACTTGCATCATTTTTTCTTTTGAGGCTGACATATTTTTCTTTGTTGTTCCTCATCTTTTTTTACACCTTTTTATCCAGGTCGATGCTTCTTCATAACGGAAGGTGGTGAAAGGCTTTCTCAGCATTACCAAATTATACCAGCTACTGCTGGATGAGTTTACTTGCCGAGGAAATGATGTTGTGAGTCAAGCTAGGTGCCGCGGTGAGGATGATGACGATGACATCAGCATATCAAGTCGTGCTCAAGCGAAAGGACGGGAGTACAGGATTGGTGGGACTGGTCCTCGAGTCATGGGTGGAGACTTAGGCAGGAGTAGATCTTCACGTGGCCATTAGCCCTCTTGTACCTGCATTTATTAGTTTTTCCTTTTTCCTGTACCAGATTTGGTGTATATTTTATAAATGCAATGCAATTTGTATTTATTCTACAATGCATGATATGTATAAAAAGACTTGATTATTCTAGGAATACCTAAAATAAAAGAAATCTAAGCCATTATCTAGAGGAAAGGCACAATGCAGTTTAAAAATGGAGATTGGGAGGAATATACCTTTGGATTTGAAATGGGGTTATCTGGTGCTTTGTTGGGAAAGAGATGCAGCCGCCTCTTCCTGTATCTGATTTATTTCTTAGCTGGTGAGGGCTATTGCCTAGCCTCACTCTTTTCTTTTC
This sequence comes from Codonopsis lanceolata, assembly GCA_013146195.2. Classification (NCBI taxonomy): domain Eukaryota; kingdom Viridiplantae; phylum Streptophyta; class Magnoliopsida; order Asterales; family Campanulaceae; genus Codonopsis; species Codonopsis lanceolata. Next base: position 40,420,354 of record CM028383.1, read on the forward strand.
TTTCTCGTGAACGAACATGGCAATTAGTGAAGGATGTAGAGTTGAAAACTGGGATACCAGGCAGTATTGGGGGACAACGGAGGGACCTACTGGCGCCGCCCATGGAGGATGAAGGCGTGGCTCCCAGAGTGGCCATGGGCGGCACCCATGCCTTTTCTGTACTCTCCTATTTCGGCCACTATTCATGCATTGTGCTCATAATTCGACCATTTCTTCAGTTTTTAGTATAAAAGGACATTCGGGGCAGTGTTCAATTCTACACCATTCTTCCTTCTTTCTTCTTTCAGCAGATAGCAGCCTGAGCTTTCTCTCTATTTTGTTTCTCTTTTTGCTAGATATAAAATTTCTTCATGTTCAGAAATGACCGAGCCTAGCCATACAGCTTTGGAGATTGAGATTTACGAGAACTCCTTGAATTATTGGATCCTTTTATTGTGGGAGGTTGAGCAAGAATGGTTCGATCATATTTACAGCTTTCGATGCCTCCTTTCATGGCAGGGCCTGCCCATAAATTGGGTCATGCTGAGGGCAGCGTCCTGATTCTGGTCGGTACAGAGTCACCTCTTTAATTTTTCCCTGAATGAAATGTGTCCCACATTTGAAGAATTCTGTGCTATGGTGGGAATGCCAAATGTCGGGCCTATTACTGTTCCCTCGGTGCAGAGACGTCCCTTCATGGTGATTAGGGAGCTATCTGGCTCTGCTCGCAATGTAACTCCAGATTTTTATAATGGATTTAATTTCAATTTGACTGTTCTCCCTCCTGCCTGTACTGAATACAGGGAAGATCCCGTCTATTCGCGACGTCGGCTGACTGCCCTTTTCTTATGTGTGATGGGGAGATACCTCCTCGTGGGCTAACCCAGGTTTATTTACGTACGGGTTGTTGATTTGATTCTGCACGCTTGGGAGTGTCGGGTGAATATCGTCCCGATTATTTTGGCCGAGACTCTGATTGGCCTGGACGCTTTTTCGAACGGTGATGCATTTTTTCCTTCTGGCAGCCCCATTTTGATCCATATGTGGCTGGAGGAACACTTTAACTGGGTGATGGGTCCTGAGCCTGGAGAAGGAATTTATAATCTCGGGCGTTATGGCTCTCGCAGCCATTATCACCATAATTTGTCAACGGAGTGTGATTGGATAGAGCATTTCCTGCATATCGGCTCCATGGAGATAATCTGGGTGATTAGCCACTGGTGGATTCACCACTTTTTTCTGTTGACCGGTGCTTATGCCCAGGTTATCTTGCCTGGTATTCAGCAGACCACTTTTTATTTGGCGTACTGAGTTCTTCAGCAGTTCAGCAGAAACCAGGTCCTTCCGGAAGTGAACCGTCCATTAATAGATGAATTACGGATGGAGAGAGACGTGGGCGGTCTCATCCGGGATATGTGGGAGCTTGACTATCCCCTGCGGGCTTCAGCGTACAATTTTGCTGAGAACATGTTGTTATCCCACGAGTATCTGGCGTGGATATTGGCTGCTGCTGAAGAGCATTCACGGGTGATAAGGCATGTACTGAAAAGGATCCTTGCTAGGCGAGTGAGTAGCGGCATAGATGCTCGTCTGATGGAAATTGGCGAGGATCTGGAAAGCTCAGGGTTGGTGGTTCCCCAAGTTCTGCAGGAGGACTTTCGGCGAGTGCACGGCCTAGGAGCTCAGACAGCTCGTAATCCTAATGAGGCGGGTCCCAGTAATGTACCTCTTAGTCTGAGCAATGCGAGTCGAATGAGTAACCCATGGTGGGGTGATAAAGCTGACCCAAATCAGGCAGACAGGCGGAGCAACGCTCAGAGAGTTGATGGTGCTGGACCAAGCCGTGCTGCTACACAGGAAAATGGGGATGCTGATGATGAGGAGGAGGACACCTCTGAAGGTTCTCATGCCGGTGAGGCTGGGGCCTCCTCTGCTCCTCGCAGAAGTATCTGGTCTCGGCTAGGACGTCATAGACGTTGATGGACCGTTATGAGGTGGAGCTGTCGATGTTTCTTGAAACGTACGCTGACTTTAAATCGGCATTTGAATTCGAACTCCATCGCTTACACTTCATTCGAACTCATGATTTGATTCTCTTCTAATTCTTACATAATTATTTAATTTCATGTGAGATGCCTTTGATATGAAAAGTATGATTTTTGGCGATGCCTGATTTTGTAAAAGTATTTGAGTACTTAAAATTCTATCATGATCACTAAGTTGAATTTATGACACTATGAATTATGAAATTATGAATTATGATGCTTGTGAACACCACTTGGCCCGTGACATGGTTATCCGGATATACCTATGATTTATGAATTATAATCTATGAATTATGATATGTGAATTATGATCTATGAACTATGATTATGAATTGCTTATGTGATCATGGAATTCTGTGAGTAATATGTTGTCATCAGCTGGTATGGGACGTGTGATGACAATTGGTTACTTGAGTCTACTTGTTGCATTGTTATTTTTCACTTGGAATCTTGAGTGTATATATATATATGTGTGTGTGTGAGAGAGAGTAGTTTGCTATCTTCAATTAGTATGTGACGGTTGATGGCAGTGGGCTACTCGAGTCAATCATTGAATACTTATCTTTCTTTGGATTTCTGATGTTCGGTTTGACATTTGAAAACTGCTTCCACTTATCGATTTTGAAAAATGGATTTTGAATACTTGATTCATCTCTGATCTGTTTCTGGTCAACTCTTCCTTAGTAACCGGAGGGGTTGTTATGATCTTACTGAGCATTGTTCGCTCACCCCTTCATACTCTTCTTTCTCAGGTAATGAGTAAGATTTATTAGAGGATTTCGACTCGGGTAGACCAAGATGACGGTTCCGAGAATTTTAGATCTAGTCATTTCTTATTGAATCACTTTATAGTACTTTGAATAAATTATTGACTCATGTTAAGTATCAGATTGATTTTGTATTGAATTACTTTGGGTTTATTTTGACTTTTGTCAAGGATATTTAAGATTTATTTATTATGATATTTGGAACATTTATGATTTAAGTTATGATTGTGAACATTTATGAGAAAATCAGGAATGATAACCATATTGTGTGCATGAGGGCGTGCATAATTTACACTCTGTTAAAGTGAAGAAGAAAACTGACAACTAACTTCTTCAGGGACTAATGTGTTTGCATTCTGTAGTTACCTATTTCCAGGGGTGTCGAGTGTACTATTTCCTTTTTGTGTTAGTTTTGTTAGTTGTCATTAAGGGTAAGTTTGTATTTTCTTCATTATTTTCTGTTAGTTGGGCTGTTAGCCGTTTTAAGCATTAAGGATATAAATATCCTTACTGTGTATGTATTTTAACATCAAGAAACACAATCAATTCAAGAAAATATCAATCCCTCTTCCATTCAGTTTTTATCATGGAATCAGAGCCATTGAAGCTCCTGTTGATCCTGAAATCTCATCTCCTCTTTGCTCATCATCTTCATGACTGCCGTTTGAAAAACATCTATGAGTTTTTCTCTTGCTGATCAAAGGCTTTATCCTTCCCTTTTTACTCTTCTTTTATCTTCCCGTAAACTGCCTTTTGTTCTCTTGTAAATCTCAGTATGACGAATCAATCCAGTCCCCCTCCTACTAAAGAGAATAATAAAAACAAAACTCAAGAATCAACAAGTCATACAGATGAGTTTTATGATTTCTCTGAATCAACGTTCCAATTGCCTCCTGGACATCCTCTTTTCTTTCTTCCACATGATCATCCAGGTATGACCCTTGTTTTTGATCTTCTCACAGATTCAAAATTTTCTCAATGGAAACTTGTCATCACTATTGCCTTATCTGCCAAGAATAAACTTGGCATGATCAATGGCACTTTCAAGAAACCCCAACCTGATTCTAAATACTCCAATGCTTGGGATAGATGCAATTCTATGACTATATCATGGCTTCTTCATTATGTCAACTCTGAAATCCGTCAAAGTATAGTCTACTTTCCTACATCTTGTGAAATGTGGGAAGACCTCATTACTAGATACTCACAAAGTGACACCACAAAACTTATCAAATTAGAAAAACTATAGCCTTGTGTACTCAAGGAACTTTGTCTGTTATTGCATCCTTTACTAAATTTAGATGTCTATGGGATGAATTGCAAAATCTACTTCCCCTCCTAAATTGTATCTGTGATTGCACTTGTGGATCATCAAAATTTCGTGAGGACTATGATCATGTATATAAATTAACTCAATTTCTCATGGGGCTATCTGACTCTTACACTGATGTAAGAGGGCAGATATTAAGAATGTTCCCTTTGCCTTCTTTATCCAAGAATGTTTCTATACTTATTCAAGAAGAAGGACAAAGGCAGTGTGGTACATCCTCTAATCAACCTGAACTCTCTACTGCACTTCTTGGAAAATTTGGAAACAAAAACACTTGGGGCAGCACTGCTTTTGCTTGGGAAATTTGAAAACAACAACAATGGAGGCAACAGATTCAACAAAACTGGACAAAACTCTTTCAAGAACACTCAATACAATGGCAGTACTACTTCAAAAGGGAAGTTTTTCTATGACTTATGTCATGGAGATTCACATCCTAAAGAAAAATGTTTCTTTCTCAATGGATTTCCAGACTGGCACCCCTTATTTGGCACTAATCCTGATCTTACCAGGATGCTAAAGAACAAAATAAAAGGAAAAACCACCAATTCAGCTTCCTTGAAAGAGAACTCCAGCAGTCACTTCATAGATGATCACTGAGTTGCTTGCTATGATCAATCCTAAAGTCAATAACATTGAAGTTGAATCTCCTCTTGAATTCAATGCAGATCACATAGCAGGTAATTCTTTCTGCACTCATAGTATGCTAATCTTCTTTGCCTATCTAATTACAAATGCAACACCTTTGACTGGATCATTGATACAAGTGCATCTCATCATATAACTAATTGTTTTTCAAACCTTATTAATCCTATTCCTACCCAATATGTCATCCACTTACCTAATGGAAAGAGTTCCATTATCACTCACAAAGGGATTGCCAGATTGTCCAATGAAATTAGTCTACTTAATGTCTTCTTTGTTCTAGAATTTAAATTCAATTTACTGTCAGGAAGTAGATTTACTCAAGATATTTAGTGCCTTCTCACCTTCTCTAAAAATCTTTGTTATATTCAAGACCTAGCCAAGAAAACTTGCAAGGTGATTGGTAAACTTGATGAAGGCTTGTATAAACTTGATCCTCCTCAGTCCTATGTGGATATCAACAAGAAAAACTCCAAAGCTGCCCATTCTTCTTATAGAACTTTCAATAATGTTTCTCCCCAAATTGTAAACAATGAACTTCATTCTAATTCCAATACTATTGATCCTATGTATCTTTGGCATAAAAGACTTGGACATCTTCCTTTACAAACTATGAAATATATTGATTCTCTATGCTTCCTAAATTTCAATAAACATAAAAAAATTTGTTGTGATATTTGTCATCTGGCCAAACAAACCAGAAAACCATTTAGTGTTAAGTAACTCTATTAAGTCTTCTCATTTTGATCTCCTACACTGTGATGTGTGGGGACCTTATAAGAATTCTACTTATGAAGGCTGCAACTCTTTCCTTACTATAGTTGATGACAACACTAGATCTATCTGGATTATACTCCTTAAAACTAAAGCCAATGTCTGCAATATTATGCAACCCTTTTTAACTATGATTAATACTCAATTCAATAAATCTGTCAAAGAAATTAGGTCTGATAATGGGACTGAATTCTTCAATACTTGCATGAATTCTCTACTTGACTCTTTAGGCATCATACATCAAAGCTCTTGCATTGATACTCCTCAACAGAATGGCAGAGCTGAAAGAAAACATAGACCTCTCTTAGAACTTTCCAGAGCTTTAAAATTTCAAGCAAATCTTCCTATACACTTTTGGGGAGATTGTCTCCTTACTGCCACTTATTTGATTAACAGACTTCCTAATTCTGTTTTGAAATTTAAGACTCCTTTTGAAGCTCTTCATGGAACCACTCCTTATTACAAACATCTTAAAACTATGGGCTATGTTTGCTATGTCTCTACCCTTGCTCAAAATAGGGACAAATTTATGCCTAGATCACAAAAATATGTTTTCCTTGGCTATGCTTCATCTAAAAAGGCCTATAAGTGTTACAATGTCATTACTCACAAAATCCTTTTTAGCAGGGATGTTGAATTTTGTGAAAATGTTTTTCCCTTTCAAATTCATAATCAACCTGAATCAACCAACAACATGTTATTCCTTAATTCAGAATCATTCACCTTTATAGATGATGATGATGAACAACATGATGCTCCTGTTCAAAAGACACCCCAAATGAACCTCCAACTACTAATGTAGATCAACCTATAGACATGTCTAAAATAAATCCTGATGTGCTTTAATAAATAGACCTGTAAGAAATAAAAATATACCTACCAAATTTAAAGATTATACAGGTCTGCCTACTCATCTTCAGGACCATACTGCAGGAAGTGTAAAAGGTACATCTCCTTATCCTTTTAAAAGCTTCTGTAACTTCAGTCAAGTCTCTAATAATTACATAATCTATTCTTCTAAAATTGCTGAAAAGTGTGAACCTCAAACCTTTGAATAGGCTGTTAAAGATCCTTTGTGGTGTCAAGATATGGAATATGAATTGAGAGCTTTGGAGATCAATAAAACTTGGATTGTGCAACATTTACCAGAAAGGAACCACAAAGTTGGATCAAAATGGATATTCAGAATAAAATATAATGCAGATGGTAGTATTGATAAATACAAAGCCAAATTAGTTGTAAAAGGCTTTACTCAAGTGGAAGGAAATGATTATTTTGAGACTTTTGCCCTTGTAGCAAAAATGACAACTGCCAAAATTCTTCTCTGCATTCTGCTTCAAAGAACTGGGAGATTAACCACATGGATGTCTCAAATGCCTTTCTGCATGGTGAGTTAAAAGAAGAAGTATTCATGGACTTACCCCCTGGTTACTGCCACAATCTATCCCTAGATAAAAGGCCTGTTGTGTGCAAGCTTCATAAATCTATATATGGTCTGAAACAAGCTCCAAGACAGTGGTATGAAAAGCTCTCTACCACTCTTGTTCAATTTGGTTTCATCCCATCTCAAAACGATCATTCACTATTTACTCTCAAATCTGAAGATAACCTTGTTATCATCCTGGTATATGTGGATGATCTCCTCATCACTAGAACAAATAAAGATTTGATTACCAGTGTCAAAAAGTATCTCTAAGCCAGATTTCCTGTCAAAGATCTGGGAGAACTCAAATATTTTCTTGGGCTTGAAGTTGCAAGGAATTCCTCAGGAGTTGGTCTTCACCAAAGAAAATACACTGTGGATATCATTACTGATTGTGGGCTTTTAGATGCTAAACCTAAGTCAACTCCTATCAAACAGCACCACAATCTTGCTTCTTCTACTGAACCTTTTCTTACCAATCATGCTCCCTACAGCAGAAGACTGATAGGAAGATTAATATATCTAACTATCACAAGGCCTAATATATCTTATGGAGTTCACATCCTTAGCCAGTTTATGGCAAAGCCTACCACTGAGCAATGGAAGGCTGGTTTAAGACTTGTTAAATACCTCAAAGGAAGGTCAAGTCAAGGCATTTTCTACCCTGCTAATAACACTCTACACATTACTGCTTTCTGTGATTCACATTGAGCACATGCCTTATCACTAAAAGATCAACTGTACGAAGATCTTATACTCTTATATCATGGAAAAGTAAAAAAAAAAAAAACAAAACAAAACACTGTAAGAAGATCTTCATCAAAAGCAGAATATAGGAGCATGGCTAATACCTATTGTGAATTAACTTGGCTCATGGCTGTTCTAAAAGACTTCCAGATTGATATTGATAAACCTATCCCCCTTCACCGTGACAACAAATCTGCCTTATTCATTGCAGCCAATCCAGTGTTCCATGAGAGAACTAAGCATATTGATATAGATTGTGTAATGCCCCAAATTCGGCACCGACACCATGGTCCCACAATTTGGCCACGTCACCAGCAATCATAACTAATGTTCTAATCTCGTAATAATTAAATCTTAATATCCTTGACTTAATTCAAAATAACCCAAATTAATTAAATACAAAATCTATCTAAAAAACTTGACATGAATCCAAAATTTAATTTAAAATATTGTCAAATGATTCAATAAGTAAGACCAAATCTAAAATTCTCGGAAGTCGCCATCTTGGTCTACCCGAGCCAAAATCCTCTAATAATCTTACTCATTACCTGAGAAAGAAGAGTATGAAAGGGTGAGCGAACAATGCTCAGTAAGTTCATATATAACCCCTCCGGTTACTAAGGAGGAGTTGACCAGAAAGAAATTTGAGATGAATATATATATATATATATTATTTTTTTTGGATAGTCAAAATTCATAAATTAAACATCGATAAGCGGAAGCGAATATCAAATTCGAATTAAGTGAGCAAGAATCCAAACGAAAATAACGCTCAAAGGTAACTCGAGTAATCAACTATCACTAACCGTCCCATACCAATTAGTGACAATTGACTACTCACAGAATCCCATGATCACAAGTAAATTCATAAATCATAGTTCATAGTTCATAGATCATAAATCATAGATCATTGGTATATCCGGATAACCACACCACGGGCCAAGTGGCGTTCATAAGTATCATAAATCATAGTTTCATAATTCATAGTGTCATAAATTCAACTTAGTGATCATGGTAGAATTTCAAGCAATCAAATAATTTTACAAAATTAGGCATCGCCAAAAATCGTACTTTTCATATAAAGGGTATCTCACATGGAATTCAATAATTATGTGAGAATAACAGATAATCAAGTCATGAGTTCGGAAGAAGCGTAAACGACGGAGTTCAAATTCAAATGCCGATTTAAAATCGGCGTATGTTTCAAGAAATATCGAAGTCAAGAAATTTATGGAAACCTAACGAACGATACATAAAAATTAGAGACCTAAAAGAGGTATAATCACTTACCTCGAAATGCTTAGCGAAGGTAATATCCGTAACACGTACGTTCGTCCTAACCTTGCTTGTCCAATTCTAAAATCAAATATACAAAAATTACTAAACTATAATTGTATCAATTAACACCTATTAATTTCTAATAATAATAATGATAGTTGTAATATTTATTAATTAATTCTATTTAACCTACTATTCACGCACCCACATAGTAGTGTACTGTTGGAACAAAAAAAATTTTTTTTTTAAACCCGCCGAAAGTACACTGTTTGAATCATTTGATTGATTGATTGATTTATTGTTTTTTTTATACATCTAATCAACAAATGTAATCATGAAACATATATAATCATCCGACACACACACTGCCCACACACACGATGAATAGTGCACACACTGTTTCTTGATACATACATTTTTTTTTAAAGGAAACCACCGGTTGACAATCCATCCACTGTTGCTACTAAGCCTATTATGATATCTATATAATAGGTTTGATTAGTGTACTATTCAATTGATTGTACTATGCTATGTGAATTGCTATTATATATACATATAATATCAGTTCATTCTCAAATCAATCAAAGAAGGAAGAAGGAGAGAAAAAATATTTTACCTCTATTGCTCACCGGCGGCTGCGGCTCTCTCTCTCTCCGTCAGCCTTTTTTTTTTTTTTTTTTTTGTACTCCGTTAACCGATAAAGGGTTTTCTCCTCCTTTAACCTTTTATTTATACAGGAACCCTAATAGTTTTTCTAACCTAACATTAAATGGGCCAAACTTTTAATTGGTAATATTATTAGGGAACAAAAAATAATCCTAGTCACAAGTGGGTCAAGCCCAAATCAATTTAATTAGTTACTTAATAGGTTTAAAGCATTAATTTAACTCAATAATTATAACATTAATTATGTAGGTACAAAACGGTCGTAATATTAAATAAATAAAATTAATATTTTTACTAGAATTATCGGGGTATTACAGATTGTCACATTGTGAGAAATATGCTTCTGAAAAAAAATCTTATCTCAACTAAGTATATTGCATCTTGCAACCCAGCACTGCTTACTAAAGCTCTCCCCAGCCATCAATTTTCTGATCTCCTTAGCAAGTTGCATGTCAAGAACCTATTCTTCCCTTCCAACTTGAGAGGGGATGTTAAAGTGAAGAAGAAAACTGACAACTAACTTCTTTAGGGACTAATGTGTCTGGATTCTGTAGATACCTATTTCCAGGGGTGTCGAGTGTACTAATTCCTTTTTGTGTTAGTTTTGTTAGTTGTCATTAAGGGTAAGTTTGTATTTTCTCCATTATTTTCTGTTAGTTGGGCTGTTAGCCGTTGTAAGCATTAAGGATATAAATATCCTTACTGTGTATGTATTTTAACATCAAGAAACACAATCAATTCAAGAAAATCTCAATCCCTCTTCCATTCAGTTTTTATCACGCTCTTTATATGGTTATTCTTTGATGCAATGTGAGCATCAAATCCAGTCTGACTTATAAAGAATCAGGCAAATAATATCACAGTCCTTTGATGTGTGAAATTTCAAGTGGGATGGATGCCTTGAATCCGAGACCTTGCATAACTATAGCTCTGATACAACGTAAGGTATCCAACTTTCCTAAAGGCTTACGCTGTTAAAGAGAGGCCTAACAATCTATCAATCTTAACAAGCACCAGGAGCAGTTTTTTGCCTTTACCAGAATCAGCTGCAAGAGAAGCTAAGCGACCACAAGCAGCAGCCTTTGCACCAGAATTTAATTTGTATGTCTGCATCAGCAAGCAGAATGATGCCCTTGGTTATGTAACCACTTATTACATCAATTTGATGAAAGAATTAGGAATATAACTGCATGAAACACTGGGAAGAACCAGGGAGTAAATGTAGCACCTGGCTTGAGATGAAGATTTCAGACACAAAATGACCATAATCACTATCGGCGCAGGTTTCAATTGTTGATGAACTATTAGTTACGAAAGTTTTCACAAGAACATCCCCATTGCTAGATTAATAGCTGAAGAGGATGCTTCTACGCTGAAAAAAAGGAATTAAGTACATATATATTGAGTAGAAATACCAACATAGTGAGGACTGAGGAGACAAAGCAAGGTTAACTACAGATTACAAGGAATATAACTACATGGACTGACCAAGAAAAATTGAAGTTTGACAAAGCTGCTGATGCACCAACAAAGCTAGTTATAGACGGGAATATGGCCAGAAAGATTACCTCACACATTTCCCATTGAGTATTTGTAATTGAGCTACTCTGTACCTTCTCCTGCAGTCAAACAAACTCTTGATTACTCAAATCTCATTATCAACTAAAATGAGAATATCCAAGAAGGTCAAGTATATATAAGACAGTGGACTCTTTGTCCAAACCCGGAATGGAGGGAGTAGTTAGCAATAAAATAATGCTCCGTATTCAGTAACAATAACAAATGATAAATCGAAAGGATAGATGGACTTGCTATTCATAATAGTATCAATTTCCTGCTCCTCGATGTTTGAGGTTGATGCTCTTAGTTTCTAATTTTGTAATGGGCTTTCAAACAGAAACCGACCTTAGCTCAGTTGGTAGAGCGGAGGACTGTAGTAGGCTTCTGGCTCAGCAGCTAATCCTTAGGTCGCTGGTTCGAATCCGGCAGGTCGGATTTCTTTTTAAACCAGCAAGGTTCAAGTGCAACGTTAATGAATTTTTTTAAATTGATTTGCCAATTCTTTCATTTTTCGTTTACTTTTAATTCTTGTTTTTTTTTTTTTTGTATTTTAATCTTTACCATTTTTTTGACTTATAAGTTGTGTTGTGTGTTTAGCTTTTCCAATACTTAGTTTTTTGGTTCTTTATAATGCATGTTTTTAGTCATATTACAGCAACTTATTCTACATATATATTTTTTTTGTTGGTTATTTTTAAATCTCTTTTTTTAATACGAAACATGAATTCATTCACTTTTATTGGTGTGTGAGTAGAAAAAAAATTCAAACTTATTATCTTACATAAACACATTGTTGTTGTGACTTTGTTTTTATCGTTTCAGGAATTTATGACTCTCTTAGAAAATAATATATTGGGTTAGAGAAATAAACTCTTAAACCCAAAGTATATATTTACACTAAAAAATACAAAATTCCTCAAAGTATCTATAAAGTCTCATTTTACTACTCAACCTAAATTTTGTCATTTTCATCTCATTTTACAACTTTTTTTTAGTTTGCCCATTAGCCACGACGAAGGTTACCAATATGATATTAAGGTGCACATGATATTTGACGTGTAGGTATTTGGTCATTTTTTGACAATGTTTTCTCAGCTTTTCTCACCCAAAGAGAAACCTCATTTTCGTCATCTCTGACAGCGCTTTCTCTACTTCTTCTCCAACAATGACCTCTTAGATATATTTGAAATGAGATAAAGCTCAAGAGTATATAAATATTTTATTCAAATTTTTATTTAGGAAAATAATAAAAATAGAGTGAAAGCATATCAGAACTCAATATCAGAGAATCGCACTCAAGTGCTAAGGCTGCCGCGAAGAAGAACCCACCAAAAATTAAAGTTGTCACACTTGTCAATGTTGAATGACCACACTCCACATTTCATTTCTCCCCCCCTCGCTCTCTCTCTCTCTCTCGTACAATACAATACACAAATATACATCATGAATTTCAAAACTCATACTTAAACCCATCATAGATGAAGCACGTCATGATTCAATTCGTCTTCATCATCCCTAGCTTTAACTTTAACAAATCTCTCATTGATACTATTGATATTGTTTATGATTTAAGGGAAAACTACTTTTTTATGCAACCTATTATTTGGGGGAAATCAATTTAACCTCGTACTTTCAATATTCCAAATATTATCAATGTACTAATGTTGGGGGCAAAATGTTAACATTGTAGAAATAATTTAGACAAAATGTCACCAATTCCGTTAAGTTTTCATCCAAATTCGTTAATGGGCGTATAATTTTGTTAACAGAACGATGACCTGAACTTTTCACAAAAGTATTTTTGTCCATTAACTTTTTATTTGTTGTTAAGATGACATGTAAATGAAAAATCAAAGCTCTTTGAAAATATTTTTACATTGTTTAATAATAAGGAATGGATTCGAAAACTCAAGTTAGCATAGTAATCAGTTCAAAATTTAGAGTATATTGAGCTGTCACAAGATGGGTAAGGGAATAAGATGAAGTTAATTCAGTAATAGACGAAAATACTCTTTTGAAAAGTCTATCTAATCTTCATGTTAACAAGATTGGATGTCCGATAACGAATTTGAACGGGGACTTAACGTAATTGATGACATTTTGTCCAAATTATTTGTACAATGTTAACATTTTGCTCCTAACTTTAGTACATTGGCAATAATTGAAATATATAAAGTAAAAAGTTAAATTGGTTTCCTCCAAATTGTATGTTGCATAAAAAAGTAGTTTTCCCATGATTTAATTGGAGTAAATTTTCGATCTTAAACATTATTCGTCATCATGTCTGTCACTATGATTACCAAATGTGACATCTCAATTACCAAATTTGACATGAAATATGGAAATGCTACAAAATTCCGTTGAGGGCCAGGGTGGATTTGGTGGATACTTTCGGGGGAAATGTGTATTTTGGTCTAATTTCGATGGGGCAAAAATATGATTAGCTCTCAAAATTACACATTAAATCTCACATTGCACCCCAACCCCAACCTACGAAGTGTCTCACTTTCATACTGTATTTTGCTATTTGTCCCACTTTGCCCCTCCCGTTTATGAGCGTTAAAAATAGTAACGAAAAATGGTATGTGTATGTCACATGAAGATTATTTTAGTAATTTTGTTTGGGGTGCAAAATGAGATTCGCTTATAACATCATTATATAGTTAACCATTTAGTATTTAAAATATGTTTTTAAATAAAAATAATAAATAATTGTTTCAATAATCTAGAAAAAATTATTTGGCCAAATTACAATTTCTCCCAAAAGTATCCACCAAATCGCATAGTACACCCCTACCTAAGATTTGTCCCATAATGGTATATGTTACATTCTTTCTCATTTTCCACCCTACTCGTGATGGACATTAGAAAATTCACGTCAAATAGCATCTGGTCTTCCAAGTGTAGGGCAAAAATGTCATTTTCCTTATCTGGTTAAGGAGTAAATGTATTAAAAGTTAAAACCCTAATTAATATCATACCCTCTCATTCTCTATTCTCCCGATGCAAGTTCCCATCTCCAGCTCCACTGTAATAACTGCCATCTCCAACCCCACCATAACAGCTGCCATCTCTAGCAAACCTTTCCAACTCTGGTCACGTCTATCAAAGCTCTGGCATCGTCCTCTTTCGATTCTAGCCAAACTATCTCTGATCTCCCTCATTCTCTCCCCTGCAAAAGTTGTGCCTAAAGTAGAAATCAGAGGCTATAGAGTATACTTACTAAAACCCCTTGTAAAGCATGCTGCGATTAACAGAAAACCCATAATCCTTATCGACAAATTCATCAGAAAAAGAGACGGGTTTGAATGAAGAGAAATGGTAAGAGGTTTTATTGAAATACTCTTCAATTTTACGAGAGAAAATTGGACATACGGTCGGCATTACGGTCGGCATGCATATGTCTTAAAACAAAGTATCGAAATAAAGAAGATATTGAAGAAGCTGTGGCTCTAGATGATTTCAACCTCTAAGCAGCTGCCATGGCAATCGGGTTGGATTATTTAAGAGTTAGGAGAGATAAAATAAAGGTAAAGTCATGTCAGAGGATGAAAGGGAGGATAAAAATTGATTGATTTCGGAGGTGGTTGGGTTTCACCGGAGAAGGTGGGTGGATTCAATTTCATACAGGAAATTGGAGATGGAAACGGGTAACTATAGGTAAGAGTTTTTCGTATCGTTCCTTTACTTTGTTTTCATTATCAAGATAAGAAAATTGATAATGAAAATGAAATGTATATATATCTTCTAGGTTAAGAGAGAGAATTTTGGATTGAGTGGACAAAACTCAGATTGGGTTCTAGGTTAATTTTTGTTTTTGCGAGTAAAGATCAGAAAAAATGGAATGGTGGAAACCACTCCATTTTTTTTACATTTTAACTTTCCACACAAATTTATAAAAAAAATTAGAAAATTATATTTTATTTCTTAATTTTTATTATGCTAAAATACATTTAGCACACCAAAGTTTACACAAAATACCTAATATTTCCCTCGAGTTAACGCCCACAAGGAAATGCCAAAAATACCCCACACGTGGAAAACCACGTGTTATTTAACGTGACTTTTCTAATGGGTGTTGCGGCTAATAGGAAGAAATATAACGTCAGATATCATTATTGAACAAACCTTAGGTTGTGGTGCACTATGTAATTTGGTAGAAACTTTGGGTGGTGGGGGGAATTATAATTTGGCTTAAGTATAAGGAAAATGTTATTCGTACAACTAAAAATACTTTCTTTCTTACAACTAATTAAGCTTTGAAGAAGCGAAAAGTTATTTTGAACAAAGACATTTTTACCATTTTTCATGGCTCAGTTGTAAGGAATATTATAAAATAAATTGTAAGGCTATATAACAATGTTGTAATTATAATTTGATTCATATTAAAATTTAGAATTTATTTAATTTATTTTGTTATCCTTCACTTCTTTCCATCAACCCCATCATTATAGACCCACCACCACTACCACATCAAATAACATTATTAACCCAAAAATCAGTTTTTATTTTATTTATTTGTCTAATTCCTTACTCATTCGTTCAAATTAATCTATATGCAAAACTTATCATTAATAGACTCACCACCACAACCTTAAGTTTCATTATTTACAAACACAAAGTTAATTTTTTGAATTTTCAAATTTGAAGATTGGAATTCAAACCCATATGAAGATTTAAAATTTTGATAATTTGGAAATCTAACGATGTCGTATTCCACCTAAACCACCACTGACATGCTTACAATCGCCCCCGCCACCACCAGCATTCCTACAATCGCCGTCACCGTTATCACCACCGCTACGAAAGGCGTTCACATTGCCTTGCTAAAATATAAAAATTAAATATCTTTTAGTTTCGTTAAGTCGGACTATTTTCTTCAAACACGTCTTTCCTGTTGATTTTACATTTCTTCTCTTACAAAATGCACAGATTCATCAAGTCTCCATTTTTCTTTATCTTTTTTACATTATAACATCTTTCCGTAACGCATTTCTCTTAGCTTAGGTAATTACTAAGTACGCTAAATATTTGTTTAATATCTCGATACTTACCAACAAATGCATTATACTAGTTACAATTTTTCATATACCTCTAATAATATCTTTCCCAACTTGTGATATTTCACTTTTATACACGATTTTTCAATTTGTCCCAACCTCTAGTCCATAGGCGTTAAAAATAGTAATGAAAAATCATGTACATGAGGATTATTTTGGTCATTTTGCTTGTGGCATAAAGTGAGATTTGATTATAATTTAATCATTTAGTTTGCCATTTGGTTTTAAAAAAATATTTTTGATTAAAAAATAAATAGTTATTTCAATAATTCAAAAATAGTTATACTTTGTCTCATATTTAAATTTAAAGTTAAAAAATACATTAATTACTCCAAAAAAATAAAATTTAGATTTTATTTATTTGTTTAGCATTCACTATCTTCCGTCAATCTCATCATTCATAGATTCACAACCACCACCACCACTATCACCATCACTACCACATCAAATTTTCCCATTAAACCAAAAGTTAATTTTTGATTTTATTTTATTTCATTTTCTATTCCCTGACCCCTTCCTTCAAAGTAACCAATTTTCAAAACTCATCAATTATAGACACACCATCACCACAACCTTAAATTTCACTCTTTACAAACTCAAATTCAATTTTTTTTTTTAATTTTCAAATTGAAACGAAACCCATATGGATATTTAAAAATTTGATGATTTTGATGTATTTCATCTAAGCCACCATTGTCATCCTTACAATCGCCGCCGCCACTGCCCCTAACACCACCATTCTTGTAGTCGTTAGCACGGCCATCACCATCACCAAGAAACGAATTAACATCGTCTTTCTCAAATAGAGACATAAAATCTCTTTAGCTTCCGATTAATTGGACTTCTTTCTTTGAACATCTCTCATTTCTTAGTTCTTATCCACTTTCGGTGCCAAATTACTAAGCAATGAGATAATTTAATTTTAGAATGTGACTACTTGAAAGGATGTCGGATGGTGACAGTCTCTTTCAATTAAGGAGAGTTGCGGTAAAAGAAAATAAAGTTGATAGCCGGAGGAGTGGAATAGAAGGATTCTCACATGTAATTTCATCGGGTTCTATGAAGAGGAGCAAACAAGTTAAGACCAAAAGAGGTTAGAGATTTGGAACCCAATTGTATAGTTATGGAAAAGAGTAAAATATTTTGAACATAGTTATTTGTGATTACTTACAGTGGTTGTGTTTGTAATGTCTATAAGTTAGAGACCAGTATGATAGTTTTTTAGGCTGCTTGTAGTAGTCTGACAATTAAAAGAAGTAAATTATACATTTTAGCTTCTTTTTTTTTTCTAACAAAATGGATATATTCATTAATTGGTTCTTCAATTTCTTCATCTTCTTGACATCATGACACATTTTCTTAACATATTTCTCTTAGCTTATTCATGGGTAATAACTAAACACTCTAAATATTTGTTTAATTTATCGATACTCACCAACAAATCTATTATTATAGTTACAATTTTTTTATATACTTCTAATAATGTTTTTCCCGAACATATTTAAGAAAGTAAAACCATGTTATTTTTAAGTTTCAAATAAAGTTTTAGTCTCTCGATTGAGATTTTAGAAAATATTAGACGACATTTGTAACGATAATGGTAGGAGGGGAAATTGATAAGAAAAACAAAATACAAGACGAAATGAATAGAATTAAAAAAATGTAGGGTATACCTTTAAAATAGGTACAAGATCAAGGGATCAAATTATTTATGGAATTATTTAGCTTATGACAAATTTACTTATTTGACCTTAACTAATGGTGAGTTATTTATTATATTTAGGGTTATTTTTGTCCAAATGTTATTATTTGTCATGGTAAATTTTACTTGTTTATTCTTAATTAAATGGTAGGTAGTTTATTTAGTAAAGGGTTATTATTGTCAATCTATTAATTTTACTTGTTTACGTTTACATTTCACAGTTTTTGTAGTAGGTTAATTGTAAAGTTTGGAGAAATGCGATTTCATTATATATTTCTTGGAAATGGCAGAGAAGATGGACTTGCTATTCCTATTTCCTAATAGTATCATTTTCATGTTTGAGGTTGATCCAGTTAGTTTCTATTTTTGGGTGTATGTGTAATTAAGGATCAATACGAGCAACCATTGGGGAGTGAAGATATCATGGAATGTGTAAGAGCATGTTTCTTAGCACATGTTTAATTCATATGTTATTATGTTGTTTCTAGGAAATTTCCTAATTTTATTTCTTTTTTTAATGACTGATTATTGATTGATTACTAATTGATTATTGTCGTCTTTCTTAAGAAATCTTTGTGATCAAGTTTGGTTTATTATGGAATGGTTTATTTGACTAACCAATTAAACCTTCTATGTTTAGTTCCTTCCTTATTGCCTTGCAAGTTTGGACGTGTCTTGGTGAGTGATCAGACTTCAGTAATTGAAACGCTTGCTGAGAGATTTTTAGAGAAAGAGATTGTGTTGCTGGAACAACCGATATGCTTTGGAATGTTACAACATTGCAAATACATTGACCGGCTGCTTTCCAGATTTCGTGTTTTTGCTCACTGATCTGTTTGGGTCTTTGTTTTTGTGAGTACGTATGCTAGACTGGCCATATCAAACTCTGTTAGGAGATTTTCGTTTTGATTTTCAAATAGTGATAGTTTTCATAATTGTAATTTCTACAATTGTTTTTCTAAAGTGAAAGTTTTTGGCCTTCCTAAGCTTAGTTTGTCGTACACTTTCGGTTCCCTCACATTTTTCTTGAAAGGCAATCCAAACTTCTTTGGTCGATGGGAACAGAACAACACGTTTCATCATGTTTGGGTCCAAATAGCCAAAGATAGCATGTAGTGCTTTAGAGTTGAAGTTTGATAGAGATCTTTCTCCCGTAGACCAATCTTTTTTATTAGAGAGAACAAAATCACCATTTGGATCAACAACCCCGGGAGGTGTCCATCCTACAATTACAAATAATCATGTCCTTTCATCAATAGATTTGATGTAGCCATGCATTAAAACTTTCCAAAGAGAATAATTTGTAATTGTTAGATTAGGAGGACACGGGGTTCCATTATTATGAGTCTCCATCAAGGCTACAACCAGGACCAACACTTAGTAATGTCAAGTGGAGGCTCTGATACCAATGGAAAGAATTGTAGCTCGGATTCTCAGAATAAAACAAGTAAAACAGTGAATGTAGTATCAAATGTACTTCAGAATGTAGTTCAGAATATTGCACAAAATGTTGTAACATTCACAGACACATTCAACAAAGAACAACCGCGGAAATAAGAGAGAATAAGTTATAGAGAGAAGAGACAAAGTGTTAGGTTCAGGTCTACAAGTAACGCTTGTAAACAAAGCCAATGGAATTTCAAGGAATTCAATGGTACAACAAAACTATGCATCACAAAAATCATACTTTTCATATCAAAACAACATCACAAAAATCATACTTTTCATATCAAAACAACATCACACATGAAGCTCGATAATTATGTGAGAATTAACAAAGAATAAAAATCATGATTTTGAAAGAAGTGTAAACTACAGAGTTCAAATTCAAATGCCGATTTAAAATCGGCGTACGTTTCAAAGAAACATTAATATCAATGAATTAAATGGAGACCTAACAAAGGATACATAAAAGATCGGAGACGTAAAAGAGGTATAATCCTTAACCTCGAAATGCTTAGCAACGATAATCCCCGAACCCGTACAATCGTCTCAAGCTCGTTCGTCCGAAACTAACATTAACGTAATAAAATACCAATTAATAAATATATGTAGACACACCTATAATAATTTTATTATTATTATTATCCTTATTTATTATTATATATATTCTCTCCTGATTTCCAAGTCCATTCAACCATCACTATTGCATTCAAGTGAATTGAAATTTTCAATCCACACACACTGATACATATGTAGGGTAATGATTTCTATATCCATATATATCACAAAATAATATATTAATTGCATAAAAATCATCATACATGCATTGGTATTCATGCAATACTCCCTCCGTCATATATATATATATATATATATATATAATCATTATTCCTATCTCACAAGTATATACATGTATTTATGTTATATCAAATAACACACTCATCACTCGTCCCCTTTATATCTATATTATAAATGGCTAAACATCTACTCCCTCCGTCATTCAATTATCGTTTTAGTTGACTCGGCGCATGAACTAAAAAAAATAATTGACTTGATTATTTATATTGGTTTAATGTGTAGTTTTTTTAAAAATTCATGTGTATGTGGCTCATAATTAAAGTATGATGAAAAAGTAAGGATAAAGTGATAAAAATAATGCTCTAAAAAATAAGTTTCAAACTGAATAATTATTTTTGAATAAACGAAAAAAAAAACGGGAATTTAAGGACGGAGGGAGTACTATGTTATAGCTACAGTCAGTACCCAAGAAGAAAGGATGTGATAGCTCTTTACATTATTTTTGCTGGGATACTTGATTAGAAGAAGGAGGTGAAAGTTACCTATACGTGCCGCCAGTGGCGGACAGAAGAGGAATGGTCTGGGGGCAGTTGCCCCCACTTGGGATAAATTTTGTTGAAGGATTTTTTTTTAAAAAATTAATAATTATATTATATTATATAATTTGCCCCCACCTAAATATAATATGTATAATTTGCCCCCACCTAGATAAAAGAAATTTTTTTTTTACTTACCTGTATCTGTATGTGAAAATTTGAAACCCAAGCCAAAACCCTTTTCCCAAATTTTGAAATCCCGTGTGACTGCCGACTGGTGACTCCCCGAACTCTCAAGTCTCAACTTTCGGTCTCGGCCTCTCCGTGACTCCCTCTCCGACTCCCTCCGAGGCTCCGAGCCTCCGATAGGCTAACGCGATTGGCGAACGCGAACCGCTTCGATTCGGCCGGCTCCAAAATCCGGATCCATAGGAGTACAGGACCATCGTGACATCCGACATCGTGCATGCGCTCCACGCTCCAAGCATGCGGCAGCCTCTCCGCGGCAAAAGCGGTCATTCACCAAAGTAGCGGCCACTAGCCCTCAATCTCTAATTCTCCATGCGTATGAATTATGATTGCATTTGAAATCTGAATATGAGAAATCTCTATTCTCTGAGTCATTGAGTCGGTCCCTACTGGCCCTTGCCCTTTACCCTTTAGGTGATTAGGTCTTGCCCAGTTGTCCTTTTGACTTTTAGATTAATTGTTAATTGTTAATTGTTAATTGTGATTGTGATTGTGATTGTGATTTTTGATTTTTGATTTGTGAATTTATATTTTATAATTGTGATTATGAATATGTGTTTTGTGATAGTGATTTGTGAATTTCTAAATTATAATTGTCTAAATCAAAGTATGATTGTATGAATTTCAAAATTATAGTTGTGATTTAAATTTTAAAAAATAAAATAACCCTAATTTTAAATTAACCCTAATTTGAAATAACTCTAATTGAGTATTTAATTTATGTAATTGTTGTAAATTGTGATTTGTTAATTTGTGATAGATGATATTATATAATATTGATTTATTTACTAAATTTGTGTGTTCAATATCTTGGTAAGAAAAGTTTATTTATTTAATTTGAAATTAGGGCATTTTAATTTGGGGGTTGAAGTAGTTGATTTATGAGATTTTTTTTATTTGTGCACCCGGTTGGAAAAATTTATGTGTCCGCCACTACGTGCCGCCTCCTTTTTGGCTACTGCTGTCGCTTTCCTCTCTATCATAGTTGCCGTATAGCAAAATTTTTTTTTTCCTTTCTTTTGAATAGAACCCTACTACCCCTTTTAACCGTCTATATATATATATATATATATGTTATGAAACAAAAGTCATGGATGAACAATAGTCTATGGTGAATAGGTGTAAGGAAATTGTATGCCAAACATTCAATGTTTGGCAAATTGTAAGTGTGCTGTTCGGTTATAAATACCAAACAGTCTGATGTTATCGGACAGACGAACCATTCACTCTGAATAATACTCTCTCTCTCTCTCTCTCTCTCTCTCTCTCATACACTCTTTGTTCTACTTTGTGGTTACTTTATAACACGTTATCAGCACGATTGTTCTACTGTTAACAATCCCAATCGGTAAAATTTTCTACCGATATATTCTTTATTTTATGTCTCTGTTTTACTTCAATATATATCATATATCACCATTATTAAGAAAATGTTGGTTGAGCCACCATCGATAATATATGGTGAGATGACGAAATAATAATTTATTATTTAACGCATAATATATATGTTTTTTTTTAATTTTTAATTTTTATTTTTAATGCCTTGAAAGGCTACAATTATATATATATATATATATATATATATGATGCCTTTGGTGTGACTCGAACAAATGGTGCCTCTGGTGAGGCTTTGAACACCCGACCTCTCGGTTGAGAGTAGTTAAGTCCAAGGGTGCCTCTGGTAGGGTTTGAATACTCAACCTCTCCGTTAAGATAAGTGAGTAGTTAAATGGGGCCTTTGGATAAGGCTTTAACAACAACGATGCCTCTGAAGAGGCTTGAACACCCGACCTCTTTAGTTGTAAAGTCTCTAGTGAGACTCGAACACCCAACCTCTCCTGTTGAGCTTTCGTTGGTGCATAATATATATGTTCGTTGATGCTTGTGCGGAAATAACCCCAAGCTATAAACTGAATATTTATATATATATACATATATTTCAATTCTATATATGAATAACTTTATATACATATATATTTATTACTGACTTACAAACACCTACAGAAAGGCTTGCTGAGTAGCGTGGCGTGAATATATATGTATGCTATATAATAGCTGTATAAAGTTGACTGGAAAAATATTCATGCGAAGTTATTTTATTTATTGCTCCTAATAAGTTTTATATTTATTCATAATATAAATGCAATTCTATAAAATCAGAATTTTTACATTTTTACCCCTATCCTATAACGGCTAGTATAACGGCTAGTTACTGATTTTTATTTATCTCCTCCAACGGTAATAAACGGCTAGTTAACGGTCATAAACGGTCTTTTTTTTTCTCCATATATACCGCAACATCTTAATAGATTACTCACATTTTTACTATCTCCTTACAAACTCTCAATATCATATCTTCTTCTACAAAATGTTCTCTCCAATGTTGATGATTATTATCATACTTGTTATTGCGTGCACCGCATTGGTTTTTGTTGCTGAATTCCCTCCAAACGATTTTCAGATTTTTCTTGCCTATCTTTGTATCATGTATGTCCTGTTAGCAGTTACAATAGCTTTCAACATACATTTTAACATGTACTGATTATCGTATGAATAAAATTTCTATGTCATCATTTTATTAATATATATGTTTCATTTTTATAGTTTTTCTTCACAAATGGCAAACATTGCTAAGCTTGAATTTGAAAAGCTGGACATAACTGGGAAAAAACTATATGTCTTGAAAAATAGATGTCGAAACCCACCTGGCCTCCAGAAGCCTCGAAAATACTATCCAACAAAGTAATAATGAATGAATAAGTAATCAAGACTGGGCTCAAGCCATGATTTTCCTACGACACCACGTCCACGAAGACCTAAAGATGGAGTACCTCACGGTTAATGATCCACTCGTCTTTTGGGAGAGTTTGAACGAAAGATATGACCATTTGAAAACGGTCATTCTCCCAAAAGCACACTATGATTGGATTCATATCCGCCTACAAGATTTTAAAACCATCAATGAATATAGTTCAATGATGTATAGAATAACCTCACGGTTGAAATTATGTGGGGAAACCATAACTGAATATGATATGTTGGAGAAGACTTTCTCCATATTTCATGCCTCGAATATGCTCCTGCAGCAG
The DNA here is from genome assembly GCA_013146195.2 of Codonopsis lanceolata. Classification (NCBI taxonomy): domain Eukaryota; kingdom Viridiplantae; phylum Streptophyta; class Magnoliopsida; order Asterales; family Campanulaceae; genus Codonopsis; species Codonopsis lanceolata. The sequence continues at coordinate 40,444,445 of CM028383.1, forward strand.
CAATATCAAGAAAAGGGTTTTAAAAGGTACTCTGAATTGATCTCTTGCCTCCTTGTAGCTGAACAGAATAATGAGATTCTAATGAAAAATCATGAATCTCGACCAAAGTTCGGCCCATTCCCCTGGCGAATGGGACTATGTATGATGAAGGCCAAGAGCGTGGGCGTGGTAGTGGTCGCGGTCGTGGTCGAGGCCAAGGAAATCATGGACAAGGCTGGGGTTGTGGTCGAAATTAAGGCCGAGGAAGAGGCCGTGGACGAAATAACTTTCGTCGCCATCATCATCATCCGTATAATGGAAATTCCTCTCGCCACCTGAAGTGGAACAGAGATGATGATAGAAACACCTCTTCGAGTAGGCAAAATGTGCGTCCAAACAATGAAGAAAGTTCATGTTTTAGGTGTGGCATGACAAGCCACTGTGCACGCACATGCCGAACGGCCAAACATCTAGTTGATCTTTATGAGAGATCACAAAAAGGAAAGAATGTAGAGACAAATTTCCTTGAAAATGATCCTGAAGATCTTCATTTTGATTTCGGTGATATGGCCAACGTCGACATGACCAATACCATTAATGATGATTGAAAGAACGTGAAAACGCGGATTCTCAATAGAAGTCAATGTGATCACCAATGTAGCTGTGATTGAAGCTACAATGGGAAACACAATGAAACAACAAATATTAGCAGCGGAAGTTTAAAGTTTGTCACAACACCAAAACAGAAGAATAGAATCCAAGTTTTTACCAAAAACAATCTACAAGATTAATACTTGTAGATCAAGCCTCAAGGCCACACTAATTTCACTAAAAATATCAAAGTTTTACACGGAATAAACTTAGTGAAATCTCTAGCAAAAATTCTCACAAGACAGTGTATCTTGGAGAATAAAATCCCACATAAAACAGCTAAACAAAACGTGGGAAATAAACAAGCACAACTTCCTTATAAACAAGAACATGAAGCACAAAACAGTTTTTCAGAAAACTGTTGTTACTGTCAATGTTGCAACATTGACAGCCTTCAACAATTTGATCTTCTGCTCGGCAAAACTGGTATTGTATGTTCTGTAATTCACTCTCAGACCTTTTGCCTTAACTCTTTCTCACAAGCTATGCAATCTACTCGTATTCCAGCCATCACTATATAAGCGACAACCCCTACAAAACACACGACAAAGAGACACAATTCTACAAGGAAAGGGATTAGCTATTCAAAGGTAAAATCAACACCTTTCCAAAACTTGCAAGATTATCTTACCAAATATGATCAAAGTCAAGATTCTTGGAATAACTAAGATACTTGCCAAAATTTAGTTACCAAAATAATATAGCCGAAATCTTTAGAAATATTTTGCTACCAAAACTAGCTTAACAAAATCTAAAACAAAATTCTAAGTCCTAAATTAACATTCACTAATTTAAAAACCTACTTTGACCAAAAAAGGTGAAAACAAGATAAAATAGGCCTTGCCTATTTTACCCTTACAATCACCCCCTTTGTTGAACATTTCTGGTCAAATCCAAAACAAGTGTTACCAAGACCAATAGCCAAAGATTTCCTGCAAAGATTTAGAGATGATAAACACCCCCTAAACATGATATCATGATTAACCAGACATAAACAAACCATAAGCATTGTTTATAGTTACAGATTACAAACCAAGGAGCAATGTAAATGTTCAGAACAAACAACATCCCAAGATTTCAAAATGACAACCATGAAAAATGTAAGAACCACAGAACCACAGACACAAATTCAGCCTTCAGCTTCAGCAGCAGCACTTGCACTTTCAACTGCAAAGCAAAGATCATCTTCATCAACTGATCAGCTTTCAGGAACACTTGCATTTTCAACTGCAGCACTTGCACTTTCAACTGCAGCAACAGCTTCAGGAACATTTGCACTTGCATTTTCACCCCCTATTTGACCAGAATTAAAAGCTAACCAGGCTGTATACTGGGCAGCTAAAGTGGTGAGAAGAGAAGACTGAGCAGACAGAATAGCTAGCTGAGATTGAATCATTTGCATTTGTGCAGATACAAAGGCAACAAACATTGGGGCTGTTGGATGTGCAGTCATGACTGATGTTGTAACATTGGATGAAACATTAGGTGGAACATGCACTGAAGGAGAGGCTGTTTGTTGTGAAGGACCAGGAGCAGAAGTTGTAGGGACATAAGGATGAATAAGAGGCAAGTTAACAACCCGATCACCCCTTAATAATTTTGCAGATATGTGAAGAGGTTCAAGTAGGGGTGATAATCTTGTAGAGGGAAGAGGAGAGTAGCCCTGATGATACGATCTTCTCGGAAGGCTTCGTTGAAGAACGATTTACACACGCGGCGGAAGCTAGGGATCGAAAGATGTTTGCGGGGGATGACACCTCGACCCAACAATTAGCACGACATGAACCTTGGCATGTACAGCCGCAACCCGCAATCGAAGCAATTGAAGAACCTAAGTATAGTGATAGGCATACAATTGATATGAATGAATCAATTGATAAGTCAAAGAAGAACACACAAGCTTCACACTGTATACTCTCAATAGTTCAAGAAGAACCAATAAGTTTTGATAAAACTCACAAAATAACAATCTCATAAGCTACGTGCTCAATGAAAGAAAACCCTATTTATACCTAAACTAGGTGGAAAGTCGTACTAAAAGAATTAGGGTAAAGTTTGGGCCAACCCTAATTTACAAAAGCGAAAAAACGGCGTTCGGGGGACCTTACGGTCGCAAGCCCCATGACACCTTGCGTCCGCAAGGTCGGCAGAAAGTCGGCCCCAAAATCAACACACCTTGCGGTCGCAAGCCTATGATGACCTTGCGTCCGCAAGCTCAGCAGAAAGTCGGCTCGTGAATTGACACACCTTGCGGTCGCAAGCCTATGATGACCTTGCGTCCGCAAGCCTTCCAGAATGTTTGTTCGCGTAATTGCAAGGCATGAATTCGTCCTTCTTGACTTGGATCACGTTCAGCAGCTTCCTTTGACCTATTGGGGTCTTCCCTTCATGGCTCATTGCTTGTTCTTCCCTCTCCATTGTCTCATGAACCATGCCATTGACTTCTTCACGTATTTTCTTGGCTCGAGCTCTCGTGACCGGTCCAATGGTTGTCGGCATCGGTATTGAGTTGTTGTTGTTGGGGATGTCCACATCATTCCTCCCTCTTGAAAAGGATTTGTCCTCAAATCACCTACATCATCTGGACGCAAATCAGCAACATTAAAAGTAGTACTAACATTATACTCACCTGGAAGATCCAATTTGTAAGCATTGTCATTGATTCGTTCCAGCACTTGAAACGGTCCATCGCCTCTTGGCATCAACTTTGACTTTCGTTGTTGGGGAAATCTTTCTTTGCGCATATGCAACCAAACCCAATCACCTGGTTCAAATATCAATCTAACAAATACCCCACGTAACTTGATGAGACCATGATAATCACTAACAAAGTGCAGTCCTAACACAAATAACAATATGGTAGGCATGTAAGATAAGGCTTTATCAATTCCCTTACACTTTACCTTCCAACAAGCAATTTCACAATGCTCTAAGGTCTTACCTTCCAATGAATTCATATATATTCCATGCAATCCATAGATCATGTGATAGAATCGTGTAACATGGAAAATATCATCTATTTCGCGACATGCACCAACATAATTCATCAATGAAGTATCATGTACTCTCACAGTTATAGAATTCTTATGACGAATTTCAGACATACCATACAAGCTTACCAACTTAAGACCTAACAAAGCATCAAGGGAAACGTCAACAATTCCATGGCATGTTTCAAAATGATTTATATTCGGATTTACAATCATTTTATCATGCATAAAACTCTTAACAGGATGAACTCTAGTATTATTCCATGCACAATCACCAATTTTCTGTCCAACTTGCAATTTAAACATTCTAATAAGATCAAGTGGCTTAACAAGTTTTCGGATGAATAATGTACCCACATGGTCAATCAAATTATCAACATCAATATCTCCAAAAAGTTCCAGTTCATTACAAAAATCATGGTAACCAACATGCATCAACTCATTACTCTTTTCTCCGCTCAACTTAGTGTCATAGGAAGAAGTAAGTTCGTACCTTGGTGAAAGTGTAGGAATTACAACATTCTCCTTACCTGGTTGATATCCCCATTTGCATCTCACAACTTCCTTGCTTAGTTTAGGAAGCATCCCATGGCGAACCTGTGGAAGAGAGTTAACAATACTTGGGAACATGATTTCAACTTTGTTAGTATTTAAAATTGCCTTTTTAACCTCACTTGCCCTAACAAAGAAACTCTTTTCTTTTCTCTCTTGGTTTTTCCCCTCATTTCTCTCTTTTATATTTTGATTGCTCACTTTCCTCTCCTTTTGCCTGGCTATCACACTACTAACTCTCATGTTTTCAGCCAGCCCCTCACTCTTTTTTTCTCTCAATCTCTCCTTTTGTTCGGCTTCTTTTATCTCTATGTTCTTTTCCTCACAAGCCGCACTCTTTTGTATACTAAGCTGATCTTCATACACTTGCTTTGGAGAAAGTGGTGCAAGTATAAAGTGTTTGTCGTTGAAAACAAATGAGTACTTGTTTGTGTACCCATCATGGTGAACTCTCCTATCAACTTGCCGAGGCCTCCCTAGCAACATATGACTTGCCTGCATAGGCACCACATCACATAACACCTCATCCTCATATCTCCCAATCTTAAATTGCACCATCACTTGCTTATTCACCTTCACCTCTCCACTATCATTCAACCATTGCAACTTATATGGTTTCGGATGTCGAATCAAAGGTATCTCCAATTTTGTAACCATGGTAGTGCTAGCCACATTAGTGCAACTACCCCCATCTATGATCACTCCACAATTTCTACCCTTCACCTGACATCGAGTATGAAATATGTTCTCCCTTTGCAAAGTCTCATCCTCCTCTCTAACTTGGACATTCATTACCCTCCTAGTCATCAAACTCACCCTATCTACTATCTCCTCATCAACCTCCTCAACCTCCTCTAAAGGTGGTATTTGTGAACACGCATCCTTTCATCCCTGATGAAATCTCCACCTCCTCATAACTAAACACTTTTTATTCACACACTCATTGGCAAATGCCCCATACCTTGACACTCAGTAACATCGAATGTCTCTTGTCTTGGTTCTAGTGTGTTCGGTTTTGAAGCAGAAGTAGGTGTAGATGTCGTGAACCTGTGTTTCAAACTGACTTCACAATTTCATCCTCCCTTTGACTTCCATAATTAGACTTCCAATTAGAGTTAGAGAAA
>CM028383.1:40449840-40472260 GCA_013146195.2 Codonopsis lanceolata
CAAGTCCAACCAGCTCCCTAAAAACAATGCAAGATGCCTAATTTTTTATATATTATTATTACCGACAAGTGAGATTACATGGCACACATACCGATAGATTTCCAAGATTTATGAATCTCTCAAAATCTAGACTCTTTGTAAAAATATCACCAATTGGTTTTTCTGCTCCCACATGTTCAATGCAAACAATGCCTTGTTCAATCAAGTCTCTAATGAAATGGGTGTCTTATGTCTATGTGTTGGTTCTGAGTGTCGATCATGATTCTTAGCTATGCTTATCACTTGTGTTGTCACAATACATGGTTAATATGTTATCGTGGTAAACCATAATTTTGTTTCATCCACAAAGTTGTACAACCACTACCGCCAGCCTATATACCGCATTCACTGCTGATAGGGCTACACAATTTTGTTTCTTACTAAACCATGAAATCGATTATTTCCCGTATAAAAACATCCACCGGGATGTACTTCTCATGTCATCAACACTACATTTCCCGCCAAGATCACTAAACCCAACAAGATTGGTGTTAGTGTGTTTAGTATACCACAAACCCATGCCATAAGTCTCACCAACATATCGAATTATTCTTTTAACGCTTTCAAGTGAGAGACTTGGGGTTTGCTTTGATACCTAGCACACAAACACACATCTCCACATAATATCCGGACCGGTGGCGCTAAATACAATACTTCCAATCATGCTTCTATATAAGGTAGTATCAACATTTTCAGATTTTTCATCTTTATTGAGTTTATTGATGTACCCATTGGGTTTTCTTTATGTTTTCCATTCTCAAGATTGAATTTCTTCACCAAGTTAAGAGCAAACTGGCTTTGAGATATGAGCATCCCTTCATGTGATTGTTTAATCTGAATTCCTAAAAATAGGTCAACTCCCCAACCATACTCATCTCAAACGTGGAAGTCATGCAATTTACAAACTCTTTTCCAAGGTCTCGAGGTGAATCCAAACACAATATCATCAACATAGATTTGAGCTATCAAAATATGTTTGCCTTGATTTTGAATGAAAAGTGTTTTATTCACCTCTCCCTTCTAAACACACCAAAAGGTGGTCTGAAAGCCTCCCATACCAAGCTTCCTAGAGCTTGTTTGAGGCCATACAAGGTTTTTTCAATTTAAACACATGACGAGGTTTATGGGGTCCTCAAACCCTTTTGGTTGTTCAACGAAACTTCTTCTTCAAGAATGCCATTCAAGAATGCACTCTTCACATCCATTTGTTGAAGAGTTATGTCAAGAAAACAAGCAATGGCAAAAAGCAAACGAATGGACTCAATGCGGCTACAGAGCAAACGTTTCATCAAAATCCGTATACCCTTGAGCCACAAGTCTAGCTTTTTATTTCTTATTATCTCTCCCACTTCATTTGTTTTGTTTTTGAAAATCCATTTTGTTCCAATAACATTTATTGAAATGGGTCTGCGGGAACTAGATACAAACATCATTTTTTGTGAATTGATCTAGTTCCTCTTGCATGGCATTTATCCAACTTTCATCCTTAAGAGCCTCTGTACATTTTTAGGTTCAATAGTGGAAACAAAACAAGAAGCATGTATTTCATCAAATTCAAGTGTGGACATGCATGCAAGTTTCTTATAATCCACTTTACCTTTCCTTCTTGTGACACACCATCCTCAGTACGCACCTATGATTTGAGTGAAAGGATGGTTTTTCCGATCTTGCTTGAATATCACCGACTGACCGAAAATCTTCCCCGATTCAATCTGTTAAGAGTTTCATTCCCGCTCAGATTTGGTCCAATGTGTCTTCCGATGAAGCTCGATTCTAAGCACATTGGGTGACATCCCGAATCTCTGCATCTTCCCGTAATCACCGAACCTCGTCTGGACACTGCTAGATTGCTGGATTCGCTTGTTGTTTCGGGTTCAAACTCTCCAAAATCTAGACCCCGAACATCTTCTTCGCCAGCTTTGTGACCAAGACGTTAGATCATCAAAAACAATGTTCATGGATTCCATAATAGTCTTAGTTCGTAGATTAAAAACTCAGAAGCCCGACTATTTGTAGAATATCCCATGAAACACACTTATCACTTTTAGAATCAAACTTGGAAAGTTGGTCTCTATCATTGAGAAGGTAGCATACACAACCAAAAACATGAAAGTATTTCAAGGTTGGTTTCTTTCCAAGAAAAATTTCGTAAGGGGTCATTGTGCTACCTGGTCTTAAAAAGACCCTATTTCCAATGTGACAAACAGTATTTAAGGCTTCAGCCCAAAAACGTTTAGCCAAATTTTTTGAGGTTAACATCACCCTAGCCATCTCTTGTAATGTCATATTCTTTCTTTCCGCCACTCCATTTTGTTGTGGAGTTTTGGGAGCAAAAAATTCATGTGAGATGTCATTGGAGGCACAATAATTAGAAAAGGATGAGTTTTCATATTCCGTGCCATGATTTGATCTAATTCTAATAAGCTTTAGATCATATAAGTTCATCACACGGGTGTACCAAATTTTGAATGCCTCAAAAGTTTCAGACTTCTCTCTTAAGAATATCACCCAAGTGTATCTAGAGAAGTCATCCACACAAACAAAGGTATATTTTTTTTCTACCTAGGCTCTCTACCTCAATGGGACCCATAAGGTCAGTGTGGATCATCTCTAGGCATCTAGATGTGGTGCATTATGTTATGGGAAGATGTGAAGCCTTGGTTTGTTTACCTTTTTGGCAGGGGCCACATATTTTTGAATAATTCTTTTCCAAACTTGGTAAATCTTTAACAGCATCATGTTTCACAAGCTCATGGAGCTTACAAAAACTCATGTGACCAAGTTTCTGATGCCAAAGATCTGTTACATCAAGACTTGCTTTTTGACATGATTGGTTATTGTTGAACATGTAACAATTATCGGATGATCTTGTACCTGTCAGAAGACATTTGTTAGTATGATCAAAAACTTCACAAGAATTCTTGTCAAACCATACCTGAAGATCATCATCACACAATTGACTTATACTAATCAAGTTTGTCTTAAGTCCTTCCACATGGTAAACATTCGTGAGATTTGGAAGGCCTTCAACATTCAATGTTCCTTTGCCAACTATTTTCCCTTTGGCACCACCACCATAAGTCACTGACCCACCATTGATACTCACATATTCTTTCAAATTCTCAAGCGAACATCGTCATATGTCTAGAACACCCACTTGTCAAAATACCAAGATCCAGCAATATGAGATTTTAATGAAGTGAAAGTAACATTGCACACTTCATCATGTGACATTGTAGCACCAGGACATATATCAAATGGCTCACAATATTTGGCTTTACACTTATCATCACAAGTTTTGGGAACCCACATTTGTTTAACAGTTTTGGGTTGGTGGTTCTGAATTTTTTTTTTGATGAGCCTTCGGATGAGACTTCCAATGTGACTGCCAATGTTGCTTTGCATTGGGCGCGTCGCATTCGCTTCATACGATTACTCAGATCCGAAGTTTTTCCAAAGAAGGCTTGTCTTATTTCGTCCTCATACATAGCCTTTTTCAGAAAACAAAAGGGTTGTATGTAACCAGGCTTATGACAGAAGTGACAAACAAAATTTTTCTTTCTTATTCTTGGTTTTTCGAAGAAAACAGTTTCATGAAAACTTTCATCAGTCTGTTTAGTTCCAGACGTTCCTTCTCCTTCTCTCACAAATACCTTAGGAACAAAACCAATACGACTGGATGTCTTTGCTGAATTCAAAGATTTCATCCACTTTTGTTTGCTTGAATTCCATTTGGTAATGGTTTCTTTTGCTTGAGCAAGCTCCTTCAACTGTTCAATCTCAACATCCTTTCTTCTTAGCAAACTTTCCAGCCTTACTATGCATTCTTTTTTATCCTCATTTGCCTTACCAAGTAGTGTAACTTGGTGAGCTCTTTTCTCCCAATCCTTGTACAGCTCCTTGTACCCTTCCAGCAAGCCTGACTCTGTGTCTCCACCATCTTCTGGAATTGTGGAGTTAAAGCAGAAGAATTCGTCCCTGTTTCTTCTCACTGTATCTGCCAATGTGACTCCAGATGTAGCTGTATTGGGTGTCACATTGGCTGAAAAATCTGCACTTTCAGATTCAGAGTCATAAATAGCATTAAGAGTGATAAGATCACCTGTATCTTCTCCATCACTATCACTCAAGGTTGCTGAAAAATTCAAGCCCTTTTTTCTTAAAGTGTTTGCACATTGGTTAGCATAGTGACCATAACCTTGACATTCTCTACATTGAATAGAATCAATGTTCTTACCATTGTAGGATGATTTTGATGCAAAGGGGTTTGTGAAGGGTTTTTCTGGAGTTTGGAAAGAATTTTCTTTGGGAACAAATTTTCCAGAATCAGGTTTGAAATTGTTTTTCGAGCTTGATGATGGAGTTCTATTTTGACTCTTATTTTTCAATTTTTTTTTGAATTTGGTGGTCAATAGAGCAATAGATTCTTCTCCAAAATCAGACTCATCAATATCCTTTTGAATTTCAAGCAAATCACATGAGAGATCAACAGGAGCAGGCATAACAATATTTTTCACAATAAGTGTAGAAGATGATGAAGCCCCTTTGCCTTTTTGTTTTATTTGATCGTTTAGGTTCAGTTCAAAGTTTTGAAGAATACCAGCCAGTCTTTCAAAACTCATCTTGTCAATATCATGTGCTTCTTCAATTGCACATATCTTGACATTGAACCTTTCAGGCAAAGTTCTCATCATCTTGCTAACAAGACGCTCATTAGTAATAGGATCTCCTAAAGCAAGTGCAGAATTAGATAAGTCAAGAAGTCTACCATAATATGTCATGATATCCTCAAACTCATGCATCCTAGTGTTTTCAAATTGAGTGGTGAGCATTCTTAACTTAGAAGCACGAACACTGGCAGGTACTTCGCACAAGGTCTGAAGGGCCTCCCAAACATCTTTAGTAGATTCATAATTTGCTATCACCCTAAAAGTATTAGCATCTAAGGCTTTATAAATAGCAGACAAGGCTTTTGAGTTAAAGGAAACAATGTTCCTATCATCATTGGTCCACTCAGATTCTTTGGTGACCTTGACATCACCATCCGAATATGTTGTTTTGGGAGGACTCCAACCATTCAGAACAGCAAGCCACGCTCTCTCATCAATTGATTTGATGAAGATGCGCATCTTGACTTTCCAAATAGAGTAATTAGCATTAGTAAGAGTAGGAGGGCGAACAACATTCTCATACTGAGAATCCATCACGACTTTAACCAGAATCAACTCTTAGTGATATCAAGAGAAGACTCTGATACCAATTGAAAGAACGTGAAAACGTGGATTCTCAATAGAAGTCAATGTGATTACCAATGTAGCTGTGATTGAAGCTACAATGGGAAACACAATGAAACAACAAATATTAGCAGCGGAAGTTTAAAGTTTGTCACAGCACCAAAACAGAAGGATAAAATCCAAGTTTTTACCAAAAACAATCTACAAGATTAATACTTGTAGATCAAGCCTCAAGGCCACACTAATTTCACTAAAAATATCAAAGTTTTACACGGAATAAACTTAGTGAAATCTCTAGCAAAAATTCTCACAAGACAGTGTATCTTGGAGAATAAAATCCCACATAAAACAGCTAAACAAAACGTGGGAAATAAACAAACACAACTTCCTTATAAACAAGAACAGGAAGCACAAAACAGTTTTTCAGAAAACTGTTGTTACTGTCAATGTTGCAACATTGACAGCCTTCAACAATTTGATCTTCTGCTCGGCAAAACTGGTATTGTATGTTCTGCAATTCACTCTCAGACCTTTTGCCTTAACTCTTTCTCACAAGCTCTGCAATCTACTCGTATTCCAGCCATCACTATATATGCGGCAACCCCTACAAAACACACGGCAAAGAGACACAATTCTACAAGGAAAGGGATTAGCTATTCAAAGGTAAAATCAACACCTTTCCAAAACTTGCAAGATTATCTTACCAAATATGATCAAAGTCAAGATTCTTGGAATAACTAAGATACTTGCCAAGATTTAGTTACCAAAATAATATAGCCGAAATCTTTAGAAAGATTTTGCTACCAAAACTAGCTAAACAAAATCTAAAACAAAATTCTAAGTCCTAAATTAACATTAACTAATTTAAAAACTTACTTTGACCAAGAAAGGTGAAAACAAGATAAAATAGGCCCTCCCTATTTTACCCTTAAAATGATATTGGTCATGAACAATAAATGAACATAGGAATGAAGCTATGGTCCGAGTTTAAGATAAAAGCTGTGGAAAAAGTAACATGTTGTTATGTAGGAATATTATCTGCTTTTCCTATGTATACTAGCATGCTTACAATAAAGTTTATATATGTATTTTGTATTCAATGTGTTATCATATTTATTCATCTTATTTTTCTTTCTCTCATATTGAAATAGATCACAAATATGTTTGAATCCAAAATCCAAGGAGGAGATTTATGTCTTGCTACTACGCATACCATACTTAAAAATAAGAAATATTTTTCTTATCTCAAAATTGACAATGCTAATGTCAACACTATATCTGGTAATGCCAAAATAATTGAAGGATTTGGCAAAGAAATTTTCCTAATGCCTGGAGGCACGAAATTTATGATAAATAATGCATTGTTCTCTCCTAAGTCTCAAAGAAACTTGTTAAGTTTCAAAGACATACGTCTGAATGGATATCATATTGAGACTATGAATAAAGGGAATGATGAATATCTTTGCATGAATAAAGGGAATGATGAATATCCTCAAACACTTCCGCATTACCTCAAACACTTCCGGAAGCAAGTGTATATTGGAAAAATTGCCATCTCTATCATCTGGATTGTATAGTACAATCATAAGAATATTTTAATCATATTCTACAGTAAACCTGAAGTTTACTGAAACATTTAAAGCTTGGCATGATCGACTGGGGCATCCAGGATCAATAATGATGCGTAGAATTATTGAGAATTCCAGTGGTCATCCATTGAAAAACCAGAAGATTTTTCAAACTAATGAACTCCATTGTGAGGCTTGTTCTCAAGGAAAGTTGATAATTAGACCATCACCAACTAAAGTTGGATATGAATCACCATCAATTTTTTGAACGAATTCAGGGTGATATATGTGGACCTATCCATCCACCAAGTGGACCATTCCAATACTTTATGGTATTGATTGATGCGTCTAGCAAATGGTCGCACGTATGTCTATTATCAACTCGCAATACGGCATTTGCCAAGTTCCTTGCACAAATAATCAAACTGAGAGCACAATTCCCAGATTATATGATCAAGAAAGTTAGACTTGATAATGCTGGTGAATTTACATCTCAAGCATTCAATGATTATTGTATGACAATAGGGACTGATGTTGAACATCCAGTAGCCCATGTTCATACACAAAATGGTTTGGCTTAATCGTTGATCGAACGTATTCAACTCATTGTCAGACCATTAATGATGAGAACAAAGCTCCTTACTTCTGTATGGGGTCATGCTGTTTTACATGCAACCGCACTGATTCGCCTCAGGCTAAGTGCATATCACAAATACTCCCCAATACATTTGGCATTCGGGCGAGAGCCGAATCTATCCCATCTAAGAGTTTTTGGTTGTGCGGTATATGTACCAATTGCTCCACCACAACGCACAAAGATAGGACCACAAAGGAGATTGGGAGTATATGTTGGGTATGAATCCCCTTCTATAATAAAATATCTTGAACCAAAAACGGGTGACGTTTTTACGGCACACTTTGCCGATTGTCATTTTAATGAAGACAAGTTTCCACCTTTAGGTGAAGAGGGGAAACAAGTTGGAAGAGAGATCAAATGGTGCACATCATCGTTATTGCACCTTGACCCTCCCACAAAGCAACGTGAACTGGAAGTTCAAAAGATCATACATTTATAAAATGTGGCAAATCAATTGCCAGATGCATTTATAGATACAAAGAGAATGACAAAGTCACATGTAGCTGCTATAAATGCTCCTGCCTGAATTGAAATACCGAAAGGGCTACCAAATGAATCTAAGACACGCCTGAAGCGTGGATGACCCATTGGTTCAAAGGATAAAAATCCTTGCAAAAAGAAAGTGATTGAAAATCCCCAATCACATGAAAGTGTTCCAGAAGAAACACACGATCGTGAAATTGTTCCAGAAGAAACACACGATCATGCAAATCTAGTAAGCCCTGCAGGCAATGATAACCATGAGATTTCCATTAATTACATGTGTAATGGAAAAATATGGAACCGAGATGAAATGGAGAATGTTGATGATATATTCTCTTATTCGGTATCCCAAGAAATTAATGACGGGACTGATGATCCCGAACCAAAATTTGTATCTGAATGTCAAAAGAGGCATGACAAGATCAAATGGATAGATGCCATGAAGGCTGAATTAAATTCGTTGAATAAACGAAAAGTATTTGGATCTATCGTTCTCACACCTGAAGCTGTGAAACCCATTGGATACAGATGGATTTTTGTTCGAAAGCGAAATGAGAAAAATGAGATTGTGAGATACAAGGCTCGCCTTGTTGCACAAGGTTTTTCCCAAAGGCCTGGGATTGATTATGAAGAAACGTATTCTCCTGTAATGGATGCTATTACGTTCAGATATCTAATCAGCTTATCGATTTCGAAAAATCTAGATATGCATCTCATGGATGTTGTAACGGCTTATTTATACGGATCATTAGATGCCGATATTTATATGAGAATTCCTGATGGAATTAAGGTGCCTGAAGCACTGAGCTCAAAGCCCAAAGAATTATGTGCAATTAAACTACAACGATCACTATATGGATTGAAGCAATCCGGGCGCATGTGGTATAATTGCTTAAGTGAGCATTTGTTAAAAGACGGATATGTGAATGATCAATTATGTCCGTGTGTCTTTATAAAGAATACAACAGTTGGATTTGCTATTATCGCTGTCTATGTAGATGATCTAAATATCATTGGAACTCCCAAGGAAATCCAAGAAGCAGTTGATTACTTAAAGGAAGAATTTGAAATGAAAGATCTTGGCAGACCAAATACTGTTTTGGTTTACAAATAGAACACTTACATGGTGGAAAATTTGTACACCAATCAAATTACACAAAAAGGGTTTTGAAGCGCTTTTATATGGATAAAGCAAACCCTTTCACTAGCCCCATGATTAATAGATCTCTGAATGTTGAAAAAGATCCATTTCGTCCTTGTGAAGAGAATGAAGAGATACTTGGTCCTGAAGTACCATACTTAAGTGCTATTGGAGCTCTCATGTACCTTGCTAATTGTACCAGACCGGATATAGCATTTGCTACAAATCTATTGGCAAGATATAGTTCATCTCCATCACGGAGACACTGGAATGGTATCAAGCACATATTTCGTTATCTTCAAGGGACGATCGATTTGGGATTATTTTATCCCAAAGGATCAAAGGATGAACTGGTTGGTTTTGCAGATGCGGGTTATTTGTCTGATCCTCATAAGGCCATATCACAGACCGACTATGTCTTCACGATGGGTGGCACTGCAATTTCCTGGCGTTCTCAAAAGCAAATGCTAGTTGCTACATCGTCAAATCATGCTGAGATGATCGCACTTCATGAAGCCAGTCGAGAGTGTGTATGGCTTCGATCTATGACTCAGCATATTCAAAATGCCAGTGGACTACCTGTCAACAAAGACCCGACAGTATTATTTGAAGACAATGTCGCATGTGTCGCCCAAAGTAAAGAGGGATACATCAAAAGTGACAGGTCCAAACATATCCCCCCGAAGCTCTTTTTATACACTCAAGAACTTGAAAAGAAGAAAGAGGTCAGCATCCAATACGTTCGATCAAGTGATAATGCTGCAGATTTATTTACGAAGGCACTCCCCACTACAACCTTCAGAAAGCATGTTCACAATATTGAGATGCGAAATCTACGAGATTTACAAAGGTGATTTCTCTTGACCCTTGTCAGTTCAAGGGGGAGCATATATGGTTGTACTCTTTTTCCCTTTATCATGGTTTTTTCCCACTGGGTTTTCCATGAAAAGGTTTTTAACGAGACAACCCATGCACACAATTCAGATTTAAGTTGTGTACGTTTTTTCCTTATGTCCGATTTTTTTTCCCTACTGGGTTTTTCGACTTAAAGGTTTTTAACGAGACACACTTAGTCAACTTACTGCTATGTTCAAGGGAGAGTGTTATGAAACAAAAGTCATGGATGAACAGTAGCCTATGGTGAATAGGTGTAAGAAATTGTATGCCAAACATTCAATGTTTGGCAAATTGTAAGTGTGCTGCTCGGTTATAAATACCGAGCAGTCTGATGTTATCGGACAGACGAACCATTCACTCTGAATAATACTCTCTCTCTCTCTTTCTCTCATACACTCTTTGTTCTACTTTGTGGTTACTTTATAACAATATATACTTACCCAATCTTGTCTCACTAGGGTTTTTAAAAACAATTCTCACCTGCATCTTTGAGTTGACCGGCCCATCATAAATTAACTAAGGGCTAATAAGGTAATAATATTGATATTTTAGTTAAAAGTGGCCCAAGCCCAATTTAATTTAATTGGTTATTTAGATGGATTCTAAAGTAATTAAATAACTCGGACAATTATAATATTAATAAATTAGGTACAAAACATCTTAACATTAATTATTAAGAATTAATATTTCGACTATAATTATCGAGGTATTACACTTTGCCTCCTCCAGTCTCCCCTAACCTCTCCCATTTTTTCTCACAAGTACGCTCTGCATATCCTCTCTCTCAATTGGCTTCTCCATCATTAATTTGTAAGAAACTTCTCATACTCTTATAGATTAAGAGATTTAAAAAAGTTAAAAAAATATATCATTTTTTAGATTCATATAAAATTTTGGCCCCTCAACTAAACAAGGGTATTTTGGGTATATAAAAAACATAGGACGACATTTCTAACGACAGCGGTACAAGGGGATATCTTTTCAAAAAACAAATTGATATAAAAAACCAAATTAATAGAATTCAAAACTGTATAACATAAGATAAAGTTAGGTACAAGTTTATGTACCAAATAGATATTTAATGGTACTAGTAAGGTTCACGTGCATTGCACATGGTGAATGCACGTGATATTAATGGTTTTTAAAAATGATTTGCTAGTCTCTTTACTTTTCTGCTTACTTTTAATTATTAGATTTTTTTTGTGTTTTAATCTTTATAGTTTTTTAAACTTATAAATTGTGTTGTTGTGTGATTTTTCGATACTTTGTTTTTCAGTCATTTATAATGTATGCTTTTAGTTATTGTATAGAAACTTATCTTACACGTTTGTATTTTTTATTTGTTATTTTTAAATCTCTTTTTTTTAATGTGAAACATGAATTGATTCCCTTTTATCGGTGTCTAAATTGAAAACAATTCAAACTTACTATCTTAGATAAGCACATTGGTGTTGAAGACGTTGTTTATATCATTTCTGGAATATATGACTCTCTTTAGAAAATAATAAATTATGTTATAGAAATCAAACTCACAACCCCAAAGTATATACTTGCACTCTAAAATACAAAATTTTCCCAAAGTATCTATAAAGTCCGACTTTACCACTCAACCTAAGTTTTGTGTCATTTTCATATCTCATTTTACAACTTTTTTTCTAGTTTGCCCCCTAGCCATTACAAAGGTTACCAATCTGACGTTAAGGTGCACATGATATTTTACGTGTAAAGCATTTTTGTCATTTTGGCAATGCTTTCTCTGCTTTTCTGCTTTTATTATTCAAAGAGAAACTTTATTTTTTTATTCTCTAACAACACTTTCTCTGCTTATTTTCCAACAATGACCTCTTATTTAAATTTTAAATGAGATAAAACTCAAGAGTGTATAAATCTTTTATTCAAGTTTTTATATAGAAAAATAAATAAAAAAATATCAGAGATTAGATATATAAAACTCCAGATCAGATAATCGCACTCAAGTGTCAAGGCCACCATGAATAAGAACCCACAAAAAAATTAAACCCGTCACAGCCGCTAATATTAAATGACAAAACTACAATTCATTTCTCCCTTTCTCTCGTGTACAACATAATGCATAAGCATACACCCTGTGTTGGAATATGCTTGTTATCTCCTTGCATATTCCGAATATTTTGATTTACTTGTTCCCATTACCGTGGGTCATAACAAGTGGCTAAAAGGTCTACGTAACGATTAGTATGGCAACTTGTTTGACGTCACATAGGTCTTAGATTAGGTTTGTCTTGATCTTGTCCTAACTTCTTAATGATGATCAACAGACTAGCGATTCATATGCACCAGCACAAGAAGACATGCTAAGGCGTAAAAAGTCTTCCGAAGACTCATCACCAGCAGACTTGACATGAGCGTAAATGAATACCTTGAAGACTTGCCATCAGCAGACATGCTAAAGTTTGATTGTTCATGCCAGCAGTCCTCTCTTGCAGAAGACTCACTCTTTTGGACGGAACATCTTACCAGCAAACTTAGCTCTGCACATGCTAGTAAGAGACAAAGACTGCAGAAGATCAAGAAACGAAAAAATGTTCAAGCCTCAAAAGTCACTCAAATCTTTATGAAGCCCGACATCTCTGATGTTGTAAGATCTTCTCTCTCTCACGTGGTTTGGAAAAGTCAAAAGAACCTACTTTATTTGACAGACCACCTGACAGTGCATTTTGATTCAGACTTACTTTTCAGAGATTTATCATAGAGTCTGACAGGCAACAATTCCAAGATATGCAGGACAAAGCTTTTATCCAACAGTCAAAGATCCAGTAAATATCTTTATCCACCAGTTTTTAACGACAAAACCATTTCAATGGATAGAAAATCTATCATCTCTCAACGATAAAAAAGACCACTGTCTATAAAAGAAATATCTCTTCTTCTTCAACTTAGTGAATGTGAAAAGAAAAAAAAAGACATCTGCAACAAGAACTCGTTCGACAAATCTGTGAGATCTACAAAGAGATCGTCTTCACCGATGAATCTCATATGTCCACAGAAGATTGCAGTGAGCGAACCCAGACCTTAGCAATTCACTCTCCATGGATTGTTAAGAAGATAAAACATTGGAGAAGAAGAAAGAGATTAGAAATTTCTATAGATAGAGATCAGTGTCTTCGTCAAGAACCCAATTCTTGATTTGAGTTATTCAAACTTCTTTGAAGTTCTCAGCCTCTAACAGAGCTTCAAGACTTTATTCCTAAAGTTAAAGGCCAAGCACTTTAGATCAATTTGAAGATAGATTTTCAGATGGTGCCCAAGGAAGTTGAAGAGTTGTCTATAAATATTGCATTTATATCTTCAGATTTGTATTCCTATACAAATGCTATTGATTGTGCAATAATTGATCATCATAGGAAGTCGAGTGCTCTGCACTCAGTTGTTTAGATAATTTTTATATGAACAACCCTTAAAATTGTCTTCTCATATATGTTCCTCGTTGTCATCTCCTATTGCTCTCTTTACTTAATAATTTGTCTATGAATAATTAAGTAAGGATTAAGGTTTGGAACGACGAGGACAAAAACTTTACATAGAGAGTCTAGGTTGATGTATTCTGTAATTTATCCTTGAATACATTCAGAAGTTCATTCAAATAGTTTATCTTTCATTATTCAGCCTTTACTTCTCTATGAACTTTTATAAATTGATTAATCTTTTGAAAAGCTAATCTCTCATGACTTCCTAAATCTGCATTTGGAAGAAGAATTAAGTGTGTTGTTGTTCTGAACATATGTTCGTGTACAACCACTTAAGACTTCTCTCTAAATCTAAGTCTTACAATTTATGCTGCTTAAACTCTTTAATCAGGCTTTTGATTACCTTTAGTTCGCCAGTAGAGTTTCTTACTCTGCTAATAGCAAGTCTGCTGTTCAGTACTACCAGCAGACATGCTCGTTGTGCCAACTGTCTATGCCTTTAAAACCTGTACTTTATGAATACAAAAATAAAAGTTTTTAATAGGCATCATAGGCTATTCACCCACCCTCTAGCCTATTTGAGCATCAGTCTCATGAATGTTTGTTTAGATATAAACCTACTGACAAAGTCAAAATACCTAAATTCAAGCAAGTATGGCTACCAAAGAAAACTAACCCTTTGGACCCAAAGATATAAAGGGTACCATGATTTAAATCTTCATATTTCAGGTATAATGGTAGATGATCAACCAACTGACATATGGATATTAGACAGTGGATGCTCTAGACACATGACTGGGTCAGCTGAACTGCTAACTGACATCATCTCAGCTAAAGGACCCTCAGTCATCTTTGGGGATAATTCTAAAGGAAAAACAATAGGCTATGGATCCATTATCAGAGGATCTGTAAAAATTGAAAATGTCTCTTTGATACAAGGTTTGAAACATAATCTTATGAGTATTTCAGAATTCTGTGATAAAGGTATGAATTGCACTTTCTCTACTACTCACTGCTTTATCAAAAACAACATTAAAAAAATGAAGTTTTACTTACTGGCTCAAGAAAAAGAAATGTATTTTCTATTGATTTACTTGCTTTAAATAACAGTACTCAAATATGCTTTGTAGCAAATAATACTTCAAAAAATTCATGGTTTTGGCATAAAAGGCTTTCATATTTAAATTTTAAATTTCTTTCTAAACTTTCAAAGGGAGATTTAGTGAATGGCTTGCCATCAGTCAATTTTCCTGCTGATAAAAAATGTGAAGCATGTGTTTTAGGGAAAATAACAAAAGCTTCTTTTAAACCCAAACTATGTCTTTCAACCAAAAGAATTTTTGAACTACTTAATATGGATTGGTTTGGTCCTGTTACAACTACAAGTTTAGGTGGGAACAAATATACTCTAGTGGTTGTAGATGATTACTCAAGGTACACATGAGTTGAAATGATGCAATCCAATGATGAAACTTATGGTATTCTTACTACCTTGTTCAGAAATCTTCAAACTCAAAAAGAGTGTAAAATTATAAGTGTAAGATCAGACAATGGTACATAATTTAAGAACCTTGGCATGGATACATACTATTATGATCAAGGTATTGATCATAATTTCTCAGCAGTAAGAACACCTCAACAAAATGGTGTAGCTGAAAGGAAGAACAGGACATTGATTGATGCAGGTAAAACAATGCTAGATGAAGCAAAGCTACCAAAGTATTTTTGGGCAGAAGCTATCAACACAGCTTGCTTCACTCAAAACAGATCTCTCATCAACAAGTTCCATGAAAAGACTCCATATGAATTATGGAGAGGTAGAACACCCAACAGCCAACATTGCCTACTTTAAATTTTTTTGGTGCAAGTGCTACATTCACTACAATGGTAGTGACCACAATGGTAAATTTGATGAAAAGCTGATGAAAGTATTTTTGTTGGTTATGCTAAACACAGTAGCCTATAGAGTTTATAATAGAAAAACTCAATTGATTGTTGAATCTATGCATATTACATTTGATGAATTTAGTTTACTTGAGTCTGGTGAGACTCATGATGTTACTGACAATTTTGAGATTTTTGAGGCAAGAAATAATGTTAGCTCAACTCAAAATAATCCTTCATCTTCTAATTCTCCAGTTGATATATCAGAAAGTCAAAATGAACATCAGCCGGCTGACAATACTCAGTCAGCTGACAACCAAAATCATTCATCAGATCCTTTCATAGCTGATCAGCTGACACATATCCTACTGAAAATCTCAAGTCAGTTGACACTCCATCATCCTCACTTTTGCCAACTGACAATCTCTCTCGTGTCCCCTCAAACACTGAATCTCTTTTAGATCTTCCTAGGAAAATTAGAGAGGCTAGACATCATCCAGTTTCAAACATCATTGGTGATCCCTTTGTAGGACTAAGAACAAGAAGCAGTTCTAGAAATGAAGTTCTTGACTCACATGTTTTTTTCTCCTCCATTGAACGTAAGAAAATTGATGAAGCTCTAGAGGATCCCCAATAGATTGAGGTCATACAAGAAGAACTCAATCAGTTTGAGAAATGTCAAGTTTGGCAGCTTGTTCCAAGACCATCAAATCAACAAGTTATTAGAACTAAATGGGTGTTTAGAAACAAGTTAGATGAATATGGAAATGTCACTAGAAACAAAGCAAGGTTGGTAGCCCAAGGCTATAGAGAGAGGATGGCATTGACTATGATTAAACATTTGCTCTTGTTGCTAGGCTGGAAGCCATCAGATTATTCCTTGATTATGCAACCTTCAAAGACTTCAAAGTTTATCAAATGGATGTGAAGAGTGCATTTCTAAATGGTGACCTACAATAGCAAGTCTTTGTTGAACAACCCCTTGGATTTCTTGATATCAAAAAGAAGGACCATGTGTACAAGTTAAGAAAGGTTCTCTATGGTCTCAAACAAGCTCCAAGAGCATGGTATGAAACTTTATCCAAACTTCTCATGGAAAAAGGATTTCAAAGACGTAAAATTGATACTACTCTTTTCTTTTGAAAGCACAAAGGTAATATTTTATTAGTTCAAATTTATGTTGATGATATTATTTTTGGTTCTACTAATGATGCCTTGTGTAAAAGATTTGAAAACCTTATGAAGGGAAAATTTGAGATGAGCATGATGGGAGAACTTACATACTTCCTAGGTTTGCAAATCAAGTAAACTGAAGAAGAAATTTTTATCCATCAATTCAAATATACAAAAGAGCTGATCAAGAAATATAACTTGCAAGAGGCAAATGCAGCAAACACTCCAATGGGAGTTGAATGTCATCTAGTCACTGATGAAAAAGGTAAATCAGTCAATACAACTAAGTATAGAGGTATAGTTGGATATCTCTTGTATTTAACTGCTAGTAGACTAGATATTATGTTTGATGCGTGTATATGTGCTCATTTTCAAGCTAACCCTAAAGAATCTCACATGATTGTTGCTAAAAGAATTATCAGATACTTGATTGATACTGAAAATTTTGGTATTTGGTATCCTAGAGACTCTTCTTTTAATTTAATGGGATATTCAGATGCTAACCTTGCAGCTTATAGAGTAAGAGCACTAGTGGAACATGTCAGTTTCTTGGTAACATGTTGATATATTGGGCATGCAAAAAGCAGACATCAGTCTCCACCTAAACTACTGAAGCTCAATACATTGTTGGTGGTGGTTGCTGTTCACAAATTCTTTGGATGAAACAACAATTATTGGACTATGAAATACAAATGGGAATATGCATGTCCTATTTATTGTGATAATACTGCTATTTCTGTTTCAAAAAACCATGCCATGCCTTCCAAAACCAAACATGTAGACATAAGATATCACTTCCTAAAAGATCATGTTGAAAAAGGTAATGTTCAGCTAGAATATGTTCCTACAGAATTTCAATTAGTAGACATATTCACAAAAGCTATAAAATCTGATAGATTTGAATTTCTTAGAGGAGAATTGGGAATGCTTATATTGTCATAGATAAATATTATGTATATCTCTAACCATTGCAGACATAAGAGTTCGACTGACAAAGAATCACAGTGATCATTTTTTAATGTCAGTCAGTTCTCACCAGCTGACAATTTCATCAGCTGACCTA
This sequence comes from Codonopsis lanceolata, assembly GCA_013146195.2. NCBI lineage: Eukaryota > Viridiplantae > Streptophyta > Magnoliopsida > Asterales > Campanulaceae > Codonopsis > Codonopsis lanceolata. Next base: position 40,467,406 of record CM028383.1, read on the forward strand.
AATAGCTGACAACTACATCTGCATATTTGAAAATTTGGGCCTCAGTTATTAGATAAATCACCAGCTGACACTCTTCAGCCACTAGCTGACATTACTCAGCTGACAAAAGTTGTCAGCTGACACTTTTCTTATCTCTTAGCTGACAAACTGATGACAAAATAATGACTGCTTTCACAGTCACTGTTCAGGTAGCTTCTAAACTCTAAACAAAGCTGATCGTATCTCAGCTACGTTTTCTATCTAAAATTCGGATATTTATTAATTCCCTCATTTATTTCCCGCCTTTTATTTCTCCTTGGAACTCGCGAAGCTTCCTTGAGAAGCCAAAACGACTCTCCCACTATCTCACCAACAATGGCAGTTGATGTAACATGTTAACACAAAAACTGCCCATCATAATGGCAATTGACCTCTATCATAAATCAACTTCAATCATCACCTTTTTAGCCAAAAAAAACCAAAATTCTATGTACTTACTCACTACACGCCATATCTTCACTTTTAAAACCCACTTCCAAAATTCTTTATACGTACTCGTACTTATACAATTTTAATAATATAAAAAGTACACTTGCTTTTTAAAATCTACTCTTAACCCTTCCTATATATATACTCCTTATAAAACCCTTTCCTCAGATTCTTTTTTCTATCTCCAAACCCACTTCTTCTTCTTCAAACTCTTCCTCAAAACCCTAACCCTAAAATTTCAACCGGTATTACATACAACTATCTACTTGCTTCTTTTCTTTCTTCTAACCCAAAGTTCTAACGTTTTCTTTTCTATTTCAGGTAAAATGGCCAACCACAAAGCTCTAGGATGCATTTTGGATGTTTCTTCACTTAACTCCGATCCTCTAAGGGCTAGAGCTAGTCAATCTATTATCCTCTACTGGATTGTTTTTGTTACTGACCTTCAACATTCGTACTTACAGTAGCCAGCTAACAGAGGAATGCTTTATGTCAATGGTGGAAGATCCTTTTGATCCCTTCTCTCTAATTGGGTCTATTAGAGGAGTCCAAATTGTCTTTGATTCAGAAACTATAACTACAGCCTTTCCAAATCTTTTAGATGATAGTTCAACCATCTACACCATTCCAGAAGAAACACAGCAGGCTGGGTGGATCACTATGCGTGGAGAGGTTCTTATTGACCTCGCATTTGATAGGAACAAAATTCGATTTGCTCCTCTACAATATGCTCTAGCCATTGTCTTAGATAAGTAACTTCTCATTAAATCTGGTGGGCATGATAAGATCACAGAACCCCAACTATTTCTTATGGAAGGTGTGGCGACCCGGCCCGGGCCCGAGGTGGAACCGCGGGTCGGACCGCCCAAATAGGAGGAAAACAAGCAAACAAATAACATGCAAGGACTCATTTTAAGAAAACGACGTGACGCAATATTAGAGACGTAGCACGCCTCGGCCCTGAAAGGCCGGTATTTTTAAAACTTTTCAAACCTGATATAACAGTTAAGCAATTAATCCAAGTCATCGGCGACACTACATGCCGGAACCCAAGCTAACAGTTTATGGACAGGAATTAAATAAGAGCTAATAGGATGCTCAGCGGAAGACTTATACGTAGTGAACTATTAGCAAGATAACCAAACACGGCTTACACAATGCCGGCATCAAAAGGAATACAATTACTACAAGTGTTAAACTACAAGTAGCTAATAAGAGTAACAAGTTCAAGTTCTAAACAAATTCCCGAGCATAGTCTAATTGACTTGCTTAAACCCATCGTCCTTACAAAATATAAAACAAGAGGAAGAGGACATCTAAACCACCTCTTCAAATATCAACGGCGGACCAAAAAGGGCACAAAGCACGAACACAAAGAAATCTCAACGAGCGGTGGACTGTCTTGCTAGGATCTAAAGCAGTAAAGGGGAAAGGGTAAGTCATAAAGACTTGTAAGCTATCAATCATGCATGTCATGGCAATATGCAACATACAAGGCAAGATATCGTCACATAAGCATAGAGGTCATATATCCAAGATGCACATTGTTTCACATAGGTGCGCATAATTAGATCACATAGGATAAGGATATATGGAGAGCCGGCCGCTACGTAGTTCCCGCATACAAGCGTTATCGGAGTGTGCGGGTATCGAATGTGTGTAAGTACATCGATCTTCCGAGGAGATGCCCTGATAGACACACCAATGATGTTCTAATGGTTACAAAGGGCTACTTCCCCTGTGGCCACAGGTGGAGGCGTGTGTGAACAAAGACAGGTATGCCACCGACTCATGCAAATGCCAAGTAGTGTTACTTAACAAATTATCAAGTAGTGAACGAGGTCGACAAGAGCGATCTCGTTCATGACAAGTAAATTATTCTCATCAATAATCAAGTAGGATTGAGTTCGACAAGAGCGAACTCAACATGTCAAATAGGCATTCTATTATATGACATTCAAAATCAAGCATGGTAATCAATCCAAGTTCAAGAGTCTAGAATTATTATTCTTAGTGAAACGTGTTTAGAACGTCGTAGGGATTGATCATTGAGCCGGTATTGTTCAATAGCTCACTATTTTAGACTCCGGTGAGTCGTCTCTAACAATTCATCCAATAGAGTTAAAATGCTAAATGCATCCAAACCCTTTTCTAAGTTCTCGTGACGATAGACTAGGCCATTAATCCACTTAACAACCATAGTCAAGAATTATCGTTAATTCAAATTCAAGGGGACCTTAGAATCATTATTTCAAAGGTTATTACAATGCAATGGTCCAAGAACATTAGTTATTCCTAGGAGGACATAGAACACCATTAATTCTAAGCATAGGACCCAATTCAATAGGATGAACAATTCATAGCATATGAAACCCTAGAAATCATAGTCTCTAAGAGTTGTCAAAATCCATTAGTCCAAGAACAATAGTTGTTCCTAAGGAGGCATAGAACACATTTAATTCTAAGCATAGGACCCAATTCAATAGGATGAACAATTCATAGCATATGAAACCCTAGAAATCATAGTCTCTAAGAGTTGTCAAAATCCATTAGTCCAAGAACAATAGTTGTTCCTAAGGAGGCATAGAACACATTTAATTCTAGGCTTAGGACTAAATCAACAAGATGAATATGTCATTCAAAAATCTCATAGGATCAAATCATCAACAAACATGGCTTGGACATGGTAGAAGCATGGGAATCATGAGAAGAGGGGGACATGGCAAGTCTAACATACATCCTAAGGGGAATCAATAGCTTACCTTACACCCAAGAAAAAGATGGAATGAGCACAAACTATTCGGATGGAAACGTGCTCCTCGACGATAGCTTCACTTCTGGTGGTCTCGTTTGGCAATCGGGTCGGGAGCTCAATCTATGGTAGAAACACACATAATTAGTCTCACCTTTCTCTACACACACAAGGCTTGGGAAGAGAGAGAAGAAATGATCTGAAATGGAGGTTTAAGTTTGATCAAAAACAATGGGAGGCTTTTATATTTATGCATGAAGTGGGTGGAATTCCACATGTCACAAGGAGAAGGGTGGCCAAATCCACTTGTCAAGTGGAGGGAGATTGGGGTTAGTGTTAATCTAACTTGATTAGGGTCTAATAGGGAGGTTTAAGAGAGGTTTAGAAAAGGTTTGGATAGGAGGTTTGAGTGTAAAAAGTCGAACAACATCAAAACAGGGGAAAAATCCCGTAAACAGCTCTAAGATGAGGCGGGCGCTTACAAGAAGCCAGGCGGGCGCCTGGGAAGCTGAGGCTGGAAGCTGAAATTGAAATGCTCCCAGAAGTTGAGGCAGGCGCCTCACTAAAGTCGGGCGGGCGCCTCGGAATGCTGCAGCTAAGTTCATGACCATTTTTGAAAAGTTACTGGACAGTCAATCTTGTAAAATCGACCATAAATCGCTCACAACTCCAAATGAGGTGATTTCTTGATTTTTCTGAAACTAGACTCATTAAAATATATTTTAGAATTTTAAATTACTCCATTTGGACTTATATTGATCAAGATATGGTTACTACAAGTTCAAGTACAGAAGTTGTTTTCCTGAAAACTGAATTCTGGCACAGCCGTAAGTCAAGACCTAATTGAGGTACTTAGACACCTTGGAAAATTACCAAATTTTACAGAGTATCCTAACATATGTAGGTAAAACATACTAAATTTTTAGAAAATTCTATTTAGTGGATTAGTACCAGAATTTTCCCCAAGTTTGCCCAAAAACATGATCGGGTATGTGAAGGAATAAATTGGTCATCTCATAACCAAATGCAACAAGTCTATGAACAATGATTGCAAGAATGATAAATACTAGTACACTTGGTCTAGAACTCAAATGAACTTCTCACAAGTTTAAAACACAAACAATACGAGCAACAAGGAAATCTAAGGCCAAAACAAAGCAAGAAAGTTTATAAACTTCCAAACAAGCTCACTATGATCAAGATGAGTGTTATAAGTCATTTATGCAAGGTAATAGCACTCCAACAAGACTTGGTTAAGTGGTAACATGCTAAGGTGAACACCCAAAGCACAAACGGCAAGGTATGCAACACATAGAAGACATTCAAGCGACTATGAACGAACAACTCTAATGCAAGCATGACGTGAACAAAATGAAGTCTCTAACATGTTAAAGCATCGTTAAGCATGTTATAAAGGTACTAAGGAGTAGGACTTAGTTAAGTACTAAGATGATACACTAAGCAGTTATAACAAAGCATGCAATGTATAGAAGCATACAAGCAACCACGATCATGGTTGACCTAACGCGAGCATGGTATGAACAATATGGACTCTAAAACATGTTAAGGCACATAATGAACATATTAATCAAGTACGTAAGGCATGTTACACAAGTAGGGTTTGGGTTCTCACAT
>CM028383.1:40472360-40522662 GCA_013146195.2 Codonopsis lanceolata
CATTATATCATAATGTTTGTACATGTTTCTTTACAAAAATACAAAAATAAAAAAAAAAAAAAAAAGGGAGAATACTAATGTTCGCGAGGAATCCAAAGCTAATATGCGGGACGGCAGAACACCACCACCCCGACCACAGGACCCGTTGCGTATTGAATCCCGACCTCTGCCCGGCCGGCGGCTTGACCCATCATCATCATCATCGTCATCATCATCATCATCGTCGTCATCTCGGCGTCGGCGCGCTAAGTGCTCCCCTTGCAAGAAATTCATCGACCAATTTCTTATATAACTTGCGATCTTTGAAAAGAAATAGCGGCAGTTTCTTATAAGTAGACACGTTCACCTAAAAAAATGATGAATAAAAATATATATAAGAAAAAAAAAAATGTTAGTCTCGAAAAAAAATGAGAGTGTGCATAAAAAATATGTGTATATAAAAAAAAAAAAAAAAAAAAATATATATATATATATATATATATATATATATATAAATATATATATAATATAAAAAAGAGACAATAAAGGTGGATGTGTCTACGAGCAGCACGCTCAGGGACACGGCGGCTCCTCAGGAATCTCGACATCGGGAAGAACACGCTCTTAAGCCACCGCCCCACTCATCTGGAAAGTAGAGAAAATATCATCGGACTCGTGAACATCGGGTTCTCGTCGAGAAAGTAAGGCGACCGGCTGGCGGAAGCATCGAGAATGCCACGCTGGCACAACAGGGAAGCGAGGAGGAGGGGATGCGGCTCTAATCTCGGGAAATCCTCGTATGACATCACTGGATAATCATCGCGAGGCGAGGTATTTCCCAATGCTGTTCGAGGCGATCGATCGGGCTCTATCACCCAAGAAGGAGGCAAAGGCACCTTTGGAGCCATTAGAAAGGCCGAGTGCGACGGTTCACCCGCTCGCCCATATACAAAGAATCCACCATGATGGAAACCATCAATATCCGGCAGCGGCTGAACATCAGAGTAGTAGAATAATGTCCCTCCAGGCCCTCCCAGGGAAGAAAGTGCACTGAACCAGGACTCGAGCCAACAATTCGCTCCAGCACTCTTTCCTAGTATTACAACCACCGTCGTCGGTCGGATCGACCCTATTGCTATCAACATATTGGGACAAATATGGAGGTTTGGAGCCAAGAATAGGCGACATCTGAAAAATGAGAAGGCCGGACACGCAAAAAAAAAAAAAGAAGGAAAGAAAAAATAAATATGTTGTCAAAAAAAAAAAAGAGAGAATAAAAAAAATGATACATAAAAAAATGAAATGATGAAAAAAATGAATAAATGATGAAAGCGAGGAAAAGGCATGTACCTCCACAGGGCAAATCCATTCGAGGGTCGGTGAATCATTCGGCTGGCCATCCATGGAAGCATAAAGTTCGGCCAAACCGGCTGTCCCCAATCATACGAAGGGATCCGATCAAAATCGCAAGACAAGCCGGGAGGCTCCGAGGTGACTCGGGGGTTGGCAAAAGCGATGTGCCAAAAAGCGTGAAAAGCAAGAAAGAGAAAAACGCTCTTGCCACTCGAGTTATAGCGGCCTCATCATCAGTAGGCACCCACCTGGCGTTATTAAGAAACCTTCAGCAGCTGGCGATAAATATCTCGTCAGATGATTTGAAAGCGGGGCTCGAAGCCCGGGAGGTCCACAATCTCCTCCTGATGATGTCGGAGTAAAGTCGAGGGCCGGGGTCTCCTATCTTTGGTAGGGATTCCGTGATCGCATGAAGTCACATGGGGTCATGGTCGCCTCCCCGACTAAAATGAAAAGTATGGGTGGTGTCCACGAAGTCAGCTTATCGAAGATGGGAAGGAAGTTGGTAAAGTGGGTGAAGGAGTGCGAGGAAGGCGCTAAACACTGACCCTCACCAGCGACTTTGCGACCTCGGGTAGCATGTCGAAAATCTCGGCCACGTTAGTATATGATACCGCACCCTCTCAAATTCCTACGAACACGAAAAAAAAAAAAGGGAGGTAAGTTCTCTACCCTTATTTCCTTCTGTCTGATCTTTTAAATAAATAAATAAATAATGAACATATTGCATGTTTTATACTTCATGATTTTTAACAATAAATTCTTTTAGCAAAAAAAAAAATATAAATAAAAATCTTGTTCATAACAAAAGAAAATAAATAATTCTTTAAATTGTTACATACCATTTTCATACATGTACATAAATTTACATAAAAATAAACATCATTCTTTTACAAAACAAAACAAAACAAAAACATTAAAAAAAAAACAACCTTTATACATATAAATAATTTATTTTGCATCTTAGATATCACAAAAATGCATATTAGGACTGCATTTGCCATGTATATAATAAAGTGTGAAAAATTCATGCATCATCTTATAAAGTGTTCTACATTGCATCGCATCAAGTAGAATAATTCATGCATCCATTATGTGCATTTCATTTGTCCAATAAAATGCCATAGGAATGCGCTAAAAGGAGATAAAGTACCACCGATCATCAAAATAAATATCTTTGTGGCATTTACTATACCCTACTTGCGGTTGCATGTCTTGAAAATAAATCTAAGGGCATGAAAATATACGTTTTATCCGTTTTTATCAGAAAATATGCAGCGTTTCGGAAAAATTTAATTTGTACTCAGAATATTCCGTTTCGCGATTCTATCGCATGCAAAAATGTGATTTAGTGTAAAACATGCATCATATAGCCTCATTTGCATTTAGAATATAACTCATGCATAGTAGGGTCAAATAGTGACCACTATTTCAAATCATGCATCGCAAAAATAAATCATAGAAATTTCATACATTATCACTTAATTACATCATTTAGGCATAAATAGGACATGCATATGCATTACTAATAAAGTCAAAAGTGCTCCAAAAATCCCAAGCGGTCACGAGAAATTTAGCGGATCGAAACATAGCGAAAATTTCGAAAAAAGAAATCTTCTGATGAGTCGGAGGAGGTTGGACACATGAGTGTTCAGATCCCGCGAAAGGTTGCCCCGATCGTTCGTAGAATACGGTAAATGAGCTTATTCGGACCAAGAGGAGGTTCTCTCCTCCTCTGGTCTCAGGTGCATCGGTGCCTTCCCTTCTGGATCGCGAAGAAGATGCCATCTGCTAAGTAAAACAAAAATTGGCGGAAGAAAATCGAAAGAGCAAAAATAAAGAAAATAAAAAAAAGAGGACAGCTATGGGGCGGAAGAAGAAAGGAAAAGAATGAAAGAAGAAAGAAGGAAGAGAAGCGGTAGGCTTCCCTCACTTCCGTCCATTATAAGGGAGAAAAGGGGATTTTCCTTTTCCCCTCAAAGTTTGAAAGCTGACACTTTGATCCTCAAGTTTCAAAGTTTTCAAAATGGTCCACGAGCCTAACGGAAGTTAATAAGGTCAATCTTGTTAACCAAAATTGGCAACCATTCACCGGAGGACAAAGGAAATAACATCCCCAACGGATTAAAAGCAAAAAAAAAAAAAAAAAAAAAAAAAGAAAAAAGCAAAAAAAAGAAAGAAAGAAAAAAGAAAGAACAAGAATAAAATCCCCAAGAGAGAAGAACTACGTTTGGTCGATTCCTTGAATAAGATCGTAAGCAACCTATTTCGGTGAGCCGCGACCATCACAACAACAAAAATTCAAAAAATAATAAATAAGAATAAATTCCCGGCAAAGAGTGGCGAAAATGCCAAGATCAGCGAATCCGGCGACCACACAGGCGCAAAAGGTAAGTCAGGTACAGTATTCTTACTTTGACTTTAGAATAATTTCCTTTTAAGGAAAGTTTGCTTTTAAATAAAAGAAAAACTCTTTTTTCAAAATGAGTTTTGATTTCAAAAAAAGAAAAGAAAAAAAGTTTGCTTTTGTTTTCAAATAAAGAAAAACTCTTTTTCAAATTGAGTTTGATTTCAAAAAAAAGAAAGGAATATTTCAAAGAATATTTCAAAAACACAAAAGAGGAATATTTCAAAAACACAAAAAAAGAGGAATATTTGAAAAACAAAAAAAAAACAGAGAGCGAGAAAAAGAAAAAGGAAGGAAAAGAATGTTTTCCCATCACAATTTTCGAAAATACTTGAAGAGTGATCAATTCTGGTTTATGGATATTTGAAAGTTTTCGGGTTATGTGCGGAAACAAGGCGGCCGGCCGGACACAACTTTGAAAATCCTCTTAACGTTTCAACGACAAGGTATTGACCGGTTGAAATGTGGTGGCGAAAAAATATTCAAATCTTCATACAGGTATTTGACAGCGGTTTCGGACCAGGAGAATCGGACTTTTCGAAAAACACAAAATCTTTTTCCGTTGTGTTCTCGATTGGCCTTGACTCGAAACATGACATCCTCACTTGGTTGTAGTTTAGGTTTTTGGCTGAACTACGTTTGGTCTGATTTCCTTTAATAGGGGAACGTAGGCAACCGTTAGTAGGTCAGACCATCGAGCACATTAAATTCATATCGCTTAAAAGCTGCGATAACTTTTTTATAAGCGACTAAAAATGTCTAGGTTATAGAGTTTGGATAGCATGTTAGCGTGCATAATAACTTTACCAATTGCATTCTCCGTTCTTAAATGAGCGAAATTGGAGAGTCTATTGTTTATCAACGATGTTCGTCTACTTAGTAAGCCTTGGGTTACAGTAGACTCCATCGTTGAGGGGCTATGTAGACACCCAATTTTGTACCCAGTATGTGGTGACATAAAATATCAAGAGCTGTTAAAACTTAACAAATGTCAAGTTACTGAGTCAAAAATCTGGAAGGGATCATGCGGCATGGCTTTGGAAAGTGCAAAAAATTGAAAGATGGAAGGCTGGCAGTTGGTGGGTGCCTGCCTCTTGGTGCCGCACCAAGCATGGCAATGTTGGCACCGAGACTTTCACTATTCATCTCTCTCGGATGTAAAATGTACAAGCGAGCGCAAGGTACAAGTGGGCGTCACGAGGGAGAAAGCAAAAAATTCCAGCGTGTCCCTCGGCCTTCACTATAAATAGAAGCCTCCAGGCTTCTCATTTCGTGCTCATTTCCTCCATGATTTTTGTCGCGTGAAGCTTCAATATTCTACTATTAGTCTGAGAGGTGCGAGATAGGTGAGTGGGCCCAGAATCTCAAACCCCGTCAAACTACGCCAAAATAAAAACCCATAGGTTATAAGTCCCTAACCTAGTTGTTGGGTATCCACCTCATTTCCCAGTCAAAAATCCCAAAGGCGTTACTCTACTGAGTAGCAGTGATCAAAAAACTAAGTCTAGGTTCCGACCAAAAAGGCCAAAACCTACCCAAATAAGTTGTCACTCACTTGCCCAGTTGACAAGCCCAAACTCTCGAAATAAGCGGTCATTACGCCCAAATCAAAACAACAACCACACAACAACAACAAAGACTCCCTCTCACTGAAGGACGGAGAGCGAGCACACCATTGCTGCTCTAAAAGGTAAAACCTTTAAGGCGCCGTTTATTTTATTTACTTTTACTTTTACGTCTTTTATTTATTCTTAAAATTGTTATTTAAATCCGGTATAATGTAGCCAATATAAGCGTTATTAACGGATTAGAATAGGAAATATTTTGTAAGAGCCGTTATAATTACCAAATATTCTTAAGTATGTTTGTAATTTATTGTAAGGAAATGCGAGTCCGTAAATAATGTGGCCACAAATGTATTTGTTTAAATTTTACGTCTCTTTAATACCTTATTTATTTGCGAGATAAATATGACAATAAGCATACTTGACCAAAAACCATTTTCGAGACCGAAAGGGCGAGTTTGGTGCCTAACACCTTCCCAACTCGTAACTTAGCCTCAGAACCCGTTTTCTTTTTCTCACGGTTTATTTTCTTTTCTTTGGTTTTGCTTTATTTGCCTTAAAATAAAGATGGCGACTCTAAAACTTTCGGATTCGATGGGGCCTCGCAACATTCCCTCTTTGCACTTTCCGTTCTCCCTAAAAAGGGAATCGGGGAATGGAGAAGTGATGTATTCTCATATCTGGTATCCCTAAACAAGGGATAACTTGATGCGGGAAACCCAAAGCTCCATAAGTAATCGAATGGGCCATAAGGCTATTTTAATAAATCCGTAGTGGGCGTCATAATATCCTTTTGCACTTTGCATTTTCCCTAAAAAGGGAAAATAGGAATGAAAGAGGTAATGCATTCCCATATCCGGTATCCCCTAAACAAGGGATAACTTGATGCGGAAACCATCGGTTCCCATATTGGATACAAAAATCCACTCAAGGCAAGCCAGAGGCACATTCTAACGTGCTAATATAGACAACACTCCTCTCGCACTTTTGATTTCGTCTTCCCTAAACAAGGGAGGGTGGAGCAGAGCGGTGGTGTCCCGCGCATCCTGCCGTCTGGCGCACCCCTATCCAGGCGCGGGCGAGTCGCACCAGGAGAACCTCACGGGGGTCAAGCGTAAAATCCTTCTACTTAGAAAATATCTTAAGTTCCCACTTTTGGGCCAAATTTTTTCTTTAAATAGACCTTGAACCGCCCTTTCCAAAACTTTACGAAAACCCTTTGTCTGAATATTTCTCTCTCTATTCAAACCCTCTCTCTCTCTCTCTCTGCAACTGCTCTCTCCATTTCCAAATTATTCTTGTTTCTTCTTCTCATCAGCAACAATGGTATGTTCTTCTTCTCTCCGACTTGCTATTCATTAATCTTTGCTTAGTATTTCGTTTTTTAAGATACCTGTTATGGAATTCGAAAGGTCGCTTTCGCGTATCTGACAGCAACCGCCATTGTCGTTCTTCAAAACCTAGAAACTAACAGTCTTTCATATGCTTTGAGTACTCATTTCGTTTAGTATTCATCTGTTAAATGTTTCTCTGATTTGCTTAACCTAAACATTCAAGGGTTTCAAAAATTTTCATCGAAAATTTCAATAAATCCAGAAAACTTGAAATCCTTGCTTGTTTATCATGTGTGATAAAAAGCCCTCATTTCTGGCTGTATTCTTTCAGGTAAAATCTTCAAAATCGAAGCGGAGCAACATGAAGGAGTTGGACCCAGAAAAAGACATCCAACCGAGTTTGGACGTCAATCTTCCTGGGTACCCTACTTTTCCCGCTGCTCACGATGTCATCGTCACCCTGGACCCAAAACTTTATATTCCCGGAATGTGCATAGACCTCCAATCCGTCTGCACAATTGCCACCGGAGTCAAGGCCTACGAAGATATGAACGCTTCGGGGATTCTACCACTCTTCTGCCTCAACGACGAAAGCTACAATATTCTCCTGGCTGAAGAGTTCTACCAACGAATGGAGCTCAGAAATCAAAATGTTCTTCGTGGATGGATTCGAGGCCGACCAATCTCCATCACTGCCAAGACCATCTCCACCATTATTGGTGTGCACTTTGGTGGTGCCCTTGAATCAACAATTGTTGAGGCTAATCATGCCTGGGAAGCAATGAGGGGAATTGATACCCCAAGGGAACCTCAGGGGAAGATGCTGAGGAATCTCTTCCCGCTGGACGTCTACTGCTCCAGCCATTTGATCGACAAAGTGCTTGTTCAAGCGAGCCCATGATATGTTCTTGCCAGTTGAACCTCACAAGTGCCGTCTATCTTCAGACCCACCTCAACTTCGGCACTATTGTCTTCAACGAACTGAAGCAGTGGGTTGAAAAAGTCAAGAATAACCCCAACTGCAAATGACCATTTGTCAGACTGATCAATGTCCTCCTGCGAGACACAAAGAAGGTTAACTCTTCCGTTAAAAAGGATGAACTTATAACGGTGTCAAAGGACAAACAGTTGACCGCTTCGTTCTTCAATAAGTATACAGAATATGAGAACAAGCGAAGGAAGCTAAAAGGTCTTCGGCCCATCTCTTTAGAAAAGGTTGCTAAGACCGTGCCCATTATCGTTACACGCTTTAACAAGGAAGCATATGAAGCGGCTAGCAAGACCTTCAAAAAGGCGTCTGATAAGTTTGATGACCAAGTTGCCCAGATCCTTCACCAGCAAGCCAAAGATTTGGCTGACGAGGCAAAGCAGCTATTAAGGTCCAAGCAAGCAGGAAAGGCCAAAAAGGCTCGGGCTGCAGAAGTGGAAGCTGAAGAGCGACAGGCTAAATGGATAAGGAAAGAGCTGAAGGAAGGCCGAAAGGACAAGTCTGTCGACTACTCTTCTTCTGCTACCGGTCAACCTTCTACTCCAGCACAATCCTCTCAAGCTCAACCAACCCCTTTGTGGGTCCCAACGGGCACAATAATAAGCTAGAGGGGGGTTGAATAGCTTATTGTACACTTAAAACTTTTAAGTAAGTTCTTTGAAAGGTACTTTCAATCTATTGAAAAGATTGAAGTAGCGGAAGTCTTTCAATAAATGAATCAGTGCTGTAGATAAGGACTACTGGGTAGACCTTAGCAGATTACTTAAATTTGCTGTAAAGGGTAAAGATAAATAAAATATAAAGCAGAACAATGATCAGACAAACAGTTAAGAAATAAACACAAGTATTTTGGGATGGTTCACACTATAAAGAGTGCTACGTCCACCACCAAGGCAGTCAACCTTGGATTTAAATAGTGCACTATGTTTTCCACTAGATCTATTACAAAGAATATTCCCAATGGATCGTGTACAAAATATTGACTTGTGTTTGGGGTTAAGGAATTATATATTTTTTTTTTTAGGGAAGCAGGGCAGCACCTGCGAATTTATTAAAATAAATGGAAATATACAAACTTAAGGGGGACAACCAGCCTTACCCTTTGAGCGGGGGACAAAGGAGCGACCTCAAAAAAAGAGAAAGTACAAAGGGGAAAGATAAAAACTAAGAGATACGAACATGAGCAACCCCTTGGCCATCTAAAATAATATTGCCTCTAATAAATGAAGGAATGTCTGCGATAGAAGAGAATTCTGAATTAGCTCCTTGATCAATAGCAAGATTTGCAAGCCCATCTGCAACAGAGTTAGCTTCTCGATAACAATGACGAAAAATAAATTGACAATCTCTTTGCATGGAGAGGAGAACACGCACATAGTAAATGCCGACCAAGTGGGATGAAGCCTTTAGTGAGCCAGTTAAACACAACCATGGAGTCCATTTCAACAATAGCATGCATAAAGCCCTTTGCATGAAGCCAAGAAACACCTTGAACAAGGGCCTTCAGCTCAGCTTCATTATTTGTTGCCAAACCATAAAATGAAGAGAAGGCGTAGATAACTTCACCTTGATAATTACGAATAATGCCTCCTCCACCACTAATTCCCGGATTCCCACGGGCTCCATCGTGTTTAGCAAGAGAAGCAACGGAGGCTTTAACCAAGAAACAGCTTGGATTTTAACTGAGCGCCTAGCAACATAAGAAACGAGACCAGATTGATGGAAGGCTAACCAAATCGAAGCGGCTAGAGATCCATGAAGAAAAAGGTGAGAGAACGTTTCGATAGAAGGCTCAGAGCAGCAAAGACATCGAGAAGCAAGTGAAAACCTCTATGTAACAATGCTTCATCAACGGGGAGGCGCCAAGAAATAATCTCCAAAGGAAGATACCAATTTTCTTGGGAAGGAGCTTGTGCCATATAAATTTGGATGAGAGCAAAGATGAGGAAACAGCCGAACAAGCCGATAAGAAGATAGAGAGAATCGGCTGAAGAGTTCTTTGACCAACAAGGCATATCTTCGTCGTGAAGCGAGATTTTGTTGTTAATAATATACTCGGTAGCACCTCGAGGAAGGATCTCTTTAGCCATCGTGGTTAGGTGTTTTCCGCATCGATCAAACGACTCTTTAACATGTTGAATAGAACAGCCCACAGGGCTAGTGAGATGTTGATGAGGAGCAGTTGTCATACCAAATTGAGCAGTCACCCCGACCAATATTCCATATAATCGGCGATTCGCAGCAACAGTGAATTTGCTTTAAACGCCACCAAACATGAGAGCCACGCGAAGAAGAGAAGGTCACATGCAAAGAGTGACAGTATCGAGCTTTTAAGAAAGAGGCCCAGAAACTATTGGATGTTCTAAAGCGCCACCACAGGCTTGATTGAGAAAGCTTGAACCAAAAGGCGTCAAAGACGGGATGCCAAGACCCCGCAGTTGAGGTTTGCAACAAGTGCTCCAAGCGACCCAATGAGCTTTGCGAGCCATCCTGACCACTCCAAAAGAAATTGGCAAAGACTCGCTCCAAGGAATTAATCACAGACTTTGGCGGATCTAGGGAAGCTAACAGGTAAGCCGTTGAAGAATGGAGCACATGGCGAATTAAGGTAATCTTACCACCGCATTTAAAAGACCCGACCAAGATTCCATTTTGTTTGGAGCTTTGAAAAAGGGGATCAAACATTGACCTCTTCTTGCGACCATAGTAAAGGGACAACCCAAATAGGAAATAGGAGAGATCCCAATTGAATACCCAAAGAAGAGGAGATACTGCTCTCAAAGAACTTGTAGAGGGAGAAACAAAAATCTTGTTTTTTGCTTTATTAACTAGCTGACCAGAAAGTTGTTCATAAGATTGAAGAGTCTCCAAATGAAGCTGAAGGGATCTACGGTTGCCATTGCAAAAAATTATAAGATCGTCAGCAAAAGATAGGTGAGAGACAATTGGACACCCGCTCAAGGTTGAAAAGCGGACACAATGATGTGATTCATGCAGATTGTTAAGACTTCTACTAAGAGCTTCAGCAGCCAAAAGAAAGAGGCTAGGAGATAAAGGATCGCCCTGGCGAAGACCCCGGGAAGATTGGAAGAAACCAGCCGGACTGCCATTAACAAGAACCGAAAACCAATTTTCTGAAATGAGCCTCCAAACAAGATCGATAAAGATTTCATGAAAGCCAAATTTCCGAAGGACTTGAGCTAGAAAAGGCCAGGAGACCCGATCAAAAGCTTTGGCCATGTCTAGCTTTATAACAATGTTAGAGCCGTTAACCTTTTTTCCCAGAAAAGACATCATTTCTTGAGCCAAGAGGATATTGTCTTGGATGACTCGATCTTTCGTGAATACACTCTGATTTGGACAGATAATGTGTGGGAGGATAGAAGCGAGCCGATCAGCCAAAATTTTTGATATGATTTTGTTACAGAAATTGCAGAGACTTATGGGTCTCAGATCCTGAAAAGTTGTCGGAGAATCAACTTTAGGGATTGTAACAATAAAAGTGTTGGTCCACGAGCGAGGGAGAGAGAAGCCTGCAAAAAATTCTTTGATGGCAAGAAGGAGATCTTCCTTGATGATGTCCCAACAAGAAACAAAAAAACACCCGGAAAAACCATCAGGACCCGGAGCACTGTCCGAGCTTAAACCTGAAACTGAGGACCATAACTCCTCTATGGAAGGAGGACGAATTAAGCTGTTATTCCAATCTTCATTTATTAGAGCTGGGAGCATATCCAAATCATATTGGGTTGGATGGGTAGATGCAGCGAGTTGAGTATGATAAAATAAAACTGCCCCATTCGCTATGTCCTCTTCGGATTCCAGCAAACTGCCATCATTATTATGAATGGAATGAATATGGAGCCGTCTTTGAGATTGACGAACAGAAGCATGGAAAATTTTAGTGTTTTCGTCACCTTCCTTGAACCACCTAACGCGAGATTTGCACGATTTTCCCCGCTTGGATGGCTTCCTCAGTTGAGATGGCTTTACGAAGAGCTGCTTGAGCTTGCATAAGATCTGCACGATTTTCCCCGCTTGGATTTAATTCAAAGAAAAGCTCTTTTTCCAGAACACTATCCTCATCCAACTTGACCGTAAAAATGTTACCAAAGTGTCTTTATTCCAGGTTTGAAGAGCCTTCTTAGAAGCTTTAAGTTTAAGGGAGAAAGTCACCATGGGGCGACCACAGGGACCGCATTCCAAGCGGTCGAACAACATCTTGAAAAGAGGGGTGTTTGGCCCATACATTAAGGAACCGAATGGGCGAGCTTTAGAGGCTCCATGTCGAGAAATATGCAAGAGCAAGGGGAATGGTCGAACATGTGCGATTCGTATGCCGAATGAAGAGTGAGAGAAACTGTCAAGCCATTTGTTGTTGCAAAAAATACGATCAATGCACTGATGAATGGTTAAGGAATTAAATATCTGTGACAACAAGATATTTAATTCGTGCAGAAGTATAGCTATTGAATGAATAACAACAAGAAGTAAAACAATAAATGTTGATGCACGGCTTCTTGTTGTTGACGAGGACTTCTGGATCTGTTGAGGATCTCTTGAATGCACTGAGTAGTAAGACTTAGAGTTGTAGAGTTTCAGAGCAATTCTTCAGGTGTTCGATGTATCTCACTTTTTCTTCAGTCTTTAATGGCAGTATTTATAGCAGGTGCACTCCAAAGATCTGTTGGAGAAGACGAAGACTTTAACAACTCTATTAGGTTGAATGCATTAAATGCATGGGGCTGTCAGTCAGGAATTTCATCTTCACAGATATCGAGCAGGAAATGATTTATGAGATCTTCTGAAAGTTGGGCAATCTTGATGTCAGATCTAAGAGAGTTGTTACGCATGCAGGTATACCGCGCCACCTTTCCTGCTCAGCGTAAAAAGTCTTCTTGCTTTTCGGAAACTTTTCTGACGTCGGTTTGAGGTGTCAGGGAATGTCTCAATTTAAATTCAAACATAGATAAGGATAAATTTAAATTGATCCATTAATCCTTGCTGGACAGGACACGTCATGAATGACCAGGTGTATACAAGGTCTGCCGTTAGTAAGACTGAGCAGGTCTTCCGGTGAAGCCTTGAAGAGGTCTTCCGCTGAACCTGTAAAGTCCTATAAAAACTATACTTTGGCAAAGTTCTATACACAGTTGCCACGCTAATCGATACGCAACACGATTAGCCACTGAAGTATAAAACTAGGGTAATGTATGAACAGATATAAATCTAACAAAATAAGAATCAACACCCTTCTACCCAGCCTTCTCCTAAAACCAAACGACCACCCTCCCCTTCACCTGTACCCTCACCAAAGCCAAAACGTAGGCGACTACGTAAAACCTTTGAAGACCAGCCACCTGCAGACATTCCAGCCTCTACCGATGACGCAGCTGAGCCCCCTATTCAGCTGCTAAGGAAGAAAAGAAGGTATGCCGGCACTCAACCCTCTACCGCCACACAAACCACTACCGACAGCCAAACCCCTACCGCTCACCAACCCCCTACCATTAACCAACCCTCTACCGCCACAACAAGCCAACCCACTCCTACTCAGTCACCTACTCAGAGGACTTCGCCCCCTACGGAGGAGCCTATCCCTCAGGAGGAGCCTCAGAGACAGGAGGAGCCTACCCGAACTCCTACCCTCCTCCTTCGCCTTTCAACTACTCTCCTAACCCATCTACCCCTACCTCTCCTCATCATACCCAAACCACTTCATCAACACCATCCAAGCCAACCCAACCTTCACCAATCAAACCTCTAGATCCTGCTGCCTCTAAATTCCTTTTTGGGCTTTCATCAGTAGCAGATCTTTTCCCCCAAGATCAACCACAACCACAACCACAACCACAGTTTCACAAACCCAAAAGACTTTTCTATCCAGCCCCCTCTTTTTGGTTCTCTACCGACCCTTTACCCAAATAATCAATATTCAGTGACAATTCTAACACTGACATTGAGCTAGATTCTCCCCAACCCCTCCTCCCTCCCCACCAAAAATCGTCTCCTCTTCTGCCAACACCATCCCCACGCAAGACTCAACCTCTTCTGGCTCAGTCACTCCACCTCTCCAACAGCCCTTTCGACCCTTGTCCCCTGGAGCTACCTCCTCTGCCGATGCTGCTCACATTCACATTGGCCAGGAACCTTTCCTCTCGGTAGGCCAATCTTTGAAATTTTGTCTCAAGGGCGCTATCTATCGAAAAGGCTAGGCGAGTGACAAGCATCTCTACCATTTGAAATAGTCCTTGCTTGCGTCCAAAACCAATGAAAGAACTGCTGCTCTTCTTCGACAATTCCAAGAAGATGTGTGGACTCGTTTTGGGCGGATGAGACATGAGTTTACGAACCTCAAGATCAACATTGAAGCTCAACGAGATGAATGTGTCCGGCTCTACTCATCTCTCTTCTATGAGTTGTTCCACGCTATCGTACTTCATCTCGGCCACAACCGCCCACCTGTCCTCGAGCTCAACAACATAGCTCGCGACTCAGCTCATGACACTATGAATGCTCGACATGATCGTGATCTGGCCATCACGGAGGAGAAGCAAATGCAGTCTATCAATCGTATGCTTATGGAAGAGAACAGCCGTCTTCGTGAAGAACTCGACTACCGTTCTCGTTCCACTAGACCTCCCACAGATGCCGATGACGAATACGTCCGAAGAACTGAAGAACTAGAGCGACAGCGAAGGGAAAAAGAAGCAGCATACAAAGGAAAAGGGAAAAGACCTTGGTAAAATTTGTATCTGTTCTTCCCTTAAACTTTGTATCTATCCTTATTTTTTGAAAACTCTGTAAACATTAAACTTCTCGTTTATAATATATAAGATTAATTGCCTTTCAAAATTCTGTTTATTGTTTAAATTCTTGTTATTTCATTTCAAATACCTGCTTAGAATTTAAACACTCAGTTTAAATTTATTTGAACTATTTTGCTGCTAATATGTGTGCTGTTGTTCTACTATTTCCTTATATTTTGTAAACACATAGATTAGTCTTTACACTTGAGGTGTTCTACTGTTTGATAGAGGCATATCTTCCGTTATAAAACTAAGAATTCTCTTAGACATGTTATTATCTATCACATAGTCGGTTATAGCCCTCATTTGTAGTAATGATGACCAGATATAAATAGGAGGAGATTGTTGATACTCATTGTATTTAGATTTATATCTGCTCATACATTACATTAGTTTTATACATCAGTGGCTAATTGGGTTGCGTATCGATTAGCGTGGCAACTGTGTATAAAACTTTGCCTAGAATAGTTTTTATAGGACTTCACAGGTTCAGCGGAAGACCTCCTTTAAAGCTTCACCGGAAGACTTGCTACAGCATACAACGGCAGACCTTGTCTACACTCGGTCAACCATGATGTGTCTAGTCAAACAATTACTAGTGGATCAATTTAAGTTTACCCTTATCAGTTTGAATTTAAATTGAGACATTCCACGACATCTCGGCAGGTCAGGTCAACTTGACTTTCAGCGAGGGAAGACTTTGTGAGGCGAGCAAAGTAAAAGCGAGGAAAATAGGCGTCACCTGCATGCGTAACAACTCTTACATTCGACATCCAGATTGCCCGACTTCCAGTCTCTGCAAAAGATCTCTGCACCCATTCCCTGCTCGATATCTGTGAAGACGAAAATCTCCAAAACAGCTTCATGCATTTAATGCATTCAACCTAATAGAGTTGTTAAGTCTTCGTCTTCTCCAACGGATCTCCAGAATGCTCCTGCTATAAATGCTACCATTAAAGTTTGAAGAAAAACACTTGATGAAATGCTCTGAAAATATACAACAACTCTAAGTCTTTATACTCAGTGCATTCAAGAGATCCTAAACAGATCAAGAAGTCCTCGACAACAACAAGAAGCTCTGCATCAACATTTATTACTTTACTTCTTGTTGTTCTCATTCATAGCTATTCTTCTGCACGAATTAAATATCTTGTTTTTCTAGATATTTAATTCCTAAACCCCCAAACACAAGTCAAGATTTTGTACACGATCCATTGGGAATATTCTTTGTAATAGATCTAGTGGAAAACATAGTGCACTATTTAAATCCAAGGTTGACTGCCTTGGTGGTGGACATAACACTTTTTATAGTGTGAACCATCCCAAAATACTTGTGTTATTCCTTTACTGTTTGTCTACTTATTGAACTGTTTATTACTTCGTTTATCTTTATCCTTAACAGCAAACTTAAGTAACCAGTTAAAGTCTACCGGTAGTCCTTATCGGCAGACTTGAACCAGTTTCTTTGCAAGACTTTCGCTACTTCAATCTTCCTAATAGATTGTAAGTGCTTGTCAAAAGAACTTACTTAAAAAGTTTTTAAGTGTATAATAAGCTATTCAACCCCCCTTCTAGCTTATTATTGTGCCCTTTGGGACTCACAATATCTGAAAGTTGTTGTGAGATTATCTCCTCGAGGGGTGCAAACCTCGGAACGTGGAATAATCAGTTTCTTGCATTATATCTGAAAGTTGCAGTAGGATCGTCCTCAAGGGGCATAACCCCGGGACGTGAAAATGATCAAATCCCATCCAGTTTGTGTTGGATTATCTCCTCGAGGGGTGCAAACCCCGGGACGTGGAATAATCAAGTATCCCATCCAGCTTGAGTTGGATCATCTCCTCAAGGGGTGCATACCCCGGGACGTGGAATGATCAGGATCCCATCCATCCCATCAAGTGCTGCTTGTTTGCATGAGGCCAAACTATGTTTGGTTTGATTCCTAAAAAGGGATACCTAGGCAGCATATTTCGGTAGGTGCGACCATCAAAGCATTTTATTGCATATCTGCTTAAAAACCACGATAACTTGCTATAACCGACTAAATATGTCTAAGGCATGTGAGATTTGGACTGCACCCTAAACTATTGCATTATAACTGCTACCTATTGCATTACTCCCTATTATAATTTCCATGAAATTCGGGAGTCTATTTCTTATCAACGATGTTCGTTTACTTGGTAAGTTTCAGTTTACCCGTAAACTCCATCGTTAGGGGCTCTGTAGACACCCCAATTTCGTACCCCTGGTATATGACATGACATGAAATATCAAGACCTGTTAAAAACTAACAAATGTCAAGTTACAGGGTTAAAAGTACAAAAGAAAAAGTAGGATGCGTAAACAGTGAAATGCAGGGGGCCTAACTGCCAAAAAGAAGATCAAAAAGCCCCCTGGCGCCGCCCATGGACCCTCTGGGCGCCGCGCCAGCCCTCTCCATGGGTGGCGCAGTGCT
Source organism: Codonopsis lanceolata (assembly GCA_013146195.2). Lineage (NCBI taxonomy): Eukaryota > Viridiplantae > Streptophyta > Magnoliopsida > Asterales > Campanulaceae > Codonopsis > Codonopsis lanceolata. The sequence goes on from CM028383.1 coordinate 40,489,251, forward strand.
CTGTGCAAGCAGTTTGCCTTCGGTGCAATTCTCTCAGTGCGCAGTACAAGCCGATGAAGCACAAAATGAGAAATCTTAATCACGAAAGAATCCTCTCTCTAGCCTATAAATAGAGGCATCCGTCTTGTGAATTCATACACAGTTAACACACACTGTTAGCAGTTCACACACTACGCAATTGTGAATTTTTCCTGAGAGCGTTGTGAGATTTCCTCCTCTAGTCTCGAAGCTCCGCCAAATCTCCCCCAAACACTAAAACCAACCGGTCAAAGTGAAACCTAGCTGCCCTGCTAGGATTCCACCCTATTCCTCCGGTCCAAAAAATCCAAAAGCAAGCAGTTGCTCTGCCCGAATCCAGACACCAAATCTGCAAAAAGTAAGCAATTGCTCTACCCAAAATTCGACAGCATCAAACAAACAACAACAAAAAAACAAGCAGTTGCTTTGCCCGATTCTCGAGGCCTGAAAGCAACTTTTGGAAGCAGTCACTCTGCCCGAATCCCCGTAACAACACAGCAGCAAAAAAAAAAGACTCCCTCTACCTGAAAGACAGAGCGAGCGCATACTAAGCCTGCCAGAAGCTAGTTGGTATGGGATAAAACCCACATGCTTCAAGAGGCAGGTTATTTAAAGTTTTTTTTATATAAAAGTGTTATTTAGGTTAGAAAAATGCAAGCAATATAAGCAGTTGTGCTGCACAAATTTCTATAAGGAAAAAGCACTAAAAAGAGCCATTATTATGGCTAAAATTTTATAATATATTTGTAACTCCCGGAAGGAGGCTGTGGCAAGCATTGTAATAATATATGTATAGATATATGTATATTTAAATGTTTTATTCATCTGTAAAATAAATATAATAAAAGCATATTTTAGCCAAAAAAACTATTTTTAGACCGAAAAGGCAAGTTGGGTGCCTAACACCTTCCCACCTCGTAACTTAGCCTTCGAACCTTTTGCAAATCGGGTTACATTTGGTTTTTATGTATTTTTCCTTAAAATAAAGATGGCGACTCTGTTGTAATATTTTGAGTCCACAACGAGGCCGGGCGTATTCCACGCGCTTAAAGGTTTATTTTGAAACCACCCGCTTCTCGGTAGCGGGAGAATCGGTTATAAATCGAGGCACTCACAACTGCGTGAGAAACTTTCACCGCAGTCTGTTCTCCTGAGAGAACACTGAGGACATTTTCCTCTCCAGCCCCGAAGCTCTGCCAAATCCTTCCGTCTTATTCCACTGGTTCAAAAGAACCAAAAGAGCGATTGCCTGCCGGGACGGGCGTCAAATCGGCCAAAGCAAGTAGTTTCTCGCCGATTTGAGCAGCGCAAGCACGCAAAAGCGGTTGTGCCACCGGATCGAGGCGAAAACAACAAAAGGAGCGCGTTATGCTACACGAAACCCCCATAACAAAAAAAGCAAAAAGACTCCCAATTACTGAAGGACAGAGCAAGCACACCCTAAAGTCTACCAGAAGGAAGTTTGGTACGGGATAAAACCATCACGCTTCAAGAGGTAGGTACTTTATAATTTTATTTACTTTTTATCTTTAAAAAATGCTATTTAAAATAGTCATATATCACGAAATAAGCAGTTATGCTGCCCAAAATTCTATAACAAATAACACTAAAATAAGCCGTTATTATGAAGAAATTTTTATAAATATATTTACAACTCTAAAATGAGGCTGCTATAAGTTTATTTCTTTCTTTCATTATATATACATATATATTTTAAATTTTTTATTTAAACTGTTAATTTTATAAAAAAAACATATTTAGCCAAAAACTATTTTGAGACCAAAAGGGCGAGTTGGGTGCCTAACCCCTTCCCAACTCGTAACTTAGCCTCCGAACCCTTTTACAAATCTGGTTATTTTTTGTCTTTCTTTGTTTATTCTTAAAATAAAGATGGTGACTCTGTTATTCACATATTGAGTCCACAAATTGAGGCCAGACGTATTCCACGCGTTTGAAAGGTTTTTCTTTTCCAAAAACCACCCGCTTTCTTAGTCGCATGGGAGAGGTCGAAAAACGGGGCACTCACAATACTATTATGGGATAAACCTTAGGGTTGGGGTGCACAATGTGATTTGGTGGATACTTTTGAAGGGAATTGTAATTTGGCATAATTATAAGGAAAATATTATCCTTACAACTAATTATATTACTTTCCTTACAACTAAGTGAAAAACTGCAAAGTTGTTTTGGACGAAGACATTTTTGTTCTTTTTCAAGGCTTAATTATAAGGAAAGTTATAAAATTAGTTGTAAGGATAGTAACGTTGTTATTATAATTTTTCTAATATTTAAATTAAAAATTAAAAAATTACATTACTCTCAAAAATGATATTTAGAATTAATTTAATTTATTTTGTTATCATTAGTTTTCTTCCATCAACTAGACCCATCACCATTATTATCTCAAATAACACCATTAACCCAAAAATCATTTTTTTGATTTTTTTTTGTCTAATTCTTTACTCATTCGTTCAAATTAACTTATATGCAAAACTCGACATTTATAGACCCACCACCACCACAACCTTAAATTTCACTATTTACAAATACAAATTAATTTTTTTGAATTTTCAAATTTGAAGATTGAAACTCAAACCCATATGAAGATTTGAAAAATTGATGATTTGGAAATCTAACAATGGCATATTCCACCTAAACCGTTATTATCATGCTTACAATCACCTCAAACACCACTCCTAACCACCACCACCTGTGAGAACCCAAATCCATTACTTTTATTGCATCATTATAACATGCTCATTACATGCCTTGACATGTTAACTAGTTCATACTATTGAAACCATGCTTGCATTAGGTTGACTGCGATCATAGTCGCTTGTATGCCTTCCTTACATGCATGTCTTGTTGTACTTGCTTTGACCAATGCCTTAGTGCTTAACTGAGTCCTAATAGAGCCTTAGTACATTCCTTGCATGTTTTATAACTTCAATCTAGGCCATTGTATGCTTGGTTGAGAGTTCAGAAGCATTGTTGCTTCAATTGACCTTTTGACTAGTAGAGTCTCTCGGTCTGCCTTCTTCTTGCCTCGTTTCGTGTTTTGAGACTCGTGATTTGTTAACTTGAATCCTAGACCTTTTTTACTAGTCCTTAACATGATTTAGAATGTCCATTCATGCTTGTAGTATCCTTGTTAAACCCGTTATTTAATCGTTTGATTGTTCTTCGTGAGTTTCGCCCTCGATTCCTCCTTGTTCCGGGTGATGTTCGGACTGTTTTGGACGTGTTTTGAGTGTACTAAACATCCATAATGGTTTGGGGTTGCATTGGACACATTTAGGACTTGTTTTCAAGTCATTTTGGCCTTCCAGACACCTGAGCGCTCGCCCAACCAATTGACTGAGCGAGTGCCCAAAATCCAGCAGCACTAGGAAATGAGAAGAGGCTGAGCGTTCACTCAGCCATCACCCTGAGCGGCCGCTCAGTGCCTGCACCAGCATTACAGGATTTTCAATTTTGGGATTTTTGGCTTGAACCCTTGAACCCTATCCGACCCAATTCAAACCCTCACATGTATTGTGACCTCTTTAGGTTTAATTTCAATCTTTGGATGTGTTTAAATCAAGGGCCAATATGAATTGACCAATAGAAGCCTTAATAACCCTTGGTTAGGATTGACCCACCTTTAGTGACTTCATCTCCCTAAACTCATTGACAGCCATTTCCTCTATTGTTGAGCTGAGTTCTAGTGAGAGAAAGAGAGCCGTGAAGATCCTTCACCTTGCTTGCATCATTACCGGAGATCCGACCATCGGATTTTCGAGTGGAGACCACCAAATCAAAGCTCTTGCTCCCTAGTTTCACAATCCTTACTTTGTTTTGTCATCAAACCATTGGATTTCGAATAAGCTAAGCACCCAATCCCCTGTTTTTGTATGCTCAATATTAAGCATGCTCCCTTCATGATAGTTTCTAGTTACATGTTCAAGAAGACATGCACCACGTTAATAACTTGAAATTCTTTAAGTTAATTTTATGTAAATTTTGGGTTAATGACTCAAAATTGATAATTTGGACTTGTGTCAAGCATGAATAATGTTCTAGAATGGATTTGGAATAACTATTGTTCTTGGACTTGTTGTGAATTGTAACTTTAAAAATGATGAACATGTTAGGGTTCACAATTTGGGAACTTGGATCTTGAAGGACTAAAAGTCATGAATGACTTAGTAGTGTAATTGTAAATGAATCGAGAACATAGAAAAGAGCGATGAATCGCATATAACATTCATCCTATATTTGGAATTAATTTAGCGATAACTCAACAGAGTTGCACTTGGAGAGTCATTGAACAATACCGACTCTATAATCAATCCCTACGATGTTTAGAGTTCGATTGAATTGTATTATAGCTTTCTAGAATTCTTAACATGATTGATATCATGCTTGACTTGTATATCGTAAAGTAACATGACTATTTGATTAGACGAGTCGCTCTTGTCGTCCTCGCTCCCTTACTTGATTTATTACGTGAGTAAACATCTACTTGACTCGGATGAGTTCGCTCTTGTCGAACTCGCTCCTTACATGATTTTGTGTGACAAGTAAATAACTACTTGGCATACCATTAGTCCAGCTGACATTACTTGAATTGTCTTGATGGTCAACGGTGCATCGCCGTCATGAATTGCGAGATTCATGGTAGTGATGGGTCGCCACACCATAAACTTGCACACACCCTTCACTACTGATCACAGTGGAGAAGAGTACCTCGTCGTAACCAATGGGCGCTTGGAACAATACTATCGTGGTCGATGTATCATACATGTGCATCTGACAAATACAATCGTGATAACCTTGTCTATTTCAGGATCTACAAAGCGGAACCGGTTCCATAACATATCCTTATCCTATGTGATTTATTTAAAGCACCTATGTGAAAACAACGTGCATCGTGACATGAGAACTACGTGCTAGTATGATCTTGCTTGATACGTGTTATGTATGCCTTGCATTATATTCTGTCATGCATATTGGTGGCTTACAAAGTCTTTATGACTTACCCCCTCCATTTTACTGTTTTAGATTCTAATCATCCAGGACCGTCTCGTTGAGGTTGATCGTCTACTCTTGTTCGTGATCGCGCGCTTAGAGGTGGTAGCGTTGGCTTTTGGTTTCTCTTTTTGCAAGGACGCTTGGGTTTAAAGCAAGTCACTTAGACTTCGCTTGGGAATGTGTAATTGTAGTAGCTTGTACTTGTTGTAGACTAAGACTAATAGTACTACTTATGTTTCTAGTCGTTTGCCGGCACTTGTAGGTTGAGCCTTGCTTGCATGTATTGGTTCACTCGTTAAGACTTCCGCTGAGCATCCCATTGGCTCTTAATTACTTTTGTTGTCCCTTCGGCGTGTTTAGCCGTTGAGGTGTATATATATTAGCATGAATTGTTTAGTTGTTGGGTTCCGGTTGTAAATTCGTCAATGACTTGGTTTACTTGCTATTAACTGTTATATCATGTTCTAAAGTTTTAAATTATTCCGTCTTTTTAGTGCCGAGTTGTACTACGTGTCCAATATTGCGTCACGTCAGTTTTGAAAATTGAGTCCTTGTTTGCTTGTCTTGTCCTTATTTGGACGGCACGACCCGCGATCCCTCCTCGGGGTCGGGGTTGGGTCATCACACCACCAGCATCCCTGCCACCATCATCACCAGTCACCACCACCAAAAAAACACGTTCACCTTGCTTTGCTAAAATGGAAAAATAAAATATCTTCAGCTTCCGTTAAGTCACCGTTAAAATTGGATGACAGTTAGGTTAGTAACGAAATTGCATATATCTTTAAAAGTATAATGACAATTTCGCTCGAAACATAGTACAGTCGCAAAATGTAACAATTAATCAAAGTACAGTGGCAAAATTAACCATTTTTTCCTCAAAAAGTTAATTTTTTATTTGATTTGATTCCATTTTTAATTTTTTACTCCTTCCTTCAAAATAACTAATTTACAAAACTCATCATTTATAGACACATCACCACACAACTTTGAATTTCACTTTTTACAAACTCAAATTCAATTTTTTGAATTTTCAAATATTCAAATTGAAACCAAAACCCATGTCGATTTTTGAAAATATAATGATTTGGAAATCTCACAATGTTGTATTTCATCCAAACCACCACTGTCATCCCTACAATTGCCGCCACCACCGCCCCTAACACCACCATCCCTACAATCGTTAGTATTACTATCACCACCACCAAAAAATGCATTCACCTCGCCTTGTTAAAATGGTGACATATAATCTTTTTAGCTTCCGATTAGTCGGACTTTTTTCTTAAAGCGTCTCATATTTCTTAGTTCCTATCCACTTTCGGTGTCAAATTACTAAGCAAGAAGATAATCTAATTAATTTTAGGATATACTACTTGAAAGAATGTCGGTTGGTGGCTGTATCTTCCAATAAAATGAGAGTTGCGGTAGAAGAAAAGAAAGTCGATAGCCAAGGGAGGGGAATAGAGAGATTCTCATATGTAACTGCATCGGGTCCTACGAAGAAGAGCAAGCAAGTTAAAAGCAAAATAGGTTTGCGGTTTGGAACGCAGTTATGGAGAGAAGTAAAATATTTGAACTCAGTTATTTGTGATTACTACAATTGGTTTTGTTTGTAATATCTACAAGTTTGGGAACATTATGATAGTTTTTAAGGTTGCTTGTAGTAGTTTGAAAATTCAAAAAAAGTAAACTGTAGATTTTAGTTTTTTTTTTTCCTAACAAAACGCACAGATTCATCAAATTGTTCTTCATTTTTTTTACCTTCTTGACATTATGACACATTTTCTTAATCTATTTATCTTATTTTATTCATGTGTAATAACTATGCTACGAATTTGCTTAATATCTCGATACTCACCAACAATTCTATTATTATAGATACAATTTTTCATATAAATCTAATAATGTTTTTCCCGAACATATTTAAGAAAGTAAAACTTTATTATTTTTTAGTTTCGAATAAAGTTTTAGTGTCTCGACTGAGTAAGAGTATTTTTTGTCATTTTAGAAAATATTGGGCGACATTTGTAACGATAATGGTAGGAGGGGGAAACTGATAAGAAAATCAAAATACAAGACGAAATAAATATAATTAAAAAATATAGGACCTAACTTTAAAATAAGTACAAGTCAATGGATCAAATTATTATTTAATTATTCATGGAATTAATTAACCTATGACAAATTTACTCTTTTGGTCTTGATTAATGGTGAGTTATTTATTATATTTATGACTATTTTTTTCCAATCATTATTGTTTGGAATTGTAAATTTACATGAATTGTCCTTAACAAAACGCACAAATTCATCAAATGATTTTTCATTTTTTTTCTTCATCTTTTGACATTATGACACATTTTCTTAACACATTTCTCTTATTTTATTCATGGGTAATAACTAATCATGCTACAAATTTACTTAATATCTCGATGCTCACCAATAATTATATTATTAGATACAATTTTTCATATAAATTTAATAATGTTTTTCCCGAACATATTTAAAAAACTAAAACTATATTATTTTTTAGTTTTGAATAAAGTTTTACTATCTCAACTGAGTAAGGGTGTTTTTGTCATTTTAAAAAATATTGGGCGACATTTGTAACGATAATGCTAAGAGGGGGAAACTGATAAGAAAATCAAAATATAAGACGAAGTGAATAGAATTAAAAAATGTAGGACCTAACTTAAAAATATGTACAAGTCAAGGGATCAAATTATTATTTAATTATTCATGGAATTAATTAGCATATGACAAATTTATTCTTTTTGCCTTAATTCATGGCAAGTGATTTATGTATATTTATTGTGGTTACTTTTTTCCAATCATTATTGTTTGGCATGATAAATTTATGTGTATTGTCCTTAACAAAAGGCACAAATTTATCAAATGGTTCTTCATTTTTTTTCATCTTCTTGACATTATAACACATTTTTTAAACTCATTTCTCTTATTTTATTCATGGATAATAACTAAACATGCTACAAATTTTCTTAATATCTCGATACTCATCGACAATTCTATTATTATAGATACAATTTTTCATATAAATCTAATAATGTCTTTCCCGAACATATTTAAGAAAGTAAAACCATATTATTTTTTAGTTTCGAATAAAGTTTTAGTATCTCAACTGAGCAAGTGTATTTTTGTTATTTTATAAAATATTGAGCGACATTTGTAACGATCATGGTAGGTGAGGGAAATTGATATAAAAATCAAAATACAAGACGAAATTAATAGTATTAAAAAATGTAGGACCTAACTTTAAATTAGGTGCAAGTCAAGGGATCAAACTATTATTTAATTATTCATGGAATTAATTAGTCTATGACAAATTTACTCTTTTAGCCTTAATTCATGGTGAGTGATTTATTAAATTAAGGGGTAGGTTTGTTCATACATTAAGTTCTAAGAGGCAACTTAGACTTTTATAAGTAGGTAGATAGGTAGATTAGATAAATAATTAGATTATATTAGATTAGAGATTGCCTTGTACTTGGTTTCTTCGCTTGGAAGAAAGCCGACGTCCTTTCATGTGCTCACCGCCTAAACCAAATGATGAGCTGCCAATCATCATTGATCGAAGTCAATGATGATTATCTCTAAGGGAAATAACATATATACATACGTACATTATTTTGTATATATTATGTACAACTATTTAAGGCATAGGAAGAGAGATTACCACCTTAAAACCCTCAACCTTTAACATAATTTTATCCTCACTTAACCATCAAAGTGAGACATTTTATTGTTATAAAACTTATTTTTTATTTGATGCCATTTAAGGTCACTCATAGTCTATCCCTCATGGGAGTGTACTAGGTGTTAATTCTTCTTGAATTTTCAACTACTGCAACACCCTGTTTTTTTAACCGGCAAAAGGTACTTGCATAAAATTCTTCTAATATTACCCTCTCACCATCAACGTCAACGTGAATTATCATGATCCACGATGTATGATGCCCCATACCCGCTCACATCCTATTCACCCCACCGCCAAGGACTTACCAAGAATGGTATGAATAAAAGAACTGAAGATCATAAGGGCAGTAACAAAGGAAACCAACTGACCAAGAGCCAATTCAAGTTTTCCAACAGGGCATCATTTTTTCTACACTAGCTACATGTTGTCTATGGTAAAATCCAACTAGATAAAATTGGTGACCTAGCTCCCCCCAAGGTCTACCTTCGCAAGACAGTTCTTAGTTGGTCCATATCTCTTCGTCTCTATAACATCGATTTTCAGTCGTGATGCATCAATTTTGGAACCGCGATGAAAAAACTGGATGCATCACGAATCAAAAAACATGCATCGCAATTAAATTTTATGCATCGAGCTGTGGGAGTAATTTTTCTTCACTTTTTATTTCTTCTCAACTTCAACTTCATTCTTTTTCTTCTTTGCATGTTTGAGCTTACCTTTGATTTCAACCTAAAAACGCCGATTTAGTCAAATAAAAAAAGAAATTGTAAAACAAGAATACAAATTACGTGGAATTCTTTTATTTTGAAGCTGGGTAATCACGTGACCGAGCTCTGTTTCCATGGATGAAGAGTTTTTAGGATGATGAGTAAATTATTATCGTAATTATAGGACAAGACTCAAAATGCATAAATGTACGATTGAGATAAAATGATGAAAAATAGGAGGTTTGTCCCTTATATAGACAATCATATAAGCATTCTTTGAGGTAAGGTTTGGGTTATCGTTTGGACCGATAACCGAGTCTAAAACCAAGAAAAAAGGGTCCAACTAAGAATTAAAAAAAGCTTCCATTTATGTAAATATCATAATGGAATTAGAATTTGCTATGCAGCCATGGGTGAAATTTGGGCCGGTCCCCTTTTTCAAGTTTTCAATCTCTAACGTCTCATGTTTTTATTTTCAACCATAAAAAAGTCACATTTTGGGAGCAAAATGCCTACGATATCCTTAATGAACTGAAGACGCGCTACGAGGTCACTTAATGCACTGCATCAACTTTTGTATTGCGATACATCAATTTAATTGCATCAATTTTTGTAAGGGTGAGCAGCCATCCCATGAGTCTGTACAGCCCGCATGGCGTTTGTGCCCGGCCCAAAGTGTTCGTGCCCATGGGCTAATACATAGTGCTGAGCTTTAGAGATGTTAGATGGCCGTGGGCTCGGGCACACCCGAACCTTCAAAATTTAATGCTCACCTAAGCCTGGCCCGACCCATCATCACATTAAATTTTTAAATTTTAAATATATTATACTATTATTGTCTATTAGATATATCATATATTCATATATGTGTGCGTGTGTGTATATATATATATATATATATATATATATATATATATATATATATATATATATATATTATAGTTATGTTTATACAAAATCACAAACTATAATTATTAATTGTATAATAAATTGTTATACGGAGTATTATACAAAAACTCAATACAAAAGCCAAAAGGGAAAGTGAACCCTAAATCTATAATTCTGTTCTCATTTCTTTCTACTGCCTTCATAGTTCATACCTTGAGTGAGCTTGAGCTTGACCCTCAGTTCGCCCTTCGGCAGTCGGCACTTCCCACTTCGGCAGTTCCTAGTTCCCACTTCGTTGCTTCCACTTTCTCGCCGTCGATACCCAGGCCATCGGATTATCAGAGGCAGCAGCTGGAAGCAGAGCAATCAACGCCATCGCCAATTGCCAATCGCCATTCGTCGTTACACCCCATGCCATCGCTGTCGAAACCTCACGCTTCGTCGTCGTAGCAGGTTAGTTAAGAAAAATCATACTCTCTGTCTCTGTCTCTTATGTCTCTTATAGTAAATTGAAAAACATTGATACTTGATAGTGAACTAGATTGCAAGTATCAAGATGTTGATACTTGATGCTAGGTCAGTAGGTTGATTTTTTATTTTACTTCTTTCAATTATTTTCCTAATTTCCTCAATTCTTCTTTGCTGCCCTATGTATTACTATTTTTTGATTTATTTCCAATTAGGGTTTGTTTTGTGTTGGTGTTGGGGATTTTGCATTTATAGTTTCTCACCGTCGACACTCGACACCCAGGCCAGCAGATTAGCAATAGCAGAGGCAGCAGTTGGCAGCAGATTTTGCATTTACTATAATTTTTTTTACTTTAAATTATTTTCCTCAATTCTTCTTTGCTGCCCTATGTACTGTTTATTGTTGGTTCATGCAATAGCTGGAACTTGTGAGCTTCTAAAGGGGCTGGTGAAACAGACCATGTTTCAATATGGAAATAGAGTTAGATATGGATATATACAACTTCTGCTTATGATTAAAACCCTACCAACTGAAACTGATTACATTTACAGGGTATCAGCTCATGGTCACTCATTTTATTTTATTTTTTGGATTTTTGGTAGATGACAATGCATGTATGAAATTTTCTGTTTTGCCCCCCACACACAGGATATCAACTCATGGTCACTATTTGGATTTTGGAGGAACTAGGTGAGTACTGAGTAGGTGTCATGGTTCAGGTTCTGCTGCCATGATTTTTAAAATTTTATATTGTCTGCAATTTTAAAAACATGAAAATCAATCGGAGAGCCCATCAAGCCCGTGCCCGTCCAATGCCCATTCACCGATGCCCATGGGCTTGTCTATTGTTCTTAGAGCCGTCAAAATGGACCAAACCCGTTGGGTTAGTCCGCCCCGCCATACAAAAATTGTGGGTTGGGTTGGCAAATTATTGGTCCGTTATAAGGCGGGCCTAACGGGCTTGGACCGCACGGGCTAAGGCGGGCGGGCGGGGCGGGTAACCCGCTATTTTGAAAGTTGCAAAAAAAAAAAACAAAATTAAAATACGAAAATATGCAAAATTGCAAATGCAATTATTACTCTGTTTCTACTTTCTCGAGATTGAAGACCGAAATGATGGTTTTTTTCTTTTTTGAAAAGTTGTGATTAATTGATTATGAAATATCAACTTATGTTACTTATCATTTATCAAGCCTTAAGACTTTAAAAGCTTAAAGCCTTAAACCCATCCGTCAGCTCACTCACCTAATAACCTAACCCAATAAAAATATAAAATAACCCAATTTGGCAATTTCCAAGAGGACCTGAGACTAGAGCAAGAGAGTGAAGAGTACCCCATTCCCCAAGGAGCCCAACCCCAAGTGGCAACCGGACATTAAAAATTACAACCACTCAATCCCTCATTCCCTTAATCCATTCTAGCTCGACCTTCACCCTTCGGCTTTCACGATCTCAATATCCCATTCCCATGTCGTGCCGATCGTCTCCAACTCCGACTCCGAAGTCTCGTATTGGGTATGGCTGTGTCTCAAGGTCAAGCGGCCAGCCCATTGTTGACTCTCTCGGCTCTCCTCTCGCATGATCCACCATCGTCCATCATCCTCACTCGCTCTCTCTCTCTCTCCCATCATCCGACCGCCGTCTCTCTCTCTCTCACAGAGTTAAAAGTAAAACCCTAAAATCGTTGCTCTTTTCTCTGAATCCGTCATCCCCATTGATCTCTCTGACTCCCTCTCAGTCTGCCATCGTCGATATATCTGTCTTGTCCGTCCGCCATCGTCGATATCTTTCTTTCTAAGTCGGTTGGTCTCACTCTCTCTCTACACTTTCCGACCTCCGCGCTCCGATCAGACGACTCAGACCACTGATGCTTCACAAACGTGGATAGTATCTTCATTTTCACTTTTCAGGAAAGATCTGGGTTGCTTTGCGTATGTAATGAAAGATATGGGTTGTTAGATCTCGGTTGCTTTGAACTGCTTCGTTGCTAGAATATTGAGTATATATGCTTACCAAGGTTACTGGAATATACAGTTTATATGTTTTCAATTTTCAATTTTTCATTACAAAGTGTTAGTTATATTATTATATATCATATTAAAAGGGTGTTGTTCCTGGATTTATTCTACCGAGCATTAGTTATTAAGATAAATGCTTGTGCTGGTTAATTATTTATTGTTATTGGTCAAACATCTCTCTTTTAGGCGGGTTGGTCCGCCCCGCACCGCAACCCAAGGTGGGTTGGGTTGGGCCAAGGTTTTTATAGTCCGCCATTTTCGCGGGTTGGTCCGCCCCGCCCCGCCAAGATACGGGGTCCGCCATTTAGCGGGTTGGTCCGCCCCGTTGGTCCGTTTTGACGGCTCTAATTGTACTTGGCTTTTTATAATGATGCCCGCTGTCATATGGGCCTATACTGGGCATTATCAATGCCTGCGGGCTTAGGGCCCATGCACACCCCTAAATTTTTGCACCGCAATACATCAATTTAATTACATAATTCAATTTTGCATTGCGATAAAACAATTTTTGCACCGCGATACATGAGTTTTAATCACCAAATCCAATTTTGCATCAGTTATTAGTCATAAATTTTTGTACCACGAACACGATGAAACAATTTTTGCACCGCGATTCATAAGTTTCCAATTTGCACTGCGATACAAAATCATAAAGAACCAGACTATGTCATCCATCTTCTTCCATCTCCTTCGTCGTAAGTTTTCTTCTTCCTCCTCCTTTTCCGCTTTCGTCCTAACTGAAAAATCTTTCTGTTTATCTTTCGTGGGCGTTGCAACCGAACCCTCACCAAGGGGTGCTGTCCCCTCGACTTGGCCGGACAGGTCGATCCTCGTTTTGTTGCACACAATCGTGATTTTCGTACCCAGTTCTTTTTTCAACCGTAAAAGACAACTTTTCGAAATATTGTTCCAAAAATGTCATCGTCTCCTTCAATAGCTCCGACAACACACTTTAGATTCGAAAATCACTATTATTGGACACCGAAACAAGGATCGATCGGGCATACTTTGGATTTGAAAATCACCATTATTGGACACCGAAACGGGGATCGACCTGCCCGGTCAGGTTGAGGTGGTTCAGTGGGCACCGCCCCTTCGTGGGGGTTTAGGGGCAACACCCCCGAAAGGTAAACAGTTTGTTTGATTCATTATATACGAAACTGTAATAGATCTGTGTTGGGTTGAAGGATTTTTCAGTAGGACGAAGGCGGAAGATGGGGAAGAAGAAGGTTTACGACAGAGGATATGGAAATAGGTTTAGAACATGGTCTAGTTCATTATCATTTTGTATCGAGGTGCAAAAATTGACTAATAATATTTTATATATCGCGGTTCAAAAATTAATTTATCGCAATACATAAAGTTGCTACCGCAGTGCAACTTGAATTAGATATATGTATTGCGGTTCAAAAATAAATTAATTGTGGCACATAAAGTTGGTACCGTGGTGCAAAAATTAATGTAATAAAATTTATGAATCGCGGTGCAATAGGACTAGACAATTAAACTATTGAACCGCGGTGCAAAATTTAATGCAATAAAATTGAAGAATCGCAATTCAATTAGACTAGACAATTAAACTATTGAACTGTGGAGTAAAAATTAATGTAATAAAATTGATGTATCATGGTTCAAAAATCAATGCATCGCGATTCATGCTCATCAAGGGCATCGTCGTTTTTTTGACCTCAAAAGTGTTATTTTCGGGTTTGAAAAAAACACGGGACTTAAGTGATTAGAAACTTTGAAAAGTGAACCGACCAACACTTTTTCCTTAAATATTTGGGAAAACAGGCCGGCCCACAATTTCTCCTAAAACCTTAGCAATTGGGACTGGTCCGTTTTTCACCAAAAAGTTACCAAAGTGGACCGGCCTTAAATTTTTTCCATTGGTTCAGGAACCTTCCCGCCAAAATCCTTTTCCTTCTCAAATTGGTCCACTTTCTCCCGCCATTTATTTTATTCATCGGCAAAACATTTTTGATCCACGCGACAACGCTAGAGGATCCCGAGACGAACAACGACGACTGACCGTTGGTGAGCTTTCTGACGTTTCCTACATCTCTCTCTATTGCTCTAAATTTTCTCTCTAGGGTTTGAATCCGGGTAATGACGCGTTTCTATCCGCTAATTCAGTAAAATTTATATTTTTTAATTTCATGTTATAACTGTGAATTTTTGCTTAGACATTTCTCTATTGACCTTTAAATCTCTAAGTCACAGTGTATTTATTGCATAAAGTTCAAGGATGACGAAAGAAGAAGCTTCAAATGGAAGGGCAGCCATGTCGATTGATGAACCGGAGCCGCCTCAACAAGCGCAAGGCAACGCTGTTCCTGATGGATTTAATGCAGATTACCTTAGAGTTTATTATGGTAATTTATAACAAAAATTATATTTGTGGGGTTTATTTTGGCTTTTAGGGCTGTTTGGCGTCACGAGCTGGCTTGATTCTTATGGTTTGAGTTGAGGTCCAGCTTCCTTGGATTGAATAAGTTTGATAATTACAAAATATTGTATATAGAAATTATTATTTTTATATGATTAATGATATTTTGAAACTTAAGATTTTGTAAGACTTCACTCATTTATAGCTCAACTTGTGAACTAGCCATACCCAGCAGCTTAAGCTTGATAATAAATAAAGTTATGGTCACGTAGGTGGTGATGTACCTAGATAACACTGTGTATCTAGTTACAAAAGAGAGCTCATTCACATGTTAATTGCAAATATGCTTTCTAATACAAAACAAAATAATACTATTTAAACATTAGTGTATTTTCAAGGAAATTGAGAATACAAAAGAAAATTGAAACAGCCAAACCGATAAGAATGTCTTATTTCAATCATGCTCTATAGATTTAAATGAATCAGTCATAAGTGACCAAAATTGCAACTTTTCATTATGACAGGAAAGCTTTTCCCACATTTGGATATGTTCAAATGGATGTCGTATGGGAATGGTACTCTAATCTACTCAATTACCCTGCTGGTAGATATACGTGTTTGATTTTATCGTCTCATGTTACTTTTGTGGCCAATTGCCCTGATGATTCATAGATGGAAAGCATCCGGCCTGCGACCCGTCATTTGTTGGCCGTAGAGAATTCTCTTTTACATTGGATAAGGATATATATCTGCGGTTTCAGTCTTTTAATAGCGCATCTGAGCTGGAAAATGCCATCAAAGACAAGTTGCCATTCAAAATAGATATTGGGCCTGTGTATAATGTTGATGTAAGATTTTGAAGCTTAACTCTCCTGAAAAAAGTAAAAGCTTGTTATATTATGAAGTGTCGTGTTAATAATTCTCCTAGCATTTTGTTTATTTGATCTTTCTACAGCCTGCAAAGAGACATGCATATGCACAAGCTGGTGATAACATTTTCACTCCTGTGGAGAGAGAACTAGTTTTTGATATAGTAAGTTACTTGGATTAAGATGAATACTATAATGAAATTGTGGGTACAACCGTACAAGCTCAATCATTTTTCATGTTTGACTAATAATTTGTGCCACAGGATATTTCAGATTATGACAATGTCAGATATTGCTGCTCAGGAGCAGATGTGTGCTTGGACTGCTGGCCGCTGATGACAATTGCTATTAAAGTGATTGATACTGCCCTCAGAGGTGAGGATATAACTCATTACGATTTTGATGCTTGTCAAATGTTTAATCGAGTTCATCCCTGCTAGAAACCACATGCAATTAGACAGCAACTTGCAAATTCTTAGCTGTAAAAGTAAAAACATAGGCTGCATTCTGCTGCATGGATATACTTTATTTGAACTTAACTGTGACTTTCAAAGTGTTGTCTTCGCTATCACTTGTTAATTTATTTATTTTGGTACATTTATATACTAACATGTTTACATAGACTACAATTATACCAATTATGGGTCATGTTCCTTTAATATGAATTTGTTTAGATTTCCATTCAGGAGCCATGATTTCTTAGAGTGAACAATTTCCAGAGCATTCGTACCTGTTACTTCAACTGAAATCATATTTTGTTCGTCTTTTGTTTTATCATTCTTCTTTTAACTTCCCATAGTAGCCATATGTTTTTCTTAGGTAACTCTTAAACTTGTGTAGCTTTTGCAGACTTGTCACATGTTTTCAGCTAGTCTTTTGTTCTTGCTATGTACTTGAGCGGTCTAATTCCTTACCCCTTCTGTGCAGATGATTTTGGATTCAATCACATTCTCTGGGTGTACAGTGGCCGGCGTGGTGTCCATTGTTGGGTTTGTGATGGAAAAGCAAGAAGGTATTGCGGCAAATTTTTGATAATGGAATTTCAGTTGACAAGGTTTTCGTTGTGATGTGCTCTTATGCTTTGAAATTTACCGCCCTAATCTCCAGGTTGAATAATGAACAACGGGCTGCTATTGCTGATTATCTTCGAGTGTACAAGGTAGCTTACTAGACTTTCTAAATACAACTAGATTTTTTACAAATCTTTACAACATAAGGTCTGACATTTTTTTTGCTCTTCATCCAGGGCAATGAAAATAGTCATAGAATGGTTTCCCTGACGGGTCCTGCATTTCATCCTTTTCTTGAGTAAGTGTTATTTATTGATATTTTATGTTTTTTTTCCTTTCTTGTTGCGGTAAAAGTTTAGTAGGATAGAGTTGCTCCATTCCGATTCTGGCACATGCCATCGGTCTCTTTGAGGGCTTAGACTGATGTGACAGATCGCTTAGCCCCTTTGGCTGCTGGCAGTTCATGGGTGATGGAAAGCTACTAAGTGCCAACTAAAACTGAGCCAACCCCAGGGGTCTATCGATATTTTATGTTTGGAACCATTACCTTTACACTGACTTTCATATCTTTCTGCAGGAGATCATATACCAATGTTTTGAAAGTCTTCTTTGAGGAAAAACTGCTTTGCAGTCAGCAATTATTTTCAGTTGAGGAGAGATATGAGAAAATACTGCAGATGATTCCTGATGAAAGTATGCAAATTTTAACAATGATGTTTCTTCTAAAGTTCTGCTGTTGTCTCTTCCTAATAATACATAGTCATTACTTGGATTAATATGTTAGAAGTAATAAGGAGGTTACCTTTGCAGCCTTGACCTCCGAGCTTAGAGGAAAGTGGCAGGATAACAGGCGTTCCTCCAATGCAAAAGATGTTAACATTGTCCGTTGGGAGCAACTAAAACATCTTCTTCAATCTGGAAAACAAAAGGTATTGTCTAATACCACAGTAACCATTTTGAGCCTTGGTGAACGTTCTTGACGATACTCCGTAACTTTGTACTTATAGGTTGGTTCAAACTCGTGAGAATGAATGAATTTACTGCCTTGTGTCAGTTGTGTGATGTCAGTCTCATTCTATGAGTGCTGAAGCTTCTCTATTTTTCTCTCTTCTGATTGCCTGGACCCTTTATAATAGGGTAGTCATACAAGACTTTCAAGTAAAGTTTGAATCTGTGTAAAGATTTTCATTCTGAGTGCGTATTGTATGTGCATAGGAGAAAGGATTATTGCCTAATTCTCTGAGAGTGACATTTGTAGTCCATAAGAATTAACTTTCTTTACCTGTTAGGCACAGTGGCTTCGCAGATGTGTTGAAGAGATTGTGTTCTCTTATACCTATCCCAGGCTTGATATGGAGGTTCGTATTATTGGATTCTTTGTTCTTCTATTGTCTGAATTGATGATTTCTAGTTAGATCAAGTAATAAGGCACAGGTGTTGATATCAAGATTTCTTCATTCATACTATTGCTTTCTGAATCTTTTTGTACGGTCTTCATCAGCAATAGAATCTTACTTATCCATAAGATATGCATCTATGGCTTAGCACAATTTACATATAGATTATCTATTCACTTGACAAATATTCTCTATCAATGTCTCAGGTTTCAAAACACATGAACCATTTGCTTAAGGCACCATTTTGTGTACACCCCAAAACAGGTTAGTTTCTTAAGTACCTGGGACGTATGAATTGGTCATGGAATTGAAAAATATATATCGTTTTGACTATGTGACGTAATGACTAGAAGCAAAGAAAGAATAGTGTTCAGAACAAACAACAAAATCATATCATAATCATCTTGATGAAGCCTCAAAAACACCTTTTTATCACAAAAGCCTTTTCAATAATTTATACCGTATTTGGAGCTTCTTGGACAATGTTTTTACATCATGTACATTCCTTTTTTTCTCCAGGCCGCGTTTGTGTTCCTATTGATCCAAACCACTGTGATGAGTTTGATCCTACCAGCGTGCCAACACTCTCAAAGGTAAATCACTGGTCGAACAAACTTGTCAACTTGATGGCTGTTTCTTGTTGTGAAGATTTGGTGATTCAAGTTAAGATCTGTATATTATCTGAAGTAAACTTGCCATATGCTAAGCACACAAAATGACAAATGATTTCCTATCATCTTTAAACAGCTTAAATCGACACACGGGCAAGAATCCTGGGCGGTAGCCAGTCATAACAAGGGTTTTGATTTTGATTCTCTTTTCCAAAGTTAGTCTTAACCATTACCTTTTGGTTTGTTGGAAGCAAACAAGAGAATCAAGCTGATCAGTTCCTGTCTTGACCATCATCTTAAGGATTTTATCTCTGATATCTCAAATAACAGCGTGGGTTTTAATCTTAACTTTTAAGCCAAAGCTTTGACAACTTCTAATATTAATTGTTTTCTTTTGGTGAGATTCCTCATGTAGAAAATTTTAGCTAATCACATTAAGATTTGAATATGGGCGCTGTTTCGCCCACTGCTCATAGAAGTGTTCTGTAATTTGCATAAGATGTATACCTACTTGAGACATGAAGCTCTTTCGGTGATTTCAATTATAATTATTGCAAATAGTGAGTTCCAGGCTACTCATTGGCTAAAATTGCATAAGTGAACCCTAAAACCAGAGATCACGTGAACGGTTGAGAACCCAATGACCGAGGACTTAGTATTATTATTGATCTGGTTTCTTGCTTCTCATATCATTACATGATTATATTTCGTGGCTTTTATTCGAATGCAGTTTGAGTTGAGCAATAAAAGGAACCAGTTGCTAAGATATTTCAGTATTACTAGGTCGTCTTCTGATGTTGAATATAATAATGCCTAAAACCATATTAAGACTGTTATAAAAACGAGGAAATTATTGGATTTAGAGATCCAAGTTTCTATCTTCAATGCGGAAGCGGATCGATCGAAAATAATAGTACCAAGTATTTGGACGAATAATGGTAAGATAATAGAAAATATAACTGAATAAAACAAAAGGGAACAAATGATTTTACGTGGTTTAATCCATTCCAAGGCAAGCAACTATAAACAATGAAGAATTACAATAGAGAGTTTTCAACACAATCCCACAGAGTACCACATCTCTCACAACCCAAAATAGTCGAGCACTATTTTATTTAACACCTCCAAGACCTCGAGACCCCCGACCACCAATTGTGTCCGTAGGCCTGTCTCTCAATTTGTGTCTCAAAATGTTTTCGGCTTGTCACCCTTCGCCACGATCGAAGCACCTCCCTTAAATAAGATGTTCTATTCGAAACCTTCATATACTAGGATTCCAAGTGTTTGTGCCATAAAGAACAAATCATGGTTAAACTACAATTAGCCAACCTAATCTTAGTATACTTAAGGAGACTTTATGCACAGCAACTTCGGTACCACTGCCGTTCACGTGGACAAGTCAATATTATTGATATTTTCTTTATAATAATTAAAATATCAATACCCAACTAATTTGAGTCATTTTTTAACAAGGACACATTTATGAGATTTGAAGGTTGGAATATTGCATGTTTCTATTGCTTGTATAGAGTTGTATGGATGAAGTAAATTTTGACGGCTGTGATTTGACGTTACTCACTTGATTTCATCAAAAACCTGGATCAGTTGCGAGTCTTTTAGACCTATACTACACATGAATCTCATTGAGTAACTTGGTGTAAACATCCTCTAAGAGGTGTTTTCCCTTTTGCTATAATTTCTTTTCTTTGTATAGATTTGAACTTCTGATCTTTTGCTTTTGGAACACAACAGCATGCCACATAGTTCATTCTCACTCCATCTCCTTGCATTCTACATGAATGCTTGAGATTCCTTCCTACATTTTGAAAGATTTTAGTGATATGATGCTGCACCATTGTAGATGTGTACCTTTCTGTTCACATTATACTTTTTAGTCTTTAAGAGCAATATGAATTGATATATTTTGTTTCTTTCCAAAATTATGCTACTATATATACCTCACAAATCCTTTCACATTCACAGCTTTTGGAAGAAATTAACGAGGGAGGTTCGAGGGCAGAATATAACGATGGTACGTTAAGCAAGTCTGATAGTAACTTTCCAGCATAGTGTGTTTATAATGATCTTTGGTCATAATGACAATACGTTTGCAAATTTTAAATTTCCTTGCAAGCTCTAAATGACAATCTACAGCCAAATTATTTGGGATGCCCGCAAGCATGACTGATTTTTCCCTTGAGATAGCTTGCATCCTCCTTCCCTCTCTGTCTCTCATCTTATATATCTGAAGTTGACGAGATCTAGTGATCCAATTGTGGTGGATTATGCATTAGTTATTTTAGGTTCTTCTCAAAGAAAAAAAAGGAGGGGGGGGAGGAGGGCGAAGTTATTCCCTTTGTGGCACTCAAGAATCTACTTTTGACATTCAAATATATTAAGGATTCAAATAAATTTCTAAAAATAATAGGAATTTAAATATTTTGTTGTTTTCAAAAGCAGTATCTGAATGGTAACTTTGGAAAGTCAAAATTTATTTCCTTCGTTTTTAAGCATGACTTGTTGAAAATTCCAAAATATAAAGTAGGACTGTGATTGGAATGGCAATTGTGTTGGGAAATACAGGAGGTCTATCATGACAAGCTTTGTGTTTTTTGCATGATAGCAGAATGGGATAATACCTCACTGGGAGAATTCGTTAGATATTTCAGAGCATCTTTTTTGCAGCCTCTGCTAAAATCTTGCAAGGTAATTCCAGGTTCTTGTTTATTTTTATCCGTTTATTGTCTTACATGTGGCCTTCGGCTCGGCATGGATATTAAAGCATAGGTTTCACTTGGTGGATAGCCAATGCTACAAGTCACCAGAAAAGCAGTTTAAAACAGAAAATGGTTATGTTTTACGGTAAAACTAGGAAGAATATCATATTGTGTATTAAGATTGTGGGACTGAAGTAGATGGATTCATCTTTGTCGCAGGAGGATATAGAAAGCGCGCATACTGCAAAAGTAAAGCAGTCAAAGAACTCGATAAGCTGGTAGCGTTCACTGTTTATCTCATCCACAAGGTCTGCTCAAATTTTTCTAGGCTTTGCTTCACGTCTTTACTTGTTTGCAGTTGACTTGTAAGCTATATGTCCAGCAGAAGAACGATAGAAATTAACGAAATCATATGTAAATTATTCACCGAATTACATCACATGTATCTCTAGTGTTTGTGCCATCCATATTGCGTATAATTAAATTGAAACCGAAAGATCCATTCTGGGATTAGGTTGCATTGTATCTTTCTCCCCTGCATTGAATTTCAGGACCTTGTAGATTATTATTTGGAGTAATGCTAACTTTACAACTAGTGTTACCATTAGTTTTACAATTTACCTTCAGAAATACATAGTTGACTTTTCAACTTTGCCTTTTAGTATGCAAGTTGTAACACTAGTGGTAAGGATATCATTACTCTATTATTTAAATGGAGATGTTGCTGGGGACAAACCGAAGATGGCTACTTGAGATATCAAATAGTTTTGCGCACATTCCTCCTGCACCACAAAGAATCCAAGTTAGATTGTGGGACACAGGTTGTTTATTAAAAGAGTAAAATTGTTTTATGGATTTTAATTTGTAATACGAAGTTTCATTTTTTTACAGTTTATCCACACACACATAGGGTCGGGTAAAGCGAACCCACCTTATAAAAAATATTCATAAGATGGTTTTACCCAAGTTTTTGCCTTATAAATAACGTAAAATTGGGGGCTTGTCTCTTTATAAGTTTTTAACCGCTATGTTGGAAAAAGTTATTTCTTGCATTGCGATTAACCAAATCATTGCGAGGCATCATTTGTACATTGCGATGTATGAAATTGTTTCATTTTATGCTTTGCGATGAACAAAATCTTGCATCGTGATGCATAAGATGACTTTTTTCGGTTACAAAAAAAATTCAAGAAAGCGGAGCGGTAAAAACTTTTAAAAAGGGATCGGCTCGAATTTCTCCAAAATAATTTCATTTTTAGCTTGTTTCATGACTAAACAAAAAAAATGTACATTAGCTTGGGTAAAGCTTGAGAGCTCAAAACTTGGCTTCACTCTTTTCATTTTCATAAGTTACTAGCTTTTTAGTTTAATTATAATTATAATTTAACCGCTATGGTACATATTTTTAAAATCACTAAAATATACCTTCATTACTAGAAGTACATAACCCAAGCAACACATAATCCTTAGGATACACTACAATAGATATTTTTGTTATGTACGTAAATTGTTTGATGATCGACTAGAAATTATTGGGTTTTGAAGAATTTGGAATCGTGATACAACAATTTGGAATCGTGATGTATTGGTAAATGAGAGTTACATACTTTTGACTTATGCATTGCGATTCATAAATTAATGTATCGTGATACACAAATTGATTCATTGCAATATACTGAGTAAGTGGCCCTGAGTGTGTGTCCGGTTCATTAATGACAGTTGTCATTTCGCACCAAATATGCCTTTTTTTCGGTTAAAAAAATTCCATAGGGACTAAAATGGTTAGAAACTTATGAGAGGAAGTGGGTCTTAGACCGTCTTACGTAACATAATTTGTAAGATGAAGCCACATTCTGTTACAGCAGATCGTAAAACGGTATTTCCTAAGTTTTTGTCTATGAAAGGGGACCGGTTTGAATACCATGGTTTATTTTTTTAAGAGTAGGTATTTTGTAAGAATGTCTTAAGGATCCTAATTTGTAAGACGAAACTCTCTTTCACATATTAGCCGACCAACATATAGGGAGTTGGGTGGTTAGAATGACCCGTCTTACAAAAAATACCTATAAAATTGTTTTTTCAAAGTTTTTGTTTTATTTTTGAAAAAATGAATAGAAGTTGGGTTCTTGCGATATAATTAATTATCCAAGATAAGTTGAAGCCCATAACCATAACCATAAGGATGATGATGATGATGATGATTATGAACACTTTCGTAAGTTTCCAATTTGCCTCGCGATACAAAATTATAAAGAATCAGACCACGTCATCCACCTTTTTCTTCCATCTCCGTTTTCGTCCCAATTGAAACCCTCACGAAGGGGCGCTGCCCCCTCGACCTGACTAGACAGGTCGATCCCTATTTCGTTGTACATAATCGTGATTTTCGAACTCATCGGAGCTCTAGAAGAAGATGAATCGAGCATTTTATGAATAATTTTTTGAAAATAGACTTTAGCTGTTGATGAAAAAGAGCACCGGACCAAAGATGTTAAATATTTAGTAAAATTATGACAAGTCTCTTTTCCAAAGTTTCTAACCCATCCAGTACCCCATTCTTTTTTTCAACCGCAAAAGACAACCTTTAGAAATATTTTTCCAAAAATATTATCGTCTCTTTTAATAGCTCCGACAACACACTTTGGATTCGAAAATCACAATTGTTGGGCAACGAAACGGAAATCGACCTGCCTGGTAAGGTCGTAGGGGTCGAGGGGGCAACGCCCCCGAGAGGTAAACAGTTTGTTTGATTCATTATGTACAAAACTGTAATGGATCTGTGCTGTGTTGAAGCATTTTCTAGTAGCACGAAGGCAAAGGAGGAGGGGGAAGAAGAAGGTATACGATAGAGGATATGGAAAAAGAAGGTGGAGGACATGGTCTAGTTCATTATCATTTTGTATCGTGGTGTAAAAATGGATTAATAATATTTTATGTATCGTGATTAAAAAATGAATTTATCGTGGTACAAAAAAGTTGATATCGCGGTGCAACTTGGTTTGTTATATGTATCGCGGTTCAAAAATGAATTAATAGCGGCACATAAAAGTTGATACTGTGGTGCAAAAGTTAATGCAATAAAATTTATGAATTGTGGTGCAATAGGATTAGACAATTAAAATATTGAACCGCAGTGTAAAAATTAATGAAATAAAATTGATGGATCGCAATGCAATTAGACTAGACAATTAAACTATTGAACCGCGGTGTAAAAATTAATGCAATAAATTTGATGAATCGCAGTTCAATAGTCAATGCACTGCGATTAATTCATGTAGCACACCTCATGCTCATTAAGGGTATCGTAGTCTCTTTGGTCTCAAAAGTGTTATTTTCGGGTTTGAAAAAAACACAGGACTGTAGCAATTAGTAACTTTGAAAAGTTGACCGGCCTGCAATTTTTCCTAAAATATTTGGGAAAATGGATCGACCCGCAATTTCTCCTAAAACCTTAGCAAATGGGATCCCGCCAAATTCCATTTCTTTCTCACATTGGTTTGCTTTCTCCCGTCATTAATTTTATTCATCGGCAAAACATTTCTGAGCCACGCGACGACACTAGGGGATCCCGATACGAACAACGACGACCGACTGCCGGTGAGTTGTCTAACGTTTCCTATATATCTCTCTCTCTATGGCTCTAAATTTTCTCTCCAAGGTTTGAATCCATGTAATGATGCGTTTCAATTCGATAATTCAGTAAAATTTATATTTTTTAATTTCATGTTATAACTGTGAATTTTTGTTTAGACATTTCTCCATTGACCTTCAAATCTCTAAGTCACAGTGTATTTATTTATTCGAAGGCATAAAGTTCAAGGATGACAAAAGAAGAAGCGTCAAATGGAAGGGCCGCCATGTCGATTGATGAATTGGAGCCACCTCAACAAGCGCAAGGCAACACTGTTCCTGATGGATTTAATGCAGATTACCTTAGAGTTTATTATGGTAAATTATAACAAAATTATATTTGTGGGGTTTATTTTGGCTTTCGGGTCTATTTGGCGTCCCCAGCTAGCTTGACTCTTATGGTTTGGGTTGAGGTCCAGCTTCCTCAGATTGAATAAGCTTGATAACTACAAAATATTGTATATAAAAAATATTATTTTTATATTATTAATGGTATTTTGAAACTTAGATTTTTGTAAGACTTCACTCATTTATAGCTCAATTTGTGAACTAACCATGCCCAGCTCGCATGTGAGAAGAACTTTAGCTTGAAAAAAAATAATGATATGGTCACGTAGATGGTGAGGTACCTAGATAACACAGTGTATCTAGTTACTAAAGAGAACTCATTCGCATGTTAATTGCAAATATGTTTTCTAATACTAAACAAAATAATACTATCTGAACATTAGTGTATTTTTAAGGAAATTGAAAATACAAAAGAAACTTGAAATTGCTAAACCAATAAGAATTAGAGCCGCCAAAACGGACCAACGAAACCGACCAACCCTCTAAATGGTGGACCCCGCCATTCGGCGGGATTTTCACAAAAAAAGGTGCCAAAGTGGATAGGCCCGATTTTTTTTCTATTGGTCCTGAAACCTTCGTGCTAAATTCCTTTTCTTCTCACATTGGTATGTTTTCTCCCACCATTTATTTTATTAATCGGCAAAACATTTCCGAGCCACCCGACGACGCTAGAGGATCCCGAGACAAACAATGACGATTGACCGCCGGTGAGTTGTCTGACATTTCCTACATCTCTCTCTCTCTCTCTCTCTCTATTTCTCTAAATTTTCTCTCCAGGGTTTGAATCCATGTAATGACGCGTTTCTATCCCCTGATTAAGTAAAATTTACATTTTTTTTAATTTCATGTTATAACTGTGAATTTTTGCTTTGACATTTCTCTATTGACCTTTACATCTCTAAGTCACAATATATTTATTTATTCGAAGGCATAAAGTTCAAGAATGACAAAAGAAGAAGCTTCAAATGGATGGGCCACCATGTCGATTGATGAACCGGAGCCGCCTCAACAAGTGCAAGGCAATGCTGCTCCTCATGGATTTAATGCAGATTACCTTAGAGTTTATTATGGTAACTAGTGTGTAACCCGTGCAGTTTCTCTCACTAAATTTATAAATATATGGTACATTCTTATTTTATAAAATATAAAATATAATATATAATATAAATGCACGTATCAATTGTGAGGACACGACTCTTGATTTTATGAAGACTTTTTGTATTCTACTCATTAACTAATAATAATACTTAGTAATAATTTGAAAGGATTAAACCGAGGGATTGACCCTCGGCACGCCAAGGACCCGACCCTCGGCACAAAGAGGGTCCCACCTGAAGAGCCACCAGTAGCGAGGACAGGACCACTCACCCCTAAGATAAATCACTTCAACCTCGGCATCATGACCCTCGGCACTGTGACGAGCCCAACCACGACTGGCCTAAAAAACCACGGGCACCCTCGGCCCCGCCATCAAATCAGTCTCCATTATCCTCAACCTCGACAAATAAAACGTTCGTCACAAGAACCACTCGGTCTCGGCCTTAGATCAATCATCCACCTCGACAAACCATTTCCCTAGGCCCGAGAAAACCGCTGCACGCCAATACCAACTCTCTGACAAGTGCACAGTTCACTCATTCCTGACGAAGACCCTCAACGCATTTAATAACCGCCACTTTATGCTCCCCAATTACTAGCTGCCACGTCGCCATAAACTTCAGGTATAAATATGAGAATGCACATTCAGGGCAAGGTAAGTAATTTCAGCGATATCACAACTCTCTTATCACAGCTTCCTATCAAACATCTATCACGGCCTATTTATTACCAATTCTTTACCGGAAACCTGATTCTCACGCCGGAGGGTTATAGTCGGGCCACCCCGACACCTCAACGGTGTTTATTGTTTACTTTGTGCAGGTCAAGTGAAAAGGACGAACGAGTCGCCACATCATCCTCGCCACACGTGGACGATAAGACAAGATCACCACACTTTTTGCGTGATCGCTTGGTTCCGCTGCCGGAAACGACTTTTCTCACCACTGGCCCACAGCACGAGAAAGGATGGTGAAATCCAAAAAGCGTGCCTCAAAAACATAACCCCCGCCGCATCCACCCGCCTTAAAAGGAGCATGCCGAGCACGGCGGCGTGAGGGACACAGAGGGAACTCCAGCCGCCCGCTACCCGAGGTGCTCCGGCCAGGACCGAGAAGGATCGCCTCGCCAAATGGCTCTCTAACAAAAATGACGCCGACCCCGAGAGGTCGAGTCTTCCAGGCCAACGAGGAGGAACTGCTGCAAAGCAAATAAGCCCACGATTCAAGAAGAGGCCGAACAGAATACGCCAGATTGGGAGCACCAAAAGGCCTCAGGCATAAAAAATACAGAAGCCGAGACCAAAATGCACGAGCTAAGGCAGAAAGCCCGGGCCCCAGAGTCCATCAACGTGCAGAGCACCCCGGCGCAATCCAACTCGGTTTGGCAAAGGGTGGGAACTACGAAAGCCAAAAAGGCAAAGTTTACCACCAATGTCAAATCAAGACTTGGGAAAAGGGTGGCCGGCGAGGATCTAAGACGAGTGTCCATTCTCGCCTAAGATTCCCCCTGCACGGATAATTTTCAAGCCCAAAGAGAGGAAGGAGAGTCTCGGCCCTACGCTCAGTCCTCGACCAACAAAGCCCCCTCCAGTCTCGACATCCTCTCGCCAACTAGCTAAGGAGGCTCGCTTGGGGTCCCCAATAAGAAACATGATCGAGGAAGAGCCCGAGGTACCACAAAGTGCAAAAAGTGGCTAATCGCATCCCCACACAAGCCGCACGCCGCACAGGCGACAGTCCGATGACGATGCCGAGATTAGGCATGGATGGAGAAGTTGGAGGCTCTGCAGCAATCGAGTTAACTCGCCATCAAAAAAATTGGAGGGCCGCTCATTAAGCAAATAAGAGAGGTGGAAGTGCCTTCGAAAGTAAATATTCCACACTTTGAGGACTACACCGTAACACAACCCCCTCGACCACGGTTCGGGTTCGAGTTGAAAATGATCATCAGAACTGCATCGACAACATATGGTGCTTGGTGTTCGCCGACCCTAAAAAGGCTCAACAAGGTACAACCAAGGGTTAGCACCCGACTCTATCACCGTTGGGATGACTTTAAAGTGGGCATTTTTGAAAAAGCTCGCCCGGCAGTGCTCTCCCAAAAAGCGAGACGCACTGTAGCGTGAAACAAGAGATTGGAGAAACCGCATCGGCATACATGGCACGATTCAAGGAGGTCCTGGACCAAATCCTAGATATTCCCGACACATCCGTAGGATGTGTTTCGGCGCACTGACACGAGGGAATCGCCGAATGAGCTCCTCATGCGACCAAGGGACACAATCGGGCGAAATGTTCTTGGTGCCTGCAGGGTGGCTCTGCTGACGGCGAGCAACCCCCACCACAAAGAAGCTCACGAGCGGTCACATCCCTTCCGCACTGACGCCGCACGCCGCAAGCGGGAAAAGAGCAGGAAAAGCTCGACAAGAGGACGCCCACTCTACGAAAAGAAGCGGAGGAGGAAAAAGCGCCAAATTCACCGGCGAGATCGTGGGGCCAAGACGAGAATTCGAGTTGGAAGACTTCACCCCCTCAATGCATCTAGGAACACATAATGGACGCTTTTCCCGACGTAAACAAGATACGCCCACCATTCCCCACGAGGTCACCAGACGCGAAATCAACGAAAAAGATGCAGCCTTCCATAACGAGGTCAGCCATATTACTTGAAGGAATGCATACAGCCTCAAAAGAGAAATACGTAGGGTGATAAACGAGGGAGATCGAAGGTTTGTGGCGAGAGAGGTCCACATTCGCGCCTCGACCGAGGGCCCGTGGGCGACAAATGCATACCGACAACCGGCTGGTAAATACCATCCGACGAAACCCGCAGTATCACACGCTTGAAGAATGCAATCAATCCGCCTCGAACAACTCGGCGGAAAACATCATGGATGGGATGGTTGAGCACTAAATGGTATCCGTGGATGCCGAGTCAAGGTCAATGATTATGCTGGCCAAAACCCGTTAACTCGCAAATCGGCATTCACAAATACCTAGTTAAACGGGTCTTGATAGATACAGGGCGGAAGAGATGTGATGTATTATAAGTGTTTTCTCGGGCGCTAGGCTCGGCGATACCCACCTCACTCCGAGCCGAGTCCAACTAGAGGGCTTCACAGGCCACAAGGTCACGGCCAAGGGAACCGTGGCACTCAAGGTCAGCCTCGGCGAGGGAGATACCACTAGAAGCGAGGAAGTCACTTTCCTCGTCCTTGATCTCCCCTCCCCATACAACGCCATCCTCTAAGCGCACCTTCTCAGTGCCAAATTCAATGGTAGCATCAATGGCCCATCACGGTCAAGTACATGACCTCGCTCGGGGTGGGTCCTTAAAAATGATGCTCGTACTACCTAGAGTACCTCATCAATGAGAAGAAAGAGGCGGAGAGAAGATTGAAAAGGCCGTAGGAGGCCGAGGGAAGAGAACATGAACAAACGCCAAACGAGCCCGAGGGCTCGACGGGAGAGCTCCACCCCCGTAGCAATCAATGCAAGCCAAGGAGGTTGGCCCGCTGCTCGAAAGAGGGAACGTCGAGTGCCGATATCGAGAAAACTGAAATCGAAAGCCTCGATGTTCGAGACCATCCAATCATACAGCCTATGGAAGATGTAGAAGAAGTTATCATAAACTTCAACTACCCCGACCAGAAAATAAAGGTGGGAATGGAAATAGCGGGCGATACGACTAAAGGAGAGCCATAATCGAAGTTCTTAAGAGAGAACACCGATGTCTTTGCATGGCAAGCCGAGGATATGGAAGGCATTGCCGAGGATGCAGCAAAGGCACCGATTAAGCATCGATCCAAAGATTCGCACCTATCCAAAGAGGTCGAGGTATTTCTCTCCGAAAAGCAAGAGGCAATCAAGGAGGAAATAGCCAAACTTCTTCTGCCGAGATCATAAGAGAAATCCACTACCCCACGTGGATTGCAAATGTTGTGATGGTCAAAAGAATAACGGAAAATGGAGGATGTGCGTGACTTCACCAACCTCGAATGAAGCGTGTGCCCGAAGGATCAGTACCCACTACCGAGGATAGATCGCCTAGTCGATTCTATCTCGGATACAAAATTTTAAGCCTGGACGCCTACTGTGGTACCACCAAATCATCGTGATGTGGAAAGAGGACCAAGGGAATACGCTTTTCCGAGCGGCAAAGCGCACTTCTATGCTACAACATGATGCCGCCCGAAAACGCGGGGCCACCTACCAAATAATGGTGAACAAAGTCTTCGACAACCGCTTGGGGAGGAATGTGGAGGCCTACATAGATGATATGGTGATTAAAACGAAGGAAACAGCCACATAGACGACCTCGTGAGAAACCTTCGCAAACCTCGAAAGAACAAAATGAAGCTC
The DNA here is from genome assembly GCA_013146195.2 of Codonopsis lanceolata. NCBI lineage: Eukaryota > Viridiplantae > Streptophyta > Magnoliopsida > Asterales > Campanulaceae > Codonopsis > Codonopsis lanceolata. Next base: position 40,520,506 of record CM028383.1, read on the forward strand.
AATCCCGCGCCAAGTGTGCCTTCTGCGCGTAATCTGGCGGGAAGTTTTTGGGGTACATGGTGAACGAGCAAAGCATTGAGGCAAATCCCGAGAAAATAAAAAGCACTTGCCGAGATGAAGGTCCCAATATGCATCAAGCAAGTTCAACAATTGAATGGAAGAATAGTAGCACCGGGAAGGTTCATCTCGAAATCACCGAAAAGCCTCCCTTCTTCAAAATCCCAAGAGGTGCGAGGAAATTCACATGGGACGAGAGTGCGACCTGCCTTGCCGAGCTCAAAATACCTCGGCAGCCTTACCCTTGCTAAGCCGCCCCACACCAGAGAAAGACTTTTGTCTATCTCTAAGAATCCGACATACCCATAGCATCGGTGCTATGCGAGAGGAAGGAGGACTTTAAAACCCATCTACTATGTATCACATGCGCCGATCAAGTAGAGACGAGGTACATGCACATCGAAGGTGATTCTCGCGCCATGATAACGGCGAAAACCGAAGTCCGATTTCAAAGCCCATGAAATCGGGTTTATACCGACTTGCCTCTCGCGAAGAATATTACACGTGCCCGATGTTGCCGAGAATGATGAAGTGGGCCATCGATTGATGGAGTATGCAATTGTTTATCTTCCAAGAAAACCATCGAGCTCAAATCTTGGCCGATGCCGGCCTCCTTCACCTCTAAGCAGGAGAAAGCGCGCCGATCAAGGACCTTCCACAAGCGAGCAAGTGCCTGTGCAAGAGTGTCCTCGCAAAACGCAACCACCTCGCCCTAGACATTGTTCGTAGACGGATCGCCCAAAGAAAATGGCAACGAGCGGCATTCTCCTCATTACACCGATGGAACGGAAATCGCAAGCGCTCAACCGACTTCTCCAATACAAACAACGCCGCCGAGTACGAAGCCTTGATAGCCGGTGCTGAAGCCGAGAGGGGCTACTAAATCTTGATCTTCGCCGACTCCCACTGTGCGGAAGCGATTTCGGGAGTATGGGTAAACCACCCAACCCTCGACAAGTACCGAGAACTAGCCGCGGTGTCCTCGCCTAATTTGAATACGGAGTTGGAACAAATAGGAAGGGCGAAACACAAAGCGCACTCACCTCTAAAATGGCCACTAGTGAGCTCGGCGAAGCTCCCCGTAAACATGGATTGAAACCCTGACACCCCGGCCCATTGATAAAGAGAAGGTATTGATGTCGAACAAAGCATTTGAGTGTTGATCGATGACATCAAAAGGTACACGACCGTGGGACACTACCGAGCGACAAAGAACAGGATGGGCAATGGCAAGAAGGTCACCAGATACACTTTAATCTGGGACATACTATACAAAGTGGCCCTTCACTAAGCCTCTCCTAGGTGTGTTCGACTTTAAATCACACAAGGATTACTAGCCGAGGTACATGGAGGTATGTGGTAGCCATCCAGGCTCGAACTTTGGCCGACAGTCATTTCTTTTCCACTCGCTACTATGGCCGACGCTGAGAAAGGATGCCGAGGCATATGCCGTAAAATGCGACAAGTGTCAAAGGTTCGCTAATATTCCAAGATTACCCCGCACCTCAAACACGGTAATCGCAGATGGCCTTCGAAATGGGGATCGGACCTAATCGGGCCATTTCCCTCGCCAAAGAAAGAACAAGTTTGTGATAGTGGCTGGACTACTTCACAAATGGATCGAGGCCAAACCCTTAGCAAGCATCACCGAACAAAGGGCCATCGACTTCATTCGAGACAATGTCCTCTCGCAGATACGGATTACCGAGAGCCATTGACGTAATCACCGGCACACGCTTTCAAAACAGATTCACTCGGCTACTTGCGAGGAAAGAGGAATTCATGATCGAAGTCCTCTGAGCACCCCAAGGAACGCCAAGCAGGCCGAAACAAGCAAATACTTCATGCCTTGAAAAGAAGGTTAGATGACAAGAAAGGTGCTTGGCTCGAGGAGCCCGGCCGCTTTATGGGCAATCCGAACGCTCTTCGCCGAGGCTCAACCGAGGAAATTTCTCCTGATATGGAACCGAGGCCATGCCCCTGCCGAAATGGCTCTCCCCATCGCAAGAGTCATCCATTTCAATGAAGAAGTAACACAAAATCAAGGACTCGGACCTTGACTTACCTTTGAAGAAAGCAAGGCTCAAACCCGATGAAGGC